>OX621250.1:19392500-20642500 GCA_951640165.1 Pseudoips prasinana | reverse complement strand
ATAGATTAAAAAAAAAAAATTTACTAACAATTGGCTCGTTTTATAGATTATTGTTTATAGAAAAAGGCCAGTCTAGATAGCACATTAACATGAGATTCCCGAGTCATTTTTGTACGAAGCTCCCGAAGTATATTCAGGGGCTTTTTGTTTAAGAATGGAGCGAGCGTTTGTTTTATCTTTACCAACTTTAAGTGCTACTTATCGTTATTGAAGCTTTATTAGTGAATATTTTATAATTTTGGGTACCCTTGACATTTCTTTGGCCTTATGATAATAGTAGCTTTGGAATCTTTATATTAAAAATATCGAAGTATGAAGTAACATCATAGTATCCTATAATTATACTATTAAAATCAGTGGCATTTTATTCCTAATAATGATAATCAAAATAAAGGCATTATATTTAAAACTGATACAATGCATCGGCTGTACAATAAAATTAATTATAATTTTCCATCGCAGGTCATGCTATTGGTTATTTTTAGAATTTATAAATAGACTGTATATTTGTGAACTTTGAGGTAACATTAAACGTATATTGTAAATAAACCAAAATCTTGCTAAGAGGCTTCTAAATCTTGTTAATCTTAGCAAGATTTTGGTTCCTTTTTTCTTCTATAAAATTGATAGATTACAATTTATTGACAATAGTTCGTAGCGTTGTATTGTTATGAGTAATCTGCCCATAACAGTCATTCTGCGACCTTCACACCTAAATAATAATTTGATATAAGTACGTAATTACCTAACTGACCTTCATAAATACAATTATCCTTAGTAAATATACCTAAAAGCTTAATTACCTAAAAGTTCAAATAACATGAGATTCGCAAATGCTTCCAAATTTTATTTTTTTATTTTTATGATAGACTATCTGTGCCCCGCGGTTTACCCGTATTAAACTTTATAAATTATAGCCTATGTCTTAATCCAGGGTATCAGCTCCATACCAAATTTTATTAAACTCGCTCCAACTGTTTAGACTTTATCGTATGGATAGTGGTCATCTCAAGTGTCAGAGTTCATTAAGCCGCCCAGCAGGCTTCTGACTTGGCTTATCGACTGTTCTCTAACGACTACAACTAGAAACGACGACGGAAGCACGGAGATGTTCAGAAAATAAACCCCTATGGCGGTCACCCAACTATAGTCTGACCGCGTTCCTAGGTGCTTAATCTCGCCGATCATTTATGGAACGGTGAGAGCAAATGTGAGCGTCTGACTACAATCAAAACATACAACTAAAACGAAATTATTAAATAAATCATTGTACAGACGCCAGCACATCCAGCTACCCCAATCTGTCAAATTTCTTTTATAGATTTTCAGCTTTATCACGAAAGCATAAGGTTCACTTTCAATTGGGGAAATTTGACAGATTGGGGTAGCTCGATGTGCTGGCGTCTGTACATTCAAATGTATTTGTAGGTTCAAAGTTTTAATTACAGAAATTTTCAAACACTACTGAACTATGAACTCCTGGCGTTAAAAACTCAACTGTGGAGAGACCGTGCCCTAACTGGTTACAATGTTTATTCCTAGTATTAAGTAAAAGCTAGCCTTTAGATCACGTGTGGCGTCCACTAGTCGTTTTGTCTGTAATTTGATTGTCATAGCATATCGTATTAGTTAATGGGTGCGGCGGTTAAAATAGAGATAAACCGATACCTATTAAATTAAAACACGTAAAATTCCTTTTAATAAGATCTTTGTTAAAAAAAAATCAATGATATTCAAGTTAGTTAGTATTAGATGGAATCGGGGAAAATCAGAGCATCGGTTCAACCGTTCAGCCGTAGAGTACGATCAGGAACCGAACTCCATAAGTCGCCTAAGAAAGAGCTTCGTTTACACTCAACTCTGTCTGCAATCTCTTCCAGGCAACATATTATTCTTATATAATTACTAGCTTTGCCGCGCGGTTTTACCCGCGTTAAACTTTACAAATTATAGCCTATGTGTTAATCCAGGGTGTCAGCAAACTCCATACCAAATTTTATTAAAATCGCTCCAGCCGTTTAGACGTGAAGAAGTAACAAACCTACACACTCACACACCCACAAACTTTCGCCTTTATAATATTAGTGTGATTTGAAGTCTACCTAAATAATATTAATATCTAATATCCTGCGACATTATTTACACACGGCCATCTGATTCCAAACTTAGCAGAACTTGTACTATGGAAAATAGATAACTGATATACTATACTTTTCTCTTGTAAATACATGCTTATATATATAATTACAACCAGACTCAGGACAATCAGACATGTTCATGCACACAAATATCTGTCCTGGGTGGGAATCGTACCCACGACCTCCGGCGTGAAAAGCAAGCATTTGCCAACCACACCAACAGGCCTATATATTCTATTTATATTTGAAATTAGCTGTGCCCGCGACCTCGTCCGCGTGTTAATTAGTTTATTTAGTTTTTTAGTAAAATAAAATACTTTTTCTAAAATAAAAGTAGCCTAAGTTACTCCTTATTACATCAGCTACCTGCCAATAAAAGTCCTCTCAAAATCGGTCCAGCCATTTCAGAGATTAGCCGGAACAAACAGACAGACAGACAGACAAAAATAAAAAAAAATGTTATTTTGGTGTATGTACCGTATATATATTCCATATTTATGTAGTAAAAACCGGCTATTTCAATATTACAAACAGACACACCAATTTTATTTATTTGTGTAGATGTACCGTATATATATTCATATTTATGTAGTAAAAACCGGCTATTTCAATATTACAAACAGACACTCCAATTTTATTTATTTGTATAGATTTTAAAACGTGTACCGTCACTTAAGTTTCGAAAGGCGAAACAATATTTCCTTTATAGGTATTATATATTTATATGTGTATGACAGCGAATTGTATAACGTTGGAGTGGTGACTGTGCAAGAGGTTCACCTTGGCATTTAGCATACGTCTCGGCAAACACCGATTGTTGCTATAATATTTTGATTTTGCATGAAATTGATACTTTTTAGGTTTTATTTTATCACGTGTCTCGTGATTTTTTGTCGGATGTAGATGTATGTTATAGATGTGGGTTGAGATTTGGTATTACTTATTTAAATGTCTATTTACCACTTCAATCCTTCTTAGGATAAAAACCGGCCGAGTGCGACTCGAACTCTGGGTTCTGGTTCTGCCTTCCTTAAAAGATTATTATTAGTTATTAAATTTGATTGATTATGAAGGTTGCGAAATATCGTAAAATATTCACAGGAAAATTTTTCTGTAAAGTAGAGGTAATAATTTGTAAACCGTTATTACTTCTAGTTTTAGTAGCTATTTTCTAAAATGTCCATTTGCAATAATATTAGGAAATATTTATGATTGGAAGAGTCACTAATTGTTGAGATATACCGCTATAATAGGCGAACTGACTGACTTATTGACTGGATTAATTTTTACCATTTTGGTACGGATCCCCAAAGACAGTCCAAATTTTAAAATATACAACTATTTCGACCAAACCTTGACAATTGTGGTAGAATACATGTCTTGTTATTCTATTAAATATGATTCTTTGCCTTAATCCATTTTTGTTCCACATGTATCAAATCTGTCACTAAAATATTTTTTATAACATGATATAATCATTAAGTGTAACTTTTATACAAACAGGGTTTAGGTAATTTGTGCCAATCCTTCAATTGATTTATTATGCAGAGAGAATATTATGCAAAATGGTTATATTAGGTCATGAATTCATGATAAACATAAAATTAAATAATAAGGCCGAAAGTTTTTTTTTCCACTGTCCGACATATCGCCGGCCGACAGCACGACTGTGAAGGCGCTTTAACCCCTATCGTCCTTCATGGCCATTAGTTTACATTGTACTTTAGATATGTGCCATTAATAATAAAAAAAAAAAAACTTTAGACTTGCCCTACATGATCCCAGTTCTCTGGTGCTCGATCTTTCTCTCCCGTAACCACCGTCGTCGCAACACGCCGCGAACCCCACCCTTAGTTGAATATATGCTGACATGCCTCCTCCGATCTTCAATCGGAAATGCGACCCGCGTCTTCCCGTACTACCGTAAAGTTCTTAAAACTGATAGAGGAAATGTCCCTTCGCTTACCTCTATTGTCCGGCCAAAGTCTAGATACCAGATTTATTGTAGACGACATGTTAAAAAAATATATATAATACTGATGTAATCGAATATTATATAATACTAGCTGCCCCGCGGTTTTACCCGCGTTAAGTTTTATAAATTATCACAGCTCCTCCACCGTAGGTGATAGCGTGATAATATGTAGCCTATATGTTGACGCGACCTTTAAGTAATATTCATTCAAATATTTAAGTAAATCCATGCAGTACTTTTTGAGTTTAGCCCGGACATACATACAGATAAACAGACAAAAAATCTAAAAACTATATTTTTGGCTTCGAAATGGATTGTAGATCACACCCCAAGTATCCTTTTAAAATAATATTCAATGTATAGTTTTGACTTTCCTTCGATTTTATTATATGTATAGATTATACGTATAATCTTTTACACGCTCTAAACAAGCAATTCTGATCATGGAAGTTATTTACTTAAATCCTTATATATCACTGTCCTACGTTTATGTTAAACCATGTATAAACATGGGTCTTATTCCATATTTGAATAGTATTTTAATCTATTTCTAATTAATCGTTGATCAAAACATGGACCGTACAATGGTGTGACTCAATTTTTATATAATCCGGAGGTGGTAGAGGCCAAAACCCTGGCCATTGTGCCTACAAGGTCAGCGTACTGAACGGCAGAGAATGTGTATGGAATTTTGAGGCCAATTTGTGCGCTTTTGTGGTAAATAGTTTTATTTACCGAGTAGAAATATAGTAGGTGTAATATAAATAGTGGTTGTAACTTAGAGAGATTAATTTGCCGATTAAACTCAACAACAATATCGAAAATTAAAATGGAAAATACTCAAAAAAATATAAACTTCCTATATAAGGATACCGATCGGCTGTTGAATATTGTATGGTCAAAATATATTTTTCGTAATATCATAATATACCAGGCTGTATCTCATGAACCGTGATAGACAGTTGAAATTTTCACAGATGACTATTTCTGTTACCGCTATAACAACAAAACAAAGAAAATATATTTATCCCATACAACAAACGTGAATTTTTGCTCGTTTTTATAGATGACCGTCCGACTCGCACTTGGCCGGTTTTATTCATGTTACACCTTGTATAACAGATGAGAGTCCCCCGCCCTCGTAATTCCTCTAACAGGAAGTCACGTTATATAAATAAAACAAGAGCTTTTTTAAATAATAGTATAATAAGTGTTTGGAAATATTAAAATAAATATAGACTAAATCGTCTGACCAATGATATCGCAGAAAATTATCTATACAATCGTATAACGGAATGAATCAGGGATTATATTAATCGAAATCTGTGGATAGACAGACTATACATATTATGTAATTGCCATGTTAACTCGGGTGTATAACTTAAACATTAATGAATAATTATTGAATACTAACCGTGTGTGTAATATTTATTATTATAATAGTTAAGAAACTGGACATACATATGTTAGCAACAGTTAAAGATGTAAAATGTGAAGAACGTGGCGAAATATTTAACGAGCATCGCGTTAGGATAATTGAGGAACACATATATGTAGTTTAATTCGATTCGCTTTAGGAAACAAATATCACGCCATTATTCCTCTAGCTCGTTTACCTAATAAACGCCGGATAAAAGGAATAGATATTTTAACGTAGAGTTATAGTTGCACAGAACATTCTTAAAAACCTACCCTCTATATATTTAACCATCAGTAATAATTACTCTTGAGTCGAGGTTCGTACCCCAAAGGCTCTGGCCACTGATGCGGGTTACTTAGTTTGTACGTTTATTTTGCTGTAGGATGTGTGCTATATATGTATGCATTCTTAACATCATCCTAGCTCCTAAAAGGATGAACGGATTTCAATGGGGTATTTTAATATTGTATGATTGAAATGATGTTTGACAACTTAGTTTTTGATAAAAATAGTTAAACCGTTAAAAAGTTCTAGCTCCCTTTTAGAACCTGTAATGACGGTTGGGTTATATTTTCTTAGAGAAACTTATGTTTTTGAACCACATGAATTTAGACTTAAAACTTGCAGAAATATAGCAATTTAACTCCCTGCAACGCTACAGCGTCTTAATAGAATAAAATAAAATAAATCTTTTATTTTCAGGCAACATGACTTTTTGTTGGTGCAATAAATTTGCACGAGTTTTTTTTACTAATCTGGCTCTAATCTCCTAACAAGTAAATTGTTTTACATCAAATTGACGCCCGATTCCTCAGTTTACTTAAATTTAAGCTTATTAATTTTGCGCATCTTTTTTATTTATTACATTTTTAATTCATATTGCTCATTTTTATACATCCATTTTGCATATATTCAGCAGATCTAATTAAATTAAAATATTGATTCAAACACATAAGATTATATTGTTAAACCGCCGTCTAAAGTGATACTTCAAAGTCATTATTATATCACGGTTTGGAATGCTGACAAAGGTCTGAATTTATACAATAAATACCGTAAGCTTTGATACGTGACGTAGTTTTAAAATTAAATACATTCTACGGAACCATAATAGAAGCCTGCCTTACAATTAAAGGTTTTTTATGTCCCAGATGTTTGTCCAAGCATTTTTTTTGACACGACGTTAATAGCTAGCCTTTTCCATTACTTCACTGGACTTATTGTAAAAGTATGATGGCAGCATTTTACTTAAATTGAAACCGTAATTGTTCAATTGACGCCACGGCATATCAGTGGCCACACTTTGACCTTGACAATGTCTTTATTATATAAGCAGTAAAGTAGTTTTTCGTAGTGCAAGTGCGTTTATTGACGTCGACTGTAACTATAGAAAAGTTTAGAATGCGGAACTACTATTACCTGCGTTTCTAACTTGTTTGTGTTACCTAACCTTTCAAAATCTAATAAAACATGACGTATATGATGTCATATTGCCTTTTACGCTGATGGTTCGTTTCGCAAACATCAGTGCAGCTCAATTAACAATTCAATGTGCCTATAACCAATGATGAAGGAAGCTTTTGCCCGTTTTATCGTTTCATGGAATTTAAGCCTGTACAAGACAACATTTACGAGTAAAAATATTATAGTACCAATGTAAGTAAAACTTTGATTGCGTTAACTTGGTGAGGAATCTTTTAATAATTCCTTGAAAGAACAGACAAACAGTTTCAATATGTACGATGTTATAGATAAGCATAATAACTCTGTATTTATATTATGGTCAAGGCTTTGATTGTTGGGTGGCTGATGGCAAAGAATATCACTACCCCATCTCATCCTTTAGGGGTCGTAGAAGTCGCCCCAAGGGAATATCTACCAGAAAACGAGCAGCAGCGTCTCACTGTGAACAATATCATTTTCTCCTATCGCTAACCCTTCTGCCATGCTTGGCGATTATGGCATAATAATTGACAATTCCACTGAGAACATCTTTTGGGGAAGTTTTTGTTCAACCGTGGTAGTCAATTTATTTTATAGTCAAGTCATTCGTCCAAGGCAATAGGAGCCAGAGTAGTGGTCATCTCCAAGAATGAAGTTGAAAATCCTCCAATGAAATCACCGCGACTTGTTTGTAAATATTTTACAACAATTTTAATAGAGGTAGGGCACAGCGTTCGTTCGTTCAAAGAGCAGCCCAACTGGGGAAGTACTTCCACCTTACAGTAGCAATGCCTTAATAATAACATTAATAATTTTAAAGTCGTGTTTCTGCATGTGAGTAAGGTCTCCAGAGCTCATAGGGGTGTGGGGGAAGGGTCAGCAACACTTGTTTGCTGACTCTTAAAGGCCGGCAACGCACCCGCGAAGCCTCTGGTGTTGCAAGTGTCCATGGGCGGCGGTGATCACTTACCATCAGATGACCACTTGCTCGTTTGTCGCCCGCTGATATAAAAAAAAGCCAAACTCTTCTACGTCCGTGTGAACGAAAGCTAACTACCGCACCATGATACTGTTTGATTCTGATGTGTCTTTTGTTTGATGTGATGATGATTTGAAAATTATATTATGTAACATAATATTTTTCTCATGCATATCTTAAAGAAATATCTATTATCACGTAACCAATCTAATACTGAATTGTCTTTGCAAAGTTACAAGGTTACTTCAGTATTCGGAGCATGTGTTTAAAAATTTAAAACTCGACCATGAGTTGTAATAGTGAGGTAATGTCTGCATTATTCTATTCTGATGATTCAAGATTACAATAATATGAAGTAATCTTACTTATTTGGTAACATTATGTGTAATTCACGCTTCTCTAACAATATGTTTTAATACGTAATAAATTAATAATATAAAGTAAAAGTTAATGCCTTGTTGGTACGTCATTATTTCATTACTGAATCATGTGATTTAATATTTAATCTTTACTACCCGATTTCTTCATGTATATATCTTCTCGAGGGGTTTGAATCTACGTTCAACATTCCGTTATTCGTAGTACTGTCATGTCGTATGTTCTCTAATAAAATATCATGTGTACTGACACCAGCACATCAAGCTACCACAATCTGTCAAATTATCCCAATTGAAAGTGAACCTTACCCTTATGCGATGATAAAGTCGAAAATCTATAAAAGAAATTTGACAGGTTGGGGTAGCTGGATGTGCTGGCGTCTGTACTAAGAACGATTCGATGGTCACTAATATAGCTTCAATTGCGTCATTGCAGTGTGTTTCATCTCCCAGACTTGTCATGACCCAGTCTTTTATTATTTAAATGCTGTTGCCAAATTAAAACTACGTCTTCTTAATCACAGCTGCTAATCGGGGTGGGGGTCAGGGTCTCTTTCTCCGATGATAGTCGGCTAATATTTGGCTTGAGCACTAGTCCGAGAACGTAGCAATTACTAGTATTAAAAGCCGATATAGTCCCATATGCGTTTCGTTTAAATGTATTCTAATATTATAAAGAGGTAACGTTTGTGACGTTGTAAGCGGTCCAAAATTAATGACGCATATTTAACTTTACTTAAACTCGAATAATGTAATCCAAGTTGCGGGACAAACGGGCAGGGACAAAAATATTTATAACGTGGAATGTCCGCGGGCACTGTTAGTCACTTATAGAATAGTTAGGAAATATTGATAGGCAATTTTCCTTATTTACATAAAAAAATCGCAAAAGTTCAGTTGCCGGAATTAAATTACCGACACGTCTTATAAATGGCTCCATGTATAAAGTATAACTTAGAAAGTTTATAATCGACAAAATAAGAATACTACCAAAATTGTGTTGGAAAATATGCATATGAATAAAACATTTATTACTAAAAAGGATTCTTTGGAAATTTTATTACACAATAATTATAACTATGTATGCATTGTAACGTTTACATAACGTAACATAAATTATACAAATTGTGTTATTTAGAACAAATATCACGGATCACGGATTTTATTTGCTCACTGGAACTGGTTTTGGTCATAGACAATCGCTTTTATTATTATCATAGTCTTATGGCGTTACTATTAAGGTAACTACGTCTACTACAATGTTTATAAAGTTGGTCATAGACAATATTTTTTTAGTAGTCTTATGGCATTGATGACGATGTCTTCCCGGCCGAAATTCGCCACGGCTGCCATTTTCAATGGAGATTGATTGATTGATAATTGCGCAGGACATATTATAGTGCACAAGTGTGTGCGCAAACACAGGGGCACTTTCTATCCACCACTCTCATGATCCGATGGGACGACTAGCGACACGACCGGAAAGAGCTCAGGTACAGGACCGATGGCTTTACGTGCTCTCCGAGGCACGGGGGTGTAATACCGCCAACTCCAGGCTTCGGGCCGATACTGAGAAATTTCTTTTTACGGAAAAATCCCAAAATCACTTTATGGCCCGACCCGGGATTTGAACCCAGGACCTCATTTTCTGCGCTTGAACACGCTACCGCTAGACCAATTGGCATTATTATTGATGTAGTACGAGTAGTAGTCAAGGAACCAAAATAGCACCGTGTCTACTTCACAAGTTATAAAGTTGGCGTTTGTGACGATCTTAAAGAAATCCATTGTATAGATAAAACATCCGGTTTGTCTGCTCGCATACCACTTCTAAGAAAGAAATCCAAGGGCGTAATATTATCAAACCAAGCCTGCTATATTGTTTCAAATCTGTCTACCCGATTCGTTGCAGCGAACACTTAGATAATCTTTCTTAGAAATAAACATTAAAAACGACCGGTGACTCCGGCGCATTGAGGTGTAACCAATGGTCCCGTTCTTGTTGATCTTGTGAAATTAGCCGGATGACTTCACTGCCTATTACTTGAGTTACTTTATCTTGTCTTGTTTCCGCTGTTATCTCATCAATGTTTGTATAAATAAAAGTAAGTGGAAGTTCGGGTTTAACTTTTTCACTTGCTTTTATTTCATTTGCCGTATTCGGAAGTATGGCGTTCTGCGCCAGCGCAGCGTAATATAATTGCTTTTAATTAATGTCTTAGTTATATCACGTCGAAATTTTCTGTGCCTGTGAGGAGTTATTAATAAAGTAAAAGTGAATTCAGATATATAGAAGTCAAACTAGAATTCTCATTAGGTTCGGTAGGTAATCTCCCATGGTTTCTTGACGTACGATTGCTTCGACTGAATTAAGGTAAACGCAATTGTTTTTGAATGACCTAGTGACTATTCTAATTAAATTTTATAATTCTATACCTACGTTAGTTAATTTAGTAGGTACTTGGGCTAAGAAGCGGTGTTCATTATCAAACAGCGCCATTTCTGTGTATCTATATATTTTAAAATTTACCACTGTAGCTGGGAAAAGCTCGCTGAAAATAGAGTTGAATGGCGCAAACGTGTAGTGGAGGGTCGTAAGATCTGTGATGAAGCCTGGTTCGGAGTACTTGCTGATAAGAGACAGAAGCGACATGAAAGCGGCTCGGCACCAACCACCGCAAACTTCTCTTGTCAGGCCTGCGGCAGGCTATGGCGTTCTCTCATCGGTTTGTTTAGCCACCGTAAGAAATGTCTCTGAGACAATGCGCCGTAAATCGTCTGTAACAAACGCAAAGGCCATATATATATTTATAGATTGATGGATCTTAAAATGTTCCGAAATGAATTTGAATTAATAATAATAATGTCTTCCCGGATTTCGGCCACGGCAGCCAGTCTCAAAAGATCCATCTGCACGCGACGTATTACAAGTGTGTGCACAAACATAGGGTCACTTTCTATTCCATCACTCTCACGATAAGGTGGGAAGACCAGTAACACGACCGGAAAGAGCTCAAGAACAGGGCCGACGACTTTACGTGCTCTCCGAAGCACGGGGGTGTGATACCACCAACTCAGAGAAGTTGGGAAATAGACGGCTGGCGTCTCGCTCGATTCTGCTGTCCTGTGAAGCAGTGAAAGTTTCCTAACATAAGCCAAATGTAAGCTTCATGTAAAAATGAAACTAATTGTGCAAAACGTTTGCACTTTTAATCGTATTCTTATAGAAAGTGTTGTACACACCTTGAGCGAGGCTGTTTTTAAGCCGCATACTGATGAGGTCAGAATATATCAAGAGTTTATTCATCGCATAAAGATTGTGTTATTGGTCTGAAAAACAAACATAATCTAACTCGTATTTTGCCATAAAGATGCCTCTACAAAAGCTAGTTAATTTTGATTAAATCGCAAAACCGTTTTAGAACACCCACAAGATAGGAAATTCGACGAATAATAATTAAACTATCGAAATCTTCTTCCATTGTGGTGGTACTGTACACGCTAAGTAGAACTTTATATCATTAGCATACCCATCTATTCATGGAAATATAACAATGATAGAAATAACTGTTGCTAAAATTGGAATGGTCTATGTTTAGCATTTTAATAGGACGGATAGTGTGAATTTCGTTTGTTATTGTTTTGACGCACCATTGAACATCTATCACATTGTTTCATTATTGGCCCGGTATAGATCCTAGTTCCTACTTTTTGTGATTTAAAGGTACTTTGTATGGTACAGTTATTTTTTATTCGGTCAATTGTACAGATGCCAGCACATCAAGCTACCCCAATCTGTAAAATTTCCCCATTGAAAGTCAACCTTATGCTTTTGTGATAAAATCTATAAAAGAAATTTGATAGTAGGGGTAGCTGGATGTGCTGGCGTCTGTACTACATAATCAGGAAAATCCTAATCAGAAGTGACAGGAAACGCGAAATTTTAACTGTGTTAGTTTAAGTCTGGGCCTTGGTACGAGTTAATAAGAAATGCTTTTACTTACTGTATAGGTGGTATAAAATTTAAATGGAAATTTGTATTTTGTAATTTGTTGTGTTTGTAACTGAACTACATTTCTAAGTAATAATAATCTCTATTTTTATCAAAATCAGTTACAATTACAAAGATTACGAGTTTTAAACCAACTGCTACTGCAAGCTTTAATAATATTAGAAAGCCCTGCCGCTTAAATTAGGGTTAAGCTATATCATATGAGACACAAATGACAAGAAGTGATTGATATCTTTGTTTGTAAAAAGTAAATTGGTGAATAAACATTTAAGTAAAATGAGTCATTTATTAAGTTCTGATGGTGGAACAAATTTATGTGACGAATATAACGAATCAAAGACTTTGCAAGATTGATCCGGAACTTATGTTTGGACTCAGAATTCAATACCTTGTATACATGTTGTCCATACATCATCAGCCTGATATCGTCCACTGCTGGACATGGGCCTCGTCCAAAGGTTTCTATAAGGTTACCATTTGATAGGGTTTACCGTAGTCACTCAACTTGGCATGCGAGTTGGTGACCACAGTTAGGTGGTAGTAGCTAGTACACAGGTGGTGTTGCTGCCCGACTATCTGGTGTATCCCTTAGGGCAAGCGCGGACAGAGAGGAGCGCAGCGGAGAGGATTTTAGTAAGGCACTAGAAAATCAACTTTAAAATTATTTAAATAAAGTGCATGTATGCTTGAACATTATAATGCGCGAGACTGCGCGAGCATTTTGTCAGGTTCAAGCATATATGGCCTTTATTCCTATAGATCTAAAGTTGATTTTCTAGTGCCTTAATAAAATCCTCTCCGCTGCGGTCCTCTCTGTCTGCGCTGACCCTTGGTCGCCTTTTACGACACCCTGTGGTAGCCCTGTTATTCTATATTAGGCAAATACTTAAGGACATGTTGTCCAGTAAGTTTAAATACTTACTTACATTTATTTGAAACTAGCTGTGCCCCGCGGTTTTACCCGCGTTAAACTTTATAAATTATAGTCTATGTGATAATCCAGGGTGTCAGCTAACTCTATACCAAATTTTATTAAAATTGCTTCAGCCGTTTGGACGTGAAGAAGTAACAAACATACACACTCACAAACTTACGCCTTTATAATATTAGTGTGATGTGATAATGACGCAATCGTTTTAATTATATACCGTACTTATGGTCAAGTACGGTACATATTTCAAACTTTGAATCACAAACGCATCAGTGATGCAACTTTTTGTGTCGCCAGTTGCTTTTACTGTGTTAAATAAATTCGTTCCATAAACGTTGCGTAGTTCCTGTCTATTAATGATTAACGTATACTGTTACGCGGCCGAATCACCCATTTTCCTGTTACAGGACCGATTGCTTTACTACTAATAATAATATAATAATCTTGACGAGCAACTTACGTAATTAAGGGTGTGCAAAATATACTTTTCTTTTTGTAACAAAAAGGGCAAAATTAATATAAAATGTAAAAACTAAAGAACTTGTAAACGTGAGAAAAGTATTATACGACTTGTGATACTGTAACTGCAAGCTTTAATAATATTAGAAAGCCCTGCCGCTTAAATTAGGGTTAAGCTATATCATATGAGACACAAATGACAAGAAGTGATTGATATCTTTGTTTGTAAAAAGTAAATTGGTGAATAAACATTTAAGTAAAATGAGTCATTTATTAAGTTCTGATGGTGGAACAAATTTATGTGACGAATATAACGAATCAAAGACTTTGCAAGATTGATCCGGAACTTATGTTTGGACTCAGAATTCAATACCTTGTATACATGTTGTCCATACATCATCAGCCTGATATCGTCCACTGCTGGACATGGGCCTCGTCCAAAGGTTTCTATAAGGTTACCATTTGATAGGGTTTACCGTAGTCACTCAACTTGGCATGCGAGTTGGTGACCACAGTTAGGTGGTAGTAGCTAGTACACAGGTGGTGTTGCTGCCCGACTATCTGGTGTATCCCTTAGGGCAAGCGCGGACAGAGAGGAGCGCAGCGGAGAGGATTTTAGTAAGGCACTAGAAAATCAACTTTAAAATTATTTAAATAAAGTGCATGTATGCTTGAACATTATAATGCGCGAGACTGCGCGAGCATTTTGTCAGGTTCAAGCATATATGGCCTTTATTCCTATAGATCTAAAGTTGATTTTCTAGTGCCTTAATAAAATCCTCTCCGCTGCGGTCCTCTCTGTCTGCGCTGACCCTTGGTCGCCTTTTACGACACCCTGTGGTAGCCCTGTTATTCTATATTAGGCAAATACTTAAGGACATGTTGTCCAGTAAGTTTAAATACTTACTTACATTTATTTGAAACTAGCTGTGCCCCGCGGTTTTACCCGCGTTAAACTTTATAAATTATAGTCTATGTGATAATCCAGGGTGTCAGCTAACTCTATACCAAATTTTATTAAAATTGCTTCAGCCGTTTGGACGTGAAGAAGTAACAAACATACACACTCACAAACTTACGCCTTTATAATATTAGTGTGATGTGATAATGACGCAATCGTTTTAATTATATACCGTACTTATGGTCAAGTACGGTACATATTTCAAACTTTGAATCACAAACGCATCAGTGATGCAACTTTTTGTGTCGCCAGTTGCTTTTACTGTGTTAAATAAATTCGTTCCATAAACGTTGCGTAGTTCCTGTCTATTAATGATTAACGTATACTGTTACGCGGCCGAATCACCCATTTTCCTGTTACAGGACCGATTGCTTTACTACTAATAATAATATAATAATCTTGACGAGCAACTTACGTAATTAAGGGTGTGCAAAATATACTTTTCTTTTTGTAACAAAAAGGGCAAAATTAATATAAAATGTAAAAACTAAAGAACTTGTAAACGTGAGAAAAGTATTATACGACTTGTGATAAGATTAAATTTTTTTAGTTACCCTCAAAATCAGTCGGCTAGGTACTGTCTTTGCAAGACAGTATCGCTAGCAATAAGTATTTAGTTTTCAATAATTATTCGTAAAACTTTAATTTATGGAATGTGAGATAGTGTGTGTGTTTCTGTGTTACTTAATTACCTAATATATATTATTTTATATTAAGTTAAACATTTGTAATTTAAACACAATGTGTTTTTTTATAGGGCAGTATCGGGCCGCTTGGCGTTGTTGATAAATGCTTGCCTTTCACGCCGCAAGTCGTGCGTTCGATTCCCACCAAGGACAGAATGTGTGCATGAATATGTCTGTTTGTTCTGTCCTGTGGCTGGGTGTAATTATTGTATAAGTATGTATTTACAAAAGTAAAGTAGTATAATATGTAGTATATCAATTGTCTGGTTTCCATAGTTGCTTAGTTTGGAATCAGATGGCCGTGTGTGAAAAATATCTCAGGAAATAAAATAAATGAATAAATATAGTTTCGACAGGTTTACTATAACTTAAAACGTTCGATAATTCCCAGTGGTTATATTCTCGCCCGCCCTCGCACGGGCGTCAATTCTTGGCGTAAGCTTCCTCTTATCAGGTTAATTACTAATTTACATAACGGAACTGGTAATTACATGATCGTGCCTATATTACGTACCGTAGGATATTCACTACGCCAAACTGCCCGTTAGCCCACCGATTTTGCGAGCGATAGATCGAATGGTTTGATTACTTTGGATTAATTCAATTTAGTTCAATTTAGTTTTAGCGTATTCGGCCTAGATTCAATGCAATAGCAATAAAACTAATTTTATTATCATTGCATTTCTTTTTTTACGTTATTCTTATGAATGAACAGGGGCTTTAGTTATGCTAATTTAGTTGTTAACCCCCAACGCAAAAATAAAAATATATAAGTTTGACGTCGATATATGTCTGTCTACGGCATCGTAGCTTTCAAACGGATGGACCGATTTTGATGCGGTTTTTTATTTGAAATCCAGTTACCTTGCGGTGGTTCTTAGCTGTGTTTGGTTAATATTGATCCAATCGTTTCATAGTATCAACTCTTTCTAACATGATGTAAGTTTAGATGGAGCCGAGGGTGTTCTAACAGTTAGGTTATTATGAGAAATTAGAGACGTTTGAACCTGTTGACCTATTATGCAATTGCAACAAGGGCAAGCAATTTTAAGGTTTATGAATTATATATAAAACTAGCGGCCCGGTACGTACTTCGCTACGTATAAGGCATAGTAATAAAAAAAATGATTATTAAGTTCATTTATTCAAACAAAAAAGTATGTTAAATTGCTAAAAGATTTTGATGTTACACTTTTTCAAGACTTTTTTTTAAATTTTCTCTACGTACAAACCTTCCCTGGACTTCCACGAATAATTCAAGGCCAAAATTAGCCAAATCGGTAAAGGCGGGGTTGAGTTATAACATTACAACGAAGAGTGGCATTGATTTTTATATATATAGATATGGTTAGTTCGACAGGTTTATGAATGTCTTGTTCTTTTCATACGTGTAATAGTGGGTGATGTAATGGCATTTAATTTAGTTTATTGGGATAAAAGACAGAGACGACAAAATTGTCGCACTATCATTTTGTATTTTCATTCATTTCTTACTTAACTTACCTATTTACATTTCGTTTTTTTAGATATTTAGACAATTTTTAGACAGTTAATAAATTCATATATTTATGTAAGGCTTCAAAATAAGCGTAACTTTCCAATAGACCTTGAATCAACTGAACTTGTATTAGTTCAAACAGACTTTTTATAACAACTTTCGATATAAACGTCAGTTTCACATTTTTTGTCTGTATGTGCTCACATAACCAGTTCTCCCGTTTGCAACTATTCATTGCAGTTCACATCGTAAAATATAGCTAACTCATAGCTAGGTGCTCTCAGCGGTCCGTCAGTGATCGGTGCGGTTAAGCAAGTAGGCTCGCCGTCAGTCCATAGATGGGTGACCGCCAAAGTGGTTAAATTTCTGAGCGTTTCCGTGCTTCGGAGGGCACGTTAAGTTGTTGGTCCCGGTTGTAGTCATTCGACAACAGACGTTAAGCCATGTAAGAGGCCTACTGGGCGGTTTGAACAGCTCTGACACTAGGGTAACCACTGCCCATACGAGAAGTAAGTAATCGTAAAATATATTATGCTTGAAGCACTAAAGTCATATTTAAGCTCGGTTTGTTCAGGTTGTTTTTAAATAAATTATCTACTATATAAAAATAAGTCGGGTTTTCCTTCCTGACGCTATAAGTCCAGAACGCACGAACCGATTTCCACGGTTTTGGATTCGTTGGAAAGGTCTCGGGCTCCGTGAGGTTTATAGCAAAGAAAATTTATAAAATTAAACGCGGGTAACACCGCGCGGCACAGCTAGTTATAATAATAAAAATCAAGTTCACGTCTCGCTCATTCGCTTCATCTATAATATTACTGCCTAATATTAAATTAAAGTTGAATATATATTTTTGCTGTGTGGCGAATATCAGAATATCATCAACCCATCTCATCCCGTGAGGGGCGTAGAAGTCGACCCGAAGGAATATCTTCCAGAGGACGTGCAGCAGCTTTTTTCTGAGTACTATGACCGTCATACTGTGATCACCAACCCGTCAGCTAGGGGTGGCGATTATGGCATAACCCCCAAGATTATTCTTGGCGGAGGCTTTTGTCCAGCAGTGGACTTCTTACAGCTATTATGATGATATATTTTTTAAATATATCTTTATCTTATTTTTAATTTAATATTTGTGACCCACCCCGGCTTCACTCGGGTAGATAGGTAGAAAGATTTTAAATAAAAACAGCCCTTATGACTTGCTGAGAATGTTTTTTTCTATAGCTGAATTAATTTTTAAAATCAGTGCAATTAGGTTTGATGTCATTCATTAACAACTATCATTTATCTGATACTTTTTTCTATATCTTTAAGAGAGAAATATACTACTTATTTAACACATTTTATATAACAAAAAAAAATCCTTTCTCTTTATAATTTTTTTCGATTTTAGCATAGTTTCACTGCACGTGCGGCTCAGTGGCAGTCGCTTCGTAACGTAACTATTTCCGCCCCCTCGTGTTCCGGGTTCGATACCCTTATAGGACAAATTTTTGTGTAACCCATCGATATGTAGTTGTTGTATCTGGGTTTACATTATGCCCTTGACTTTTATATTTGTATTTACGTTTAAGTAAGTATGTGTATCGCACACGGTTTATTTACCTAATGCGGTAGTCCTGTTGAGAAATCGTAAAAAAAAAATCGATGTTGTATCGAAATCGGTACGTAGTGTAATCTACTTCAAAAAAAAAACTGAGAGCCGGCTATCCAGACACATCATCATCATTACAGTTTAAAGAAGTCCACTGATGGACAAGCCTCCCCAAAGAATCACCGTATCTAATCGTCAATATCCAATATCGCCATGCATTGACCGCAGTGAAATGGTCATAGTACCCAGAAGGAAGCTGCTGCCCGTCCTCTAGTGGCTATTCCCTCTGGTCGACGTCTACGCCCTCATGGGATGAGATGGGGTGAAGATATTGTGATATACGCCGCCGTCACCACACAGCAAGACATATATTCTTAAGTAAAAGTTAGGTTCAAATTTGATGGATTTTTTGAAGACAATTTTCTTCTTTACTACAGATTTTGTTATTTATGTCGTCACTATGATAATTACTTCGCTTCAATTACATTGAAAGTTAAGTTCACGTTATTAACGCTGCTGTTCGTCATTGTTTTTTACTCATCTAACTAACCACTAATGTTTGTTTAATGAGTTTTGAAAGAGGTTTACTTTGTATCTCTATTCTTCTAATATTCAAATACTAGCTATTACGTTATCTACTATATAAAAGTAAGTCGGGTTTTCCTTCCTGACGCTATAACTCCAGAATGCACGAACCGATTTCCACGGTTTTGCATTCGTTGGAAAGGTCTCGGGCTCCGTGAGGTTTATAGCAAAGAAAATTTATAAAATTTAACGCGGGTAACACCGCGGGGTATATCTAGTACTTTATACATTAGAGCCTAAGTGTTATATTACTACAAAGTTTCATCACCGTTCAGTAGTTTTGGGTGAAATCGTAACAAACATCCATACATCTATACACAGAAACTTGCGTATTTATAATATTAGTAGGAATGCCCCGTCGTTGGTGTAGCGGTAGAGTGTTCCACCGTAAAGATCCTGGATTCATATTGGCCCGACGGTCATATAGTATTTGGATTTTTATGTTAAGAAAAAATCTACTCAAGTATCTAAGAAAGTATCTACACGGAGTCTGGAAGTTAGCTATGGTAACCCCCGTGCCTCGGAGAGCACGAAAAGCCGTCGGTTGGGTACCTACCTGACCTCTTTCTTATCGGTCCTGACATTATGATCGGACATGAGAGTATAAAGTAAATGAATACAAAGCACTTGTTCACTATAATATGTTCTGCGCACATGGCAAATCTTGATTGAGCCGAAATTCCATCAGGAGGGCGTTATATTATCCAGACATATATTCGACTGGCACAAAAACAAAATTCATATTAAAGAGAATTTATTAAATTGGTTTAGTAAGTAACATGTATGTACTGAAATAACTTGGTTTCAGGAAATTTAAATTGCACTGATGAGACTTGCCATCATCATCATCCCATCTTCGATTTGCCGATGATATCGTAGTCATGGCTGAGACCATGGAAGACATCGGTACAATGCTCGATGACCTCAGCAGAGTCTCTCAACAAGTGGGTCTGAAAATGAACATGGATAAGACGAAAATCATGTCAAACGTCCATGTTGCATCCACTCAATTGAAAGTTGGTGACTCTGCACTCGAAGTTGTAGAGAACTATATTTACCTAGGACAGACCATCCAACTAGGTAGGTCCAACTTCGAAAAGGAGGTCAATCGTAGAATCCAACTCGGATGGGCAGCGTTCGGGAAGCTACGTAACATCTTCTCGTCCAAAATACCGCAGTGTCTCAAGTCGAAAGTCTTCGACCAGTGTGTGTTGCCAGTGATGACATACGGAACAGAGACGTGGTCGCTCACTATGGGCCTTGTTAGAAGGCTCAAGGTCACCCAAAGAGCAATGGAGAGGGCTATGCTCGGAGTTTCCCTGCGGGATCGCATCGGAAATGTCGAAATCCGCAGGCGAACCAAAGTCACCGACATAGCCCGAAGAATTGCCAAGCTGAAGTGGCAGTGGGCAGGGCACATAGCTCGTAGAGCCGACGGCCGTTGGGGCAGAAAGGTTCTCGAGTGGCGACCACGAACCGGAAGACGCAGCGTGGGCAGGCCCCCCTACAAGATGGACCGATGATCTTGTGCGGGTCGCTGGAAACTGCTGGATGCGAATAGCACAAGACCGGCAATTGTGGAGATCTTTGGGGGAGGCCTTTGTCCAGCAGTGGACGTCTTTCGGCTGATATGATGATGATGATGATGAGACTTGAGCCAAATATTTTTATGATTCATAATAAGCTGTAAAGGTGACATACAGCGGACTTCTAAAGTTAAATCGCGTAACATATATACAAAAATAACATGCAGTTAAATTGGTTGCCTGGAAAAAATCGCTTTTAGCGATGAGGTCACCAATTGCGTTATACCTTAATTTCCTTATTTGTACTTCTTCTAGTTGTTATTTTAAAGTCGGTTAAGAAAACGGTTAAGAAGATATCAATTCGAATATATGTATATATCGAATTGATAAACTCTTGCATTTTTGAAGTCGGTTTGAAAAAAATTAGGAAGGTCAATAAAAAGTCTTCAGATTTGTGATCAAATTTATCTTTAATGCTACAAATATTATAAATGTGAAAGCCCGTATGTTTACTTTTTTTTTTAGATATTTATTACTCAAAGGCAAAAACAGCTTAGAAGATTCGGATGTGGTTTCAAATAAATTTATTAAAGAAATACCCTGAATTAATATAGGCTCTAAGAAATAGCTAATTTGTGTCACTCGTCATTTAGCTAGGTATTTATTTTAGCCTGTATTAATTCAGAGCATAATCTATTTTTATTCCAAATCTCATTAAAATCTGGCAAAGCGCATCTATCTACACTATAGGTTTTTTCAATTATTACAATATGCACACACATTCTCAGGGGTACTGAACAGAACATTTCATCTTTAAAAGAGAGATTCCCGAGAGATAATGCGAGCGAAGTTTAAAATATTAACTTACGTGAATTATGTAACATAGTGAAAATTCTGAGTATCCTTAATTACCAAAAACTTTTTAGAGGCTATGACTAGCTTGAATTTGTTTGTCTTTGTTTCCAAAATCTAATTATTAATGTAAACATTAGAATAGATGTTCAATATATTTGCATGACTATGGTAAGTCTAGATATTAAAACCGGCCAAGTGCGAGTCGGACTCGCACATGAAGGGTTCCGCAGTAGCAAGTATTTCAGTTAGTTTGTTCAGTTTAAAAAAAAACTACTTGCTAGATCTCGTTCAAACCAATTTTCGTTGTTAGTTTCTATGGTAATGTACATCATATATTTTTTTTAGTTTTATCATTCTCTTATTTTAGAAGTTACAGAGGGGGGACATTCATTTTACCACTTTGGAAGTGTCTCTCGCGCAAAGAATTCAGTTTAACCAAAAATGATATTAGGAACCTCAATATGATTTTAAAAGACCTATCCATAGACACCCCACATGTATGGGAACGATTAAAAAAAAAAAAAATGAGTTTCAGTTCTATGTATGGCGACCCCCCAAAATTATTGTTCTTTTTCTATTTTTGTGTAAAAATCTTAATGCTGTTCATAGAATACACCTACTTACCAAGTTTCAGCAGTACAGCTCTTATAGTTTCGGAAAAAAGTGGCTGTGACATACGAACGGAAAGACAGACAGACATGACGAATCTATAAGGGTTCCGTTTTTTGCCATTTGGCTACAGAACCCTAAAAAATGGTCACGGACTAGGCAATTTTTTTTACGAACCTGTTTTTTTATCTCAGTAGACTAATTCTTATAATATTATTTGAAAAACCAAAATTATATAAGTTGTGTAAATCTCTTGCAATGCTTTTCTTTTGTTTACATTTTTAATTAATGTTGCCGATTTTGATAGAAAAAGAAAAATATGTTTAACACATATTCAACCTATCTGCAGCCCTTAACCGTAGAATATAATTCCTTTGTCTCAATCTGGTTAAAGAGTATACATACAAATTACATACTCTTATATAGATGATGATTAAAATTCTTGTGAAATACATTGAATATTCCACGTTTTTATTTCACCGTGTGTTTGTGATTTCAATCGGTATTGAGGTTTATTGTTATTTATTTTCTTTCAGGTGAAAGTGACGCAGAAACCACCAAACAGTAATGATGAGAAATTTATAAGAACTCTCACGAAAGGCGATTTCTTCGGAGAGAAGGCATTGCAAGGGTAAGCTTTTTCTCTCTGCATTATAACGTAATCAAGCCAATCTTCAGAAGTGAAACTTGGAGCCAAACTTAAGTTTCGCTCGTATTTGTAACTTAAATGCAGAACGCACGCGTAGGGTAGTAGTGGTAATCTATTCTAAAACTAAGCGGAGCTTGTACTATGGAAACCAGATAACTGATATACTACATATACTACTTTTCTTTTTTAAATACATACTTGTATAGATAAAGATATAACCAGACTCAGGACAAACAAGACATGTTCATGCACACAAATATCTGGGTGGGATTCGAACCCATGACCGGCGGCGTGAAAGGCAAGTAATTATCAACTACGCCAACCGGCCCGTCAAAAAAAAGGTTAAAGTAGTCTTCTCTCCACCACCTTGGGGTACTGGTGTTCCGGGTCAGATCCCCGCACATGACAACTATTTATGTGACCCATAAATGTTTGGCCTATGTCGGGGTGTGCTTCGTCACCGTTAACCATTAATTGCGTGTATGTAAAGTCCCCCGCGAAACAGAGATTTACTTTCCTAGTGCGGGCGTTGTCTTTTGAGCGAAACGTGACTAATCATCAGAAAATTATAGACTTAATCCAAATGACCAAGTGATTTGTAACGTATAACTATCGAAATCTTTCCCGCCCGTATCAAATATCGCGCAATCGCTACAATAGTCGGGTGATCTTACTGGCTCCCAATCTCGATTTACGGAACACGTCTCGGATGTGAGTTCTTTCTCTAATTACGAATGATAATTATCAACAGAAAGTATTTGACTACTTTTTGTGTTTTGATTTGATTCGCTTTGACGTTGCAGTAAAAGATTTCAAGATGATTTGGCATAGATTTTTTTGGTTTAACTTATGGAGATTTAGGAAGAACTAACAAACCTGGGAAATATTTCAATACCTTTCCTGTTTAGCACCACTCACTTTTTTGATTGAGGAAAACATTCGAAACAAACCAAATTTTGTGGCACATTGAGTAACACTTTATTGCTCATGATGTGTACGTAAAGACACCAATATCTGTCAAATTGTCTATTGTCTATTATATATTTACAACTTTATCACAAAAGCATAAGGTTCACTTTCAATTGGGGAAATTTGACAGATTGGGGTAGCTTGATGTGCTGGCGTCTGTACAATGAAGGTTACTGTACCAAATATTTCGTGATGTGTCAGTTGATGTTTGGCATTAATGTGTAAAGATGGAAGAGAACACGCAAGAACATCTAGAGTTCCCAATTTCTCATACATTTCAATGTAGTTTTAATTGACTTACGTCTAAAATTCTAGGTCAACAGTAAAATATAGATTAACTCAGGTATTTGTTATCATGCTATGACTGATTGGTGATAAGTTTAGTTATGGTTTAATTGCTTTCTTTAACTTAGGCTCAAGAAGGGTAACATTTTCATGCATATGTATTAATTTATAATTCATTGTATCAAGAGGGTAACATTTTCATGCATATGTATTAATTTATAATTCATTGTATCAAGACGTTATCGTTTGTATAATATTCTGATGCCTTTTATTTTATTTCTGAATTGTTTGAATGGATTCAATAAAAAATATAATCAAGCAAATTTAGGTAGGTACCTGTATGTCTATATTGCTTATGGTAAAACTGAGAGCATCGTAAAATAGGCCCACTGTGAATCACTTGTGATAATCATTATGATTCATATACGTACCAACTTCATTTACAATTCATCAAGTTGTTTCCGCAGTTGACACATTAATCTTTTGCCGAAGCGATGTGAAAATGTCGTTGCCTTCATTAAAAGTTATATTCATCCGAAGTTTATTTCTACTTGATCTCAAGAAACTAACGAATATATTAAAACATATATTCTTCCATCAGAAATTTAGACGTTCCGTAGGGCAGTATGTAAAACTAATAAATGGTTGTTACATAGGCTAAAATTATATTCATTAATAAGATTTAATTCTTTTTCAGTGATGATCTTCGGACGGCTAACATCATTTGTGACTCAGCAGAAGGCACGACCTGTCTTGTTATAGACCGGGAGACCTTCAACCAGCTGATCTCCACGCTCGACGAGATCCGCACCAAGTACAAGGACGAAGGCGAAAGCAGAGCACGGTACAAACACCTTCATTTTCTATCATACCTCTATCAAGAACATGGCAGGATAAAAGGGATAATTAAATATAGTATAGTTCTTTGTTAGGAATTGCCATAGTACCTATGGCTAACACAATATGTCGGAGCTATTTGGATTTTATTCTTACTGAATTGTAGGAACTGGCGAAACATACATGCTTTCTAACGATGTTGCCATTCCAACGGCAATGGCTTACAAAGTAGGCCTCCTTTAAAAATATACTAATATTATATCCGTGACTTTTCGTCATGCTTCTTTAATGGTAAAATCCTATCTTTGGGTTCATAATATTGTCAAATAATGTAGAGATGAGGCTTTGTTCTGGAGGAATACAGGTTATCCTGTGTGTCCTGCTCTCCTGCACAGACCCTTGCACCCTTATTTAAAAACGAAGCTTAAAGTTAAACTGCAGTCGATCCTTGGTTTAGTCGAAAACCATCCAATGAGATTGCTTGATCCATAGTTCAACTGCAGTTTAACTTTAGTCTTCGTTTTTAAATAAGGGTGTTACAGTTTAGAGCCAATTTCATTAGGCACCGTTGTGAATCATAGCTCGGGAGTTACAAGGGTCGGCGTACGATTCCATAAATTCCTTTAATAAATCAAAATTCCAATGAGCTATCTACTAGAAACGCGTTCAGATCCATTCAAAATAGTTATGAAATCACGAAAGCTAATCAAACCAACGTGTCAATTGGAAACTTAAATTTCATGCAAAATATGAAAATGTATAATTCTTGCAAGGGTCAAGAGGGCCAATTACTCTTATAAATATATACACAAATAATTAAGTGTTATTTGGAAATGAAACTAGGGGCCATTGGCCTTCTGCTTCATATTACGACACATAATAACGTATGGAAACCACCTATTCGCAGCCACTCAGCCACATGGCTCGTGAGTCATATCTACATATCCTTCTTGAAATTTATAACTACCTACCTAATAAACAACGTATCTGAGAAAATCTTGCAATGGATTTCTACTGAGAAGTCTATTACTAATTTAACTCGAATGGATTTATGTAATATTTATTTTATTAGCGTTGATACCATAAGCCATTTAAATTCAAGTTTTAAAGTTAAAACCCATCTCAGAGGTGTACTAAAATGCGCACTATATAGAACTGGTTAACCAATCAGTTTTTCGATTCAGCACCGCATTGAAAATAATATCAAAGAAGAGAAGTCATGGGTGGATAATTTAAATAGTTAAGGAGAAGCTACTTCCTACTTCTTTCTCTCTGAATAACTTGAGAGTCAGGATTATAATTCAGCCCATTACTGTCATACTGCAGGGCAAGGTCATCTACTACATCTCTAAGGCCACTATGAGGTGATAGGCCATAAAACAACACGCGTGTTAAGTGTTGACAGTTAGCAGCATTCACATGCCACCAAAAACATTTTGGAGAACTCTCAAGCACGCAGTTTACCTCACGATGTTTTTCTAAATATATGATAAAGAAGAGTCAGGATTAGTAATAAATATTGAAATAATACCGATGACACAATTCTTCTTTGTTATAATAATCACTTATTCAATTGTTTCGGTCCGTTGCATTAGTATAATGAATAAATGCTTCATCATAAAGCACCGGCTCGCGCCATCCCTTTATGTTCCGTAATGTAATTTCTAAATTCTGTATACCCTATGCGGAAAGAAGCAGCTAAACCTTGTGGACCATTAAAGTAAAAATGAAAGCTTAACAAAAAACTCACAACTCAAATCGTAGTAATCTCACTCGCGGTGATAAGCTGCCGATCCCATGGTACCGGACAGTCTACTATGACGAATTCACAGAATATAACCCAAAAACTTCGTCTTCGTTTAGTGTTATCACTACAAAAGATTTTTTTATCATTGTAACTCTTATCTTATGACTATGGTAAACAATGGTGGCAATTCGGGGGGTTCATCATATCAGCCGAATGACGTCCACTGCTGGACAAAGGCCTCCCCAAAGATCTCCACAATTGCCGGTCTTGCGCTATCCGCATTTATTCTGGGTTATAGAATTATATTAATCTAAATGTTATTACATCTCCTTTTATATATCTTGTTAACAAGATGGGGAACTTTAAGTGCTATAAATTTGGTTAATCTGCTTGTAGAGAGAGCACTTTTTAATAGACTAGTACCGTAAGTACTTTTTATTTTGTGCCAGTACTGTCAACGCCATGTGGGTGAAAATACTTTGACCTTGACAAGTGTCTTTGGCGTAGTAAGGGTGCTTTTGTAGTGGCAGTTGGCTACGATTGTACAAAGATTATGTTTTTTTCCTCTAAGCAACAATCGATTAAATTTTCTTATCATTTTAATCGTTTGTTGCTTACTATTAAAATTTGTGTAGTTGGTGGGTATCAGAATTGGGGCTTGAGACTATTACAATTTAATAAGATGTAATTTATTGATCCATTAAACCTTTTTATTGTTTCACCGCTAACGTGGATATTTAATAAAATGGTAAGTAATTATTTTAATTGAAAATAAATATATTGTTAATTAATTTTAAAACTTTCCACCCATCAAAGTCGAATTTAATTAGCTAGTAGAAGCAAATCGGTTATTAACTTTCCTCTTTGACGTAGAAAATGTGTTCGTGGCATTGAGCGATAACAATTACATTTCCCGCGTTTTTGTGCCACAGATTGTGTAGATGTTCCATAGACAATGGGCGCATCACTATGACTTAGTAATGGAATTGAAGCAAAAACAAAAGACATTTCAATTAACTTATATAGGAAAGTTATTATTAAGTTGATGAACCCGATTCTTTGATACCATGGTTATCTATGAATGTTTATATTTAACGTTCTTGTTTCTGGGTATTTTTCTTATCTGAGTTCGTGGATGTTGACATAATGATAGGAATAACCCTCGTTCTTTACTGATATAAAATACGTCGATTGTAACGTGAATATCGAATTAAGTTTTACGTCAATAAAATAATCTGTATGACGGAGTAGAATGCATGCAACGTTGTCTTTCATATCGGTTTAGTATAAGTATTGAACCCTTACAAGGTACCAGTAGAGATAACGGCCACTTTTAACTTATTTTGATCTATATGATGCAGGCAAATATATAAAGAAAATATTATTAGAATCCTTACAATTTACTGTTAAATGAGACCTAACACGATGTATCAAATTTAAATTATAAATACATTTTATACAACTAAACTCTCTTTTTGTCCTGGAATATTAATTTTCCATATTAGTTTCTTAGTGATAACGGATATATTGTACCATAAAGAAACTTAAATTAATTATGGGAAATTACTCTTTGTGACTAAGGGACTAGATTTATTGACGGACTAAATTGATCCTATATAAAGTTTAAAATTCCATTTACTTCCTATAAAATTCACTAAAATTATACCATATTGATTTCAAAAGTATCACGTTAAAAAATATGTAAGTGTACTTATTAAATATTTAGCCAAATAATTAAGGAGTCTTAACTAAAATGTGTCTTTCAACATTTCAGACTCAACGAAGAATTTGCAAATTTGCGTCTCTCAGACCTCCGCATCATTGCCACCCTGGGTATCGGCGGCTTCGGTCGTGTCGAACTAGTCCAGATTCAGGGCGATGCCAGCCGGTCCTTCGCTTTGAAGCAGATGAAGAAAGCCCAGATCGTTGAAACGAGACAGCAACAGCATATCATGTCCGAGAAGGAGATAATGTCAGAGATGAACTGCGAGTTCATAGTAAAGTTGTTCAAGACGTTTAAAGATCGGAAGTATTTGTATATGCTTATGGAGACTTGCCTAGGGGGAGAATTGTGGACTATTCTAAGGGATAGAGGTGAGGATAACTGCCTTTAATCATTCAATAATAAATGCTATCGCATTGATTAGATATGAAAGAATAGAATACTTTTCCAGGCGTAAATAGATACATCCTTTTTTTACAGAAATTAATAATAACATACTGGGACATTATTTACACACGGCCATCTGATCCTAAACTAAGCAGAGCTTGTTCTATGGAAACCAGATAACTGATAAATTACATATACTACTTTTCTTTTGTAAATACATACTATATATAGATAATTACACCCAGACTCAGGACAAACAGACATGTTCATGCACACAAATATCTGTCCTGGGAATCGAACCCACGACCTCCGGCGTGAAAAGCAAGCAACCACGCCAAAAGACCTGTCTTTATCTGTCATCAAGGAGTGGTAAGAAATAAAAATAAAATCGCAAATGGGATGTACCTCAACATCCTACTGTGTCACAAATTATATACATGTTCATAAGAACATTATCTAATCGAGTACTCAAAAATTCTTAATCTAAAGGTAACAATAGATACATCCAAATATTAGAATACTTATTGTGTGTATGTTTGTTAACCTTTTCCGCCCGAAATGAAATTGCCAATAGGAATTCCATTGTTTTCTAGGAATGCCAAATACAGTACAAAATTTAAAAAAATATAGCTACAGTTGTTATACCTGTTATTATTACATTACAGGCCAATTCGACGATGCCACAACAAGATTTTACACAGCGTGTGTGGTTGAAGCCTTCCACTACCTACATTCACGGAATATCATTTACAGGTAACAATCAGAACTAAATAAAATTCTATAGTCCTCGTCTAGTTTCTCTTAAATTCGTTTCGGCTCAAAAGTAGAGGAGGGTATCCACCGCTTGGTTGTGAACATCCCATTATGCCGTACGAAGCACTGCTTACGTACGTATGATGACAGAAGAATCTTTTATCGTACGTACAGCTAAGCACTGGAACACCCTACCAAACGACGTGTTTCCACACTCATACAACATGGGTTTATTCAAGGCTAGAGTGAACAGGCATCTTATGGGTACGCGCGGTCCACCTTCGACTACATCCTCACTTACCATCAGGGGAGATCGTGGTCAAGCGCAAACCCATCATGCATAAAAAAAGTAGCATGAGCGTAAATACTGATCACCTGACTAACAGTCAGGTGATCAGTATTTACGAAACAACAAATATATATATATATATATATATATATATATATATATATATATATATATATATATATATATATATGTATATATATATATATATGTATATATATATATATATATATATATATATATATATATGTTATTTCTGAAACAATTAACGTCCACTATGTCCAGTAAACACAATCCCCATTAAACTAATTTCGTAATAATTTATAGTCAAAAGACAAATATTTATTTTTCTTTACTTATCATTCTTAATATATAATTTCAGGGATCTCAAACCAGAGAATTTACTACTAGATTCTAAAGGCTACGTGAAGCTGGTGGACTTTGGTTTCTCCAAAAAGTTGCAAGCGAGCCGCAAGACCTGGACCTTCTGCGGCACTCCCGAGTACGTGGCTCCGGAGGTCATCATGAATAGGGGTCACGATATTAGTGCCGACTATTGGTCTTTAGGTAAAATATATTGAAATCATTCAATAACATTTAATATTCAGGAACGACTTATAGATACCCTATTAGGTGTCCTATTTGACAAAATAGAACGTGGTACCAAAATATTTAAGTGATAGGTAGAGTGCCAAATAAAAATATATAAGATTGTCCTGTCTTAAATGTTAGCAACATTCTAATTTTCTTTAAGTTGCTAATAGCGCCCGGCACGCCTAGTACAATGAGTTTAATGCTACTTCTATTACTGTGGCAATATTGTTACTATATTTATAATAATAATCAAAATTATGTCGTTCTAATTCCACTAATTGTCAGTGTAACTAAGCAGCTGGCAAGCAATTTACACTGCCCTCGCTCCAGCAAAAGATATGCGCATGAAAATAGGAGAATATAATCAAGCAAATTAGTTGAACCGGTTTTATAAAGTCTGGATGCGTTTGATCGTCTTAACAGTTGCCGCACAATAATTAAATTTCTTTTTAGTAATTACATACGCATGAACAGCAACATATAAATTGCTTGGAAAGTTATCGAGGAGTCAGAGTTGTAACCGCGGGTGGTGGATAGGCAAGTGAAACGTTTTGTGGATTTGCGGTGCTACAACAACGTTGACAACACGGATACTAGATTAGAGTAGTATTACATTTTATATACCATGTAATCTTCTAGTTATAACAATAACCAATTTAAACAATAAAAACAATTGCTAAACATTTTCGAAATAGAAAACTACTATTACAAATCCATTATAAAACCTATTTGGACATATGGTATTGAACTCTGACGATCAGCATGTCACTCCAATATAGAAATATTACAACGCTTCCAAAACAGCACAGCATATTAGTCCTTAAACTAATATGCTGTGCACCTTGGTTCATAAAAACACAGAGGTTCATGAATACCTGGAAGTCCTTACTATCAAGGAACAATTTAAAAAATCTTGTGAGGACTACAGACATAGAATCAACCATCACAGAAATGTATTAGCCAAGGCACTCTTAAATACAAATAATTGTACATATCGATTGAAACGGCCACGGCTAGCCACAATATGATTTTAAATCATAATTTGAATAAGAGAGACCACACCACAGGATTTGCTAATCTCATAAAAGCTCTCAAAATAAACACAAGATCTGATTATAGCTGTGAGGCTGATCGCAGATAGAAAGAATGAAATGAAAACAATAAAAAAAGAAAACTACTATGCTATATATTTTTCACAACGACAGAATTTTGTTAAATAAATAAATTTTAATAAAAAATATACTCCTAAGTATATTTCTACATAATTTATTTAAAGCAGATCTACCTGCCGCTGCGGTTTAACCTGGTTAAATAATTTATCGTAGCGTTTAATTAATTCAGGGCATCTGTATAAAATGTTTAACCGTTTCATTATATTGAGAGAGTATCAAACTCACTTAAAAATGATTAATATTGGTCAAATTAAGAATTATCTGTTTATTTATTTCACAAAACACGATATAGATTATAATCTTTTGATGTCAATAATCCTTGCTACAACCGAAATGCTTCTTTCCAGGTGTACTAATGTTTGAACTGCTGACCGGTTCCCCGCCATTCACTGGTACCGATCCAATGAAGACCTACAACAAGATCCTTAAGGGTATTGACGCCGTGGAGTTCCCCCGCTGCATCACTAGAAACGCTGCCAACCTTATTAAGAAACTATGCCGTGACAACCCTGCCGAAAGATTGGGCTACCAACGAGGTGGCATAACGGAGATTCAGAAGCATAAGTGAGTATTTTGCGATTCACATAAAACCAATTTTATTTCGAGAATAACTACATTCATTGCAATTTTTACATGTTAGTAATGTTTATTTAAGATGAGATAATATACGATAAATACACTTTATTGCACACCATATACAGAAAATTGTTACAAGATTAAAATAATATTTCATAAAAAGGTACAATAGGCGGTCTTATCGCTTACAGCAATCTCTTCCAGACAACCTTCAGTTGGACTATATTGTATGGAATTATGAGTGGGGGTAGTGTATGGTGTAAGAAATTTGTGATATGATTACTTACGAATAATCTTGGTATCTACTTAATAGTTTAGTTTAAAGTTTAGTTTAATTTTATTTTGTTGGCACTCAAAATAGAATACTATCAATACATGACAGTGGAATACATTAAGGATTAGCACTAGACAATATTCCTTAACAAGTTTGTACACAGCATGACAATTTGAGTAGAAGTAAATGCAGGACAGAAAGTAAAATTATAAATATATATAATAACACAAATAGGGTTTAAGTTCACCGAAGCACAACCGATAATCGAGTGTTAAATTATATAATTCAGTATTATCATGTCAAATATGACTGACTTGTTGGTCTAGCGGTACCGTGTTAACCTCTTTCCGCTCGTATCGCTAGGCGTCCCATCGGATCATGAGAGTGATGGAATAGAAAGTGCTCCAGTGTTTGCGCACACACTTCTTCCTCCCTTCCCTTCCCTTAATATGTCCCGCGCAGATGGCTAATCTCTATTGAGACTGGCCGCCGAGGAAGACATTATTATTATTATGTCAGCCGAAAGACGTTCGCTGTTGGATATTGTCCTCCCCAAAGCCTCACGCTGACGGCAACCAGAGGCATCCAGCGACCCTTACGAAATCTTCGGTCCGTCTTGTAGGTGGCCTGCCCACGTTGCATTACTTAAAACATACTAAAATTTATTTTCTATCATTCCAGATGGTTCGACGGCTTTAACTGGGAAGGCCTAGCTCTACGTTCTCTAGAACCACCGATCACGCCAGTAGTGAAGTCAGCAGTAGACACCCACAACTTCGACCAATACCCACCAGATGGCGATGAACCACCACCCGATGACCTCTCCGGATGGGACGCCAACTTTTAATTTGTATGACAGCAAAAACACACATTAGTAAAATATGTTTTAAAATATCTCAAAGTTCTGTAGTTAATATTGTGGTGCTGCCTTTCAAAGGAATGAAAGAAGATGTTATTCGTTTGTGTTAACATATGTTTCATATGTAGATAGATGAAAAAGTGAGGATTAGTATCATAAACAGAAGAGCCAATTACTACAAATAATTTTATTTTTTGTTTCTTTCATCATCATTGTAACAGCTGTAAGAAGTCTACCCTAAAAATCATCTTGGGGGGGGGATATGCCATAATCGCCACGTTTGGCAGACGGGTTGGCGATCGCGGTTAAATGGTCATAGCACTCAGAAATAAGCTGCTGCCCGTCCTCTGGTAGATATTCCCTCGGGTCGTCGTTCTACGCTACTCAAGGGATTAGATGGGATGATGATATTCTGATATTCGCTGCCGTCACTACACGGCTTTCATTTCTTTATTACATCAGATTTTTTTAAAGTTGTCTTTCTATTAAGGTAGTTTAATTCAAGAACGTGGATTACCAATGAAATTCATTAAATACTATACCACAGAATTAGAAACAATAAGTGAAATTATGAAAGAATTAAAAAATATAATTTATCAAGTGTCTGGCTTCTTTTTAATTGTCTTTATTTCACATATTTGCTGCTGTCAAAATAATGTTACAAATATTTCAATATATAACCACTATGTAAAAGTCTTAAAATAGTTGCTTTAACGTAGTAATGAATACGGCAGTCTATATGATTTTTTATTCATCTAACGTCAATATTGGTTAAGATATATCTTAAAACCAACTTATTAAGAATTAACAAGACATTTCTCCATCTTTTATAACTTAATTAACAAGTAAGCTGTTGAATTAACAGCAAGAGTTCCACAACTATTGTAAATTGCTAATGCCATTAATTAGTTACTTATTAATCTTGCCAGTTGCCTAGCAACTGATATTATTATTCTGAGTTAAACGTTATTATGTTCATCAAAATTGAGTTTTATTTACCCTGAATATATTTAGGGATTGTACATAACGTAATTTATAAATAAGTCTCAATTATTATAATTGTTATTTCAGTTTTAGTAAATCTTTGCTTATTTTATATAATGTGCAATATTAATATATATGCGGCTCTATTTTACATGTACTCTGTACTTATATATGAGAACATTGCTGTGTAAGTCGTATATTTTTAATTTTAACTTTATATATAACCGTGCCCGAATTTAAATTTTCTAAACTAATAACTACGATTTACTATGAAAGAAATAGGTATATTACTAATATTGTATGTCCCCAATCCCTCTTTCAGTAAGTTAACTCGTACAATTTATGTAAAACAATACTTGCAGTGGAAAAAGAGTTAAACTGTCACTTTCAAGTTAAAGAAAATTTTATCTTACTAACCTTAAAATAAATCTTAATTTTATTTAGCTGGAATATGTTGTTTAGAATGGTGAATCTATTCAATATGCTGACTTCTTGTGTGCCAACCAACCTGGTCTCCCTTGTATAAGTGAAACAGAGCTTTTTAGTATTACAATATAGTTTATATTAGAGTGACCGGAATGCCAAAATAATGTGTTACCAGATTGACTAATTTTCTCTTTTCTATTTTGGAACTTTTGATAACAATACAGTTTTTTGTTTACTGTCTACAGCGACGTCGTTGGAAATTTTTATAATTTACTTCCTTTTATATGATCTAATTACATACCTTTAATATGTTTTAATTTGCTATAACATCATCAAGGCTAGGTGCAAGCTATAAAAAGCACCAACGAGTTCCATTTCTCGTTTTCCATTTCTCGATTTATAAAGCAGCGTTAGTATTGGTGAAATGTATGATGCCAGCAAGTCACCAATCACAGCGCTCCATTTTGATCGACAGCTCAATCCGTTAAAAAAAAGATTTTTCAAACTCTGCATAATAAAAGTAACAACTTTGAAATATAAATTCAAACTTGATAATCAGTTAGAATTCAATGCATTATATTCTTTATGTTATTAAAAGTATCAAGAAGTTTACTTGTTTTTTTTTTTTTTGTGAAATTATGATAGTGAATATATTGCTCTTAAAAAAATGTTTACTGAATACGAATTCGCGCGAGATTTTGAATGTAAAATATAATTATAATGTAATTAACTATAAAAAGTCAAATCGTTTGAGAACCATTTCTAAAAATAAATATTGTTTTTAATTAATATAACTAAATTTGGTTCTCAAAGTAATTACCTAGTTGAGTGTTTCTTATGAATAAAATTGAATATTATGTACATTATATTTCTTAATATTAATCATTATTGTATTGTATAAATATTCAAAGTCCACTAATAGATTATTGTTTAGTTTGTCATGTACTAAGCAGCGGCTTGATAGGTAGCTATCTCTAAACATGACATATTATAAGGCTTACTATAAAATTCATTTTATATAGTCAAATTTATTTCTAAGTCTTCCATTTATAATATGTTCATTGTAAATATTCTATTAGGTAATAAAAAGTAATAAAATTATTATTATTTAATCATGTAAAGTATGTAACACAGAGTTTGGGTGATGCAATGTTGATATGTAATTACAAATATATTTTTCAATACCTAAATGAATTGTTATAGGAATACTTATTTTTGTAATCCCTAGGATTAAAACAATTAATTACTTTTGATTTTTGTAATTGTTAAAATTACATTATTACAATTGAACATCATTGTTTCATTTACATTTATTTATACAACTCATTTAAAAAAGAAGAAAATTAATTTGTCTTGGATACTAAGTAACGTATATCGCATCAATCATAGCGCATCAACATTCACACAAGAAAGTTTAAGTAACTAAAAAAAAAGATGTAAATTTCCAAACAAATAATATAGCGATCAGCTGGTGAAGTTTGTATGAAGAGCCTAAAATCATTTCTTGTATAACACAAATAGTTTTTTTTTTTCAGTTAAATGTGTAGATAGCGCTATTTTAATTGACACTATTTATGTTACACCTAGTAAGTATGTATGTATGTACAAATACAAATACTTATTTGGAACCAAAAACAGATAATATACAATATGTAGTATGAACGGTATATTGACGGTCACCGTAGCCTAGTTGGTAGTGCTCCTGCCTACGAAGCTGGTGGTCCTGGGTGCGAATCCCGGTAAGTGCAAATATTTGTGTGATGAGGACGAATATTTGTTTCTGAGTCATGGATGTTTTCTATATATTTAAGTATTTATCAATCTATATAAGTATGTATATCGTCGCCTGGTACCCATAGTACAAGCTTTGCTTAGTTTGGGGCTAGGATGATCTGTTTAACATTGCAAAAAAATAAATAAATATATGTATATATAAATGCTGACTCACCCCCGAAAAAATATTGATTTATTTTATTTTATTTATTTATTTAATCTTTTCAACATTATCATTACAGGTTTTGTACTCAATGCGATAATGCGAACAATATTATTAATTATTACTACCTAAGTAAATTGAGATTGACCTAATGGTCTAATTTTAGATATGAAGATTTATTATTATTTTTATAATCACTTGAATCTATATATATCTAAATGACACGGACAGGTTGGCGTGGTTGGTAAATACTTGCTTTTCACGTCACAGGGCGTGGGTTCGATTCCCACCCAGGACAGACATTTGTGTGCAAAACGTCTGTTTCATTCATTAATTCATTCGGGGTGTAATTATCTACATCTTTTAAAATGTTTATTCACATTTAAGTTACAATGATTATTAATTAACACATTATACGCCTACGCAGTTGCCTACAAACTGCGTAGGCGTATAATGTGTTAATTAATAATCATTACGTCTTTACAAAAAAAGTTATATATCAGTTATACCGTTTCCATAGCACAAAATCTGCTTTACTTTAAGATCAGGTGGTCATGTGAATAATGTCCCAGGATATTATTATAATATCACAGGATATTATATCTAAATGAAGTTTTTTTGTTGCGTCATACAAATCTCAAACTTTATTCAAACAGATCCAATACTAAATCAGGAGTATATAATACATAAATAAAATCATCTGTACTATGTTTAACCGCCCATCAATTTCAACAGCACAGGCCTTATTTTTAAGAAGATAAGGTCCATTCAGTTCTAGTTAGAAGGGAACACCTGTAACTTGCAAACTGTAGCAGCTAGGGCCAACACATTTTAATTGTATTAATCACGGATTTGTCCTCATATTACTACAAAATAATGTTAGTCTAACGCAGAAACGGAGGTCCTGGGTTCAAATCCCGGGTCAGGCTAAATGATTTTGGGGATTTCTCTAAAGAAGACATTCGCCTCGCCGCTTCGATTCCTGCGCCGGACAACTATTTGTGTGACTCATAAATCGTTGTTAGTCTGGATGTAATTTGTGTCCGTCTATTATATGTTTGTAAAGTACCCCGAGACACAGAGATTAGATTCGCTTGTGCAAGCATTGTCTCTTAAGCCAAATGCCAACAACATAATACTCATATCTATAAAGTAAAAAGAATGCGTATGACGCTCGCAGACTCGGCATTTCCAGAAAATTCGGACAAATTCGCGCGTGTTCTTTTATCTCTGAAGAAATATGAGCAATTATGTGGTTGAGATAAGAGTGAAATTTCTACATATTTTCTTAGATCAACGCCTTGATCCTACGGTAGTATGAATTGATTCTAAGTGTTCTACCGCCTAGCGCCTGTACAAGACTATATATATATATATATATATATATATATAGCACGGGGTCCTTCAAAGAAGGAGTAAGAGTGTTTTTAAAAGGTGGGCGACGCGGGATTTATGCTTCAGGTATTTCGAGCAAGTCTCCATCAGCTACTGGGAGCGTTTTCCGAGTTAGTATTATTGATCTGCAGCCATATTACTAACGAACATGAAATTAAGTAAATAATTGAGAAGTTATTCATAATCTTACTCTTAAGTTTACACTTAAGATAGAGTTCAAAATTGGATTCATTAAGCTATACAAACGTAAAATTCAGTAAAATCTAAAATACCACATTGTTATCTAAAATAATGTACTAAATTGAGCATCTAACTAACCTTTCAGTTGCTTGATACAACGTTAATACTCAAAGGTGGATTGGCCAATTTACACGCCATTAAATTAAAAACATATATTTACAGCATTTCAATAAAGATGTACAAGATAAAAGATGTCCAACGAGTAGACAAAGCTATCTTTTAAATTACATCCGGCATAATTCTAAAGCTTTTTATCGCAATTTCCTTAGACACGAAAGCAGAATATTTAAACCCATAACACTGATTCCAAGAACTTCTGCTGAACTGAAACCAGATACCGATTAGTCCTACTGACCAATAAATGCATGAAATTATTTTACTTACAGAACTGCGTTCGATGTTTCCTAGTTAGCTCTCGTACTTTAATATTGACGTGGTACAAGTCACGGGAATTAATATTCAACAGAAATATTTACATTATATTAAAACATTTCAAAATATCAGGAGTTATCACCATCATCATTATATCAGCCAAAAGACGTCAACTACTGGACCAAATACTCCTCCAATGATCTCTACAATGGCTTCCCGTGATTTTCCCTTGCAAAGTCGTCGGTCCTCCTTGTGGGACGCCTACTCACACTGCGTATTCTGGTTCGTGGTCGCCACTCAAGAACCTTTCTTTCCTAGCGGCCGTTGGTTCTACTTGAATAGTATTTCAAATTTGATGCTCGGAATATTGAATTTAGACCAGATATCGGATTTAAATTTATAGTCCCCAAAATAGCTTCGATCGGTCTGCTAGGTGGTGGACTAATCTTTATTTGCCATGAAAGTCTTTAGGTCTAAATGGAAGCTTCACAATGAATAAGGACTAATTTATAATAGAAAATCTCAATTTCGAATGCAACTAACAGACAAAGCTAGAGAAAAATGAACAAAAAATCCGACTAAAACACAGGGCCGGACCAAGTCCATAGTCAAAACCAGTATTTTAAGAGCGAATAAGTAAGCAGATAAAGTTATCGAAGTTAAATAATATATTTTAATAAGCTCTGCTTTTTTATGGTATTTGACGATACTTCATACCTTTTCGTATTATATGATGTTGATTATGTGACAAGTTATACGAGTAAAATGTAGACAAATTTAAATAAACCATTTATTTAAAAAAATCTCATTATTCCGCATAATTGCACCACACACCAACTGCATCCCGATCCGGAATTCCGCAGCGAAGGCCTATCTCCAAGTTGTCCTTGCTATCCTGCCGCTGCGGCGTAATAAGTAGTGGCAGCACGGCGGCATGGCGGCACGCTTCTGTACCAGACACGGACGTTTCATAAATAGCTTTGCGTCTGTGTTGCTGGAAAATGTGTTCTATTGAACTACAGTTCAGCAGAATTTGAGAGATAGTTGATAATAAACTATGAAGAGAGTTTATAACTTGCATTATGATATAAACGCTTATTTACTTATTTATCGCATGGGCTTTCGTTTGCGTCAGAGTTGTTCAAGCGCCCAGTAGACCTCTGACATGACTTAACGACTGTAGCTACAACCGGAACCGACAGTTCATTGTGCCCTCCGAAGCACGGACACGCTCAGAAATTAAACTAACACTTTCCTGCAGCCACCATCACGGAAATTGACTTTTACATTCACTGCAGTGCAAAAGTCCAAAGTCCAAATGCTGGCCTTTTCGACATGTGATGCGGATCACGACACGTCGCCATATCGAGCCTATTTTGGTGGGGCTAACGGCATACTTGCTACCTCCTAAACAACTATTGGTAGTATTGGTATACGCTTTACAAAATTTTCAACAATCCCATACTTTTTAGATTATATTATCATTATACAAAAATAAATAAGTAAATAAAAGAATTATTTAATTAATAAAAAACCCAACTGCGTAAATAATGAACCAAACTACGTACATAGACAAAGAACTGAAAAGAAAAAAACAAGCACATAGATGGCTGGTGGTCTAAAATTATATAATGTACTATTGAATGAATACTATTGAAGAAAATAAAATATATTCTAATAATGGAACACAACAACTGAACAGTCGGGATCCATTAGTCGACAGCCAATCTAATTTGTCAATGGATCCCGACTGTTCAGTTGTTATGTTCCATTATTAGAATATATTTTATTTTCTTCAATAGTATTCATTTAATAGTACATTATATAATTTTAGACCACCAGCCATCTATGTGCTTGTTTTTTTCTTTTCAGTTCTTTGTCTATGTACGTAGTTTGGTTCATTATTTATGCAGTTGGGTTTTTTATTAATTAAATAATTCTTTTATTTTGTACTTTTTAGTTATGAGTTCCTAGCTAGTTTCAAAAATAAATTAACCACATTATATATTATAATTTTTGTTCTTAATTTTTTTTTTAATATTTTTATCATTCATTATCTAGATTTAGTTATTAAATATTATTCATTCATTTATTTATTTCACTTAAAATAGAGTACAGTGCTGGTCTTACTATTAGGTTAGTCTCATCAATTTTACTCATAAACAGCATGCGAAATGTGTGATTGTTATATGTCAAATTTTACACAAATAATATAATTAATTAAATAAATCACAGTTTTTTTTAAGAGAACCCCTGCACTATGGAATCTAATCCCTGTGTTGCAGGGTACTTAACAACATATAATAGACGGACACAAATTACATCCAGACTCAGAACAACTATTTATGGGTCACACAAGTAGTTGTCCGGCGCGGGACTCGAACCCGCGACACGAAGCGGCTGCCTTAGCCGTTGCGCCTCACGTGCAGTCAAAAATTTGATTTGATTGAATAGAATGATTTTTCTAGGAGCCACAGTCTGAGTTGGTTTTTGAACTTTGCCGCTGAAAAATGTCTAATATTTTGCGGCAAAGCATTAAACACTTTCACACATACAGCATAGGAACTTTTTTGAAATAGTGTTGTATTAGTTATCATGTTGCAAGGAAAAACATCTTTAGCTCTAGTAAATACTGTGGCTGCGTTTTCACAAATACACCAATTTGAAAAATGTACAAACACACTAGTCATAATTTTTAGTCCTTTTAACAATGATTTACATGAGACAAACGGAGGAGTACCTGTAGTTGCTTTAACGCATTTTTTGCAATAGAAATGCTCTCGATTTATCTGTTGAATTGCCCCATAGATATGCCATCAATATCGATTGGTAATAAGGCTGTTTTGCGAAGTCGTGACAAAACGTTTACAAACCTATTCATTCTGATGCATATTTGATCAATGTGCAATTTCCAGTCACAATAACGATCAACTGTTATTAGTCCGATTAAGGAATGACTCAAAGGAGGGTATAGAGTGCGTGAGCGGGAACCTAAGGGATATTTTCAGAAACGTGTTCAGAGTACTTAGAGGGAAAACATACTAAAAGTCCTGACGTCTAGGAGGTGAGGCGGAGGGAGGAGGGGGGAGGGGGACAAAGACCTCAATTTTAGGTTTTTTGCTAATATCTTTAAAAAGGTGCGTTATAGCAAAAAAAATTCTAAGATAAAATTAAAGCTTACAAAATTCTGCTACACGCTCCAGAAATATACAAAATTTAAGTTATTCAGCGGAACTCTTACAGATGCCTTGAGAAGTTTAGGAGACCTGATATACTTCTGGAGGCAGGTGTGCTGGATGGAGTGAAGGCCGTCATGGCTCACATTAGTCCCGATGAGGACCATTGGTCTTCATCGGGACTAAGTGCAGAAACCAAACCCACTAGCATATTAGTGGAATCAAGATGATGATGAGTTATTCAGCGTGATGACCATTACCTGATGCCCGATATATCTCTAAATTAATTTTAACATAAGCTGGGAGTACCTCCACGAGGTAAGGGCGGTAACAGTAAGATATCGCGTTTTTTTGTAACAGCAGATAACTGACCTTAGGCGGGAAAAACATCATGAAGATTGCTTTTCGCTCAATGCTCACTGTAGGAAACGCAACCTTACTGGCTAAAACTGAAAAATGACGATGGATGATTGAATGACAAAAAATGAGATACAATAGCATGGATATGAACACATCCTCTTCTTACACTCATTTACCGGTTACGATACAACATCAGCAACGTTTAGAAGAAGCAAGGTGGGTTTCTGTAAATTGTATTTAAATTCGGAAACTATTCAGGAAGCAGCAAAGATTTTTACAACCCAAGCTCCAGCCATAGTGATGTTGCAGAAACTGGGAAGGTGTGCTTCCTGAAATGGTATGGGACACCAGCAAAAGTGACCCTTCTCAATGTAATTCTTCAAGAGGGTTTTATCGCCCTTTTTGAAGAAGAGCACCACCACACCCCTGTGCCATGCTTGTGGCGTTTGACCTTCTAGTATGACGGAGTTAAATAACTTCTGAAGGGCCCGTAGGATTGGTGTACCACCCGCCTTCAGAAGCTCTGCCGTAACTCCATCATCACCAGGCGCCTTGTTGTTCTTAAGCTGTTCGAGAGCCATTCTAATCTCGCACAGGCTGACGTCCGGGATGTCGTCGGTAAGTGTTGGGTTAGTCGTGCTCTGGGATCTGAGGCACAACTATCGACAGGTGACTGGGTTTTCGTATACAGCTGTCCGTAGAACCTCTCGATGTCTCCCAGCAACTCAGGTCTAGACGTGACGATTCTCCCACCCTCAGTCTTCAGCTTCGTCAGTTGGCTCTGTCCAACAGACAGTTCTCTTGCAAACACTTTAGAGCCTTTGTTCCGCTCTATAGCTTCTTTGATACAATTTGTATTAAATTGACGCGTGTCGCAGGTCAAAGACTTTAAGATCTGTCTGTTGAGCTGCCGGTATCTGGTAGCATCATCAAAGGATGTCAGAACCATTTTCCGTCTTTCGTCCATAAGCTGCAGGGTATGGTGAGAGATCTTTTTGGTTCTGTTTGTACGGTGGGCCTTGAAGACCTTAGACCCAGCCGTATGGACAGCTTCTTCGAGCCTGTCGTGGTATGAGTCTACTTCCTCGCAATCTGCTAGGCATTCGAAACGGTTTTGCAGTTCGAGCTGAAAGGGTTCAGGGTTTTGGATTTAGATGGGTAAAAGTGGAGCGTAGACTTTATCAGTCGGAACCTCTGGAGCTTGACATTTAGGTTCAATGAGCCTCTCATCAGTCGGTGATCCCTTCCGGTTTTAACCGTATTGATTACTGAGACGTCATTGAACATCTGTCTACTCGTCGACAAGATAAAGTCTATCTCGTTTATTTTTTACCATCGGGGCTTACCTTCTTGAAAGAGGAGTTCATCATAAAGAGTCCCTCCTTCTCCATGAAGTCGGCCAACATTTGGCCCCGGGGATTCCGGTCTCCAGTTACAAATTGCCCCACTCTCAGCTCATCCCCGAATCGTTTAACCAGCTTTGCGTTAAAGTCCCCCATGACCACAGTGAAATAAGAGTTCGAGGTATGTATGGCTCTAGAAATATCCTCATACATGACCTCAAACTCATCGTCGAAGTGCGTATAAGGTACGCAACCCTAGTCGACACACTCCCGATTTTCACTATGTTGTGGACGAGGTACTTGTGTACTATGAACCTAACACCACCTTGCGACAGTTGGTTGCCCTCCCGGAAATAGAGCAGATTCCCGGATTTCAGGATTATAGTGTCCTCCCCCTCTCTTCGAACTTCAGATAATCCTATTATGTCCCAATGTAACCTGCTCAATTCTTCCTCCAGTTCGGTTATCTTCTCGTCGGTCCGCAGTGTGCGTGTGTTGTATGTTGCCAGGGCCAGAGGTCGTCGGTTTTGGTAACGCGGAATCTGCCGGGGATTCTTAGCACCCCCTGCCCTGCCGTAACCACGGCTGTTACCACGGCTGGGAATAGCAGGGCTACCGGGGACTGGGGGCCGCGATTTAATTGTGTCCTTCATTTGAGGGGATCTGCCATAATAGCCACGCTTGGCAAACAGGTTGGCAATCGCAGTAAGGTAGACATTGGTACTCATGAGAACGCTGCTGCCCATTCTCTGGTATATATTCCTTCGGGACGACTTCTACGTCCCCCCGCGGGATCAAAGGGTGTGGTGATATTCTCTAGGCCGTCACCACACAGCCACTAAGAGCCACTAAGAGAGTAGCTAAATATAATTCCTGAAGCACATATCACCAAGTGCAGCAGTGGCTCGGAAATGAGCTGCTCCCTCGAAAGTGGGGGTGGAAAAATTTATGGTGATATCTTGGCGCCAAGAACAACAAAAGATTTACCGGCGCCCAAGGTTTTACTAAAAATAATATTTTGTCGCTGCACCAAGGATTGTAGCAGCAGCAAATGTGGATGTCGCAAAGCTATGCTAAAATTTTCTACTGCGTGCCTTCATTGCCAAGGAAAATGCTTCAACGGCGTGTCTTTTAGCGAGGAAGACTACGAGAAATACCATGAAGATGATTGAGAGCCCTCTCAGCAAGAACCACTTACTACTGAGGAAGGCGAGGAAGAAGATACTACAGAAAACGACCTTTTTCCAGGACCCTCACGACCTAAGAGAATAAAAATGTGAATCATTCGACTTAGAAACTAATATTTCAAAACATTTTTTAATTGCACTTTTCCAGAGCCTGTAGTTTGAAAACGGATGGGATATGGAAAAGTATCAAAGTTATAGAAAATTTTATAAGCTTTCATTTCATCTTAGAATTTTTGAAATATTAGCGTAAAACCTAAAATTGAGGTCCTTGTCCCCCTCCCCTCCCTCCGCTTCGCCTCCTGAACATCAGGACTTTTAGTATGTTTTCTCTCTAAGTACTCTGAACAAGTTTCTGAAGAAATCGCTTAGGTTCCCGCTCACGCACTCTACAACTACTTTAGTAATACTACTATTTACCAAAAAACTTCACACTCTCTTCTTTGTTTATGACCATTGTATTTTATATTTAGTAAATATGATTTACTTATTTTGCTCAAAAATTGAATAAAGTGTGTCTTGCTCGAATTCGCGGTCAGATTATTTTTATCAAGCGAATTAATTTCTATCGTATTATTAATTTCTATGTCAAAGTTATTTAACAGATTCTATGCCAAAACTATAAGGATGTCGTCTGCAAACAAAGTGCATCTATGATGAGTTATATCTGGTATGACATTAATATAGAAAAGAAAAAGAGTCCATGCTTATTTACGAGATAGTCCGATTGGCAAAATTTAATTAGAGTTCCACTTTCCAGAGTGGCATTTTTTTATAATGTTTTCTTTTTAATCTATATTTTTTAATCTGTGATATGATAATGAATAAATAAACATCCAGGCCAAATATCACGTTAATACAAGCAGCTCTTTAAGCTGAGAGATAAGTCAGTCATTGTTATATGACTGCAAATTTCGCAATCTCGTGATTTCATTAAGAGATTTGATATCATGAGGATTGTTTAGTAGCTTGCGGTGGTACAGAGTCCTAATAATTAAACCATCTAATGTAACCTGGCTTTATGAAAAATTCAATTCAATTCAAAATTAAAATGCACGAACTGAGATCGACAACGGCTCGATTCAAAGTTGTCCCTTGCAACTTCTGTACAGTTACTCCCAAACATAATATTAAAGGTAACATTTTTCCGAAATTTACCTTGTCCACAAAGCGCATGAAATTCGGTTGTAGATAGTTCGATTCTTACACCAACCGTACACTGGACGTTGTTCTTTATATCTTTGTCATTGAATTTAAAACAATTCGATTTCGGTAGGTACCTACCTATATATAGTTTTTCAAGTGAAGTTAAGTACTAAATCGTTTGCAGTTGGAGATGGGCGACCGTGTTAGCCGTTAGATACTTTAGGTAGTCCAATATACAGGCTTACAGGTTAAGTCGACCTAGATCCTTTAAGAGGTTGTAGTTTCTATAATTTCTGACTGATTTGTCTATAAAACACCATACCCCAAACTTAACTGTTTTCAAAATACTGGACTTTGAAGGTTTTTTGAGATAAAATCGGTTTTATGACTATTGGCCTATATTTTTTTGAGGGTTTTGCCTCTAACTGCGTGTGTTTGCAATTTTTGTGTAGTAGATAAGTTGTTTTATTATTCTCAACACTAAAATAGCAGTTCACTGAACTGACTGGGTCGTAGTAGACGATTGATTGTTATAAATTGAAATAAATTCGTCAAAAAATATTTTTTCTTTCTGAAATAATAAAAGAAAAGTCTATGACAGTTATGCTGCAGATGTGCTTAAAAATATCTACATTTCATCAGCTATCCAACAAGGTATAACAAGCTAGGTTATTATCAGAATTCTTAGTAAAAAACTTCGATGAAAGGCTCTCGGGTAGTAGTAAAGATAACAGTACTAATTTATCACGGGTCAGAAAACAAAATAAAACAATCCAAATAGGTACAAAATGACATCTATTACTGCTATTTTTACAGAAAGTCATGATTCATGTTCCACATGGCCGCCTCTGTTTCGCACACATATTCTCATTCTGTGTCTTAATCCACTCTTTACTACACCAGTTGTTAAACCCCTTCTTATTTCATTTGCCGCATCGATTATTCTCTGTCTGAAAACATCAACAGATGTGATTGGATTAGGTTCGTTGTACACCAAACTCTTCATGTGTCCCCACACATAAAAATCCATGGGGGTCAGGTCTGGACTTCTAGCTGGCCACGGTATGGGTCCACCTCTTCCGATCCACTTATTAGGATAATTAGTGTCTAGCCATTCTCTGACACTTCTCCTGTAGTGTGCAGGACAACCGTCATGTTGAAACCACATATCACGAATGAGATAGAGTGGTACGTCGTCTAGTAAGTCGGATAAATCTTCTCTTAAAAAGTTTTCATAATGTTCTCCATTTAAATTGTCGGGAAGAAAGTAAGGCCCAATCAAATGGTTTGATATGATTCCCATCCATACATTCAAACTGAATCGTCTTTGTGATGCCTTTGGCCACTTCTTATTGGGATTTCTTTGAACTTTTGGGGCCCAATAATGAACATTGTGGTAATTGGTTATGCCGTCTTTATCAAATTTGGACTCGTCTGTCCACAAGATCTTTTTAAAAAATGATGGATCTTCTAAATCTGCATTGAGCATGAATCTGCAGAAATCCAACCTCCTCACAGGATCTCCTTCTTCGATGGTGTGTACCGGCGTGTAATGATAAGGATAGAGGCCGGCAGTATTCACCGTAAACCATACTTTCCACTGCGAGAGTCCAAGTTCTCGGGCAACAATATTGGTCGAAGTAGTTGGATCCAATCTAAACCGTCAAACTATTTCATTGTCTTGCTCTTCATCATCATCATTGACACGTGGTCTACCCAAGTCTGTTCGTCGCCTCGAAACAGAGCCAGTCTCTCGAAGTCGTCGGTAAACTCCGTCAAAGACACTAACATCCGGTACTCGGCGGCCTGGGTAACGTGATATGTATTCATCACGAGCTCGTGCGGATACACAATTGCAGTACCCATAACAAATCAAAATATCAGCATATTCCTCGTTCGTGTAGGTCGTCATCTTCAACAGTTCCAAATCAGAAGCACAAATCAATAGTCCAGTTTGCAAGCACAGTCACGATTTGAAAGAAACAGTCCAGAAATCCAAGCCAAGTCGAATGAAAAACCAAGAGCACTAAGAATCGCATCTACTACAGACGAATCGCGTAAGCAGACTAACCAAACAATAACAACAAAATGGCTGTGGTTTTTTTTTCTCGCTCACACCTAATTACATTGTATGATATCTCGCTTGCACGCACCGCAGTGGAAAGGAAACACGTTATCTTTACTACTACTACTACCCGAGAGCCTTTCATCGAAGTTTTTTTCTAAGAATTATAATAATACCCTAGCTTGTTATACCTTGTTGGATAGCTGATGAAATGTAGATATTTTTAAGCACATCTGCAGCATAACTGTCATAGACTTTTTTTTTATTATTACAGAAAGAAAAATTATTTTTTACGAATTTATTTCAATTTATAACTATCAATCGTCTACTACGACCCAGTCAGTTCAGTGAACTGCTATTTTAGTGTTGAGAATAATAAAGCAACTTATCTACTACACAAAATCGGAAACACAAATAAATTAGAGGCAAAAAACCCAAAAAAATATAGGCCAATAGATGTAAAACCGTTTTTTTTTTCAAAAAAGCTTCAAAGTCCAATATCTTGAAAACGGTTAAGTTTGGGGTACGGTGTTTCATAGACAAATCAGTCGGGAATTATGGAAACTATCACCTCTTAAAGGATCTAGGTCGACTTAACCTGTAACCCTGTATATTGGTATATTGGACTACCTAAAGTATCTAACGGCTATAAATATATAGATACTTTAGTATATGTCCATCAACACTCACACGCACAGTCATACGAAGTTTTCGTCTTTTCATCGTAAATTTCTACTGTTTTAAAACCTATATGTGAGAATAGTTATTACGCAACTTTAAATCGATATAGCTCCTAAACGGCCGGTCAAATCGAAAAATGTTGAAAGAAAACTAAAAATATTTTTTAAATACCTATTCAACGATACCCCACATGACATAGTTTGTGGACTTAAATTTTTTAAAATTTCACAATATGGCGTCCAGTAGTCGCCATATTGAATTTTCACTAAAGTCATGTCTTTAGTGACACTTTCCGGACTGAAAGGAATCGATTGACGTGCGAATCATTAAAATCGGTCCAGGCGTTTGGTCTGTATAGTGCTTCAAAGGAACATACATACATACATAGCCTGATAAACATATTACCCTTTGCGTCCCGCAGTCGGGTTATTGCAGTGCATTGCATATTCTAATTGTTTTATAAAGGCTGTTTCCTTAGGGCGTGTTTCCCCAAAGATGTGAAAGGATCATAGAATGGATGAGATACAAACTATGAAACGGTATGTACCTATATCAGTGCATGATAAGTTCTCGTATAAAATTCAACGTTTACTTGTAGTCTAGCAGTTTAAGCGCATTCTTTAAAGCCCACTCATGTTTTAAGTGACTAGTGTTCACCGCCCGGATTGGTTGTCCAGAATCGTGAATAGATTAAAAACTCTAAATAAAAACTACACGTTTTTCGTAAAATCGTCGATAGCAATGTTACTAACGCGAACAAACTTGAAACCATTTTAGGGATCTATCAATTTATTTTATACTAGCTGGTGCCCGCGACTTCGTCCGCGACAATTTTGAATGATGACCAATGTAACGACTTACTTCTAGCTTAATCTAAAAAATATAACTTTTAAAACAATCAAGCAACAAAGAAAGAAACTAAGGACTACTTTGCTACTATTATTAAAAAAAAAAATTGTCTTTATTGTCACTAAGTCAAATAAAGTCAAATAAGAATCAACGATGCATTAATCACTAAGGTAACTCCCATTAGATTAGGTTGCGACCACAGCATTGATAGGTCTAATATCACATTTTGTGAACGAAACCATTGCGCGATCTAAAACGATGATTACGCCATCTACTAACAAAACTATAAACATGTAAAGCGGTAAAATTAAGATGTGTGCATATTTTTTGGGTGAGATTTATTCGATCATCTATTGATTCAGTTTAGGACTACCTTTTATTTCAAGCATTTATTTATTATAACCGATATGGCAAATAAGTCCCGCGATCTGAAACGAACGAACGCCATCTAGTTACAAAATTGTGAACTTGTAGATCAGTAAAAATAAGATGATATTTTTTGGGTGCGGTCAACTGCGATTATCTCGACACCAACAAATTATTCGACGCTAACTCGACTTTTACGTAAATTGGTTGTTTATCCTAATCTGATTAAAATATTGTTTTTTATTTTTGTTATAAAAATTATACAACGAAAAGAAGTTACAAATCTTATAAAACGCTAAGTCTTTATTTAGACGACTACGAGTACGGCATTTTAAGCAACTTGGCATAAAAAATCTAAATTATCTAAAATTCGAGTTGGCGTAAATTGTTGTTGTCGATCTATTGAATCAGTTTTGGATTACCTTTTTTTAACAACAAATTATTCCCTGAATTTTGGTTTAAAAACATATATTGCTTTATTTTTAACTGAAAGACCAAATACCAATTTTCATACGTTTAACTCCAAAAAATTACAGATTTTCATACCAACTCACATCCCCTATTTTACGTATATACGGGTGGAATTTCCAAAAATCCTGAACTATATATTTATAATTTTTAACTGGAAGGCCAAATACAGATTTTCATGCGTTTACCTTTAAAATGTCACATATTTCATACCAACTTACATCCCCTATTTGTCACCCTTAGGGGTGGACTTCTCGAAAATCCCGAAATAAATATTTTTAATTTTTAAATGTAATGCCATATACCAATTTGCATGCGTTTTTTACTTTTTACTTAAAACTTGTCACATTTTTCATACAAACTTACATCCCCAATTTTAGGCCCTTGGGGTGGATTTTTCAAAAAACCCGAAATATACTTTAATTTTTAACTGCAAGGACAAATACAAAGCCTCTAACATCAAAAATGACAGAATCTCATAAAATCTTTCGTCCCTTATTTTACTCCCTTAGGGGTGGTATTTTCAAAAACCCTTCTTTAGTGGATGCTAACGTCATAAAAGCCGTTTAAGCTATGCCTTGATATGTCAGTCAGTCAGTGTAAACTTACATCCCCTATTTTACGCCCGTGGGGGTGGAATTTCCAAAAATCCTGAAATAAATATTTTATAATTTTTTACAGAAAAGCCAACTACTAATTTTCAGGATCACACATTTTTCATACAAACTTACACCCCCTATTTTACGCTCTTGGGGCTGGAATTTCCAAAAATCCTGAAATACATATTTTTTATTTTGAACTAAAAGGCCATATCCTAATTTTCATGCGTTTAACTTAAAAATTGTCACATTTTTCATACAAACTTACATCCCCTATTTTTTGCCCTTGGGGTTGCAATTTCCAAAAATCCTGAAACACATAATTTTTTATTTGTACTGGAAGGCCAAATACTAATTTTCATGCCTTTAACTTCAAAAACGGCCAAGTTTTATACTAACTTTGCACCCCCGTTTTACCCCCTTGGGGGTTGAATTTTGAAAAATCCTTCCTTATTCTTTGTCTACATTATAAAGAAAACATTCGTGCAAAATTTCAGCTTTCTAGGTCCAAGGGTTTGGGCTGGGCGTTGATGAGACAGTCAATCAGTCAGGACTTCTCTTTTTATTTATATAGATTAAGTAATCTTGTAACAATTCTGAACAACCCATTTCGTAAAGATATCCTTAACATATAGTAGAAGGTTCTAGCTTTCTACATTTAATCTTTTCTGAGCGATGACTTATTGATTAGAAGTAGGTTAATCTCTAATTAATTGCTAATTTCATATGCTGCTAGAAACCGTGTAGTGAGGAAGCGAAGCGTTTTCGCGCGTTGATCACTCCATTCCTGTGGTTAATAGGATAATACGGATCCGCTGGGGCCCGACCCCCGGCCCCCGGGTATTAGTAATTCGATAGGAATAATATGTGCAAGAGATTGCATACAATAAAGTCATCGTACGAGATTTTTTTATAGAAATATTTACCACTAACCATGTAAATATCTATCATTGACATCTTCCATGGCTTATATAATTTAATTAACTTTGGTTACTTGTGTTCTCCCAAGACACTTGCAAAATCCCATTACTAAGAAAGCCCTTCTGGCACTCTTTACAGACGACACTGCTTTATATTTCTTGGACATAAGGCCGAATGCCATGCATAACCGTCTCCAGATTACGGACTAACCAGTCGCTAAATATTCAGTGTGTAACAGCAAAAAGTGTTACTGAGCAGTTTAATACCTTCTTTATAATACCTAAACTGACTTAATCCTATCCTCTAATCCTTCCTTGGTTTCCACTCATGGACAACATCCTGCTCCTGGATTTTCCAACCATGACTTTATTTATTTATCCTGAAACCTCCTAAACCTAAACGATGAACTTAGAATTACTTTGCAAGGATGCCACCAAACTTGATTGGAATTCTTTGGTGGAAGCACAGGCCATAGACAAAAAGGTAGAAATCCTTAATGGGAAAGTCACAAAGCTGTACGATGTTCACGCACCAATCAAAGAAGTCAAGCTGAAGCGTCCACCTGCACCCTGGATGTCTAGGGGAATTCAGATAGCTATGAGACGTAGGGACCGGGCGTTTCGTAAATTTAGGAATGGTCGTTCTGATGAGTTTGTCTCTTTATAAAGTGGCTAGAAATCGGTGTAATCAGATGGTACGTAACGCTAAACGCCGGCATATTTTCGGCAATATTTCTTCTACTTCTCCTTCTGATATCTGGAAATTTCTCGGAACTCCGCCTTTGTACCACTTGATGTGCATGAAGCTATAAATAAATAAATAAAATATTATTACTCCGTACGGACTATAGACTTCGTAGACGCGGATAGGGCGGACGAATGCAAGTATCAATTGTTTCTTGATAATGGATTGCTTGACTTCAAGATAGGTTAACATCAATGCTCTCAAATCCTGCCGCCCCATGCCGGTATATATTTGAATTAGTGAGGTTAAAAAAATTACAGTCAGATTACGTTAACAAATGAAGAGGCAGTCGGCTTGTCCGATTGACGATTTTATCGATACGAGTGATATCCTTTTCGCTATACAATAAAACAACGAGCCTAATCTCGGGCCAAGGTTAGTGTGGCCAAGCGAGGTTTCTAAAATTACTTGCCAATTTCTGGCATTTATAAGCGCACTCTGAGAAAACAAAAAAAAGACTGATAAAAAGATAAAAGAAGAATTATTATTTGTTATTATAGTGGCAATTGGAATTCACAAAATAAAAACCGTCTACCTCTTTCGCCCCATGACATACAGACAGACATGTTAACAGACATACGGCGCAAGCATAGTCATAATGTTCCGTTGGGATGGGCGTATGGGTACAAAACGCTAAAGAGTACAGATTATCCATTAAGTAACTCCATCTCATTCCGTGGGGGGCGTAGAAATCATCCCGAGGCAATATATACCAGAGAACGGGCAGCAGCGTTTTTCTGTGTACTATGACCACCAAACTGCGAGCACCAACCCGTCTGCCAAGCGTGGAGATTATGGCATATCCCCTCATTCTTTGGGGAGTTTTTTTTCCAGCAGTGGACGTAATATGGCTGACACGATGATCCATTAATTACATAGTATATTATTATTTTCCATTAAAGATCTCAATATATTTAAAAACTTCCAAACTAATTCAGTTTGCCTACAATGTTGTGCAATTAAAGAGCGATTACAGTAGTATTTGGTTCTATCTAAGTTTCGGGAATCCATAAAACTTTGTAGTCTGTGTGAGGAAATTAGGATAAAGAAGTTTGAGGAGAAGCGCCCCAGTTTCAAACATATAGGTAGTACAAGTACGTGTCTACATCCTACTAATCAGTAGTGTGTGAGTGTGTATGTTTGTTACTTCTTCACGTCTAAACGACTGGAGAGGTTTTAATAAAATTTTGTATGGAGTTAGTTGACACCCTGGATTAGCACATAGGCTATAATTTATAAAGTTTACACGGTTAACACCGCGGGGCACAGCTAGTATATAAATACGAAAGTTTGTGAGTATAGATGTATGCGTGATTGATTTTTTTTTACTCTTTCACACAAACACTACAGATAAGATTTTGATGAAACTTTGTAATAACATAGCTTATATATCTGAATTGCACATAGGCTATAATTTAATAACTATAACCTTTAAACATACTTTGCTTTAGTTATTTTTCATTGTTTTTGGACCTTATTTCAAAGTGATAAAATTGAAATTAATGTGGTTTCGTTTAGTACAGAGACAATTTAAGGGTGGACGCGGGTGAAACCACAGGACACATCTAGTAATACACGTATGGCTTAGCTTCTAAAATATACATTGCTGGTAATTCTATATTTTACACCACTAAACTAATTGAAATGTAATTCGTTCTCTATCTCTAATAAAGCTCGTATGAAAACAACGGGATTCACATATAACTGGCAAAATACAGAAACTGAAATCGAAGTCACCATGCCAGGGAATAATACCCCACAATAACTTTTTGTCTTTGGAGAAGAAGTGGGCAGCCATATTTCTAAAATATTATTTTTATTTTTTGTTTTTTTTTTGACAATGTCGCACAGATCATCCTAGCCCCAAATTAAGCAAAGCTTATGGGTACCAGGCGACGACATACATACTTATATAGATAGATAAATACTTAAATACATAGAAAACATCAATGACTCAGAAACAAATATTCGTGCTCATCACACAAATATTTGCACTTACCGGATTCGAACACAGGACCACCAGCTTCGAAGGCAGGAGCACTAACAACTAGGCTACGGTGACCGTCTGAATATGTCTGAAAGAAAACTAGTAAAATAATAATAATGGCCGTGTGTGATTAACGTCCCGAATTAAAATATCATTTCTATCTACTAATCTATTGCACAACTATACTTTTGTTTATATTTTCAATTAATGTTTCCAATTTTGATACAGAAAGATAAATTAGTTTTTGACAAATTCAGCCTATCTAATGCTCTTAAAAATAAACTTTTATTATTTCGCCCCTTTTCCATTTCTCATAAATTAGTCTTGTGGTTTGGTTGTTCAGTTGACACTATTGTCCAAAAGTTACGACATTCTATAGACAATAAATAAGGCTCTAGTTGGCGACGATTTACCTCCTAGGCCCTTGTAGACAAAGCAATAATTTGCAGAGGTATGTGGTGAAACCAAACCTAACACAAGATAGTTTGTCTCAATGGACTTAGCTTAAGTACCAACATCTTCGTAAGTTAGAATACCTATGTATATGTGAATTTATATCAGTGTAAGGATTTTATGTATCGATCTACAGGAATCCTTCCTTATTTCTCGTTCTAGTTTTCTATCCCTTTTTTATGACACCGCTCGCATAAGGAACTTTAAATTTGGTATCGCGGCGGACTTTACAAACATACAATTCATGGACACAAAGAATACCGAGACTCAGAAGAACAATTTATAGATCACATAAATAGTTGCCCGTTACTCGAACCTGAAACACGAGGGCGCTGAGGTAGTAAGTAAAGTAGAAATATTAAAGAACGATGTCAAAATAATTGTAGACAGAGATTTGTAATCTTCTACAATTGAATTAATACAGATAATATGTAATAAATAATAAGATAATAAAATAAGATAATATGTAATAAAATAAAATAAATATGTAATAAATAATATTAATACAATATAGTATGTATGTACGGATAGATATACGGATATATATCATCAGATACATCTAAAAAAAATGTTTATATTTTTCAATATGCTTGATAATTGTGTAAGGATTAACTCTATTTTATCTTAACTTTTGTCCGTCATTTTAGTTTGCGTAGATAATTAAAGTTTGTGTAATAATATGGCTTATTAGGTCTATTTGTATTTCTTTTTGTAACAATATTTATGTAAGACTGTTTTTGCCTAAATAAATAAATAAAAAAAAATAAAAAAAATAATTTCCTAAGTTTTTATAATTATTCCGAAGTTTCGTCTTAGTCTAGTAAATAATCTTGAATTTAATAGATTTACTGTTGATTAATTTTTACTTATTTTTTGAAGTTATACTTTTTTGGCGCGATGGCGAAAAATGATGAGAGTGAATTTTTACGATGCGCGCGCACACCGACACCAAAAAATTTAACAGCATGAAGTTAGTTCTAGGTGGTATGAGTGTGAATTTTTACGTTCGCGCGCATCGTAAAAATAACAGCATGAAGTTAGTTCTAGGTGGTATGAAAATGTATGAGAGTGAATTTTTAAGATGCGCGCGCATCGTAAAAATAACAGCATGACGTTAGTTCTAGGTGGTATGAAAATTGATAACTATGTTCAGGTTGTATATTAAGAAGTATAACTTCTAATGCGTGTACATTATTTTTTAAAATATATTTTTACGGCCTGGCATTTTTAGCCTAAAGTGTGTAAATATTTTGTTTACAAAAGTGAAAAAAAAACTTCGTGTCTATACGCAAAATTATCGTGAGAACAATAAATTTTTTATTGTATGTTGTAACATAATAAGACATTTTTGCACAGATAAAACAGTGCATACAACGAGGCAATGCTGCCAGTCTTCTGGGTACGATAACGATACCTTTTGATGCCGATGGGGAGGAGCGCCTACTTGCCTTTAGTTAGTTAGTTTATTTTATTTTAGTTTATATTAGCATTATAGTTTCATTTTATATTTAGATTCCTTAGAAATAATTATGTTTAAGGATAAATAATAATGAATTTGATATGAATATTATACATGTAATGATATGGGTCACAAAAAAAAGTTTTCAGTTGTAAGTAAGTTATAATGTTGTAAGGTTCTGGGTTCAGATCCAGAATTAGGGATTTTTCTGGCAAAAAAAAACGATCGTATCGAATAACCATCAAATTAAACTATGAGAGTGAGGGAAAAAGTAATGCACTTGTGTTTTTTCACACACTCTTGCACTGCAAAATGACCGGCGTAGTTCGCTTGCATTGAGCTTGGTCGCCGTAGAAGAAATTCTGCCAGAAGAAGTGTACAGAATAAGAAGAATTCATGTATTTTGTACATAAATAATTATTATATTTGTCAAACAGTATGATATGTATGACAGATTACATAATGACTGTTCGACCAGTTTGAATGTTTTAGTTTTGTTGTGTTTAATTTATATTTAATTTAAAGTGTATTTTTTACAACAAAACTATCTATAAGTAGTAAAAATACAATAAAACTAAGTTTAAATTCATTATTTACCTTGCTCTAATGTTTTAAAATAACTGAAGCGATTACAACCTGTCCTAGAATTCCAATGTTATAGATATACATTAGGAAACGCAGATATAACACCCTCTTTTTGGTTAGACGTGGGAAGGGTAGGGGGGAAAATGAAATAGTAAATAGGTAGGGTATAGCGATTAATAATAAACTCAAAGTTTCAAATTAGTTTTTTAGCTGTTTGATTGAGTTATTGTTTTGCCATTTGGCCTACTTTTCAATTAATTTAGCAAACCGGCTCCATTTGCTGAAATAATTCAACAGTGAAACAAAGGTAAACATCATTTAATTTCGTAACGGCAAAGTTAAATCTTCCAACAATTTGCAAAGTTTACCCAATGGAATATAGAACTTTACTAGGGGGTTTGTTACTAGCACAGAATAGTAATCTAGTAGCTTAATTAATGAATACATATATGTTTTAACTTATCTTGATGTGATAAGCCGGGACAAGACTTTGCCTTTAAAATATTGGTTTTGTTTGGCCACTTTTTACCACTGATAAATAATAATTTTATAAAGAATGTTCAAAATCGGCATATATGAATTAGCGAATTACCGTTCCATTCCCAATGACCTCTGGACTCAACGCACACAATTGTTGGTGAGCCCTAAAAACATCAATTAAGGGCATTGGATAGGCTGAGTATTTGCCAAACACTTTATTCTTTTTATTTGAAAATTGGCAGCATTCATTAGAAAATGTAAACAATTTTAACTTTAAATCTTATGTTTAAGTTAACAATTTAATAATAGGATTATAAGCTTATTTTGTTAAAATTAAGTATAATTGTGATTTTGAAAACTGTGGGAGTTTAACATAATTAAATATCGTCAATTAAATGGCAAAAAGGCAAACCATATAATGGTTTATATTACTGCATCGGAAATGAAAAAAAACTGCATCGATATGAAACGACGTCATCATATTTTGACAGATGAAGAGATGATGAGAGCGGTCAGAATGTTAAAAGCTGGTTCCAGGCAACGTATTGCGGCTTTCGCTCTTGACAATACATAGAGTGTCATAAGCTGGGTGCGCCTCTGGACGCGATATCGTTTTATGGGCAGCGTGGCCAAGCGACATGGAGGAAGATATCGCATCACACTACTCGTAGACAAGACCAGAACATCGAAAATAATGCTCGATGGAATCGTATCTACTATGACCGCCATGATGTTGGCTAAGAGGATCCACAGCTCTTCAGGCGTGCTGATAGGCGACCAAACCATATGAAATCATTTACGTGAATTCTGCCTTCCCGAAAGTCGCTGAGAGTACCTATAAGCAACCCGTAATCGTAGGGCCCTTTTAACTGAAACAAAGATACTATCTATCTGTCTGGAAGACAAGGTTTGGTAAATATTAATAGGATTTTTTATAGTAAAATATACTTGATCCTTAGACACTTTTGATGTGTCTATCTAAGTACAACCACATTAGCAATGTTTTCAACTTGTTGTATTCGTCAAAAATATTGTAGTAATTAAGGGCAACCTTCGTAATTGGTAGAAGAACAAGGGCGTATTGTTTGTGCCGACACAGCTACTGCCGAATCACTGTTTTCTTTTGACATTGACTTTCTTGTTACAGAAAATAATAATATACGAAATTTTGATTTTTTTCAATTTTCTGTCTTATATTTTCTTTGGAGTAATTATCCATAAACAATCATATACAAATTAATAATGATAGACATTGACACAAGATACATTTAACGGATTACATCATGGTAATCCATGAAATTGCGTAATGTCGCCGCATCCACTGAATTAGCCGTATTCAGATCAGTGACTGCTACAGTTTTTGTGTAAGTTTCGTTAAACTTTCATAGCATTATGTCATTAGAGATTCTTCTTGAGGGAAATTCAGGTATGCTAATATTTATCATTATTTTATTTTAATTGTTAAAAAAGAGCTTTGTGGTATGTATAACTTTGATGGCACTTCTCTAACATAAATTTTGGATACTTTTATCCAAAATTCATGGGCCGTAAGAGGTAGACGGTTTTTATTTTGTGAATTACAATTGCCGCTATAACAACAAATAATAATTCTTGTCAGTTGTGACTTATTAAATATATCGGCAGATTTCGATTACGCGTAGAAGCTTAATGCTTCGTCTACAGAGTCCATAGGCAGTTTTACAGGACAACACTAGGTATTGTATTTCTGAGCGAGAATTGAAACGTGTGGCGTAGCGGCTAAGACAGAATCAAATCCCGCGCTGGACAACTATCTGTGTGGCCCATAAATAGTTGTTCTGAGTCTGGATGTAATTTGTGTCCGTCTCTTTAGACGGACACAAATTACATCCAGACTCAGAACAACTATTTATGGGCCACATGCTTCGTCTACAGAGTCCATAGGCAGTTTTGCAGGACAACACTAGGTATTGTATTTCTGAGCGAGAATTGAAACGTGTGGCGTAGCGGCTAAGACAGAATCAAATCCCGCGCTGGACAACTATCTGTGTGGCCCATAAATAGTTGTTCTGAGTCTGGATGTAATTTGTGTCCGTCTAAAGAGACGGACACAAATTACATCCAGACTCAGAACAACTTAAGCTTCTACGCGTAATCGAAATCTGCCGATATATTTAATAAGTCACAACTGACAAGAATTATTATTTGTTGTTATAGCGGCAATTGTAATTCACAAAATAAAAACCGTCTACCTCTTACGGCCCATGACATACAGACAGACATGATAACGGACATACGGCGCAATCAAAGTCATAAGGTTCCGTTGGAAGAAAGAAAGAAAGAAAATACATTTATTCAGTAAACTGACACAGATAATAATAATAATATGTATAAAGGTACACAAACAGAAGTCCTTAATTCTTATCTGTGCGAGTCCTTAATTCTTATCTTGTGAGTATGGATGTAAGCGTGTATGGATGTTTGTTACTCTTTCACACTAACACAAACACTACGGATAAGATTTTTATGAAACTTTGTAATAACATGGCTTATATAACTGAATAGCACATCATTTATTAACCTTTATTTATGTGACCTTTAAACATACTTTGCTATATTTCTTTTTCATTGTTTTTGGACCTTATTTCAATGAAATAAAACTGAAATTAATGTGGTTTCGTTTAGCACAGAGACAATTTAAGGGTGGACGCCGGTGAAACCGCGGGGCACAGCTACTAATACACGTATGGCTTAGCTTCTAAAATATACATTGTTGGTAATTCTATATTTTACACCACTAAACTAAGTGAAATGTAATTCGTTCTCTATCTCTAATAAAGCTCGTATGAAAACAACAGGATTCACATATAACTGGCAAACTACCGTAACTGAAATCGAAGTCACCATGCCAGGGAATAATACCACTCAATAACGTTTTGTCTTTTTAGAAGAAGTGGGCAGCCATATTTTTAAAAGTTTTTTTGTTTTTTTTTTTTTGACAATGTCACACAGATCATCCTAGCCCCAAACTAAGCAGAGCTTGTACTATGGGTACCAGGCGACGATATACATACTTATATAGATAGATAAAAACCTATATACATAGAAAACATCCATGACTCAGAAACAAATATTCGTGCTCATCACACAAATATTTGCACTTACCGGGATTCGAGCCCAGGAGCACCAGCTTCGTAGGCAGGAGCACTACCAACTAGGCTACGGAAGTGATTTTGATGTACTGATTTTAATCATGCTGTATTTGAGTGACTCGTGGCAATGGTAGAAACATAAATTATTTATTTTTATGTTAACACTAATGTTGGTGTGGTTGGTGGATACTTGCTTTTCACATCGCAGATCGTAGGTCCGATTCCCACCCTGGACAGATATCTGTGTGCATGAATATATATATATTTTTTTGTAAGGGACAATGTCATACAGATCATCCTTGCCCCAAATTAAGCAAAGCTTGTACAATGGGTACCAGGCGACGATATACATACTTATATAGATAGATAAATACTTATATACATAGAAAACATCCATGACTCAGAAACAAATATTCGTGCTCATCACACAAATATTTGCACTTACCGGGATTCGAGCCCAGGAGCACCAGCTTCGTAGGCAGGAGCACTACCAACTAGGCTACGGTGACCGTCTGAATATGTCTGGAAGAAAACTAGTAAAATAATAATAATGGCCATGTGTGATTATTGTCGAATTAAAATATCATTTCTTTCTGCTAATCTATTGCACAACTTTACTATTGTTTATATTTTTAACTAGCTGCGCCCCGCGGTTTCACCTGCGTTAAATTTTATTAATTATCACAGCTCCTCCCCCGTAGGTGATAGCTTGATAATATGTAGCCTATATGTTGACCCGACCTGTTAATAATATTCATGCAAAATTTGAAGTAAATCCATGCAGTACTTTTTGAGTTTAGCCCGGACATACATACAGACAAACAGACAAAAATTCTAAAAACTATATTTTTGGCTTCGATATCGATAGTAAATCACGCCCCAAGTATCCTTTAAAAAAAATATTCAATGTACAGTTTTGACTTTTCTGTGATTTTATTATATGTATAGATTAATGTTTCCAATTTTGATACAGAAAGATAAATTTGTTTTTGACAAATTCAGCCTATCTAATGCTCTTAAAAATAAACTTTTAATATTTCGCCCCTTTTCCATTTCTCATAAATTAGTCTTGTGGTTTGGTTGTTCAGTAGACACTATTGTCCAAAAGTTACGACATTCTATAGACAATTAATAAGGCTCTAGTTGGCGACGATTTACCTCCTAGGTCCTTGTAGACAAAGCAATAATTTGCAGAGGTATGTGGTGAAACCAAACATAACACAAGATAGTTTGTCTTATTGGACTTAGCTTAAGTACCAACATCTACGTAAGTTAGAATACCTATGTATATCATATATGTGAATTTATATCAGTGTAAGGATTTTATGTATCGATCTACAGGAATCCTTCCTTATTTCTCGTTCTAGTTATCTATCCCTTTTTTATGACAACTTTCGCATAAGGAACTTTAAATTTGGTATCGCGGCGGACTTTACAAACATACAATTCATGGACACAAAGAATACCGAGACTCAGAAGAACAATTTATAGATCACACAAATAGTTGCCCGTTACTCGAACCTGAAACACGAGGGCGCTGAGGTAGTAAGTAAAATAGAAATATCTCCTCACTACACGGTTGCTAGCAGCATATGAAATTAGCAATTAATTAGAGATTAACCTACTTCTAATCAATAAGTCATCGCTCAGAAAATATTAAATGTAGAAAGCTAGAACTTTCTAATAGATGTTAAGGATATCTTTCCGAAATGGGTTGTTCAGAATTGTTACAAGATTACTTAATATAAAATAAATTGACAGATCCCTAAAATGGTTTCAAGTTTGTTCGCGTTAGTTACATTGCTATCGACGATTTCTCGAAGAACGTGTAGTTTTTATTTAGGTTTTTAATCTATTAACGATTCTGGACCACCAATCCGGTTGTCCAGAATATTTATTAGAATCGTTGAACAGTAGTCACTTAAAACATGAGTGGGCTTTAAAGAATGCGTTGAAGCTTAAACTTCTGGACTACAAGTAAACGTTGAATTTTATACGTGAACTTATCATGCACTGATATAGGTACATACCGTTTCATAGTTTGAATCTCATCCATTCTATGATTCTTTCACATCTTTGGGGAAACACACCCTAGGCAAACTAGGAAACAGCCTTTATAAAACAATTCGAATATCCAATGCACTGCAATAAACGTTGCTCAATTTTATTTAGAGAATAACACATTTCTATGAAATGAAATATTGAAATTTATTCAGCACTTGGGTATTTGCATACACTTGTACTTGTCAAGCTCAGAATGCAATACATAAACACAGTTTAAAAACAGTAATTAAAGCACCTTTACGACAGGCAATTGCGTTTACTAGGTTAAAGTCCCCTAAGTGTTGAAAATAACGCTATAAATAAATCATGTTAGGTTAAACTTACTTGATTGTGTCCACACATTCATGTACGATCTGACGGTCACCGTAGCCTAGTTGGTAGTGCTCCTGCCTGCGAAGCTGGTGGTCCTGGGTTCGAATCCCGGTAAGTGCAAATATTTGTGTGATGAACACGAATATTTGTTTCTGAGTCATGGATGTTTTCTATGTATATAAGTATTTATCTATCTATATAAGTATGTATATCGTCGCCTGGTACCCATAGTACAAGCTTTGCTTAGTTTGGGGCTAGGATGATCTGTGTGACATTGTCCCTAGATATTATTATTATTATTACGATCGTATCAAATTGATCGTATCAAATTGACAACGACGAACTAAGAACGATGGTAAAATAATTGCAGACTTGTAAGCTGTAGATTTGTAAGCTTCTACAAATGAATTATTACAGATAATATGTAATAAATAATTTCCTACGTTTTTATAATTATTCCGAAGTTCCGTCTAAGTCTAGTAAGTAATCTTGAATTTAATAGATTTACAGTTGATTAATTCTTACCTAATTTTTCTGTTCTCTGGTCTGTTATTTTTTTAAACATCTTTTTACTTTACTTTAGATTTCTTCTAGATGAAATATATAAATGTTGTAACAAAATACATTTTTGCACAGATAAAACATTGCCATAAAACGAGGCAATGCTGCCAGTCTTCTGGGTACGACAACGATAACCCTTTGATGCCGATGCGGAAGAGCGCCTACTTGCAATGGCAAACTAAAATAAAATATACGAACTAACTAATGAGTTAGTTCGTTTATTTTATTTTATTTTAGATTAGTTTATATTAGCATTATAGTTTTATTTTATATTTAGGTTTCTTAGAAATAATTAGGTTTTAGGATAAATAATTTAATGAATTATGATTTGAATACTATACATATAAATGATATGCGTCACAAAAAATTGTTTTAAGTTGTAAGTAAGTTATAATGTTGTGAGGTTCTGGGTTCAGATCCAGAATCAGGGATTTGTCTGGCAAAAAAACGATCGTATCGAATAACCATCAAATTTAACTATGAGAGTGAGGGAAAAAGTAATGCACTTGTGTTTTTTCACACACTCTTGCACTGCGAAATGACCGGCGTAGTTCGCTGGCATTGAGCTTGGTCGCCGTAGAAGAAATTCTGCCAGAAGAAGTGTACAGAATACGAAGAATTCATGTGTTTTGTACATAAATCATTAATATATTTGTCAAACAGTATGATATGTATGACAGTAAACATAAAGAAAAGATATGTAAGTAGTAAAAATACAATAAAACTAAGTTTAAATTCATTATTTACCTTGCTCTAAAGTCTTAAAATAGCTGAAACGATTACAACCCGTCCTTGAATTCCAATGTTATAGATATACATTAGGAAACGCAGATATACTACAACCACATCAGCAGTGTTTTCAACTTGTTGTGTAACGTGATAAGTTAAAACATATATGTATTCATTAATTAAGCTACTAGATTACTATTCTGTGCTAGTAACAAACCCCCTAGTAAAGTTCTATATTCCATTGGGTAAACTTTGCAAATTGTTGGAAGATTTAACTTTGCCGTTACGAAATTAAAAGATGTTTACCTTTGTTTCACTGTTGATTTATTTCAGCAAATGGAGCCAGTTTGCTAAATTAATTGAAAAGTAGGCCAAATGGCAAAACAATAACTCAATCAAACAGCTAAAAAACTAATTTGAAACTTTGAGTTTATTATTAATCGCTATACCCTACCTATTTACTATTTCATTTACCCCCTACCCTCCCCACGTCTAACCAAAAAGAGGGGTGTTATATCTGCGTTTCCTAATGTATATCTATAACATTGGAATTCAAGGACGGGTTGTAATCGTTTCAGCTATTTTAAGACTTTAGAGCAAGGTAAATAATAAATTTAAACTTAGTTTTATTGTATTTTTATACTTACATATCTTTTCTTTATGTTTACTGTCATACATATCATACTGTTTGACAAATATAATAATTATTTAAGTACAAAACACATGAATTCTTCTTATTCTGTACACTTCTTCTGGCAGAATTTCTTCTACGGCGACCAAGCTCAATGCCAGCGAACTACGCCGGTCATTTTGCAGTGCAAGAGTGTGTGAAAAATACAAGTGCATTACTTTTTCCCTCACTCTCATAGTAAAATTTGATCGTTATTCGATACGATCGTTTTTTTGCCAGAAAAATCCCTAATTACCTTACAACAACTTACTTACAACTTAAAACTTTTTTAGTGGCTCATATCTTATCATTTAACTATAGTAAGATAAAATTAAGTATAATTGTGATTTTGTAAACTGTGGGAATTTAACATAATTAAATATCGTCAATTAAATGGCAAAAAAGGCAAACCATTATAATTACTGCATCGGAAATGAAAAAAATTGCATCGATATGAAACGACGTCATCATATTTTGACAGATGAAGAGATGATGAGAGTGGTCAGAATGTTAAAAGCTGGTTCCAGGCAACGTATTGCGGCTTTCGCTCTTAACACTACATAGAGTGTCATAAGATGGGTGCGCCTCTGGACGCGATATCGTTTTATGGGCAGCGTGGCCGAGCGAGATGGAGGAAGATCTCGCATCCCACTACTCGTAGACAAGACCAGAACATCGAATATAATGCTCGACGAATCGTATCTACTATGACCGCCATGATGTTGGCTAAGAGGATCCACAGCTCTTCAGGCTTGCTGATAGGCGACCAAACCATATGAAATCATTTACGTGAAGTCTGCCTTCCTGAAAGTCGCTGAGAGTTCATATAAGCAACCAGTAATCGTAGGGCCAGTTTAACTGAAACAAAGAAACCACATATCTGTCTGGAAGACAAGGTTTGGTAAATATTAATAGGATTTTTTATAGTAAAATATACTTGATCCTTAGACACTTTTGATGTCTCTATCTAAGTACAGACTCCAACACATCCAGCTACTCTAATCTGTCAAATTTCTTTTATTGATTTTCAACTTTATCACAAAAGTATAAGGTTCACTTTTAATTGGGGAAATTTGACAGATTGGGGTAGCTTGATGTGCTGGCATCTACAACCACATCAGCAGTGTTTTCAACTTGTTGTGTTCGTCAAAAATATTGTAGTAATTAAGGGCAACCTTCGTTATTGATAGAAGAATAAGGGCGTATTGTTTGTGCCGACACAGCTACTGCCGAATCACTGTTTTCTTTTGACATTGACTTTCTTGTTACAGAAAATAATGATGTACGAAATTTTTACGAAATTTTGATATTTTTCAATTTTCTGTCTTACATTTTCTTTGGAGTAATTATCCATAAACAATCATGTACAAATTAATAATGATAGACATTGACACAACATACATTTAACGGATTACATCATGGTAATCCATGAAATTGCGTAATGTCGCCGCATCCACTGAATTAGCCGTATTCAGAACAGTGACTGCTACAGTTTTTGGTGTAAGTTTCGTTAAACATTCATAGCATTATGTCATTAGAGATTCTTCTTGAGGGAAATTCAGGTATGCCAATATTTATCATTATTTTATTTTAATTGTTAAAAAAGAGCTTTGTGGTATGTATAACTTGGATGGCACTTTTCTAACACAAATTTTCGATAAAAGAGACGGACACAAATTACATCCAGACTCAGAACAACAATTTATGGGCCACACAGATACTTGTCCAGCGCGGGATTTGATTCTGTCTGAATTGAAACGTGTGGCGTAGCGGCTACTACGCCACACGTTTCAATTCTCGATCAGAAATACAATACCTAGTGTTGTCCTGTAAAACTGCCTATGGACTCTGTAGACGAAGCATTAAGCTTCTACGCGTAATCGAAATCTGCCGATATATTTAATAAGTCACAAGCCTCTAAATAAACGAATACACAGATACGTACTCAGTTAAGATCTAATTAAAAATTGCTTAACACGCAAGGCTGCCAACATCACATCCACGCATTGGCGGTTGACAGAATTTAAATGCCATTAAGATCATTTTTGGTAAACTCCCAGCCATGCAAGTTTCCTCAGTAATTTTTGTCTGTCTGGTTGTTGTGTGTCATGTGTTTTGTATTGTCTCCTAAACAAAAAATATTGTAAGAAAACCAGCATGCCTGGATGTACAGTAATGGTACCTACATTGTACTGTAAGAAATATCATATAGGTAAGCAGAATATAATGAAGTCCAGGGACACTATTTCGACGGACGCTGTAATTGACCAGTTTATATTTCAAAGCGCTGGTTTTCCAAGATTAGAATTATGAAAAAATTAATGTAACGTTGTTAGATAATATCTTGGAGATTATACGTTTTGTAAGTTCGTTTTGCTAGGTTTCCACTTATTATTTAATACCCTTAAATACAAATTATTCACAACTGATGCCAAACTAAGCAGCGCTGGTGCTATGGAAACCAGATAACTGATATATAAAAACTGGCCAAGTGCGAGTCGGACTCGCGCATGAACCTACTACCAATGACCTACTACTTTTCTTTCATACTTATGTATATAATCACACCCAGACATGGCACACACATGTTAATGCACCCAAATATCTGCCCTGGGTGGAAATCGAACACACGACCTCCGACGTGAAAAGCAAGCATTTGCCAACCACCCTAACAGCCAATGATGTTACAGTAAATTACCGTCGTATAGCAGCCCGTCTTTTAGTTTCGTAATGCGGATATTAGTGATTTACAATTAAGCGTTAGTATGCTTCCACTAGACAAGACCGGCAATTGTGGAGATCTTTGGAGGAGGCCTTTGTCCAGCAGTGGACGTCTTTCGGCTGATGTGATGATGATGATGATGATGATGCTTCCACTTTCTGGCGCACGGTCACGGCTCAAACTGTGGCGAGACAGTGCTTGCCTACCCATCCCATTCGTCCCTCCCGCTGAAAATCTTCTGCCTTGACACAAGTTGCCGTTGCCAACCTGGAAGTCCCTGAATAGACTTCGGACCCAAGTTGTTCGTAGCAAGGAAAACCTGCTCAGGTGGGGATTTTTAAACATTTCCAACCTAGAGTGCAAGTGTGGTTCTGTTCCTCAAACTATAGCACACTTGTTAACATTTCCTGCGTGTCCTAATGCCTGCACGTTACAAGAACTAATGGACGCTACTGACAACGCTCAACGTGTAGCTGAATTCTGGGCTGACTTAATTTAGATTGCCATCGACACGCTAAGAACACGAAGAAGAATTAAGAGTTTTACAATTCCATATTGTGCAAGTTATTCTGCAAGTTAATAAGTCACAACTGCCTATAATTAAACAAATGCAAACATATACGCCTTCAGTTAAGTTAAGATCTTATTAAAAATTGCTTAACATGCAAGGCTGCCATCATCACGTCGACGCATTGGCGGTTGACAGAATTTAAATGCCATTAAGACTATTTTTGTTAACTCCCAGCCATGCAGGCTTCCTCAGTAATTTTTGTCTGTCTGCGTACTTTGTGTCATTAATTTGCGGGCGTTGTCTCCTAAACAAAAATATTGCACATTGTACAGTAATGTGCTACATTGTACTGTAAGAAAGGGACCGCGAAACGAAGCGAATATAATGAAGTCCAGGGGCACCATTTCGACGGTCGCTGTAATTTACCAGTTTATGTTTCAAAGCACTGGTTTCAAGATTAGAATTATGAAAAAATTAATGTTTCGTTGTTAGATTATATTTTGGAGTTTTTAAAGTTCGTTTTGGTAAGTTTCATAGTAATCGTGTCTCACCTATTATTTAATACCCTCAAAAGCAGTTTATTCACATCTGATCCCAAGCTATGCAGAGCTCGTGCTATGGAAACCAGATAACTGATATATAAAAACTGGCCAAGTGCGAGTCGGACTCGCGCACGAAGTGTTCCGTACCATCTATAAAAACGAGCAAAAAAAATCACGCTTGTTGAAAGTAGAAATACATCATCTGTGAAAATTTCAACGAGTCTCACTATCACGGTTCATGAGATACAGCCTGGTGACAGACGGACAAACAGACAGACAGCGAAGTAGGGTCCCGTTTTACCAATTGGGTACGGAATTCTAAAAATCAGAATATTCACACCTGATCCCAAACTAAGCAGAGCGTATGCTATGGAAACCAGATAACTGATCTCTCTTTTTCTTTAGTAGGTACATATGTAGATAATTACACCCAGACACAGGACAAACAGACATGTTAATGCACACAAATATCTTCCCTGGGTTGGAATCGAACCCACCACCTGCGTCGTGAAAGGCAAGCGTCTACCAACCATGCCAACCGGTCCATCAGATTCACGGAGAGTAGCCAATTACGCAGGATAGATTGTATCTCTACAATCTATCCTGCGTAGTTTGCTACTCTCCGTGAATCTTATGGACCGGTTGGCCAACTGATGTTTACGGACACACACTCTCGTGTGTGTCCGTCAACACCAGTTGCCTCGCGCTGATTACCCGATTATATTCGTAGCTATCTAACCTGACGGGGAACATTAAACGCTGCAGGATTAACAGTTTTAAATGGTCTAAGATGAAAGGCCGTGTAACACCCAGCTCTTGGGTGTTCTTTTGACGAGAAAACCACAATAACACTTATTGATCTGGATCAATAAATCAACGTGTTAGTCATCGCATACTTACGGATATGTAAGCATGAACTATGAACAATGTATATAATAATTAAAAATATATAATAATGTACTATTATGTTATATATAGTGTTTATGTATATAGTTAAACCAAGACAGAAAGTTACATTCGACATCTTAGTGCACCTACCGTAGTCTCTCTGCACCACCCAATGGTTGACTGGTAGATCATTATATATGGCATTAAGTCCGCCTATGTACACATACTTTGTGCTAAAGTTTAAATAAATAAATAAATAATATGTAAAATATATAATAATTAAAAATAATTATCTAACGTGTCTTCGACATGAATAGTGTCCTACTTGAGTAACTTTGTTGACAATATGTTACCGCACAAATCAAAGTAATGTCTCAGAAAAGTACCGTCGCATACCAGCCTGGCCGTCAGTTTCCTAATGAACAACTAGAACACTCGTAATGAATAAATAGTGAATAAACGACTTTAAATTGCATAAACTATACTGAGAGTCTGACCAAGCGGCAAGGATAAAATGCTCTCAATCAGTAGTTTTACAAATAATGGCGACACCGCAAGCAGCATCCATTCACGGGTATGACGTTTGAAAAACTCTCTCGGCACAAGTTTTATGGTTTGATGGAGCTTCTCAAGACTCCGTCACCATTTATTTACGCGTAGTATATGTATATGTTGATAGAAGGTTCTATCGATATTTACTTGCAAAATAGAAATGTCACAAACGAAGGTGATTTATTTGTATCCGCAATGATACAGCGATAACCTTGCTTTCGGAGTGTTCATATTAGGCTCTTGGGAGCTTCATAATGATACTCCACGAACTTTGCACTTGTGTGTCTAACCGACCATATTCAGTTCAAAATTAGCTCCTATTATTATCGTGATAGAACTCAATTTCAATTGTTATTGGGAATTTGAATAATTGACGATCATTACCTACCTTACTGAAATCAATATAGACACGTGTCTTTGTTATGAGATTATGTATAGGCTTCTGATTATACGGGTAATTGGGATAATCTTGTGGAGATTTCCTACTTATTTTGAATTTCAAAGGAAATTATCTGTGATTATTCCCCAGTAATAGGGTAATAAGTAGATAATTATTATTCCATATATCAAAAGAAAATACGCCGTCATATTCACTGTTTTCACCTTCGTATTGCTGGCAATTTTTGCGCTCTGAATTACGAATATACCTTTATATGATTCTATATTATTTAGGGTCTGTTTCACAATGTCCAGATAAAGTCCCGAATAAGCTACTTGCAACTTATGTATCGAATAAAGACATCGTTTGCGTTTCATAATCCATAAATAGTACTAACTGGCAAATAAACTGCAAAGTAAACTATTGGCCAGATCAAGCTTCAGGTAGCAAAGGTAGTTTAACTGATGGATAAGATATCTGGCAGATGTCATTCGATGCTTATTTCGGTGGTGTTTATTGTTAGAATAAAATGGTAAAATTTGATACTATTGAAGACGAAATTGATGAATTATTTGATCGTGAACCGCGCATAAATCCGACACCGCTAAGAAAAACACCAGCGAAACACCGCAACAAACATTTGTTGACATTAACATTTGACGTCTATTTATTTGACTTTCGTACGTTTAATTTCACGCAAAAAAATCAATTTATGTACTTATGTATTTTTATTTGATAAAATAATAGTTAGAAGATCAATTTGAAAATATTTATGCAAACCTGAAAATGCTAACCATACAAAATTAGTAAAAAGATATTTTTAGGTGCGTTTATCATAAGAAATATATTTATAGGTAGTCTGTTTCGTTAGACGGAACGACAAAATGCGACGTTGCCAAACCTAACTATTAGTAACTGCCGAATAGCTATTCTATTCTATTCCAGATAAAGTGTCGGATAGCTAACTACCAAATAAAACTAAAATTCAGGATAAAACACATTGCGTTTATTTGCCAGATACCAGAGCTATCTGGCAAATAAACGCAATGTGTTTCATCCTGAATTTTAGTTTTATTTGGTAGGTAGCTATCCGACACTTTATCTGGACATTGTGAAACAGACCCTAAGTCATACATCCGCCGAGTAACTTTTGAGATAAATGCGGTGTATACTATTGATTTAAATTATTGTTTTAATATGGCCATTAGTACTAGTATACCAATAGATGCTCTCACCGGTCTATAAGCGATTGGGGACGATAAGCAACTAAGCTCGCGGTCTGTTCATAGATGGGTGACCACCAAAGTGGTTTAATTTCTGGGCGTCTCCGTGGTTCGGAGGGCACGTTAAGCCGTCGGTCTCGGTTGTAATCATTAGAATGTATGTGTGGATTAAGTGAGCACTCTTAATGCTATTCATTTAATAAAAGTTCTAAAACAATTGTAAAAGTAATCTCCGAATTTGTAAAAAGAGAAAACAAATTTTTACATTATTTAACGTGCGCTCACTCAGTTCTCACAAACTACCAATGAAATCAGTGAATATATATAAATTTAACATAATAATAAGTCTTTAGTAAAACCTATGCTAACTTACCATTATAATTTGTGGATCACCTGATAACGTATTTAAGGTTTTACAAATAATTTCATACGCTCACTCAATCCGCACACTTTCGAAAACCCGATTTCTGATATAGAAACAGAAGATATAAACTGCTATATATGTGTATAAAATAATAAAAAATAAAAATAGTTTATTTCAGTATCTTATACTACTACAATTTATCTTACATAGGGATCACCTTTTAAGTATATTAAATACTTGTGATAGGAGGCCCCGCAAATGTTTATAGTTAAGTAAAATCAATAAAGGATTTCGTAAAACACAAAAGGAACCACTAATATGGCAGGTCTTTACATAATAATTTTTGTGAGTGCTCACTCAGTCCACATGTTATGAGAAAGTTTAAAATGTCAATACCTTAAGTTTTGTGGTATCACAGAAACTATTAATTAGTTTAACTGTTAATAAAATGTTTTACTACATACCCCAAGTACTACATACCCCAAGTAACCCCAGCAGATGCACACTGAGATATAACAGGATGTGGTACACATTTTGTAAAAGTATAGGTATAGACCAGTTTATGGAATCGAGATGATAATTAAAGAGTTCTATACCTCGAATAATCTCCCTTTAAGATTTCTGTATGTTACGATACTAGGCAAGACTTTATCTTTTCTAAATTTAAAGTTAGCCGTTGCAAGCACTTGTCCTCCGAGAGAGCATATCGGGTCTACCGCAATGTTGGTTACACAGGCGTTAGTACAAACTAAATCAAGAAGAGATTGACTGTGGTCGGTAAAATGCGTAAGGGTATTAAAGTGTTATTTCAAACCCTATCTAAGAAATACGGCGAACTTGCTTGTTTTATTTTATTTTTTGTATTGTATTTTATTTTATGTTTTGTATTGTAATGAATTTTTGTATATTATTAATTGTATTTTATCTTATTTTTGTATTGTATTTAATTTAATTTTGTATATTATTTTGTTTTTGTATTGAATTTTAATTTAATTTTTGTGAAATAATATACAATACATTTTTTTGTATTGAATTTATTTTTTAATAACATGTTTTATTTAATGTTTATATTGTATTGTATTGTATTTTATTTTTATATTGTTTGTATTTTACTTTTTATATTGTATCGTATAGTATTTTATTTTCTGTATGGTACTGTATTTTATATTATTTTTTGTATTATATTTAATTTTTTGTATTGTATTGCATTTTATTTTGTGTATTTGATTTTACTTTTTATATTGTATTTTATTTTATGTATTGTATTGCATTTTTATTTTTTGTGTTTTCTTTTTGTTTTTTGTTTTAGTTTTTGTATTTTATTGTATTTTATTTTATATTTTGTATTATATTTTATTTTTTGTATTGTGTTGCATATATATATATATTATTTCTGTATTATAATTTATTTTTTGTATTGTATTGCATTTTATTTATTGTATTTTATTTTATTTCTGTATTATAATTTATTTTTGGTATTGTATTGCATTTTATTATTTGTATTGTGATTTATTTTATTATTTGTATTTGATTTAATTTTTTATATTGTATTGTATTTTATTTTAACGTAAACGTAAATGTATCCCTCGTGGTGCTCGTCTATCTGTCGCAACAGCTCTTTCAAAAGCAATTAAAGCTGTTATTGAAAATAACACAAAACGTAGTTGGGAACATTTACGTTTCTTCCCGTATGCTGTATTTCATGTTAGTTCTGAAAGAAATAGTAAATCTTTAACAACTAAAATTAAAGAAAACTGCGTGAGGTACAGTACCTTGGAGGAACCACATTTATTTTTAGAAAGTATCTCGGCCACCGATCTAAATTCAAAATTTACCATGAAACCAGTGAGTGAGGATGCTATCTGCGATCTCGTGGAGAGCAAGCTTGGCGATGGTGATTTAAAAGGTGCTGCACGCATTTTGTTCTCCAAAGACGCAATAGCGCCCGGTAATAGAGAAACTCTTTTGGCTTTAGAGGAAAAACATCCACCACCAGCAGCAAACCTTCTTCTTCCTGTGGCTCCAACGGATTTTGATGAAATGGGCTTTGCAATATCTGCACAGGAAGTAACTCTAGCAGTGGCTTCATTCCAAAGTGGGTCCGCAGGAGGTATTTATGCTCTGTGGCCACAAAATAATGTTGATGTTTCACATCTGCCAGGCGTCCCGTGACGGCTCACTTTTATTTTTATTTTTGTATTATATTTAATTTTTTGTATTTTATTTTATTTTTGTATTGTATTGTATTTTATTTTTGGTATTATATTTTATTTTTTGTATTGTATTGCATTTAATTTTTTGAATTTGATTTTAATTTTTGTATTGTATTAATTTTTATTTTTTGTATTGTATTGGATTTTATTTGTTGTATTGTATTGTATTTAATTTTTTATATTGTATTTAATTTTTGTATTATAGTTTATTTTATGTATTGTATTGCATTTTATTTATTTTTTTGTAATGTATTGAATTTAAATTTTTGTAATTTATTTTATTTTCTTTTGTATTATTTTTTATTTTTTTGTATTGTATTGCATTTTATTTGTTGTATTGTATTGTATTTATTTTTTTATATTGTATTCAATTTTTGTATTATATTTAATTTTTTGTATTGTATTGCATTTTATTTGTTGTATTTTTTTTATTTTTTGTAATGTATTGAATTTTATTTTTTGTATTTTATTTTATTTTTTGTATTTTATTTTATTTTTGTATTTTATTTTATTTTTGTATGTTATTTTATTTTATTTTGTATTTTATTTTAGTTTTTGTATTTTATTTTATTTTTTATATTGTATTTTATTTTTAAATTATTATTTATTATTGTATGATATTTTGTTTTTTGTATTGTATTGAATTTTAAATTTTTGTATTTTGTTTTATTTTTTGTATTTTATTTAATTATTGTATTATATTTTTTTATTGTATTTCATTTTATGTATTATATTTTATTTTTTGTATTGTATTGCATTAAATATTTTTGTACTTTATTTTATATTTTATATTGTATTTTAATTTTAAATTTATATTTTATTTTGTATTGTACTGCATTTTATTTTTTGTATTTTATTTGATGTATTGTATTGTATTTTATTTTTTATATTGTATTTCATTTTTACATTATATTTTATTTTGTATTGTACTGCATTTTATTTTTTGTATTTTATTTTATTTTTGTATTATATTTTATTTTTTGTATTGTATTGAATTTTATTTTTTATATTGTATTTTATTTTTAAATTATATTTTATTTTGTATTGTACTGCATTTTATTTTTTGTATTTTATTTTATTTTTTGTATTTTGTTTTATTTTTGTATTGTTTTTTATTTTATTTCTTGTATTTTATTGCATTTGTTTTTTATATTATATTTTATTTTTTGTATTGTATTTTATTTTAATTTTGTATTATATTTTATTTTTGTAGTGTATTGCATTTTTATTTTGGTATTTTATTTTATATTTTTGTATTGTATTGTATTTTTTATATTATATTGTATTTTATTTAAGTTTTTGTATTTTAATTATTTTTTGTTTTTTAGTTTATTTTTTGTAGTGTATTGCTTTTATTTTGGTTTTTATTTTATGTTTTGTATTTATTGTATTTTTATATTGTATTGAATTTTTTGTATTGTAATTTATTTTATTTTTTGTAAGGTTTTTTTTTGTATTGTATTTTATTTATTATTCGGCGACGTGGTCCGCCACCCGTCACGTCTCGTTTCCCAGAGAGGCGAAAAGTGGTCAACGGAGAGCCGTTTTGCTACGTTGAATGTTGGAGGAGGAATAGAAGGTAAGATGGACGAAGTATGTCAGCTGATGAGTGAAAAGCGGATCGATGTGTTGTGTGTGAATGAGACGAAGCGGAAAGGGTGTGATACTACAAAACACGGACTATACACGGCGTTGTGGCGTTTGCTGGTAATAAAACCACGTAAATAAGTTTATACTGGACTGTATTTAAATAATGCACAAATAGGTAGAATATTATACGTTACACTGGCACAGGTGATGAATTGTGACTAACATAACTCCGTTCACATGAATGGAATGAAGTTCTTATGTATGTTTCATACATAAATTGGCAACGCCATCAAAGAAAAAGAAAGAAAATACAAACTAAAATTTGACTTAATCTTAAATCTACTTATTATTAGACAAATAGGAAACTGTTTTCTTATGCCGGTATACATGAAACCTTTTAAACTTAGGTACTATTTATTATTTTATAACATTAAATCAAATCTTTTACTATTTACTTTTTGAATGGTCCAATACACTTGAATAAATTACAATACAATTGTAGAATTGATACAGAATGACTGACAGACAATCTTAAACAAAGTCTATATTATCTTTAAATTGAATAAATTATAAACTGGTAAGCTAGTTACAAAGTTGTTAACAATTTTTCACTGAAATTAGTCATTACATTTGAAATTAGTTATTGCCATTCATATAAACTCGCAGTAATATATAGGACAATAGTTATTACATATAACAATATTCATGTACACCTGTATTATTTTTTACCTTTATAAAGTAGGTAGGTATAACTACCTATCTGTTGACATTATGTTTAATTATAATGTATTAATCTTTATGTTTTTTATTTATAACAGTAGCTTATATAATACTAAGTTTTATTTATTACAGTTTTACAAATAAGAACATTGTTAATAACAGAATTTATAACAGAACCATAAATAATACTAAGTTATATTTATTATAGTTTTACAAAAAAGAACATTGTTAATAACAGAATTTATAACAGAAGCATGAATAATACTAAGTTATATTTATTATAGTTATACAAAAAAGAACATTGTTAATAACAGAATTTATAACAGAAGCATAAATAATACTAAGTTTTATTTATTATAGTTTTACATAGAAAACATTGTTAATAACAAATTTTAAGTTTTTGAATATAGTAGGTATAATATCTATGGGTGGGCACATTATAAATTTCTTTATTTAATCTTACAACTATCAGATACAGATCATTAATTTTGTTAGCATTACCATATTAACATTGCGGATGAGATTAGTTTTAAACAAATCAAAATAATGAAAGAAAATGCTATAGGATATAATACTACATAGGAACATGCCCAGCTGCGTCCAGTAGCCACAAAAAGATAAGTTGGTAAGCATAATGTTTATGATTTATTCATAAATGGGAAGTACACAAACTTTCATCACACTAGTACGCATGATTTTACCACCATTAGTTCTTACAGATAATGCCCTGGCCTTGCCATCTGATCCAGGGAAAGTTTGTTCTACTCTAGCCACTGGCCAAGTTAATGGAGGGGTGTTGTCAACTCTTAATAGCACTAAGACCCCTTTTTCGATATTTGGGACACAGCTGTGCCACTTTGGCCTATTTTGTAATTGACATGATAGTTAATAACTTTATTTTTGTTATCATAGCGCTCACTTAGCAATTGCAGTGCGATTGCATAATTTTGTGCAGTTAGTGATAAATGTTTAATTAATTCGGCGGCTTCGCCACATAAATACGTTTTTAAATAATAGAACTTGTCACATAGTGATAGTTTAGTATTCTTATCAATTACACTTTTAAACAGGCTAATGAAGTCGTGGAAGTCACCTACCTCACCTCCAAACTTAGGAATATTTATGGGTGGGAGGCGTTTCATAGCATCTTTCCCTTCCTCGTCATGCTCATCTCCGAGTTTCTGAGATTTACATGGACTCGATTTTTGTTCGATGGCATCTTCGAATGCGGCTAAGGCACTTAAATATATGGATTCATAGTGACCAAAGTTTTCGTCGTTTTTTTCATCTTGAAGGGATATATCAATATTCAGTGAGCTGTATTCTGAAAAGGTGGTGACCAACCTGTCCTTCTTTACCATAAGCGCCTTTATAGAGGCCTTTTCGAGTTCATCGGAATCAATGAACTTACTTAATGTTGTTATAGTTCCTTTTGCCTGGCCCCTGGCCAATATTAGGCGTTTTAAATTGCTTGCCATGATGGCTAATAAGTTGGTTTCCAAATATAAAACTTGCAATAGTTGCAATAATGCGCATATATAGATGCTTATTTCTGCAGAATACAATAATTGCACAATGCTGAAAACAAGGAAACCGAAAATCGTGCACGTGCTTGAACACTTTCTTGTAAAAAGGGAATACCACACAATGAAAAAAATGGCGGTCAGAAACTCGGTGCGGCGTACAGCACCCGGCTGCTATTGGAGCTTGCCGAAAACTTCCGGAAGCTACGACTTCGGCAACCAACTGGCGCTCGCGTTGATCGCGCTTCTCGTTCTAGCGCGTACGCGCGTCCCGCTTGCTCACGTAGGCGCTCCTTGCAATGCTTGCTGGTACAATATTATACGTTACACTGGCACAGGTGATGAATTGTGACTGACATAACTCCGTTCACATGAACGGAATGAAGTTCTTATGTATGTTTCATACAGGCGTATTGGTCTGGAGTACCGAACACCACCCGAGCTTGCCAAGGTGTGGGTATCATTCTTTCCACCAGTATGTCTGAGTGTGTGACTGAGTTTGAATGCGTGAATGCAAGAGTAATGTGGTTGAGAATGAAAGTTGGTACGACCCGTATCTTTCTAGTAGGAGTGTACGCTCCTGTAGATATGGGTGCAGTTGTAATACAGCGAGAACAAGAGGAAAGAAAGGCATTCTGGGAGACCCTGAGAGATGTGTTGCGGTTAAGTCAGTATAATGAAAGAGTAATAATGTTAGGTGATTTTAATGGATGGGTTGGGGTAAAACGTGATGGTTTTGAAAGAGTACTAGGTCAATTCGGTGACGAGAGTGAGAATGAGAATGGGTACAGTCTGCTTGAGATATGTTTGGAATGGGGTCTTTGTGTTACAAATACTATGTTTGAACATAAAAGAATCCATACGTTTACACGAGAGAGGAAAAATGTGAGAAAGAGTATGATTGACTTCGTGATTGTAGATGAATGACTGAGAAAGAATGTTCTAGACACAAGAGTCTATCGTTGGACCGCAATCCATACAGACCACTTTCTGGTAATGAGCCGAATAAGTGGTCTATTCAAAGGATGGCGCCACCGAATCCCTGAGACTAAAAGTGTACTAGAGAGAATAAAAGTAGAGGAACTGCAAGAGGAAGAAGTGGCAGATGAGTACAAAAGTAAGTTGGTTGAGAAGTTTGAGGGATCTGAAGACATAAGAGAAGTAGAAGAGCTATGGAAGGTAGTCAAAGAACGTGTGGTGAGCGTAGCTGGTGAAGTATGTGGTGTAATAAAGAGAAGAAGTGGAAGAAAGATGAAGAATATTTGGTGGGATAAAAGTGTACAAAAAGTTGTATGTGAAAAGAAGAAAGCGTGGTTAGACTGGCTAGCCACCAGAGCAAACGAACGAATGCATAAGGCGACGAATGAGGATATAGAAAGGGCCTGGAATGATTATAGGAAAATGAAAGGAATTGTAAAGGATGTGGTGAACGAAAAGAAAAATGAACAAAAGGATAATTTTGATAGAAGGTTGTCTAAGGATTTTCAGACGAACATTAAGTTTTTCTGGAAATCAGTTAGATCAGTAAGAGGCATAACTCAAACCTCAGAACTGAAATCCATACGAGACCAAGATGGAAATATAGTGAAAGGGGACGAATGCGTGTTAAAACGTTGGAAGGAGTATTTTGAAAGTTTGTATGAAAGAGGTGTAACAGAGAGTGAACGTAGTTCACTAAGTATAGACGAGAACAAATGTAAAGATGAAATTGGTATGGATGAGATTGTGAAAGCTATTAAGGGTATGAAATCAGGTAAGTCACCAGGGTATGACAGGATAACTTCCGAGATGCTGAAGGCTGGACATGGTGTCATAGCGAGTCAGCTGTGCAGCCTTTTCAATTTATGCTATACCACCGGCCAAGTGCCAAGTGATTGGTGCAAGGCTGTCATCGTACCTCTTTACAAAGGGAAAGGCTCACGACAAGACTGTAAAAACTATAGGGGCATTAGTCTGCTCAGCGTCGTTGGTAAGTTGTATGCCAAAGTATTGGTTGAAAGAGTTGTGAAAGAAACCGATGCGAAAATATGGGATGCACAGGCGGGTTTTCGAAAAGGAATGGGATGCACGGATCAGGTCTTTTCTCTACGAAGCATAGTAGAGAAGTTTTTGGGCAAAAACCAAAAGGTTTACTGTGCCTTCGTAGACTTAGAAAAGGCCTATAGAGTGTTGAGGAGTGAACTATGATCGGTACTGTCCATGTATGGGTTGAACGACAACCTTGTTCGAGCACTGAAATCTCTTTATAGGGATTCCAGAGCTTGCGTGAGGATTAACGGGTCATACACCGAGTGGTTTAGCATCCAAAAGGGCGTTAGACAGGGATGTGTAGCGTCACCGTGGTTGTTTAACCTATTCATGGATAGCTGTTTAAAAGATTTGAAAGAAAGTGAATGCGGTGTAAGGATGAATGAGTTACTCATCAAATGTCTGCTTTACGCTGATGATCAAGTTTTACTTGCATCATCGGCGGACGAGTTGCAGGTGATGGTAACAAGTATGCATGAATATTTTGAAAGGAAAGGGATGAAAATGAATGTAGGTAAGACGAAAGTAATGGTATTTAAGAGGGATGAATACACGACAGCGTGTGATATTCTGATTGGAGGAGAGAAAGTCGAACAGGTGAATGAGTTTGTATATTTGGGAACTTTGTTTACGAGAGATGGAAAATATGAAAAAGATATTGTTAGAAGAGTAAATGCGGGGAACAGAGTGAATGGGGCACTACACGCCTTTATGAGTAGCCGGCAAGTATCAAAGAAGGCTCGACTAGCCGTGCACGATGGAGTGTTAGTGCCAACTTTAATGTATGGAAGTGAAAGTTGGGTATGGCAGAAAAAGAATGAAAGTAAAATAAATGCAGTGGAAATGAGAGCTCTGAGAAGTATGTGTGGTGTGACTTTGAGAGACAGAATTCGAAATACTGATGTAAGAGAGCGTTGTGGTGTGAAAGAGGATGTTGAAATATTGAAAAAGGCATGCTGAGATGGTTTGGCCATTTAGAAAGGATGAATGAAAAAAGATTGACAAAAGAAGTATACCTGGCCTGTGTCAATGGGACAACCGGAAGGGGAAGACCACGTCGAACATTCTCTGACCAAATTGGAGATGTTCTCAAGAAAGGGCAGGTCAGAAGTACCCTAAACCGGCGAGCATGTACGAAGAATATAATGACAGTAATCGAGGCAAAAGAAGTATGCAAAGATCGTGACAAATGGTAATCCGTTGTCTCTGCCTACCCCTCTGGGAAACAGGCGTGAGTCTATGTATGTGTGTATGTATGTATGTATGTATTTTATTTTATTTGTGTATTGTATTTTATTTTATTTTTTGTATTGTATTTTATTTTTTATATTGTATTGTATTTTATTTAATTTATTTTATTTTTGTATTTTATTTTATTTTTTGTATTGTATTGCATTTATTTTGGTTTTTATTTTATGTTTTGTATTGTAAATATTCTACGAATTTCAGAACATTTATTATGACGTTTTTATCCTCTTTCTAATATATTAAACCTAAAATAAATAATTAACATCCGATCGAGCATATATTGTGTTTGCCTGCTAAATAATTACAGTAAGTGGACCAAATCTCGTGTCTATGCCCCATTGAGTATGTTTCGCCGGAGCGTCTCAACTGGGCCGGGTTGAAACCGGTAGTAGAGACACCCGCTGAGTTTGTTTCGCTGGGTCTCAGTTGGGGCGCATTGGATCCGGTAGTAGCATTAAAGCGCGACCGTCGTTATTAACACAAGGTCCGTCATAATAATAACACCTTAATATAGACAGAACCATTGACAATATGTATTTAAAATATTAGACTTAAACTAGATAATTAAACTTAAACATAATCTCTTGACAATAACTTGATACGAGCTAGCTAAATATCATTGTATTGTATATTATTTTATTTTTTGTATTTTATTTTATTTATGTATTTTATTTTATTTCTTGTATTTTTATTTTATTTTTTGTATTTTATTTTATTTATGTATTTTATTTTATTTCTTGTATTTTTATTTTATTTTTTGTATTTTATTTTATTTATGTATTTTATTTTATTTCTTGTATTTTTATTTTATTTTTTGTATTTTATTTTATTTTTTGTATTGTATTGCATTTTATTTTTGTATGTTATTTTATTTTGTATTGTATAGCATATTTTTTGTATTTTATTTTTTTTTTGTTATTTATTTCATTTTTTGTATTGTATTGCATTTTATTTTTTATATTATATTTTATTTTTTGTATTGTATTTTATTTTATTTTTTGTATTATATTTTATTTTTTGTATTGTATTGCATTTTTATTTTTGTATTTTGTTTTTTGTATTGCATTTTTTATAATGAATTGTATTTTATTATATTTTTTTTTGTATTGTATTTCATTTTATTTTTTGTATTGTAGTTTATTTTATTTTTAGTAAGGTTTTTTTTATATTGTATAGTATTTTATTTCGTTTTTGTATTTTTTTGTATTGTATTGTATTTTATTTTTTGTAATGTAGTTTATTTTATTTTTAGTAAGGTTTTTTTTTGTATTGTATTTTTTTTGTATTGTATTTTTTTATTTTTTGTCTTTTATTTTTGTATTGTATTGCGTTTTATTTTTTGTATTGTATTTTATTTAATTTTTTATATTGTATTTTATTTTATTTTTGTATTGTATTTTATTTTATTTTTCGTATTATATTTTATTATTTGTATTGTATTGCATTGTTATTATTTTTTGTATTGTATTGTATTTTTTTTATTGTATTGTATTTAATTTTATTTTTGTATTTTATTTTGTATTTTTATTTCATCATCATCATCATCATCATATCAGCCGAAAGACGTCCACTGCTGGACAAAGGCCTCCCCCAAAGATCTCCACAATTGCCGGTCTTGTGCTATTCGCATCCAGCAGTTTATGTTTTATATTGTTTTGTATTTTTATATTGTATTTAATTTTTATTTGATTTTTTCATTTTTTTTTTATTTATTTTTTTGTATTGTATTGCATTTTTTTTTTTTTTATTATATTATTTTGTATTGTATTTTATTTTGTTTTTGTATTTTATTTTATTTTTTGTTTTTTGTTTTTTATTTTATATTTTGTATTTTATTTTATTTTTTGTATTTTATTTTATTTTTTGTATTGTATGGCATTTTATTTTTTGTATTGTATTGCATTTTATTTTTTGTATTTTATGGCATTTTATTTTTTGTATTGCGTTGCATTTTATTTTTTGTATTGTATTTTATTTAATTTTTTATATTGTATTTAATTTTTAAATTATATTTTATTTAGTATTGTATTGCATATATTTGTATTTTATTTTATTTTTTGTATTGTATTTTTTTATATTGTATTGTATTTTATTTTTGTTCTGTATTTTTTGTATTGTATTTTTTTTTATTGTATTTTATTTTATGTTTGCATTGTATTGCATTTTATTTTTTTGTATTGTTTTGCATTTATTTTTGTATTTATTTTATTTTTTGTATTGTATTGTATGTTATATTTTTTTTTGTATTTTTTTTTGTAATGTATTGAATTTTATTTTTTATGTTTTATATTGTATTGTATTTTATTTTATTTTATTTTTCGTATTATATTTTATTATTTGTATTGTATTGCATTGTTATTATTTTTTGTATTGTATTGTATTTTTTTTATTGTATTGTATTTAATTTTATTTTTGTATTTTATTTTGTATTTTTATTTCATCATCATCATCATCATCATATCAGCCGAAAGACGTCCACTGCTGGACAAAGGCCTCCCCCAAAGATCTCCACAATTGCCGGTCTTGTGCTATTCGCATCCAGCAGTTTATGTTTTATATTGTTTTGTATTTTTATATTGTATTTAATTTTTATTTGATTTTTTCATTTTTTTTTTATTTATTTTTTTGTATTGTATTGCATTTTATTTTTTTTTATTATATTATTTTGTATTGTATTTTATTTTGTTTTTGTATTTTATTTTATTTTTTGTTTTTTATTTTTTATTTTATATTTTGTATTTTATTTTATTTTTTGTATTTTATTTTATTTTTTGTATTGTATGGCATTTTATTTTTTGTATTGTATTGCATTTTATTTTTTGTATTTTATGGCATTTTATTTTTTGTATTGTGTTGCATTTTATTTTTTGTATTGTATTTTATTTAATTTTTTATATTGTATTTTATTTTTAAATTATATTTTATTTAGTATTGTATTGCATATATTTGTATTTTATTTTATTTTTTGTATTGTATTTTTTTATATTGTATTGTATTTTATTTTAGTTCTGTATTTTTTGTATTGTATTTTTTTTTATTGTATTTTATTTTATGTTTGCATTGTATTGCATTTTATTTTTTTGTATTGTTTTGCATTTATTTTTGTATTTATTTTATTTTTTGTATTGTATTGTATGTTATATTTTTTTTGTATTTTTTTTTGTAATGTATTGAATTTTATTTTATTTTATTTTTCGTATTATATTTTATTATTTGTATTGTATTGCATTGTTATTATTTTTTGTATTGTATTGTATTTTTTTTATTGTATTGTATTTAATTTTATTTTTGTATTTTATTTTGTATTTTTATTTCATCATCATCATCATCATCATATCAGCCGAAAGACGTCCACTGCTGGACAAAGGCCTCCCCCAAAGATCTCCACAATTGCCGGTCTTGTGCTATTCGCATCCAGCAGTTTATGTTTTATATTGTTTTGTATTTTTATATTGTATTTAATTTTTATTTGATTTTTTCATTTTTTTTTTTATTTTTTTTTTTGTATTGTATTGCATTTTTTTTTTTTTATTATATTATTTTGTATTGTATTTTATTTTGTTTTTGTATTTTATTTTATTTTTTGTTTTTTATTTTATATTTTGTATTTTATTTTATTTTTTGTATTTTATTTTATTTTTTGTATTGTATGGCATTTTATTTTTTGTATTGTAATGCATTTTATTTTTTGTATTTTATGGCATTTTATTTTTTGTATTGTGTTGCATTTTATTTTTTGTATTGTATTTTATTTAATTTTTTATATTGTATTTTATTTTTAAATTATATTTTATTTAGTATTGTATTGCATATATTTGTATTTTATTTTATTTTTTGTATTGTATTTTTTATATTGTATTGTATTTTATTTTAGTTCTGTATTTTTTGTATTGTATTTTTTTTTTATTGTATTTTATTTTATGTTTGCATTGTATTGCATTTTATTTTTTTGTATTGTTTTGCATTTATTTTTGTATTTTATTTTATTTTTTGTATTGTATTGTATGTTATATTTTTTTTTGTATTTTTTTTTGTAATGTATTGAATTTTATTTTTTATGTTTTATATTGTATTGTATTTTATTTAATTTCATTTTTGTATTATATTTTATTTTCTGTATTGTATTGCATTATATTTTTATATTTATATAAAAAATATTTTTATATTTACATGTGTAAAATTACAATTGAATATATTTAAAACCAGACAACGCATATAAAATATTAGACGGTGGATACATATCTGGATTGAACTAATTTATAGTTTCTGTGATACTACAAAACTTAAGGTATAAACATTTTTAACTTTTTCATAACATGTGGACTGAGTGAGCACTCACTAAAATTTATTATGTAAAGACGTGCCATGTTAGTGGTTCCTTTTGTGTTTTACGAAGTCCTTTATTGTTTTTACTTAACTTTACACATATAAAGCAGTTCATATCTTCAGTTTCTTCATCAGAAATCGGGTATTCGAAAGTGTGCGGATTGAGTGAGCATATGAAATTATTTGTTAAACCTTAAATACGTTATCAGGTGATCCACAAATTATAATGGTAAGTTAGCATAGGTTTTACTAAAGACTTATTATATGTTAAATTAATATATTCACTGATTTCATTGGTAGTTTGTGAGAACTGAGTGAGCGCACGTTAAATAATGTAATAATTTGTTATCTATTTTTACTAATGCGTACATTACTTTAAATTGTTTTAGAACTTTGACTTAATGAATAGCATTTCATAATTTTAATTTCAGAAGCATGCTCACTCAATCGACACATACACAATATTAGACAACAGTCGTTAAGCCATGTCAGAGGCCGACTGGGTGGCTTAAAAAACTCTGACACTAGTAGTAACCACTGCCCATACGATAAGTAAGTAATTAATTTCTTCTACTTATCAGTAACTTAGTTGATAATTAGCGAGTTGGACTCGTATGAAAAGATTCCGTAAACCGGTACAAAAATTTAAAAATACACTGCCCCAATGCTAGAATCGTAATTGTTCAATTTCTAATTTGTTATGTAGTTTAATTTTTATTTTATTTGTCACAGCAGCAATATTAGAAATTTACCCCGAACTGGCATTTCACCAGGTAGTAGAAGTAGTTATCTGGTCAATACTGCGTGTCAACAATGTCGCTTCGCAGTGCATAATGTCACTCGAAATGGGTCCAAAGTTACAAGAACGTAAAACTTGGAACTTAACAGTATTGCGAACTACTTGAATTCACCCTATCTCCGTTCACCGCGCGTGCCATGGTAATTTGATTTTCATGGACTGAAGTCCTGCTGACGTAAGTATGTTCACACGTAACAGTTTTGTGTAGACTATTGATGGTCCTGTAATTAATAAATGAATGATAACTAGTTGAAAGTACGTGGGTGTGGTTTAGGTTCGATTAATGCGTTATGTGAATATCTTACATCGCATATAGGATCGTTAAAGTTCCTTAAAGACCCCTCATTCTAGTTTGGTATTACCATGATATTTTTGAACGTAATCTTCTAAAATATAAATTTGCGAACCTTATATACAAAACAAATTATATAATTTTATTTGCTTAAATGTGAAATGATATATAAATATCGAGTATAAATTATCGATTCTCGAATTACATTTAATAGAAAAGCTACGTACCGATTGTAAATCATATCCTACCAATATTAATGACTTCCTGGTCGAATTCCTCGATTCCTCAATAGCGCTGACAATTTTGAATATTATACACGTTCCGCGAATGAACGTAATATTCAAAATTGTCAGTGCTAACACAGTTGCACTTTCTATTCTCGCACTCTTATTACCCACTGGAGCGGCTAGCTGGCACAATCGGGAAGAGGTCCTACTAATATGTAAATGAAAATTTAATGTAAAATGCATAGATGTTTGTTACTCAATGATGGCTAAACGGCTAATTTGGAATTGATATGGGTGGTTTAAAAATAATAATTATAATAACTAGCATTCAGGAAAATAATAGGTTTATTGTTATTTTAGCACATATTATTCCAATTTGTATTATTATTATCACTAGCAAGATTTAATATACTACTAACAGCAGTATATCAGTAAACCCATAGCTCAAGGCCTTTACTTAAGTAACATATTGTATACGTTGAAGATTCCTTCTAAGTTCATTCAGTTTTCCTTCTCAATCGGAGTTCACGAGGCAATATCATGATAGCCTACTTGTTGGTTCAATTTCTGATAAAGTGATGTGTAATTTTCCGATATATCGAAGACATAGAAGCCTCATCGAATGCTGTCACGCTGCCTCTAGCTGATGCTTGCTAAGTAGAACAAGGGGAGATAAATTTACTTGCAATTAAAAAATATCTAGTTGAGTATTCGTATAAAGGATGTTGTTTTAACAAAATAATATTGTTTCGCTCGCCCCTGTTTTGCACGGATAGATAGATAGAAAGATAAAATTAGTAATTTATGCTAAATAATAAAATGTATGATACCTAGGACAAATATTCTATGTTATGTGTCTATCTGTGTTACGTATGTGTCTGGGTGTAATTTATCTAGAGTATGTATGTATTTAGATCATAAAATAATATAAAATAGCTTTTTATTCACGTAGACTTTAAAAAAACGTTTGTAATAAGTCAGATCATATTTGTAGTAATACAGTTAAGTAGGTATACATAATTATTTCTAGTACATACATATAGATATTTAGGTACTCGGATTGTAAAAACATTTTTAAAATGTATTTTATAATATCAATGATATTTAGCTAGCATGTATTAAAGTATTGTGAAGGAGATTATGTTTAGGTTATATTTATAGTTTAAGCTATATTTTACTTCATATGTAGTATGGTTATGTCTATATTAAGTTACGAATTCAATATTATTACTATGACGGACCTAATGTTTATAACGACGGTCGCGCTTTAATGCTACCACCCGATCCAATAATAAACTAAATGATTCATCAACAATACAGGGGATCTAACTCCCGGAGGCGTCTGCCGCGACCTGTGCCTCTAGCACGAGTTCCTGCAGTTTACTTACTCGATCACACGTACAGTTTCGTCCCATACAGAGTTTTAGTTCTTGATAGTTTCCGCGAGGGGCGCTGGTGCTCAATGTATGGGAGGAAACTGTACGTGTGATCGAGTAAGTAAACTGCAGGAACTCGTGCTAGAGGCTCTGGTCGCCTTAGCAAATTAATGGTCACTGTGCAAACCTAAGTTAACACAATTAAATAATAGAAGACGGTATCTGACACAGGTATTAACCACGAAAAAGGTAGGCGTTTAAAATCTTATCAGATTTTGCAAAAAGATATACATTTCAAACTTGACGTTTCTAAATTATATTAAATTTAGATTTTGAGTATTATAGTAACTGCCTCGTTGGTAGCGTGTTTACCCGCAGAGAACGAGGTCCTGGGTTCAAATCCCGGGTCGGTGTGTGATTTTGGGACTTTAATGTAAAAATAAATATTTCTCAGCATCAGCCCGAAGTCTGGATGTTGGCGGTATTACACCCCCGTGCCTCGGAGAGCACGTAAAGCGGTCCTGTACTTAACCTCTTTCCGGTCGTGTCGCTATTTGTCCCATCGGATCACGAGAGTGATGGAATAGAAAGTGCCCCTGTGTTTGCGCACACACTGGTGCACTATAATATATCCTGCGCAATTGGCTAATCTCCATTGAGAATGGCCGCCGTGGCCGAAATTCGGCCGGGAAGACATCAGATTATTATTTTACAAGACCCGAGCCAAAATTCACTAGCGTTCAGATATTTTCATACTAAATGTGTATAACTTTGTTTAGTTCGTTCCAAAACTCCTCATTACTCAGACGGCTAGAGTTTCTTCGATGAAGCCTTATAGAACCCCTAAACAGACTTATCGAGCGCACAACCAAAATAGTTATCTAAGCAAATTGTAAGAAATCCACTTAGCCTTCTAACTTTCCTTAAGGTAAGTTTAGCTCAATTATCTAAGACATTAAATATATTTAATGTCTAAGATAATTGAACAAAACTTATTAAATACTAGCTGTACCCGCGATTTTACCCGCGTTAAACTTTATAAATTGTAGCCTATGTGTTAATCCAGGTTGTCAGCTAACTCCATACCAAATTTTATTAAAATCGCTTCAGCCGTTTAGTCGTGATGATGTAACAAACATACACGCTCACAAACTTTTGCCTTTATATATTAGTGTGATTAATGGAATTTCCTCTGTCATCCACCAGCAGATGCTCCGAAATCTGGCGGCGTTCCCGTGCTGGATTGCAACGCTTATTATCCATATTTATCCCTTTATACGCAAGTATAGTCTATCAGGTTATTCAATATTCATAAATGTATTATTTTAATAGAAGTGTTATGTTAAATTTACTCTATAATATACCAGAAGGAGTGAGAGCTGCTGGCTATGAAGTCGGTTGTTTATTAATTCATATGGGCCCTGGTAACCCTAATAAGCTACTGACATGGCTAATCGAATACTATGTACTTTGTGGCCTATCGTTTAGGGACCTAGAGCGAGAATAATAAGTTACCCTAGCCTCTGCCGACCATTCCCTGTTCCGCGCGACCCAATGAGTTAATTTTTATTAAGGTATTATGTATCCCTGCGCGATCGAATCAAAAACGTCGAAGTCCGCAGGCAAACCAAAGTAGCCGTCATAACCGAAAGTGGCAGTAAGTATATTGCTCGTATAACTAACGGCCGCTGGGGCAGAAAGTTTCTCCAGTCGCGACGACGAACCGTAAGACGCAACATGGGCAGGCCCCCTACAAGGTGTACCGACGATCTTGTAAGGGTTGCGGGAAACCGCTGGATGCGCGCAGCACAAGACCAGCCATTGTGGAGAACCTTGGCGGAGGGCTTTGTGCGGCTTGTGTGCAGTGGACGTCTTTCGGCTGATATGATAAAGATGATGAATGGTGGAGGTACTTCTGCAATTACTAAAGAGTGCAAGAACGCTATGTTATACGTCACTTGAGATTAGAATACTTTACCCAGTTTAATTTTAATCTTATATTTTTTCCAATTATAATGAACAGTAACCGTTAACCCAAGGCTTATTACACGGATTGTTAAACTTCGATAATAATATCATCTTTTTTATGAGCTTCCATCACGAAAGTTACAATTTAATCTGTGGGCTTTAATCGTCATTGTTCGCACACAAAAGGAGTAGCTAGGTGTAAAACCATCAGGGCTATCAAATGGGACCTTTATAAAGCCTTTATAAGGCTGGGACGTAATAGCGGCGACAATTTTATGGCTGGCTACTTAACAGCCCTCATTTTGAAGATGCGAATATTGAAAAAAGTTGAAAACATAGCCACAGCTTATGGAGGTAAAAATCAGTCATCATAGGTACAGTCAGTTTAAGCCATCATCATCATCGGCCTGATATGGTCTACTCCTGGACATAGGCCTCCCCTAGGTACTGTAATATTGTCATTTGGAGGGGTTTGCTTTAGTCACCGCGCTTGGCATGCAAGTTTATTTATTTAATATTAAGGAAGACCAACAGCACATAAAATACAGTTATAAAAAGCTAAATAGTAATTGAAGGCCAATTACAGGTCTCCACGAATAGACAGTGGTATATGTGACCACAGTTAGGTGTAACTAGTACACAGGTGACGCTGCTGCCCGAATACCTGGTGAAAGCCCTAAGTCGCCTTTTACGACACCTACGAGATGGTTTGAGATACCCTGTTATTCTTTCTCTTCAAATCACAAGGCTTTCTAGGTAGTTGAAGTATCATATATAAAAACCAATCGGCAACCAAGTATCGCCTACCTAATGATAAGCGGTTACAAATGACTAATGACGGTTGCGACACACATGGCATCAATCACGCATAGCAAACGCCCTTCATCCCGATGAAGACATACCTTACTTACACCCAAGAATCCAAAAATACTTTAATAATGCTGTTTAGAACTGAAATACAATTTTTTTTAATCGCACACATAAATGTGGGATATCTATGGATAGGTCTTTAAAAATGATATTGAGGTTTCTAATTTAATTTTTTTCTATACTGAATAGTTTGCGCGAGAGACACTTCTAAAGTGTCTCTCGCATCGAAATCGAAAATGAGTGTCCCCCCCCTGTAACTTCTAAAATTAGAGAATGATAAAACTAAAAAAATATTATGATGTACATTACCATGCAAACTTCCACCAAAAATTGGGTTGAACGAGATCTAGTAAGTAGTTCTTTTTTAATACGTCATAAATCGTAAACCACCATTTACCTTTCATTTAATCAACTGAAATACTTGCTGCTACGGAACCCTCTCAACTTTAGCTCATGGGCGAGTCCGACTCGCACTTGGCCGGTTTTTAATTTTTGTGCAATAGACATCTTTTATACTCGTATCGTTGCTATTTCTAGGATGTCCACTGGATCTCTAGCAGCATCCGTTACTACATTGGCATAAATCACGGCTAGCGCCTTGAATGCTACACATATTGGAATTGCGATTTCGTTGTTTCCTTTTGTGTTAAAATTGTTATTTCTTATGATTTGTTGATTTATATGGAGATGTATGTCTTTAACATGCCTAAGCGTAAGAATAAATCTGTTTTGGGGAGTCTGATAATAAAGTGTGTCGTCAGCATGTGAGGCCACTTTGAAGAAAACAACAAAACAACGGAATGCTGTTGTTACTTTACCACTGCTACTTAATCGAGAAGCACGAGTAGCTAAAGTTCTTGATATTGGTTGCAATACCGCTTTATGATTAGCACGCGAGAAAATTGGCCAATAAGGGACGAGAAGGCAGTATGGTAGAAATCATAGTTATGACGTTTGCATTTGCATTGCTGAGCCTGTAGAAGAAATGTTTACAATATTGTAATTTGCTTAAAAGAAGAATTACTGTGTTGTGGCAACTTATTAAATACTCGTACAACGGGATTACAGTTAACAAAAAGGTACTTAAAAAAACCGATATATTTTCAGTCGCTCGCTCGAGCTCACACAAAACGGTCGGTCGCTGTGTGCTCACGCGCATTACATTCTAACTACCTACTCGAATACGCGGTATCGACGTCTACGTTATGTTATGTTCTAAGTGTAATGAACCGGTCACAGATTATGTGTCATGCCACGGAGAACGTTGTAATGGCCGTTATCACTACCAATGTGCTGGGATTGCTGAGTCTACTTATAGAAGGATGGGACCGGAAAAGAAAGCTTCCTGGCGTTGCGGGACGTGTCGTGGGGCTATTTCACCACACATTACCCCCACTGAATCGCTGACCGATTTAATTAAAGAAATAAAAGAATTTAGAAACGAATTTAGTGATATGAAGAGTGATCTGGTTATAATAAAGAATGATCTTCGAGGTACTTCGCAGAATATATCCGAAATAAATTCCAAGTGGAGTGATCTCGAAAAACGCTTCACGGCTATGGATGAATGTTTAATCGACGTTGAAGGAAAAGTTTCTGTATTGTCAACCGTTCAATCACAATTAACCGATGCGCGGGCTTTGATAGATCAATTAAAGTATGAAAACTGCGAGCAGGATCAATTCTCCAGACTCAATAATGTCGAGATCCAAGGTATACCCCAAGAAAGCAGTGAAAACTTAAACACTATCTTACATAATATATGTGTAAAGGTAGGCATGACCTTACGGGATTCTGACATTGATACTATACACAGAGTGCGCCCGTTTCGTGATGCTAAACAAGACTCGAATTTTCGGCACCCTTCCATTATAGTACGCTTTACCCAGCGACAGCGCAAGAATCAGCTGATGGCTTCGGCCCGTGCATTTCGGGGCATCACCACCTCGGATATTGGCTTGTCAGGTCCTGCTACTAATGTGTATATCAACGAGCATTTAACCCCAACAAATAAGTTACTTCTTAAACAGGCAAGAGAATTAAAATCTACACTACAATACCGTTACTTATGGATCCGGGACTGCAAAATACTACTACGTAAAAACGATACGTCAAAAATTGTGAGAATCGCAACCGAATCCGATTTATTAAAATTAAAATGACTATTTCCGCTTTATTTTTGTTTATCCAGTGTTACTTTAGTTTGCATACGAATATATAAATTGCGCCAACACCATTTATTTTCTCGTTCTATACTTACCCACCACTATTGTTTTTGTCATGTCATAGTGTCCTTTGCTCGTATATTTGTTAGATTGATAATTGTGACAACTCATACTTTGGAAAAAAATGTCTTTATAAATTATTATTTATTCTGTTTACATATATATTCAATTGAGATGGTACATTGTAATATACATTCTTGTGTTTGTGAATTATGTTCCAACATTGATCGTGATGTAATTATATTGATAAACCTATTCCTACGTCCAAAACCATACAATGTGTTTTCTAGCGATATATTCGATTCGAACTGCATATCCATTTATAATTTAGATGGCTGTATTAAATTCCCTTAGCATTTACTATCAGAACGTGAGGGGATTACGTACCAAGTCTCACGAATTCTTATCTAATTGCTTAAAATGCAATTATGACTTAATATTTCTTACTGAGACTTGGCTCACACCAGACTTTGATGACGCCGAGTACTTTTATTCGAGATATAATGTTTATCGCCGTGATAGGTCGGATGCCGAGCGTGGCTCCGTGCGGGGTGGCGGCGTTCTGATCGCCGTGCGCACTGGATTGAACGTGCGCCGTCGGGACAACTGGTGTTCAGCACCTACTGCCGAAGAGCTATGGCTCACACTTGAATTAGGACGTGGACAGGACAGTACTTCTCTTCACTCGCTCCACCTAGCTTGTGCTTACTTTCCCCACGGCGCCAATCACTCGAATTCCTTACAAACATTTTTTGATAATGCATCAGATGTGATAAACCTTAACCATAATGATAAATTTTTAATCATGGGTGACTTAAATATTACATATGCGTCTTGGTTGTTAGCTGAAACTTTGTATTTATCTTTAAATACAAATAATGACCCCAAAGCATGCACACTGTATGACTTCATGAGCCTTTCTAACTTAGCGCAATACAATAAATGTTACAATATCAACAATCGCATACTTGATTTAATTCTTAGTAACTCTGAATGTCACGTATCGGCTTGCTCAAATCCCCTGATCCCTGAGGACTCACATCATAAGGCTGTTGTCACATCTTTTCCATTGACACACACTATTCACCTAAAGCCCAACGAACAATTAAGATACATTTTTCACGCTACAAATTTTAGTATGCTAAGTTCAAGTCTTATGGAAATTGACTGGCATGTACTACATGATATGAATACGGAAGTGGCCATTCAATACTTTTATTCTATCTTAAATAAATTAATGACAAAGTATGTACCTACACGAAAAGTTACACATAGCCTTAGGTATCCACCTTGGTATTCCAGGGCGCTTATTAGGGTTGTTCGAGAAAAATTGAAAATTCATGCCAGGTGGAAAGCTTATAGTAATCCTATAGACTACCAAGAGTTCAAATTCTTAAGATCGCGCGAAAAGAAACTACAGAATCAATGTTATAATAACTATATTAAATATTCTGAGGATAAAATTAAAGTTTCACCTAAATACTTTTGGACTTTTATAAAATCTAAATTTTCTACCAATAATGTTCCTTCCTACATGACGGACGGATATACATCATCAACAGATGGGGAAGCAATCTGTAATCTCTTCAATGATTATTTTCACTCCGTGTTTGTCCCAGACGCAAATCACAGTCCTTTATTAAGTCCTATAGAAGCGCCCGCAACCGTTGATTCGCCTGTCAATATCTCTAATATTAATATAACGCGCAGCTTAGTGCGACACCATCTTAAAGCAGTTGATATTAAAAAGGGGGCTGGTATAGATGGAGTTCACCCACTTCTGCTATCTCGATTGTCAGAAGAATTGTCAGGCCCCATTACCATAATTTTCAAAAAATCCATAAAAGAAGGACGTTTTCCTAACATCTGGAAAAAAGCCTTAATCACACCGATTCCAAAGGGTGGAAACAAACATGACGTGAGAGAGTATAGACCTATATCAAAACTATCCGTGTTGGGGAAGATCTTTGAAAAAATTGTAACAAATGAGCTCAGCCTTGTCTTATCGCGTCAAATATCACAACATCAGCATGGATTTCTGAGGGGTAGGAGTGTGGAAACTAATTTATTGCAGTATACTGACTATATCCTCAACGCTATAGATTCTGGCTTTCAAGTGGATGCCGTGTATACTGATTTTTCAAAAGCGTTTGATAAGATAAAACATTCCACGCTAATTTTAAAATTATACAAATTTGGTATACACGGTGATCTGTTACGTTGGTTAACTTCCTACATCTCCAACCGTAGCCAAGCTGTTGCAATAAAAGGGTATACCTCGGGTTTCCTTAAAATTCCATCTGGAATACCGCAGGGATCTCATTTGGTCCCATTTCTATTTACTTTATATCTTAACGACATTAACACATGCTTCCATGATTCAATCCATCTACTTTACGCAGATGATATAAAAATCTACAAGATTATTGCCTCACCAGATGATTGTCTTAAAATGCAAAATGACTTACTAAGATTTGAACGTTATTGTGAACAAGACCAATTATTTTTAAATAACAGTAAGTGTTACACTATCACCTTTACCCGCAAACATTGCCCCATTAAGTATGACTATAGTCTTTCTGGTAATAAATTAACCCGAGTAACTGAGATCAGAGACCTCGGCGTAATCCTGGATGCAAAGTTACAATTTAATCTTCACATAGATCGCATTATTTCTCGATCGTATAAAAATCTGGGCATGATTCTTCGCTTGGCTAAGCCATTTAAACATCCTCTGACTTATAAAATTCTTTATTATTCTTTTGTTCGCAGCATTTTGGAATTTGCGAGTGTAGTGTGGAGTCCACAGTACTCAATACATATTGACAGGTTAGAGAAAATACAAAATAAATTCTTAAAGGCCTTGTCATATCGGTCCGGTCCTCCGTTCACCGATTATGATTCTTCCTCTCGAAGATTTAAAATGGTCCCATTACATCGGAGACGTATTTATCTAGATGAAATATTTCTATATAAAATATTAAATAATAAAATTGACTCAGCATCTTTGGTGGAAAAAATTAATATTAATGTACCTCGAATCTCCTCCCGTTCTAAAACCACTTTTCGGATATCACCATGTAGAACGAATTACGCTAGATACACATTTATTAGACGTTCATGTAGAAAATACATAGAACTACTGGAAGATGTGGACATATTTGCTTTGTCTCTGGATAGTTTCAAGAAGAAAGTGGGTGAAATAATTTACAAGGTTTCTTCTAGATTTTTAAATACCTAATTTTGTTTTCATAATACCAGATATATTGTAGAAGAAGTGTATATTGTATTGGTTAAATAACGATGCAACAGACATTTCCTCTATAATAACGGGTAGCCTTTTATTTCCGTTTGTTGTATTATTATTATTTTTTCTTTTTTTGTATTTGTGTAGACATTGCTTTTCATTTCTTCTGATTATATTGTATTAAGTAGGTATTCGCCTTTTGTGTCTTAGTTATTATATTCGTAACTAATTAATGGAACTTTTTGGTCTTATTGTAATTTGGTCTTATATTGTATTGTTTGTTAACGACTGTATGTTTCCTGAATAAATAAATAAATAAAAATAAATAAAATTTTATAACTTGCCACAACAAGTAATTCTACTTCACATGGTGCTTGTGACGGAGTTTGATATTACTAGAGACATTTTAATCGGATTATTATAATTTTTTTTCACAGGGCCATCTGATCCCAAATTAAGTGGAGCTTGTACTGTGGAAACCAGATAACTGATATACTACATATACTACTTTTCTTTTGTAAATACATACTTATCCAGACTTAGGACAAACAGACATGTTCCTACACACAAATATATATCGAACCCACGACCTCCGGCGTGAAAAGCAACCATTTGCCAACCACGCCATCAGCATTTATCAAACAATATAAAGAATTCCGAATTGGGTTATATATATATTTGATTACTATTAATCAAATATACATGTATTGCCCAAATGAATTGCGATCGATTGTCTCTAGTCATATTAAACTCTGACTCGCCCAATTACAACTAGATAGGTACTGTAAAGACAATCTATTCTATTTTTAAACTCATCTGTTTAAAAGAGGGATTGTGAATTGGCGAAATACATACAATAAATAAATATAATTAATTAATAATTTCTGGCAATGGAAATTTTATATGAATAACAAAATGCAAAGCAAGCCGCGCATTCACAAGTTCAATCTCTTCTCGTTAACTTCATGTAGAAAAAAACTCCTGTCACGTCACATTTTAAACATGGGCAAAGTATTCTGCCGACTATCATGAGACATGATTTGTTAGAGCCTTCCAAAGAAGTCGTTCTAAAAAGTATACATATTTACATGTTTATTGGCACACAGAATACGGTTTTACGGGGTTACGGGTTGCAAGGGGTAAGTCTACGCAACATATTATGGCAAGAAGAACTCGGGTTTATAAGAAAACTCTATAGTGAGTTCATTCAATTTTTATCAGTTCAGTTCAGTACCTTCGAGGTTGGAATTTTTATTTAGATTGTGTTATGAGTATTTTATACGCGGATCTCTAATTGGATACAGGAAGTAGGTCCCGCAAAGTTAATAAGGGCTCTATTGTGGAGAATGTTCAAGAGAGCGTATACATTTTGAGTATAGAAGGTGTTTCCTCAGAAAGTTTTTTAAGACGTGTACTAACTCATTTTACAAAACATAGAGTTTTCGTATAGCTATAACTATACAGCGAAACGGAAACTCCAGATATGTAATAAATTTCATATCACTTTGTTGAAATTCTCATAGGTTACGTGTTTAAATTTTCAGCAAGTAACGAAACAATATCTTTGATACTGTTACCTACTCTTCTCCTTATTTCGGAGCTGAGTATAATATAACAGTTGCCAACAGCACGTTAAAATAAAATGCAATTTTATAAAGTTCACCTAACCACTTGATTTTAAGAGACATTTATCAGCCTGAATCTCTACCCGCCTTATTGCCTATTGTATTCCCATTAGAGTCGGTTCCTAATCTAACCTGTCCCAGCCAGCAGCCAAATTGAATTTAAACGTCTAAATTACTGCAATCGGACCTTGAGTTCCTTACGGAACCAATAACTAAGATGGTTAGATCAGAGGAGTAGGAGTTAGATCTCACCACCTTCAGTAACAAATGTCATAGTTGTTCTCGTGAACTTCGGTCGTCTTAACGTGCTCTTTGTGATATAGAGTCTCTTTACTTGATTGTCGTTTATGCGCGAATATTATTTGGTACTGAAAACGAACCTGTAATCGTTTCTACATAAGGGTCACCGAAGTATTAGACAATATTTAACTCTTATTCATAATCTAGAATACGACGCGATATTTAATCCTGGCACGTTTAAGACGCATTTGTCTTGTCAATTTCCGTTACACTCATTCTAACAACATATAGCTATTAAGTATAAAAAAATATTTATACCAAATTAATTCGATGGCCTAACGGTTACTGCCTATATATATTGTTTTCTCAAATAAACATATCCATTTTGATAATATATATCGCATAATAAAACATTACGTAGGTTGTGCGATGACTCATTTTGCTTACCACGATACTATCATTACTACCTGAGCTGTTAATTCTAAAACAGTTATGACTGTCTACCATTTCTCTTTAATTTTCTCGTATCGCAAATAGTGTACGTACTATCGCACGTTTCTTCTCTACGTAGATTGTGACGAAAGCATTTTCCATAGTGCGGTCACAATTCGTGCAATTTTCATCGCTACGGCCGCGCTGCTACGCCAGTTCCGTTGGAACACGCGTCAGGATCGCACGCGTGTTCTACAATCTCCCATTGGTATTACGAATCAATGTAAACAAAGCGTAACCCGGTATTCGAAAAAACAATTCGGAATAATTACTTAATCAATTGATTTTATTGTTCAGTGATTGTGTTTGTTTTTCTCAGTTTTTTTGAGATTTTGTTCTGTGTTTGATTATCAAGTGGGATATTTTAATCTGGTGAAAATTGTTTGCGGCTATTGACTTTAGTTGAACAGGTAATGTTTTTATTTTTACCAATTTACCAGTAGTCTTAAAAATGACGGCTATTCGATGATTTAATATTAATGTACTACGTATATTATGTCGTGTTATTTGAATAATAATTGCATTGTCTTACGATGCGTTTGTTTTGTGTTAAATGGTGTCGAATTTAATTATTATTATGATTAACATTCAATACTGCATAATGAGTTTATTAACATTACATTTTATTGTTGATAGTTATGGAGAATATCTTTTCATGATAATCAAGAAAACTGTGTTCTGTGTTTTTCGTTTATCAACCTTTCGATATACACCTCTTTTAGATTTTATCTGATGCGGTGTTAATTTATTATTATTTATTGTTAATGTATTATTATTAAAGAATTATTATTTATTGTTATGACAATAAATAAAAAATCAGTATATATGGTAGAGCCAGCTTATTAAGCCAAAATTCCTGAACACCTGCATCATAAGAAATGGTTTAGGTATAAAAATATAGAGATGTTTATTTTTTCTATGTTATATTAAAAATGTTGGACAATTGTTCTTTCCATGTTTCATCTATTTATCGCGATAGGTTCGTGGTCACACTATAGGCAACTGCCAATGGTATTAATTTCTAGACTTGAGTTTTCAGATTCGGTTTTCGTTATACACACAAAGTCGTCTACCTATCTCCATACTAGCATCTTTTCAGTATCCATTATACATCCTACTAATATTATAAAGGTGAAAGTTTGTGAGAGTGTGAGTGAGTATGTCTGTTACTTTTGCACGTTTAACGGCTGGAGCGAATTTAATAAAATTTGGTATGGAGATAGCTGAAACCCTGGATTAACACATAGGCTATAATTTATAAAGTTTAACGCGGGTAAAACCGTGGGGCACAGCTGTTAGGAAAAAGAACAATAGTTTAAATTCCACTTCAGAAAAATAACCATGAAAGATTCTAAAACACCATTTCGTATATCAAACCTAACAACGTCTCTACGTAAAAATCCTAATCCGATCCGTCAAAACTTAGTTACAAGTAAGACAGGTAACTCAGGTATAATGTATCACACCAAATCAATTTTTCCTTGATACACATAACCATAACACAAAATGCGTACACACACACACACACAAGTATACATATGCGCGTGTACATTGACATCACCCATACTGGTATGCTATACAGACAGTGGATAGAATCACTTGGGAGCTATCTTCACCAGTTGATTACTATCGAAAGGTCATAACTGTCATGAGAGAATCTATTGTCTATCAACTAACTTTAGATCTTTAATTGGTTCACTTCCAGGAAATAGAGAAGTTCCTTTAAAGTTTCTGGAGCCTCTGTGTATCGAATACGGAACTATTTCGTGAATACCTTATTTGTCACGGGGTACTTAACAAACATATAATAGACGGACACAAATTACATCCAGACTCAAAACAACTATTTTTGTGGGTCACACAACTATTTGTCCGGCGCGGGACTCGAACCCGTGTCACGAAGCAGCGAGGCGACTATCTTAGCCACTACGCCACACGTGCAGTCAAAAAGTATTATTAGACAAGTTACGAAATTTAGTTTTTTTTTAAATTTTATGTTTTACTAATTAAAGGCTCTCTTTCCATACAGGCATTATGACTGTCTTGTTGGTCTAGCGGATGTCTGTTCATCCGCAAATTGGCAGATTGTACGTTTAACCCGGCCCAAAATGGAATAAAGCGAGTTCAAAGATTATTTATGGGTCAAAAAACGACACTGGAAGGTGGCGGTGTTATACCCCCGTACCTTATTGTTAACGAAATGACATCTCGATAGGGCAGCGCCTGATCTCTCCCCGCTTGTGTCTATTACCATCGGAAGGACGGACGAGAGTGATTAAATAGAGTTCACTTGTAGCTATTTGCACACTATAATATTTACAACAATAATAATGTATTCCTGAAAAGATACAATATATAATCACCGGTACACTTTCTATTCTCTCACTCTCATTATCTGATGGTACGGCTTCCGGACACGACCGGAAAGAGGTCAGGTGCAAGACTAACGGCTTTACGTGTTCCCGAAGCACAATGGTGTATTAGAGCTGATACGACTTCATTTTCTTAAGAGATAAAAGTCAATTTCACTTTTTGGCCCGATCCGGGATTTTAACTCAGGTCCTCATTATTTGTGTACACGCTACCGCTAGACAGACGAGGCGGTCTATAATAACTATTCATATACAGCTATGTGTTTGTTTACTGTTTTTCTCGATTGTTTTTTTTATAATACCCGCCGTCAGCTCAAGTGGTTTCCTATTCGTCTTCGCCTGAAAACTCATATTTTAGCCCCTTTTTATATCTAGCTGTGCCCCGCGGTTTTATAAATTATAGCCTATGTGTTAATCCAGGGTGTCATCTAACTCCATACCAAATTTTAATAAAGCAGCTTAAGCCGTTTAGACGTGAAGAAGTAACAAACATACACACTCACAAACTTTCGCCTTTATAATATTAGTAGGATATTCTGTTTAATCCTTCAGCACCATCTTATCTTAAAGAACGTTTCGAGTTCCTACATGACACCCATTCAAGATGTTTGAGGTCATCAGAGAACCTTAAACTAAAATACCACGTCATTCCACCAATTATTACAAGAAATCTTTTACAGAGCAGGCCGTGGTCCTTAACAACAATACAAGCTCAATCCATAGACACATTTAAAATAATATTAAGAAAAAAATATTCATGCCTAGATTACCTCCGTATTTGCCGCTGCTGCCTTTGGTTTTTCACGCATTCCTGCTTTCCTTGACATTTTTAATGATTCAATGTAATTATTTTTTAGTTTATATTAGTTTAACTTTAGGTACATTAAGTTGACCTATTGTTACACTTATCCAGTTTCCTTATTCCTTCGTCTATCCACTCCATACTTGGTTGTCCGGAAGAAATCGCAGTAGCGATAAGACCGCCCTTTGTACCTAATTTAAGTAATTTAATTTTAAGTTATAGTGTACAATAAAGAGTATTTTAAATTTACTTTTACTGTACTTACTTTACATTATTTTAAGTTATTTGTAGAACTCTGGCAGGCCGGACAAGCCTTCTTGGTCTCTTGGTTTCCTTTGTTGTAAATATTAGCATGTATTGGCTCCCGAAATCGGCCGGAATGATTTGAATTTCATGGGACTGTGATATTAATATGAATGAATATAATTATGTGATATCGACATTCCAAAATAAAAACTCAATGGTTGTCTGGGAGAGATCACATGTAACTGATAAGACCGCCAATTGTATACATCTTAACTATACCTATGCTTCTTTTCTGTGTGATTTTAATATTGGTAGGCAATAAAGAGTTAATCTATCTATCAATCAAATTCAAGACGGGCCCGTTGGTGTGGTCGGAGATGCTTGCCTTGCACACCGCAGGTATTTGTGTGCGTGAACATGTCTGTTTGTCCTGAGTGTGGGTGTAATTATCTATATAAGTGTAATACATACTTATATAGAAAATACAAAAGAAAAGTCTGTGAATAATGTCCCTGGATATTATATTATTATTATAAATAATAAATAAAATAAATAAAAAAGGTTTTTATTCACGTAGACTTTAAAAAAGCGCTTGTAAATAGTCAGAACATGTTTGTAGTAATACAGTTATTATTTCGAGTTACTTATTACAGATAGTACACGGAATGTTAAAACATTTATACAATTTATTTTATTTAGCTAGCTTGTATTAAGTTATTGTCAAGGAGATTATGTTTAGTTGAAGTTTTTAATATAATGTATTGAAATTTAAATTTTACTACATATTGTCTGAAAGGTTCTGTCTATATTAAGGTATGAATTCAGTATTATTATTATAACGGACCTTGTGTTTAAAACGACGGTCGCGCTTTAATGCTACCACCAGATGCAATGCGGAATATATATTATATATATAAATTATTTCACTCCGAGATTAATCTCAAGCTTACTTTATAAATATACAAGTAACATGTACACACAATACAGACACAGACTAGAAACGCACATAAACATACGCACGCACATCCACACAAACGTAATATACTGTCTGTACGTAGGTATGTCTGGGACGGAAATTGCTCGACGGGCCCGCGAGCGGAACCAAGCGAGTTAGCCCGAGCAATGTGTCCCCCAATACAGATGAAAGTACAATTTGCTAGCTCTTTAGTTCATGGTGGAACAATTAAAAGAAAATGATTACTTTTGCCCTGCAGGCTTACTGTCACATGTTAGTTAAGCAATTTAAAGTAACAATTTGAAATTAGAATTTTATACAAAATAATAAATAAATAATATCTTGGGAGATTTGTCACACACGGCCATCTGATCCCAATCTAAGCAGAGCTTGAACTGTGGAAACCAGATAACTGACATACTACATATACTACTTTTCTTTTGTAAATACATAGGTACTTATATAGATAATTCCACCCAGACTCCAAACAGACATGCTCATGCACAAAAATATATGTGCTGGGTGGGAATCGAACTCACGACCTGCAGCGTCAAAGGCAAGCATTTACCAACCACGCCAACTGGGTCAACACAAAGTTGGGCGTTCTTTGAATACATGGTAGAAAACATTTGGAAGCCCTAGTTAAATTATATGATTCTATAGATCGAATGTACATTGATATTAATTGTACGAGATCGGAATAATCCAAAGATGGTTACTTGGAGCGATCTCTTCTGTCATCCAATATATGTAATACATACATACATACATAGACTCACGCCTGTTTCCCAGAGAGGTAGGTAGAGACAACGGATTTCCACTTGTCACGATCTTTGCACACGTATTTTGCCTCGATTACTGTCATTATATTCTTCATACATGCTCGCCGGTTTAGGGTACTTCTGACCTGCCCTTTCTTGAGAACGTCTCCGATTTGGACATATGTAATGTGTCCATTAAATTAACAGATTTACTATTTTAATTTAAATATATGTATTTATAGCTAACTTTAAATAATATTGATACTGAAAAGATTTTTGACACATTCTTTTACAATAGCCGGTACGTGTGGATAACTTTTAATCATATTAACAATTGCAAAATATGTACATGCAATTGGTTAGGTCTAGATAAAATGTAGTCTTATGTGATCAAGTAATAATCTCATTTCAATTTAAAAGGTCATCGAAATCTGTTCACCCGTTTCTGTGCGAAGGAGGAACTAATAACACATACTCAAAATTCTCACCATTTATTTTTTATTTATGTCTAAGTATATTGAAACGATCAGTTGTTTGAAAATAGAAAGGACTTCAATGTACAGCCAGCACATCAAGCTACCCCAATTTGTCAAATTTCCCCAATTGAAAGTGAACCTTATGCTTTTGTGATAAAGTTGAAATACTATAAAAGAAATTTGACAGATTGGGGTAGCTGGATGTCCTGGCGTCTGTACTTAACCTGTATAGAAGAAAAGTACCTGATGCGTAAGATAATACATTTAGATACAATATTGAAAATTTGTGGTATACCTACTTCAAAAGCTTTGGTTGGGTGCATCAGCCTTTTGAAATGTACCAGGAATGTTTCGAAAGCTAAACCGCTTGCTGTAGATGAGTTTGTAACACAGTTTGGATGTTTTGAAACACAGAGCAAAATAAACTATTGTTAATAATTCCTTAGATCACTTTCTGATTTGCCTTATATATTTCTGGAGCATATCCTATACAGGCAGGCCCCCTACAAGATGGACCGATGATCTTGTGCGGGTCGCTGGAAATCGCTGGATGCGGATAGCGTAAGACCGGCAATTGTGGAGATCTTTGGGGAAGGCCTTTGTCCAGCTGTGGACGTCTTTCGGCTGATATGATATTCTATACAATGAAACAAAATCAATCGAAATTGGTTTAATAAAATCAGAAAAATCGCATAAAATAGTTATAGAATTATACAGTTCAATGGAGATCCCTTTTTGGAATCATGTCAATTAAAAATACGGTACAAAATTGCTACCAAACCAAATTGAAGTAAGCAATTTTATAATATATATAATGGAGAAATTATAGCTAGCTTAATTTGTGATTTAAGTACTTGTTGTGTTTGTGAGTCCTATTATTGGTTTTATTACGGCCGGGTGGCGTCACCGGCGGCGTCTCGATGTCTCGAAGACTTCCATATAAATCTTTGTAAACATCTAGATAGATCCGTACCAATAAATGTTACTTAAATAGAAATTTGTAGGTAACTTGCATCATATATTGGTTGTATTTAAGATCTGTAGGATCTGTTGTATATCCGTATTTTCAATATAAAACATATATATAACTAGCTCTCCTGACGAATTTTAACTAATTGCCTTTAAGAAACGCTTATATTATAATAATTATTAGAGGATATATATATAGAGGTGCTCATAGCTAGATGCTCTAACTAGTTCGTAAGTGATCGGCGAGGTTAAGCAACTAGGCTCACAGTCAGTCCATAGATGGGTGACGGCCAAAGTGGTTTAATTTCTGAGCGTCTCCGCTCTTCGGAGGGCACGTTAAGCTGTCGGTCCCGGTTGTAGCCATTAGGCAACATGTCAGAGGCCTACTGGGCGGCTTGAACAATAACACCAGGGTTACCACAGCCCATACGATAAGAAAGAAGATAATAATTATTTTAGCACATTGTAATGTACAACATTTTTCTTTTTGTCTTGCGAAGAGAAAACAAATAGTACTGCTTTTTTTATACGAACCTTCTCCTGATATTAACGAACACATAAAAGAAAGATTTATCCAATTTTTTGAAGTCGTTTGAAAGTTATCAGCGTACACACGGCTACTTGTCAAGCTATACATATCCAGTATAAGCTGATCTCGCGCTGAATAAGAATTCCATACAATGGTCAGCTTATATGTAGCCGTGTGTACAAATATTTTGGTGATTCATTTTCATTCATATATATACGCTTTGGGTTCTAAATTCTAAAACTTTTCTTCATCTCAACTGACAGCTAAAAGAAAGAGGTAATCAAAACTAATTGCGAAGGTATTTCCCAACCAGTATGACATGGCAACCTCCAAGAAGCGAGCCTATTTCTATCTAGTGTTGAAAATGACTAAAGTGACTGAATTAGACTGACCGTCATTTACGGTCAAATTGGTCAAAAATGGTGATTAACTGTCAAAAATGGTAATTTTTAGTCAATTTGATTTCAGTTATATTTTTGTACCTTTCAAGTTTTAGTCTTTGATAAAAGTCTACAACTTCTAAATTGAAAAATAAAAGTGGTTTTTATGAATTATAGTATTATTATATAGTGTTAATCATTTTACATTTCTAATCATGCGTGCATTTAAGACAAAATGGCAACGTCGCATTGCCTCGCGCATCGACTTTGATGTCATCTTATCCTCTCATGATATAATAGAAAATAAAACGTTGGTTCATTTAAACTTGCATATAAATTGGGTACCTAAATGCATAAATAATTGAGTGGAAGTCGAGAATAGACAATCATATTTGACTCAAATTGACTGAATTTGACAGTAAATGACGAGTCATTTAAGGTTTATGACAATTGTGTCTAGTCATATTCAGTCATTTTACATCTCAATTCCTATATCAAGGGTCGGCAACGTACTTGCAGACCCTCTTGTGTTGCAGGTGTCCATGTGGGGCGGTGATCACTTACGATCAGGTGATCCGCATGATCGTTAGCCTTGCTCCTATAAAAAAAGTCTATACGATCGTTTCGTCATCTTCTTTATTTTTTGTACGTATGTTATGGTAGACTTACTACATTGTTTGTGAACACATTTTTAAGCTACAAAAGGTTTTAAAGTAGATTATATGTTTTTGTATGCTACCCGATTTCCCCGTTGCGTTGTTTGGAAACTGATTTTGATAACTAGTTTTTATCGATAGGGAATGCTTTCGGGATTTTACCATTTCAATTTTGTTCCAATCGATTGTAAAAAATAAAAGTTAAAGTCAGTTTTATGTTTTTTTAACAGTAATAATTATGATTACTGTTCTTCTCTGTTCCTTTATGTTATCGATAAATTAATGTTGTACAAATCGGTTATTGTAAAGGAATGTTTAAGTCTGTTCCATGTTTACGTCATTACGAAGGAAAGTGTGGTCTCCTCATATATGTAAAGGTGCGTACGTACTTGAGACTACGTCAAAGACTTAATATGGTATACTTATTTTGTGATGTCATATTTCTACAGACTATTAATAGGAATAATTTCTATCTAAGCTTTCCTATTTTCATACTGGCTCAAACAAACATTTCTATCAAGTTAATTGCTCTTCACACAGCCAATAAGCCAACTCTCTATTGTTCTAAAGTGTACATATTTCTGTATAATAATAACTATCTAAATCGTTACAAAATCGTAACTGTCTAAATAATTACTATAAGGAATGCCTTGCCTATTGAAATTAAACGTGCCCAGACAATATCAGCTTTTAAAAAGCTGGTCAAAGAACATTATTTGTCTGTATAATTTATGGTACCTACGTTAATAAAGTATTTTTCTTATTCACTTATTTAATTATGTTTATTTTACATTTCCATCTTTTTAACAGTAAATTTATTAAATATCTTTTTTTTTGTGGATATACCACAATTTTGGTGTATGTCTTGTTGCACACCTACTGCTATTCGTTATTGTTCAGCTCCTATCCATCCTAAGGTTGTCTGGAAGAGATCGCTTTATGCGATACAACCGCCCTTTGTACAACTTGTTTATGTAATATCCTATAAAATATGTATTCTTATGGTGTACAATAAAGAGTATTCTATTCTATTCTATTCTATAACTCGGTCATCTTAATTTTTCATCCTGAAACGTATTTTGTAAGGAATTATGATCTGCAAATACTCAATACTAATTAAGGGCGAAATTAGTATTTATATAAGACTGGCCTGATGGTCTACTACTAGTGACCTTGAATTCTAAGCCAGAGAGAGGTCTTTGGTTCGAACCCACCCAAGATAAATCTATGTGTAACGAGTACGATTATTTGTTCTGTGTCTGGGTATAATTTATCTATAGTATGTTCAGAAATATATAGGTATGTTTATCAGTTGTCTGGTTGCGATAGTTTAGGCTCTCCCTCATTTGGGATTAGATGGCAATACATTTATCAGCCGAAAGACGTCCACTGCCAGACAAAAGCCTCCCCCAAAGATCTCCACAATTGCCGGTTTTGCACTATTCGTATCTAGTGGTTTCCACCGACTCGCACAAGATCATCGGTCCATCTTGTGCCCCCACCTGCCCACGCTGTTTCTTCCGGTTCGTGGACGCCACTCGAGAACCTTTCTGCCCCAAAGGCCGTCGGTTCTACGAGCTATGTGCCCTGCCACCTGTCACTTCAGTTTTGCAATTCTTCGGGCTACATCGGTAATTAGGTATTATTAGTAATGATTATTTATCTGCAGCTTTATTTTTTTAATTGGAAACATCAATTCCGGAGACAATAAATTTAAGGTAATAAAATAAATTGAAGTAATTTAATACCTTTCCAGTATTTGGGTCGATTCCCAGTCCCTTTAGAATAGCGGCTAGACCTAACCTTAAAATCCTTGGGTAACTAGTTACTATACACTTATAGGTTGGATTATATCTCAGATTCTATTACGTTTCTGGAGCTCTATTTATTAACCACGTCATGCAACGCTACGACACGTTTGGTAAACGACACGATGCTTCACGTCAATCACCGATCGTGTCCGTTAAAAGATTTTTTCTGAGAAGCGATAACTCGGGAATACGAATGGCTAATCTTACATTTGAAGGCTTGCGCTTGCTTCGTTACAGGTTGCATCATAAAATCATAAAATTATTTGTATACTTACTTATTACGAACTAATAAAATCATAATTAAAGAAAGAAATAAATATAGGCAAATGGAATTAATACAATGTAAGGGTGACATTAGAAAAATTTGGAATAACATTAACAGCTGGATAGGTAAATCGAAAACTAATTTGGATTGTGTAATAATGCAGTATTTGGGTAAGACAGACACACTTAGTAACATATGTACAAATTTCGCACGAACATTTACTGAAGATGTAGAAAAAATTAAGCATCATTGTAAGCTATCGTTCTTAAATCGTGACGACTATGTAAAGCCCTGTGATATATCTCTTCGTTACCAAAAAGTGACTTCCAGTGAGCTGGAAAGAATTATAAATCAATTAAGTAGTTTGAAATCACCCGGTATAGATGGTATAAGAATACAAGATGTAAAATACATTAAAGACAAAATCAGCCCCATACTAGCCAAATTCATTAACCTGTGTATCCAAAAGGGAGTATATCCAGATTATTTAAAAAAATCTATCATTCGGCCTATTTACAAAGGAGGCACTCATTTGGACTACACAAATTATAGACCAATTGCCATTCTACCTGTAATAAACAAAATAGTTGAAAAAGTAATTGTAAAAAGAATCAGTATTTTTTTAGAATCCAACCATATAAATTCAGACACACAGCATGGCTTTAGAAAATCACGTAGTACAGCGACTGCCTTGTTAAAATTTACAGATGATATAAATATACAGTTAAATAATAAAAAGTATGTTGCTGTTTTATTCATTGACTTCAAAAAAGCGTTTGAAACTTTAGACCACGAGATTCTTCTAAAGGCCATGCAAGAGTGCGGAATTCGTGGTCCTCTAAACAAATGGTTTCAGTGTTATTTAAAAAATAGAACGCTTTGCACCAGTATATGTGAACAGCGTGGGCAAGAAGCGGTCGTTGGGACGGGTGTGCCAACCGGATCAGTATATGGGCCTGTTGGGTACATTATGCACGTTAATAGCATGAGTAGAGTAATAAAGAATTGTAGTGTATATATGTACGCTGACGACACGTGCCTAATGTACGCTGACACCAACTTGGATACTATAGAAAAATGTATGCAAATAGATCTCGAAAATGTTATCAAATGGTCCCACGACAATGGGATTATATTAAATGTATCCAAAACAAAATGCATGCTCCTTCACTCACCATATAACAGAAAATCAATTAGAAAAATATCCATTATTGGTCACACGTATGAATGCTTACATAACAATATGCAACTATGTATGAATTGTGAACATATAGAGTTTGTGGAACAATATAAATACTTAGGTTTAACAATAGATTGTCATTTTAACTGGAAAACCCACATCGATATTGTTTGTAACAAATTAAGGTCTGTCTTATGTAAATTCAAGCAACTTAAATATGTCACAAACCAATCCACGCTGTTTATGTTGTATCATGCACTGGTCGATGCAATTTTGAGCTATGGGCTGAGTGCATACGGGCGTACATTTAAAACTTATTTGGATAAAGTCTTGAATATACAAAGTAGATTCCTAAAGATTATGGTAGATAAAAACACGAAAAATGAATGTAATAAAAACTATATGAAACTGTTTAAAATATGTCATATATTACCGGTGCATCAAAAAGTTCAATATATGTTAACTGTCGAACAATATAATAAAGCAGAGTTTAAGATACCTAAAGCTCCACATTGTATGCTCAGACAAGCTGTAAGAAATAAATACAAAGAGCCTGTGTCATGTAATTACTATGGCGAACGAACACGTATGTTTATAATACCAAGACTATATAACAAAATTATGTTTGAAGAAGATTGTTTAAACTTACATATATTTAAGAAAAAGTTAAAAGAACTATTGTTACAAATATTTAATGATCAAATTCAAGATTAACAGCATCACTACTATTAAAATATATACTAGAATCTAAAAAGTTTTACAAAGGAAATAATAATTTATATAGTGTGTAATTTTTAAATGTGTTACATATTTTGTTTTGTAAAATGAGCGCACAGTGTTCGCCAACAAACTGTCATGCAGTTTGGCGATATCAAAATTCAAATTCAAATTCAAAATATATTTATTTTTTCTCTTCACAAAGAATAGGGTTACCTAGAATCTAGTGACAATTTAAAAATAGTAAGACTATACTGCCAAGCTAGAACCCAACTTTGCGAGAGACTGGTGCCTGATGTAGGTTTACGAGAAACCTGAATTACAGGTCACCAGGACCCTCACGCGGTTTGATTTGGAAACAAGGCTTATACTTAATATTAAAGTTTATTTATAAACTAGATTGCTAAGAACAAAACTTAGGGAACTAAATAATATATATGTTATCGTGGGATTATGTGTGTATGAAAGTATGTTTGTATGTGTGAATAGGTAAATCTGTGTAGATAGTAAATTCACTTGGATTATTGGAAGTTAAATGTGTGGAGTGAGTTTATCGAGTTGAGCTATGTTATTATTTGTAGTTTTGCTATTTTGGTGGGATTAGTTGTTTTTCGGTATTTTAATAATCGAGAGTTTTAAGGTATGACGTGACTGAAATTTTGCAACGTGTATAATTTTGTGGGTATATATTTAGGGTGGTGTTAATTTTATTATATAAATACTGTCCTAGAAAGCAAAAAAACTTGTGAGACAAGGCCGAACGAAAGATCTGACGAGAACATACTTTGCCTTTGAGTCGCTTATCCATAAGAAGTCTGGGGTCGTACTGTAGTTCTGAATGTTTTTTTAGAATGATGTTTAAAATAAAACTTTGTCTGACCGTCAGAACATCCCATTCTTGGTAAAGGTTTACTGTAGGGTACCGAAAAGGAAGACTTGCGGCCACCTTGAGAACAGCTCGCTGAGCTCTCTCAACCTCGAGTAAATAGGATTTAGATGCAGCTCCCCAAGATATAATGCAGTAATTTATTAAAGATTGGCACAGTGCATAATAAACCATCTTAATGACGCTACGTTCAGCTGTGTGTCTCAAGTTTTTGAACACATAAATCAATTTCCGCAGTCGGCCTACAAGTGATTTAAGGTGCACTTTGAATGTTAGGAACTGATCTATAACAATACCGAGGTATTTAATGTTGTCAGTTTGTTGAAGAGTAGGGCAGGAGCAATTAGATGTAGTGTCTATGCAAGTATGTGCCTTTATAGTTAGAGCTAAAGGAGGGAGTAGGTACGATTTGTGCGCGAAAGCAATATACTTCGACTTATCTACATTCAGAGTCAACATATTAATCTGTAGCCAGTCACAGACTTCCCTAAAGCCGAGTTCCGCTATTTTGAAGACGTCTTCCCAACTATTTTCGCTAAAGAAGAGGGCAGTATCGTCTGCAAATGTAACTATTCGGCCACCTTGAAGTCTCATTTGGCAAAGGTCATTTATATATACCAAGAATAGTGTAGGGCCAAGAATACTGCCCTGAGGCACGCCGATTTTGGTTGATAGCTCACTACTTGATCGATTATCTATCAAAACTTTTTGATTCCTATTCGTAAGATAGTCCTCTAAAAGCTTTAGAGTCACCCCTCTTATACCCATTCCATTTAGCTTGTATATAAGATGTGGGATAGAGACCGTGTCGAACGCCTTTGCTAGATCTAAGAATATTGTTAAACATTTCTTTTTTTTATCCATATCAGTTACTATAGAGTTTAGAAGCGAATGTACTGCGTCGTTAGTGGACTTTCCCCTACGGAAACCGAACTGAGCTGGTGAAAGAAGATTGTTCGATTCAAAATATTTAACGAGTCTACAATTTATAATTCGCTCCAGGATTTTTGATAGCGTTGGCAATATTGAAATAGGCCGGTAGTTATTAACACGGTCCCTATCCCCGCCCTTATGTATAGGTATGATTAAAGCAGTTTTAAACGCTGTAGGAAAAGTGCCCGTTGATAGTGCTAAGTTGCAGATATGGGTGATAGGAGGTGTGAGGATAAGAATATACCTTTTTATTATTTTACCCGATATCTGATCACTACCTACTGCGCACTTCTCCTTTAGGTTACTAATGAGTAAGAATACCTCTCTTTCGTTCGTAGGCAGCATAAAGAATGAGTTAAGAGTAGATGTTGAAGAATGGTAGGTTTCAAGTGTTGGTCGAGTATTTGATAAGCTAATTCTCTTTGCGAGTTCACTTCCTATATTAGCAAAAAAGCCATTTACATTATCAATGCTTATTTGGGGGATATTAAGATTAATAAGACAAGAAGAGTGATTAATGGGTTTTTTAGTAGTGCCGCTGATTTTCTTAATCGCCTCCCATAGTTGCTTTTTATTTCATTTTCCTTTTGTTATTTCGTTTTTCTCATAATTTCGCTTTGCCTTTTTTATAAGTGAATTGCAAAAATTGCGATACCGGTTGTACGTGGCTTTAATAATTTCATTATTGGGGTCCCTTTTACATTTCTTATATAGATTGTCCCTATTTTTCATGCATCGTAGCATTCCTTTAGTAATCCAGGGCTTATTGATACATTTCCTCCTAGGAGTTTTAGTAGCCTTGGTGTTATATTGTATGGCAGTAGATAGATAACATAGTAATAAATCCGTGGCAATATTAGCATCTGAGCAGTCGAATATAGGCTGAAAATTTGTGTTTTGTACAGCTTTATCGAGACCTGAGAAATCAATCGTAAAGTGGGTTTTGGTATGGTAGTCCAAGCGAGAGATTAGATTAAAGCTCATGGCTACACTTTCATGATCTGTAACCGATGATTGAAAGATAAGGCATTTTGCATCGTTTTTTGTTTTTATCATCATATGATCAAGACATGTTCGTCCATGGGTAGGTACACTATGGCCTGCCAGCAAGCCGTGACTCGCTAGTACATTCAAATATTCGAACATGCGATTATCATTGCTGCTATGACTTATATCGATATTAATGTCTCCACATACAAATACATTTTTATATGATTTTAATTTAGAGAGGAGAAGGTCAATCGAATTTATAAAATTTGTAATGTTAATTTGACTAGGGGGACGGTAAATTGCAATGATACATGTGTCGGAGCTTAATTTAATTAATAGGCTGTTGGCATCACAAATCTGGGGTTCTTCATATGAAATTTTAAGTCGTTTATCGTAGTAAATAACTACTCCTTCATTCTGGGTTTTATGAGAGGTAGTTGTTACGTAGTCATAATTAGTAAGATTAGGTATAAACTTAGCAGAAGGGAGCCAGCATTCGGTGAGGACAATTATATCCCAAGAGATCGCAGATCGTTGTAGAAGTGTAGTAAAATTAGGCATATTGCAATTTATGCTGCGAATATTTTGAGATATAAGATTGATTGTGCGAGAATCATTTAGAAATACATGGTTTTTTACGTCATCAATGTCACAAGTGACAACTTTAGCCACTTCTATCATATAATATGTATCTAAATGTATCACATTTGTTATAAATAAATTAAAAAAATATATATATATTATAAATGCGAAAGTAACTATGTCCATCCGTTTATCTCTCTGTCGCGATATCAAAGCAAAACCAAACCTACTGAACTGATTTAAATAAAATTTGGTACACAGATACTCTGGAGCCTGAGAAACGACTAGGCTACTTTTTAATGCGACAAAAGGGGGCGGGGGGGTGAACATTTGTATGGAAGTATCGTCATTTATGGAGCTTATTTTTTAGGCTGTTGATTCGTTATTTAACGCGGCGTGCTACGGCGCGCTGTAATTAAGGAAATATGCCTAAGTGGGCTTACCCGAATGGTCAGCCACGTGAAGGCTGTGCCACGCGCATGCGAATTCTGATTTCCGAATACTACCCAAAAACACTATTCCTCGCGGACGAAGTCGCGGCCTCAGTTAGTTAATACTATTAAAAGATAAATCCTAATTGATTCATCAACCCACACTACTAGACACACAACAACTAGAAATACCAAAGTTGAAGAAGTGTAGAAAATCTATTATTCCGTAGGAAAACAAAGGATTAAAAATTAATTTAGAAAACTTACATGACTTTCTATCAGAAATAAAGCTGCAGACGTGAAATGAGAAATTCATCGTTCTTTTTCGATACCAGAATATCAGTGACTAAAGAGAATAAATAATACTTTTATTGCTTCGCTACCGATCAAGATATCTACTTAAAATTATCCATTGAACTGTGAGAAACACGGCTCTTATCAATTTAAGAACGCAATATTAATAGAGCTTGATATAATGAAAATTTTATACAAAATTTTACTTTTTTGTTGAACAATTCCAAATAACAAGCCTGAATATAAAATACAAAGGATGGAATTAATTCCTCGAGAATAGCTTTTGATAGATTCATAACAATATTTTATAACACCGTAGATAATTATTTCTTTCCGGGAAAATAATTTCTAATCGAAGTCGTAGCCGCATTTCCTTGAGATAAATTGTAAGACTGGTTTCATATTTGCAAGAATAGGCGGCAGCAATTTGGAAAGGATTTTATTGTATTGTTTAGTTGCATTTACTTAGGTACATAATCATAATTGCCGTAAAGGAAAACATGGTTGTTTGAGAATTACTTGTCAAGACAAAGTAGTAGTACAAAGTAGTATGTAATCCGGCACGTAGTTTAATTTTTATCAATAAACAAACTCGTCTGGTGAATTTGTACTTCCGCGCAAAATGTAGTCATTCTTACTATTATTATAAATGCGAAAGTAACTATCTGTCCGTCGTCTATCTGTCTGTCTGTCGTGCTTTCATGCCAAAACTACTGTACCGATTTGAATCAAATTTGGTACACAGTTAGTCTAGATCCTAAGAAAGGACATAGGCTAATTTATAATGCAAAAAAAAGTTGTAAAGGATTGAAACGGGGGATGAACAGTTGCATGGAAGTATCGCCATTTTTAGAGCTAGAACATTGAAACTTATTTTTAGGCTGTTAATTCGATATAAATAAATATGATGTTTAAAGTTTGTAACAGTTTTACCCTTAAGGATGTAAACCGTTGCAACTTCTTCTGGAAATCATATTTAGGGCGAATGCGAATATTTGTGTTTATGTGAATGTTTTAAGAGTTTGTGGCAAGAGACAAAATATAGAGATATTCGGATGTAACATATATATATATATATATACATATAATGAGTCCGTATATAATAATGTATATATAATGATTAATAACAAATAATTATTTGATTGTCTGCTAGGTTGTATATGCAGTACATCGCAAAGCATTGACACCATGCATAATAATATCGTTGTAGAATAATTCGTGGATTCGATTTGCACCTGCACACAAATTTATATAACTCAACAATTGTCATCTGTTGGCCCAATTTAAGTATTAGCTTTGTTATTAACCGTGTATGTTTCCGTAAGATGGCGTTAAGCGTCTTCTTTGCGTTAAATTAATTGATCAATGAAAGGATTGTATAAATTCGAGCTCTAACACTACGGTAAGGTGACTGAGCGGTTAACGCACATGGGGACGTATAATTCGATTCCCATCCGCACTTAAACTTATATTACACATTACGGGCCGGTTGGTAAATGCTTGCGTTTCACGCCGCAGGTCGTGGTTTCGATTACCACCCAGGACAGATATTTGTGTGCATGGACATATCTGTTTGTCCTGAGTCTGGGTGTAATTATCTATTTAAGTATGTATTTACAAAAGAAAAGTAGTATATCACTTATCTGGTTTTCCATAGTACAGTACTCTGCTTAGTTTGGGATCGGATGGCCGTGGGTGAATAATGTCCCAGGATATTATTATTTTAAAGATGTATGAAATATTATTGTAACGCATATTTTTAATATGGCTAGCTATAAAATGTAATAAGAATAGTAAAAAATATAAATAAACAAATTGTATGACACTAAAGAACTTCATTAGTTTGTGAAATGCGCAACAATATTTTGGCTCTTCAATGGTATGATTTAAACAGACTACTGATTTACTAGAAAAGACCAACGTACTTTAGAAAAGTGCTAATCACGGGTAAAATTGACATCTAAACTCAGAACAACTAGATAATGTATTAGGTAACTCGTAAATCCATCTGCTAGTGTCGTTCGTAGCTTAAAAGCAGAGCGCCCACCCCGGATTGTTGGAGAGGGTGCTGGTTCCATCCCCACATCATGATTAAATTTAGGGTTTCTCAGTTTTAGCTTTATTATGGCTATATTGAATAATTCAATAATATAATAATAAAATTAATTTTTTGTCTTGTTATGTGGTAGAATGTAACGGTGCGCCTGTCTACCTACTGTTCTCATATTAATTCCGGTGCTGAACAGTACTGCCGTGTTACACAACACAGTATTGTATGTGAAAGAAAGTTATCTACACAAGTAAATTAACTTTTAGGTACAGAAATCAAGGAAGAAAGCGCATGCACGACTTTAAAAATAATCGACTCTACGCATCAAATTCATTAAAATTCAGTAATGCCCAGTGGTTGAGACGTTTACAGTTAGCTTAAGAGGATTTCACTGCTTAACTGGACAATAAAAGCGAGGGTGGGCTGGAGCCGTCTAGCAAATAAAACCAAGTACACGCGCCGGAGTGGACGCCTTTGGGGTTCGAACCTCGACTCTGGGCGGCTACTGACGGGGAGATGCATAAGAGAGTCATTGTTTTTTAGGGATAGTACCTTAATCGGACTATGGGATAATAGATCCCACGTTATTTTAAACTCTGTTATGTTGTAATAAGAACTTAAACCAATGAATTATGAACATGTCCTATGCCCGATTAAGGGTTAATACCCGACGACGCGGGCCTCTTCTCCGACCGAAGATCGGAGAAGGAATTATTTAATACAAAAGAGATTCTCTTCTGTCTCTCAATTTCTGCACCTGATTTGTCATAACCTAAATAAAAATAAAAATGATTTACTGGATTTCATAACTACAGTTTACAAAGTTATGAAGCTTTTTTTTATTTATAGATGAGTGTACGTCTTTACGTTGTTTGTCTTCTTTTACCATTTATTTTCTTTGCATAGACATCTTTATATTATAAAAGTAAGGTATGGAAAAAACATTAGGATGCGTGCGCCCTAAGATTTCTCCTGGAACTGTGCAAGGAGTTCTGAGCTTAATTAAATTCTCTGTTGATTACCGAAGTATCTTACTTTATTTAAATATACACTGATAAAGATTCATATTCCATTGATTACATTTTTATTCTATACGAATTATATCTTGTAGGATTTTCCACGTAACAGTTACCTTTACAATGGTTCCATTGCTATAGTATTACTTTCTCACTTTGAGCATTTCGCGGTCGTTTGGGCACTTTAAAATAACCAATGTTAAGTAAAACAATAAAATATTTACCCGAACACAGAATAAGAAAGGTCAAACATCGCGAGTTGAACAGTGGATGTCCAACTAAAATTTGTTAATTAATGAAAGTTAAAAGGACCAAGTGCGATGCAGGGTCATAGACTGAGACTTAAAACTTATTTATATCCTAAATCCTACTTCCTATTAAGTGGCTACCCATTCGCTTTAGCCGGAATGCCCGTATTCTCTCACTTCTATTATATATATTATATGTTTTGTTTACTACTTGAACTCCCTCTTACCTAGAAGCACGCTTTTCATTCCTTTATGAATCACATTCGAAACTTCTGAGATCATCGAATAAATTAAAATTGACAATGCCTGCACATTCCACAATCTTTCTGGACAAATCGTTTGGTGTGCAAGGAGCTCGCCTGTGGAATGCATTACCATTATCAGTAAGCCAAGCTCAATCTCTACGCAACTTTCAAAGTCTAGTAAAATATCACTACTTGTCACTACAAAAAGGTACGAAATAATTTACTTTCGACTGGTTTGTGGAACTTCAGCAACAGCTCCTACTATAGTTTTGTTTTATGATAAGAATTTTATGTATGTACCTATTTATTTATTTTTGAAATATAAGTATATATGCGTGTGTATAATATAGTATGTAGGTTAATATATAATATATATGTAATTTATCTTATATGACGTAGAAAACTCTGCTTTTTTGTAATAATACCAGTGCGTACCATTTCTAAACTTATGTATGTACACTGACAACTTCCCTATCTCTGTTACTCCATACTCCATACTCCAATCCCTGCCTAGGTTGCCTGGAAGAGATCACATTTAGTGATAAGGCCGCCAATTGTACAATTTTTAAATGTATGTTATTGTATTCTTGTGTCCTGTAATGTTTTGGTGTACAATAAAGAGTTATCTTATCTTATCTTATCTTAATATTGTAAATGTAAAAGTTTGTGAGTATGGATGTTTGTTACATTTTCACGCAAAAACTTCGCAACGGATTTTGATGAAACTTTGTTATAATATAGCTTATATATCCGTATAACGCAGGCTTTAACTTATATAGTTTAATCCTATTTAAAAATGAATAAGTAGTATAAGAAAACTTAGACAATTTATTTAGAAGTAAATTAAATATTTTCTCATTAATTTCATTTGCAATAAGTTTGGTATACCTTACTCAAACTTATTGCAGATCTACAATAGTTTTAACTACAAAATTATTTCATGACACGTCAAATTTGAGCATATTTAAGTTGACATTAAATTTTATGAACCAAGGAAGTAGTTACTAAGTTAATACTGTCACAGATAAACGGATACTGTGAGTTACATAATAAAGGTTCTTTTGCCATTTTGATACAGAACCTCGTACCTTATTATTTTATACTACTATAGATATGAAATTTTAATTTATGCAATACCATTTGAAATTTACTAACACCTCAGCTTCTGCGAAAATCAACCATTCCCTTAAGTTCATTAGTTCAGACTGTGAGATGTTCTAATAAATTATGTAAAAATATTCCATTAGCCAAGTTTGATTCCATTAGTAACTATTAGGCAAGTAGGGCACTCAAATAAGTTACAAATAGCTAAATTTAAATAGAGTAAAAATATTTTTTGTCCAAATCCAATTTTAAGCTCTTATTAGTGCTTTCATCAGCTTTCTCTATTCCTCAATATCTTTAGCAACAGTTTTGAGTTCTTGATACGACTATACTTCCACTTTCTCTTTGATTTGATCTGTATAAGTTACTTGATCTCCCTCGACTTCTCTTGGACTCTATTTTTATCTCCATAAGATAGGATCCTAATTACAATAAGTCATGTACAGAAGATTAGGCAGTCTTATAGCAGTTGGCGATCTCTTCCAGACCATCGTAGTATAAACTAAAGATGATGAGTATATTAAAAAAGAGAGCAAAGTAAAATACTTATAAGAGAATATAAAAGAAATGGGCGAGAAATAAAATAATGTGATACAAATGGAATTAATAAGAAATAGCCACTAAATATTTAATAGTAGTTCTACCATTGCCTTTCTAACTATGCTTATGAAATAAACACACAGAACCACACACTTATTAATATTTTATATAATAAATATATACATTCAATATTAATTAAATTTATTCAATTTTAAGTTTATAAATATGTATATAATATACATAAACCTAATAACCATCAAGCATGGAGTTACGTATTAACTAACACATAATGTTCATAACTATTGTAGTAGCAGGTTTATTAAGCTTTTCTTCTTAATAATGTAAAGTATTATAATATAATGTAATAATGGAAGTGCATTCCAGAGACGTGCAGCTTGAACGGTGGAAGATTTGCTAAACAAGTTGGTGGAATGCAGTTGTAAACATAACTTTGTGTCTTCTTGTGAAAGTGATAGGCTGCATTGAGTACCCAAACATCTTTCACAGTCTTCTATCATATTTATTAAACACAACAGGTGATTTGTCAATATATTATATATTTTTATGTATAACGCTTAAATTACTCAACATCATTCAAAATGTACTTACGCTACAATAGCTTCTGGGAAATCCTACCGTTTCGGATAAGTTCGTTAGTTCAGACTGTTCCGATAAATTATGCAAAAATATTCCATTAGTCAAGTTTGATTCCATTAGTAACTCCTGGGTAGACAATAAACCAAGAAGATCTAGATAATAAAATATAAAAATGATAGACGTATTTTCCTCCCAAAAAATTTAACACATCTTTTAATGATGTAGTTAACAGATCTAGCACAGTGGAGTTATTTTAGTAATAACACATTGGGATAGAAAAACGAAGAGAACATAACAAAAAATCCAATGGGCAGCCTCTGTATATTTAGGTTATTTAAATAAAAATTCTATGACGGCGGCAAATATTACAACATCATCACCCCATCTCATCCCGTGTGGGGACAGTCGACCCGAGTGAATATCTACAGAGGACGGGCAGCAGCTTTCTTCTGAGTACTATGACCATCTTACTGTGATCGCCAACCTGTCTGCCAAGCGTGGCGATTGTGGCATATGGGGCAAGATGATTCTTGGGGGAGGCTTGTCCAGCGCTGGAGTCTTTCAGGTGTAATGATGATGATGATGTAAAAAAAAAATGGCTAATGGCGAGGGTGCTCACACACCTAGAATACCTTACTTATTTTCTTATATTTCTTTGGAATAAAGTTGGGTTAACGATATTTAAACATTTTCGAAATTTCAAATGTGTTGATCTAGCCGGTTCAACTACACATATCAAAAGTGTCTAAGGATTAAGTTCATTTTTATTTACCAAGTATAGCCATCTAGATTGGCTTCTTCCTTTAATTCATTAGTTTGAAGTAACAGCTTATCCCTATATTTTGTGTAAATTGTGGGTATTTCACCTAATTTAATGTCGCCTTTTTGAAGGTTGTCTTATGCTGCATTTTAAAGGTTTCCTTTTTAATTTACGGTGACGTTAATAAAAGAAATTCCAAATATAGAATATCTTGAGGTTTTCTTTTGCGACATCTTGAAAACTCATCTTTCAAAACTTGGGGTATTGTATTTATTTTGTTTAACAAAGCTAATAAAGAGTAGTGGGTGTCGTCATTGTTATTTATTCCGCGATTTTTAAGTTATTATAAAAGTTAATTTCGACACAGATAACAAAATTAGTAACAAACAAGAAGTGTAGACACATTTCGTTGTTTGTTGTTTAAAGGATTTCGAATTTATTTGAAAGTCGACTCGCACTTTGCCAGTATTTTTCTTTGTATTTTGACCTTATTTGATATTTTGACTTATACTCGACTAACAGCGTTGGGGACAAAACTACAAGAAAAATAGTAAATAAATAAATATATATATATAAAATTTGAGCCCCCTGTAGGTATCAAAGTATTTCTCCGAATCGAGACCATAGGAAAACGCGCCTATAAGGCTGCATTACCACGTTTTATAGCTATGCGGAGTTTTAGCGCCAACGCGGAAAGAGGCTTTGTTTCATTTTCAAAAAATAATGAAATTTCGATTTTATACATAACGTCTGAGAAAACATACACAAGTGAAGGAAAATGCTATATTGCCGTGGATTGTGATTTTCGGTGTTATTTCGAAAACTCCATAGAAGCCTCTAGTAAAGTCTCCACTACCTTACGGGAGTAGGACTTTGACTTGACTGTCAATAAATGACGAAAACTCTATATAAATGGTATGATGAGACCATTATATATTACGACTGAAGGATTTAATATCCATGGATAGAAATAATCACAAAAAAAAGAATATCTATGTTTATTCAAAGTCTATATAAACTGCGGGCACATGGAACCAACGTGGGTTCCATGTGCCCGCAGTTTATATAGACTTCTGGTGTTTCGGACCCAAACGTTTGATTAAATTGTACATACATTATATATGTTGTATAGCCATATTACAACAAAACGTTTTTAAAGTAATTATGACATCCTGCGGAGATATACGCCTTCATTGACGAAGTAAGCACTTAAAGTGAGTTATGCCAGAACTTTACAGTATGGAACTACGAAAGTTTACAACACTCCACATGTATTGATCGCTTGACTGTTCTAGAAATAGAATTGTAAAGTTTTAACCTACTTAACATTTGTATTTCGATGGCTTTTGTTGGAATAACTGTTTACAGAGGCGCCGACTCTAATATAGTCTATGAAATTAAGTAATTACCAATTCCTCCTTTGTTTCATGATAATGTATCATTGAATAGGGTTAAACATGAATGTCTTAAACATATATAATGTAAGAAGGTGGGTATTGGGGTGATATCACTGAACCTTATTAGAAAATAAATTTACATTTACAGTAGGGCCAATTGAATATATCACATTTGACACTTCATCAAAATTCAACAACATAACCTTAACCGGCGAGCATAGAATATTATTTATTTTTCGTAGTTAGAACTGCACATTTGCTTAATTTTTTTTATATTACGATTTATCTTTATTCTAATAATTACTAAATAAGGTCATTTTACAATTCACTTTACTAGTAACTGACAGATGTCAAATGTGATCTATTAAATTGGCCCTACTATAGAAAATATTTTTGCCTGAGAAATTACTTCGCTCAATATATTAAGGTAATGTCAGATAAAGATAGAAACTAAATTTGGTTCCTACTATACTGGATACTCTAATATGCTAAAAAGGCTTTGTTGCTGAATTTAAAACTAAGCTAAACAAATCTGTAGAGTAGATAAGAATTGTAATGATATTACCTGTCCTCCTATAGAATAAAACCTCTTTTATCAAGATAGCTAATAGCTCTGGTCACTTTATTAAAATAACTAAACATAGCTTTTAAAATGAGAATCGAATTCGAATCAAATAAAAAGTATGGTGTTACGTTTGATTGATGTTTGTCAAGAGTTATAAAAATGGTGTGCTAAAGTAAACATTGTGAATTTAATTTTATTTTCAATAAAATCAGTGATTGGTTGTGAATACATGTGTTATCATTGAGAAGATCTCCCTAGATCCCGTATAGAAATACCTCTTGCAGCTGCGAGTCTGCTTACATGGTGGAGAGCGCCTTTTGGTTTGAGATTTTGAAGTTTTCAAAGGGGAGAGAGATTATACAAGAAAACTAAAAAGAAAAGCAGGAATCATGGAATCGATAAGTACGAAGATTCAGCCATTTAGTGGATTAGAACAAGATGCGAAGGAGTTTTTCAAACAATTTAAAAGATTTGCCATCGTGAAAAAAATATCAGATGAAGAAAAACTAGCGATCATCCCGTCTTTTCTACAAGGAGCAGCGTTATCGTTCTACAATATAATAATAGATACGGCAACAGAATTTGCCGACCTTGAAAAGTATTTTCTAGAGGAATTTCCAGCAACTGCTGACTATACAGAAGAATTTTATATGACGAGACAGAACTATGATGAAGACATTTTAGGATATTTTTATAGGTTACAAGAACTAGCTTTCAAGGCCGAAATAAAAGATGAAAGAAAATTTATTATAAAATTTATTAAATCGTCAGCACCGTTTTATAAACATAAATTAACGATGTCACTTATAGAAGACAGAAAACAATTAAAGAAATTAATTTTACAGTTAAAAGATATTTACGATATGAAAGATTTAAAGCCACAGGATGATGATAAGTTCTACACACCATCATATAATACGAGGCGTTACCCGACACCACATGTGCAAGTGGGACCAGAACGCCAACCATCAGCCGACTCCAGATATGTGACGCCGGGAGGAAATAGAACCTCGGCGGCATTGAACGTCAAACATCAGGCAGCAGTTTCGAGTCAGCAGAACGTAGCGACGTGTGAAAATGGCGCTCCAACAAAGAAAGTATTTAATTTCTTTAGTAGTTTTAGAAATAATATGCCATGCATTAGGGTTATGTATAAGAACATTTCATGTCCAGCTCTCTTAGACACGGGAGCTGCGGTGTCATGTATGTCGGGAGTGATAGCGCGTAGATTAGGATTAGGTTCGACAGGAACTGCAGTCGGCTCTATACAAGGCGTTGATGGAAGGACGATCGATACGACTGGAACAGCTAAATTTAATTTTTATATTAACGGTAAGGAATTTTGTAATAATATTTATATTATAGAAGATCTTGCATGCCACTTAATTTTAGGACGAGATTTTTTGAATGCGAATGCTGTGGTCATGGACTTTGCTAAGAGTAGAATAGTCATTGGCACGGAAGTGGTCTATTTTTGCCAAGACCAAAGAGTTTTTAATTGTTTTGAAAAAAATTCTGACAGTCATGTCAAATGTCACCAAAATTTTGACAAGAAGATTGGTAAGAATAATAATTTTGTAGTAAATAAGAATTCTTCGCCAGTAATTAATAGCGAAGTCTATGAAAGAAAGAGAGATCGAGTTAGTGATGATAAGGTCACTTCGTTGGGAAATTTATCGGCAAAAGGGGTATATAACATAACTCAGGTACGTCACAAGGAAAAGGTCAACTACGACAGGAGAACAAGGCGAGAGTTCCGGCCGGGAGATTTAGTTATCATACGCTCTTCGGGACGATTTTCTGGTAAGAACCACGAATTACAACGTTTATTTATAGGACCATCGGTGGTGGTTAGACGTGTAAGTGATGTCACTTATGTGGTGCGAAAGCCTGGACGGAATAGATCCGACACAGTACATATCAATCGGATGAAATCATTCCAGACAAGGGAGATTTGAATAAATACGTGATATGCTGGGCTCCTATGTCTAATGAGAGTTATTTTATTTGTTCCGTTATTGTTATTTAACATTGTACGATTAGCATAAAATTATAATATTAATGTTGTCCACTGCTGGACATGGGCGTAGCCCAAATATTTTCATAATTTTAATACTGGTTATGATTGACTATAGTCATCACACTTATGACTTATTTAATTGGTGGTGATGATGTATAAGTGGCACTGCTACATGATTATCAGGTGTTACCCTGAAAAGAGTCGTTTTTGGGGCACACACACACAGGATGTTCATTGTCTGGAGAAGCAATGAAAGCCTCCTAGACTAACCAAGTTCTGTTATTATGTTGTTTATGCCAGAAAACACACGATATTTATAGATTACATCAAAAATATGGAATTATCATGTCACGGTGTTTGCGACCAAACATCTCCGAAACGGCTGGTCAGATTCGCATAAAATTTTGTATGAATATCTGGCGAATATTTTTTTTTAAACTTAAGTTTAAGGGTGAACCACTACTAAATATTTGCCTTTAATAAAAAAAAAAAAAAAAAAAAAAAAAAAAAAAAAAAAAAAAAAAAAAAATTGAAAATTAAATAAAACTTTTAATTCACCATTCTACTACCAAGCCCTATCTATTTTTTTTAGTAACAATAATTTAATTTTATGTTTATTTGGATAATTTTTTTGCACCCAATCAAATGTCTTTCGGTAACTTAGATTTGTTAATAGACCCGGTAGATGGCGCTGCGATAAGACTGCGAGTTTTATTGCTATTGTTACGGCGGTGGTAGAATATATAAGCCGTTTACTTATGTTACTGATGAGAATGTTTATACTTACAATTTTATTTTATTTGTCAAATATATGAATATACTTTCGCGCATAAATTTTGTTTTCATGTGAAACGTACGAGAGCAACGATGACCAGGGGCGGTGTTCCAGTTTACAGAATCCAGTACAACCACAATGGACATGATGGAAGATCGAAAAATGAATAACGGGTTTACAAGAAGTAAACATCCAGGTAGTGATAGGGAGTTAGGAAATGCGGGAAGCGTAGATTAAGGGGATATTTCCGTCAGTAGTTAAGAGTGGGTGATAGAATTTAATTATTCATTTGCATCACACATCTGGCACATAGTAGACTATAGATGTGGGAGAACCTCATGGGCTCCATGATGTTGATGGGTTTTCTATTCTACCTAACACTTTTATTTTCATGTCTGGGGACAAATAGGTAATATAATAGGTTAATTGGTATAAATGGGATATTTATTTTTCATTAATCTTGGTTGGTATATGATCTTCCATCACAGTCCTGACTCTCTGGAACCCACCCCTGATTGATAAGATTAATATCTTTTTGTTATCAATTATTTTGGATAGTTTAGCAGTTAGGTTTTATAATAGGATAGCCATTAGCCAACTTTTATACATGCTTCAATTAATTTTTAACCACTTGTTCTAATTAATTATTTCAGATTATCATTAATAATTTAGTTGAACGGTCAACTGTTGTGATAATTTAATTTGGATTAAACTTTTAACCAGTTGTTATAATTAAGTTTGCCCTTTTAAAATAATTATTTTCAGATAATTAATTTATGATTTATTTAAATAGTTAAAAGTTGTAATTATTTTCATTTTTTTTATTTCTGTACTTTCAATTGGTGATAGGACCAAGTATGATAATTGAAGCTATTGTGTGTGAAGGTTGACTAATATTTTATTTTAGCTAGGATAACTATAATTAGGTAGCGTTTAGCTAGTGTTAGGAAAGTAGAATTAGGGCCTTGAAAGTATAATTTTTGGTTGGTTTTTTTTATACTTTGAGCAAGTCGGACTCACACTCCCATTTGCTAGACTTTCAGTGGGTCCTGGGTTCAATTCTACTCTTTTTTATTGCACCTATGTATTTGATAACTTTCAACATAGGTAGACAGTTATAATGTAGGAAGGTAACAGAATTTTGGAAGTGTTTCAAGACTTCCAAAATTTTTTTTTTTGGGGAGGGGGTGATGTAATGATATTACCTGTCCTCCTATAGAATAAAACCTCTTTTATCAAGATAGCTAATAGCTCTGGTCACTTTATTAAAATAACTAAACATAGCTTTTAAAATGAGAATCGAATTCGAATCAAATAAAAAGTATGGTGTTACGTTTGATTGATGTTTGTCAAGAGTTATAAAAATGGTGTGCTAAAGTAAACATTGTGAATTTAATTTTATTTTCAATAAAATCAGTGATTGGTTGTGAATACATGTGTTATCATTGAGAAGATCTCCCTAGATCCCGTATAGAAATACCTCTTGCAGCTGCGAGTCTGCTTACAGAATATACCCTTTCATAGTTAATGGACCTTTATAAACCGAATATTAAACCGAGTAACATCACGGCTAGATTTGTAAATACTAAGAGTTCAAAATGTTTTAAGCACATTGAAATATATTATGCTTTCTTTGTACATCCAGCTACCCTAATATGCCAAATTTCTTTAATAGATTTTCAACTACTACTTTCACTAAAGCATAAGGTTCACTTTCAATTGGGGAAATTTGAGTGATTGGGGTAGCTTGATGTGCTGGCGTCAGTAGGTTATATTATTTACCTAAACACTTACATAGATTCACGCCTGTTTCCCAGAGGGGTCACGATCTTTGCACACCTGTTTTGCCTCGTTTAATCTCGTTATATTTTATTATCGTTATCTTCCATACGACATTCCTTTAAAAAAGAGTTCGTGTTGTTGTTGATAGCACTTTAAAGTTAATTCAACGACATATTGTATCAAATTTTAGCATCGAAGGAAAGTAAGAAAGAAAATTATGTACCTGAAATTGAACTTAACTTATTTTACTACCAACTGTGCCAACTAAAATACAGAAGAAAGAACTAAAAGATATAAAATATTAAACGCGTTTCTAACTTATTTATAACTTTGTCTTGTCTTCATATTTATTCCCGTTATGACACCTATGTAAGTTTTTTAGTTATCCAACTTTCCAACTTCTGAGTTGTATTACATAGTTTGTAATACCTAAGTCAACTTTCTTAATAATTCTTGCGATTGTTATCTCTCGTCGGATATAACTCATTTGATGTGATATATTATCAGTATCATCGCTATTGTTATGTCCATTAATGTCTTTTCTTTGGGCTACATTACGACATTTTTAGGGTACCGTAGTTCGAAAGGAAAAAACTGAGTTACTTTGTTGTCCGTCTCTCTGTGAAGAACCTTCTTCTCAGGAACGCGTTAAGGTATCAAGCTGAAATTATATCAAATACTCAAGTTTGCTCTCCCTTGGTGCTGTGAAACCAATTTTCGACAATCGAAAGGGAATCAAAACCTAAAAGGTACTCATACTGAACTCAGAATCTTGAAATTTGGTACGAAGCAACGTCTTATAGCACAAATAAAGGAAAAATGGCGAAAACTGTAAATTTTTAATTACATCTTAAAATATTTTCAAGAATTTTAAACTTACTACCCCTTTCTTCATGAACGCGTAGAAGTATTAAATTGAAATACATATCAAATAATGTAATCAGGTTTATAATACATTAAAACTGTACCAAAATTAAACTTCTATGTCAATGCCCTCAAAAGAAACATATTTATTTTCAAACTCGCAACCACTTTTAAGGGAACCAAAACCTAAAGGGTATATTCAGTCGACCTAGAACCTTGAAATTTGGCATTACAGATTTGTGCGGAACCCTCGGTGCGCGAGTCCGTCTCGCACTTAGTCAGTTTTTTATATTAAGACACGTTAAGATTGCGTATCAGAAATAGTGTCAGATAAATAAAAAAATTACTTCAAACAAGGGTATACAATGAACCAATTCTAATTCATCAGAGGAAACAGCAGCTGACTTAAATCTACTCGCTATTGCTTCCTGGGTCATTAAACAGAATACGTTTAGAACAAAGTTGTTATTTTACTTCATCAGTGAACTTACGAAATTACGTACCTATTTTATTGTTGTCTTGAGTTCTCATCAGTTTATTCCGTTCCAGAATTTGTCCAAGTTGTTATTTATGTTGTATATTGTGTACCACCCTCCATGTATTTTTATTGGAGTTATAAATTTTATAGTGCTCGTGCTGGTTGTTACATAACTTTATTAACCCAGTTTAATGTATAGGTGAGTATTGTAAAATATAAACTTGAAATATATACTACAATGTCGTGCAAAAACTTCAATGAACTGTGCCATATACTCACGATGGTCAAATAAAGATTATGAACCATTTTAAAGATCGTAGTTATCAGATATCTAAAGTTTTATTACCTAATATGTCTAAGGCATTCGTGAGACTAAAGGATATAATAAGTTCATTATTAGAGAAAGACATAATGGTGTGATGAATGTTAATCACTTGTTTTTAACCTCCGACGCAATAAAGGGGTGTAAGTTTGACGTCGATTACATAATATGTCTGTGTTTGTGTGTGTGTGTCTGTATATGTCTGATTGTGGTATCGTAACTCTCAAACGGATGAATCCATTTCGATACGATTTTTTTCTTTTCATTCATTTGAAAGCCAGTTTCCTTGCGGTGGTTCATAGCTATGTTTGGTTGATACCGGTCCAGCATTGTACGAGTATCAGCTTTTCTCCAAACTTGTGCAGTGATAGTTGAAGACAGGGGTTTTCTAACGATTAGATTACGTTATTTACACCGTCGGTATCTATTGCCCGTTCGACTATGATCCGCTCCGAATCTACATAATTGTTTACATAGTAAAGAAGCCGTAATTTTGAGTAAGGTGGCCAATATCAATGGACACGAGCCAATTACACAGGAGTGTGTGCCAGCACAGGTGTACCCTCAATTCTCTCACTCTCATCACCCGATGGGACGACTAACGATCGGATCAAGACTAGGGCCTGACAGTTTTACCTGCTTTTGGGACACAGGCATTTCATATCGTCAATATCCAGACTTCAAGCTGCTTCATTTCCATTACTTCATTATCTGCGGTTGAACAAAACTCAAGCATTTCGTTATAAATAAGCTTTCAAGGTCATGTTCCCATCGATCTTGTTAAATAAGATCGGTGGAATCATGACCTTGAAAGCCTATGCATTAAAAAGGGAAAGGCAGTTTTCAAAATACAACTATCCACTGAAGTGACGTTGATTGCTTTAGAAAATGAATGTAAGTATTTCTAAACGTTGAAACAACTGTAATAAACACAATATTTTATGTAAAGACAAACAATACAATAACATCAATATATATATATATATAACATCGATACCACCAACGTATAAACCTACTACATACACACGGAATAAATCTAAATAAGCAAGTAAATAAGTATTACATAAAACCAATATCAATTGAAGCAAAGATATTCAGGAGAAGCAAAATCATTAATATATTCGACCTTGAAGAAATAAAATAACAGGGGCGATAAGCTCGGAAAACGTAGAAAGAAAAAATTCCTAATATTTCTCCGCAAAATCTTAGGGCGCTTCGTAAATATGTCGTTATAAATTCAGCAGCTGGAGTTATGGAAAGGTTTATTTTATTATTTACAGCATAATTTAGGAGACAAGCATAAATGTTGAAACTCAAATATTATTTAGGGGCGCTAGTAGCACTTCGAATTACGTTCTTCTATAAATAAGGGTTATTAATTAAAGGTAGAGGGTATGCTAGTCAAATATTACTGTATACGACACTGTCATAGCTTGTTCAATAAAAACATCATCATCATCATTTCATACAAATGACGTCCATTGCAGGAAAAACGCATCCCCAAAAGATGTCCACAATGGAATGGTGTCCATCATTTGGAGGGTTATGTCATAGTCGCCACGTTTGACAGACGGGTTTGCGATCACAATAAGATGGTCATAGCGCTTATAAAAACGCTACTGCCCATTCTCTGGTATATATTCCCTCGGGATGACTTTTGCGCCCCTCACGAGATGAGATGGGGTGGAGATGCTTTATTTCATTGTCTTGTTGGCCTAGCGATAGCGGTATTAGATGTTAGGCACCGCGATTTACCAGTTTATTGTAGCCAATGTGTTAAACATTGGCTACTTTAAACTGGTAAATAGCGGGTATCACTGTAATGGCTACAATAAACTGGTAAATCGCGGGTATCACTGTAAAAAGCATTACATATTATGCTTAATAAAACTCAACACAACACACCATGTGTGTTAAAGCTACAGTTGCAGAATACGAGAAAATGTAGAGATTTCCTTGCTACAAACCGTGATTGCATTTGCTATTTGGGACAACGGAATAGAGGAGGCACGGTTTCTACAACATACGTATCAATGGCAAACCATGTTTGTTTATTCCGAATACACGGAATATACGTGAGAAAACATTTCTTTGCTGCATATAAATAGGAAGGTAAGTGTGTATCCTCTTTTTGACAGCTCGACAGTCTCAAATGATATGTTACTAAATATTTTATGTGGGAAAGTTTGGGTATGAAAACTGCCTTTCATTGAACGAATATCTTCATCGTGGCTTCACAAATATGAGGTGAGATTTCTGCGTGATATAAGGTAAACTACCTGTATATTATTATTAGCCGTATACCTAGTTCCACGCTTCATGCAGATTGTCCATTTTTAAGATTCCTTAAAAATAGACATGGTTTAAAAAATAAACAATTTTTAGGTACATATGTATATACTTCAAAGTAGGTTGCTGATGATTACCGTCAAAATAATAATTATAACCTGGTACATTATTTACACACGGTCATCTGATCCCAAACTAAGCAGAGCTTGTACTATGGAAACCATAACTGATATACTACATTTCTTTTGTAAATATATTGTTGTAATTATCTATATAACGGTCACCATAGCCTAGTTGGTAGTGCTCTTGCCTACGAAGCTGGTGGCCCTGGGTTCGAATCCCGGTAAGTGCAAATATTTGTGTGATGAGGACAAATATTTGTTTCTGAGTTATGGATGGTTTCTATGTATATAAGTATTTATCTATCTATATAAGTATGTATATCGTCGCCTGGTACCCATAGTACAAGCTTTGCTTAGTTTGGGGCTAGGATGGTCTGTGTGACATTGTCCCTAGATATTATTATATAAGTATATATAGATAATTAAACCCAGACTCAGGACAAACAGACATGTTTATGCACACACAAATATCTGTTCTGGGTGGGAATTGAACCCTCGGGCGAGGAAAAACAAGCATTTACCAACCACGCGAACAGGCCTATAATGTTTTATTATTTATATTTTTTAAATTCACGCTGAACTGTCTCATTTTGGTAACAACGAAATTGAGTAATTTCTGTTCAGTTTTAGTCTTATTTCAGAGATTTTTATCAGTTTCAGTCTCAGAGCACTAAGAGGTAAACAATTTTTATCTATAGGTTACCTACATCAATCAATCAATCATTTATTTCCTCTAATATGGTTACATTACAGGTGTTATATGAACAAGATTTAACAAATTTGGCTGCTTGGAGCATACAAATAGTTTATATACTTATTAAAAACATATACTTATTAGTGTATGCTTTTTATAAGTAAGCCTATTTTTAATAATTATTTACAAAAATCGCCACTATAAAGCAAAAACATTCAAAGTGGTTTCCTGAACTGAACTCAATAGAATATAGTTTATAATCGAATGCTTTTTTTATGTGAACAATGTCTATTAGTCTTTAATACTTTTGTCTTACCAGTTTCATAAAAATATTTCAAAAGAAATAAACTCATGCATATTTGTTTGGAAACGGTAAACATCTTATGGAAATTCCTACTGATGTCGGTAGATTTGGTATTATGGAATACTCTTCACCCTGCGTGCCATACATGGTTCCGAATACGGCGCGTATCGTGTTTTGAATACGGCTTTACGGTAAACGAATACACTCCTTTTTATGGTTCATTTACCGTTATTTGGGGTAGAAGGTAGTAAATATCTTGGGCTCGTGCTAACATAACATTTCCTTAACATCACGGAAAAATAAGATACAAATATTATTTAGTTAAATATTTCTTTTGTTAACCTCTTTTTTAAATTTCGTTAAAGGAAATCTCTTAAAACATGCAGCACAACACACCACAGTGGGATCAAATATTTATTGGTTGTACAAATAGTTTTCTTGTGAGGATAAAACATGCAAACCGAGGACGCAGTGAGAGTAGCGAGACGATTCCTTCTCCACAGCGAAACAAGTGCAGTCACGTTCTCAAGAAAGGACAGGTCAAAAGTACCCTAAACCGGCGAGCATGTATGAAGAATTTAATGACAGTAATCGAGGTAAAAGACGTGTGCAAAGATCGTGACAAATGGAAATCCGTTGTCTCTGCCTACCCCTCTCGGAAACAGGCGTGAGTATGTACGTATGTTTACTTACATACAGTTTACCTGATGGATTATCCTCAAGTAGGCTGTATGTTTCTTTTCTGACTACTCTAATAACACACAATACTCTGTGCTGTGTGGTGACGGCATAGAATATCATAACTCCATCTCATCCCTCGGGTGGCGTAGAAATCGTCCGAGTGAATCTCTACCAGAGAACGGGCAGCAGCGTTTTTCTGTGAACTATGACCATCAAACTGCGATCGCCAACTCGTCTACCAAGGTTGGCGATTATGGCATATCCACCAACATAACCATTCCTTGGAGAGGCTTTGGTCCAGCTGTGGCCGTACTTTGGCTGACATACTGATGATGACCATGTAGTTTATGCATTTGTGACACACATGTGTTGCAGAACCATCTCTTCACCTTACTGAGCTCTGGCAACCTTGATCACACCCAGGAATCATACGGCAACAGGGTGCTTGACAATAAGCATTATTGCAGCATTATAGCAAAACAAAGCAACAAAATGTAGATTGACCAAGATTTATTTGGTAAGAATATCGTTAAATTCAAAAATATATTTGCAATAAAAATTTTGATGCTTATCGACCTTAGATGAATAAATTTGGCTTAAAGCTAATTTCCAAACATGGTTTAATGCTGTCTTTATCTTATATAGATACAGTATATCAGCGAAGAAGTTGTAATTGGTCTTTTCATCAATCCATTTAATTGTCATTTTAATATATAACTTTTATTATTAATTATATTAGTTGTCTCTTAGTATCAATGTTTAATCAAAATTCCAATTCTAATTAAAACAAATAATCTAGTATTTAACAATCATAAAATTAAATGCTAACATTAAAATTAATTAGGGAATGTCAGGTCATATGTCAAATAATAAATAAGACAACAACAGTAATGTTCAGCTATTCAGCCCAATAGTACCTTAGTACCGGTTCCTTATTTGGTTGAAAATTACATAACCAACATCTTGAATTATTGGAAGAAATCAATATTCTATTCTGGATGAATTATTGGCTAATGACAACGCCTCCAAAAGTTATTTATAGAATCGGAAAGGTTAATAAAGCAATTGTAGCCTCAAGTCGCATTCAATTAACGCAAATGACGTAAACCACCAAGAAAATTAAGTTATAACAGTTCATTTTGGTGTAATCTTTTGAGTTATGGCTTTATTGTATTTGGACGAGCCTCGTCGCAAGCTTTGAATTAATTTTAGCAAACGAAACATCAGAAAACCTGGACGGCAAACTTGGCTTCCTATGGGAAAGACAAATGAATAAATTTCGTGGATTTGAATAGGTAAACTTATTAGAGAGATTTAGTGCTATTTCGTCGGTATATTTATTAAAATGAGTTGGGATTATCTGAAGTTTTTGAATCTTTCTAAGGAGTCTATTAGTTCGACTGCATATTATTTCTTTTACGTATATTTGTTATGAATGTAATACCTTTACCGTTACCGAAATGAATCGTATAATTGTTAAATTTTATATAATATTCCAGAGGAAACACCTTCGAGTAAGTCCGATATAAATTTTGTTAAAATTTAATTACAACATCAACCTGATACTGTCCACTGCTGGACATAAGCTTCCACCAAAGTTTTCACAATGATGCCATTGATATCGTGCGGTTTGTCGTATTCACCGTTCGCGTTAATTACAAAACTTAAGATTTATTATGATAAATTTTGGTCAGTTTTGTGTTTATATAAATAGTAATAATTCTCATGCTTATTCGATTCACATGTAGCGTGCTAACACGCCTTTATTAACTATGTAATCAAATATTCTAAGTAAATTTTAATCTGATATCCATACAAATAAATAAAATTGGAGTGTCTGTTTGTAATATTGAAATAACCGGTTTTTACTACATTAATATGAATATATATACGGTACATACATCAAAATGACATTTTTTACAAGTTTTGTCTGTCTGTTTGTTCCGGCAAATCTCTGAAATGGCTGGACCGATTTTGACGGGACTTTTATTGGCAGGTAGCTGATGTAATAAGGATATAACTTAGGCTTATTTTAGAAAAAGTCTTTTATTTTACAAGAAAAACGAAATAAACTAATTAACACGCGGACGAAATCGCGGGCACAGCTAGTTAATAATATATCTCATTGTCTACCCTACTTCTTTACCCACACATATAAGAATGCACGTAATGTATTCGTTAAGATAGAAGGGTAGTTCCTCAGTCAAGTTGCTGAGTAATGCAACAATTTACATTACCTAAATGTCTCTATTAAGCGCTTCTCATTGATCATGTGTAGAACGCTAACGCCTAAGAACGCAGTATCATTAGAGTTATAAATACTAGTATTGGTGTTTCACTACAGACCACTGTTATTAATATGTGTTTTAGTAAACAATTTCTGTTCTATTTCATGTCGACATCCTCGTCCCTCTATATTCTAAATCCCCGAAAGTATTATTTAATTTGAATAGTTCACATTCCTTTCCCCACGGTCCAAATTAATATTGATGGATTTTATCGGCTGGCTCCTTCAGTTTGGGACTGTTAAGTGCATTTATAATTAAGTGGCTTCTAATTTGGAAGTGATAAATGGACTCTATTTTTAACCAACGAAGACCGGATCATATTAAAAGGTCCATATTATAATACTATGTACCATTTATACCTTTCTACCCTTTCCTGGGTTAGGGTACTTTTGTACCCCAAATTGAAGTTTCTACTCGGCACTGCCTTCTCAAATTGTGATTCTTATGTTAATATGAAGTGCTTCATAAGAATGAATAACACGGTTTTCTTCTTGTTACAAAATTGGCAACATAAATCCATAATGTAAACAGTAGACAATTTATCTATAGGTTTTCAAGCCCCACCTTTGCATGTCATTATCTTTTAGAGGGAATTATTTAGTTTATAAGTACCTACATTCAGTTACTTATTAACTTTAAAAATAAACAATTAAAATAAAATATATATTTAAGGGCCATATAATAAACGTGATTTTATGCCGTTTTAAAGATAGGTACTAGTTCAGAACCCTTCGTGCGCGAGTCCGACTCGCACTTGGCCGGTTTTTTAACTAGATGAACCTCGTAGTATTGGCTAAAAACTTGTGGGAAAAACGTCAATTTTGCCAAACAGTACCTTAAGCATAATTTTAGACATATTTGTATTTTTTACATATTTGTAGAGAAAAATACCGCAAATGTTGATATTCTAATCAACATATGCGGCAAACCTGTAAAATTTTATGCACATGAATAAAGATAAGCATAGCCTGAATCTATAAATATCAACTACAAAAGGTCAAATGATAATTAAACAATAAATCGATAAGTTATAATCAATTACGAATCTTAATAATACTGAGTCTTCTCTAATCCATATGTACGGCAACACTACTAAAATTTTGAAGCATATAAATAAAGTATAGTCGGAATCCGCAACATAAACCACGAAAAGTCAAATTTGTAATAAATAGTAAATCCATAAGTTATCTATTTTATTACGCAACCTAATAAAACTGAGTCTAGTCTAATCTACATATGCGGCAAACCTCCTAAAATATTGATGCATGTAAATAAAGATACGTTTAGTCTGGAACCGCATCATAAACCACGAAAGGTCAAATTAGCAATAAGTAGTAAATCCATAAGTTATTTATATTATTACACAACCTAATAAAGCTGAGTCTAATCCACATATGCGGCAAACCCCGAAAAATATAGAAGCGTCTAAATAAAAATAAGTATATTCTGAATCCGCAACATAAATGTCGAAAGGTCAAATTATTATTTAATAGTAAATCCACAAGTTATATTTTCTTTTACGCAACCTTATAAAACAAAAACTACTCCAATCCACATATGTGGCAAATATCCTAAAATTGTAAAGCACATAAATAAAGATAAGAATAACTATAGTATAATAACTACATGGAATGATTAGGAGACTAGTCTACTAGTGGTCTTATCATGGAAGTCGAGAAGCTTCATGACCTGGCATATCAACTGATGACTGGAGGAAAATATTTAAATATTTTTACCTCTAGAAGGAGACAGGTACTTTTTCTTTAATTTAAAATTAATTTAGGTTATAGTTTATTTTATGTAATAGTGAATATGCTATGTTATGACAATTAAAATAACCTAAGTCCGCAACGTAAACTACGTAAGGTCAAATTATTATTCATGGATCTACATCAGAAATACATTTACATAGTGTGAAGATGTTCACACTATATTCAGAAAACAGAGATTATTAATTCAAAACCTAATCATATCAATGCGATTAAATCTAGTTGATTTCTTCCGTGGGTATTGATTAGTGGTAAACTTGGTAAGTGACGTTCAAATAAATTTATGTGATAAATTCAACTTGGCAACTGTATGTAACTGTATGAATATATCACCGTTTTAAAGGTACGTCTACTTTGTAAATTAGCATAAAAACACAATTAGTAATGATTCAAATCAAATGTAGTTTGAACACGAATCAACTCTATTGATAACTTTGTTCTGAACATGAATGTTATTCGTTATACTCACAAGTAGAAAATAAAATAATATACAAGAGCTTTGGCATACTTGTTGTTCGGAAGACCGAAACTCCTTTTTAAGCGACTTAAGAAAAAAGATAACCTCCTTCTTTTATTGTATTGTATACTAGCTGTGCCCCGCAGTTTCTACCACGTTAAACTACGTAACATATTGGGATATATGAGCTATATTACTAGAAAGTTTCATCAAAATCCGTTCCGTAGTTTTTGCGTGAAAGAGTAACAAACATCCATACATCTATACTCATAATCTTTCGCGTTTATGATATAAGTAGGATATGTTACGAGATTTCTCTGTTGTTCGTGAATTTGATCATTCTTTTTCTTCTTCTTTTTAATCGATAAGGAATGCTTTCGGCTTGGCCCTATATAATTTTTGTCCTAATCATCATATCAGCCGAAAGACGTCCACTGCTGGACAAAGGCCTCCCCCAAAGATCTCCACAATTGTCGGTCTTGCGCTATCCGCATCCAGCGATTTCCAGCGACCCGCACAAGATCATCGGTCCATCTTGTAGGGGGCCTGCCCACGCTGCGTCTTCCGGTTCGTGGTCGCCACTCGAGAACCTTTCTGCCCCAGCGGCCGTCGGCTCTACGAGCTATGTGCCCTGCCCACTGCCACTTCAGCTTGGCAATTCTTACGGCTATGTCGGTTACTTTGGTTCGCCTGCGGATCTCATCATTTCTGATTCGATCTCGCAGGGAAACTCCAAGCATAGCCCTTTCCATTGCTCTTTGGGTGACCTTGAGCCGCCTGATAAGGCCCATAGTGAGCGACCACGTCTCCGTTCCGTAAGTCATCACTGGCAACACACACTGGTCGAAGACTTTCGACTTGAGACACTGCGGTATTTGGGACGAGAAGCTTCCAGAACGCTGCCTAGCCGAGTTGGATTCTACGATTGATCTCCTTCTCGAAGTTGGACCTACCTAGTTGGATGGTCTGTCCTAGGTAAATATAGTTCTCTACAACTTCGAGTGCAGAGTCTCGAACTTTCAATTGAGTGGGTGCAACATGGATGTTCGACATGATTTTCGTCTTATCCATGTTCATTTTCAGACTGACGGAGTTAAATAACTTCTGAAGGGCCCGTAGGATTGGTGTACCACCCGCCTTCAGAAGCTCTACCGTAACTCCATCATCACCAGGCGCCTTGTTGTTCTTAATCTGTTCGAGAGCCATTCTAATCTCGCACAGGCTGACGTCCGGGATGTCGTCGGTGAAGTGTTGGGTTAGTCGTGCTCTGGGATCTGAGGCACAACTATTGACAGGTGACTGGGTTTTCGTATACAGCTGTCCGTAGGACCTCTCAATCTCTCCCAGCAACTCAGGTCTAGACGTGACGATTCTGCCATCCTCAGTCTTCAGCTTCGTCAGTTGGCTCTGTCCAACAGACAGTTCTCTTGCAAACAATTTAGAGCCTTTGTTCCGCTCAATGGCTTCTTTAATACAATTTGTATTAATATGGCGCGTGTCGCGAGTCAGAGACTTTGAGATCTGTCTGTTGAGCTGCCGGTATCTGGTAGCATCATCAGAGGATGTCAGAACCATTTTCCGTCTTTCGTCCATAAGCTGCAGGGTATAGTCGGAGATCTTTTTGGTTCTGTTTATACGGTGGGCCTTGAAGACCTTAGACCCAGCCGTATGGACAGCTTCTACGAGCCTGTCGTGGTATGAGTCCACTTCCTCGCAATCTGCTAGGCATTCGAAACGGTTTTGTAGTTTGAGCTGAAAGGGTTTAGGGTTTTGGATGTGAATGGGTAAAGGTCGAAGCGTAGACTTTATCAGTCGGGACCTCTGGAGCTTGACATTTAGGTTTAATGAGCCTCTCACCAGTCTGTGATCGCTCCCGGTTTTAACCGTATTGATCACTGAGACGTCATTGAACATCTGTCTACTCGTCGACAAGATAAAGTCTATCTCGTTTTTTGTTTTACCATCGGGGTTTACCCAGGTCCATTTGCGGTTTTCCGGCTTCTTGAAAAAGGAGTTCATCATAAAGAGTCCCTCCTTCTCCATGAAGTCGGCCAACATTTGGCCCCGGGGATTCAGGTATCCAGTTCCAAATTGCCCCACTCTCAGCTCATTCCCGAATCGTTTACCCAGCTTCGCGTTAAAGTCCCCCATGACCACAGTGAAATAAGAGTTCGAGGTATGTATGGCTCTAGAAATATCCTCATACATGACCTCAACCTCATCGTCGGAGCGCGTCGAAGTCGGCGCGTAAACCTGTATGACCTTCAACGAATACCGCTTGGTAATTCTGAGTTTAAGGTACGCAACCCTAGTCGACACACTCTCGATTTTCACTATGTTGTGGACGAGGGACTTGTGGACTATGAACCCAACACCACCTTGGGACAGTTGGTCGCCCTCCCGGAAATAGAGCAGATTCCCGGATTTCAGGATTATCGTGTCCTCCCCCTCTCTTCGGACTTCAGATAATCCTATTATGTCCCAATGTACCCTGCTCAATTCTTCCTCCAGTTCGATCATCTTCTCGTCGGTCCGCAGTGTGCGTGTGTTGTATGTTGCCAGGGCCAGAGGTCATCGGTTTTGGTAACGTGGAATCTGCCAGGGATTCTTAGCACCCCCTGCCCTGCCGTAACCACGGCTGTTACCATGGCTGGGAATAGCAGGGCTGCCGGGGACTGAGGGCCGCGGTTTTGTTGTGTCCATCATTTGGGAGGATATGCCATAATCGCCACGCTTGGCAGGCGGGTTGGCGATCGCAGTAGGATAGACATGGTACTCAGGAGAATGCTGCTGCCCGTTCTCTGGTATATATTCCCTCGGGACGACTTCTACGTCCCCCCACGGGATGAGAGGGGGTGGCGATATTCTCTAGGCCGTCACCACACAGCCATATTATCACTTATGTTAAAATAGTAGATATCGATTTTATGGTTCTTAAACAGTAATTATTGGCTAACTACCTATTGATTTACCTGAGGTTTATAGTATTTACAACCACTTAGGCTTACAATAGAAGAAATAATAACGATTACCAGTATGCGCTGAAAATTTTACGCAAACCACACCATATTAAAATTTTCAATTCAAAAATTCACTTTACCATACAAACTGGCTACATTCAATCACTGGCCAGTGTGGCCGCAATATGATTACCTATTGTTTAAACCTTCTTTATGCATATAGCATCACGTATTTTTTCGATTCAATATTCATTTCTAAGTTCGATAAGCCCACACATTAATCAAATGACAGGAACCGATAAATACGCCCATATTACCCAATTTGTCTCACAATCCCCTGGGATGGTTGTGGGGATTCGATTGGTATAATTGCAATGTGTATTGGCTTGCCTATTCATTTGATTAAAATGGACAATTGATTGAGCACTATCACTCTTATTTAAAATAATTCCTTGATCCGCCGCTTAACCATGTCTCAGCTAAACCCTGCTCAACCACTTAAACCCCGCTCAACTATTTCTTTATTTAAAAACCCTACTTAAAGGTTTCTCAGCTAAGTAACGTCATTTTATTTTACACTGTCAACATTTCTGAGACTGGTATAGAGCTTGACCAAAATTAATCGACTAAATCGGATTATGTATCAAAACTTTATGATTTTTGCTCTATGGTAGACATGGAATGATAGATTTATGATCGTAACAGTGCATTTTCAAGGACTATTGATTTTCTTTGGTGGATTTTGAAGTTTGTTATAAGATATCAACTGGAATTCGGTATTTATTTAAAAATTAAAACGGTTAGTAACTTCAATAAAACCTCCATTCACAAACAAACGTGAAACAAAACGTCAGCTGATGCAAATAAAATCCGCCATATTTGAGCAAGCTTTAAACCAGGGGCCGTCGTGGTTTAAATTTTGACATGGCTCAACCGCGGGTCAAAGTTAAATCGTGTTTTTAAATGAAAAATTTGATAAACCATGGTTGAACGGCCGGCTTAAATTTAAGTAGCGTTTTTGAATAAGACTGATGTGTTTACCTATCTAAACGAGTAGGTAGTTACTAAGATTTTGAACATTTGTTCCTTAGGCGTAGTGATAAGTTTGCTGTGTGACTGACGGCAAAGAATATCGCCACCGCTTTCGTGGGGGGTGTAGAAATCGGCCCGAGAGAATACCTATCAGAGTACGGGCAGCATCATCTCCGGGAACTATGACCATCGTACTAAAATCACCAACTAGGCCGGCTAACCGGCTATAATAGCATATCCGTCCATTTTTGGAAGATGCTCTTGTCCAGCAGTAAACCTTTTTTGGCAGACATGATGATGATGAGGTATAGGTGGGGCAAAAATAACTTGCACTTAAGTTGATGCCTAGAGTTGTTTCAATAGTACAGAGGAATATTAAGCTACTTTTATAATTTGAAATGATTCAAAGTGGTTTATTGGATTATGATTTTTCCTCTAGACGCTGCCTTAAATCACTTTTTTTGCATGATTTTTTTCCTTCATCGAAAATTAGAAGCGAGCGGGGGCTTAAGTCATCTAGCAAAGTCGGAATAATGGAGTCCGTTACCTCACAAGAGAGGTGATAGGCCATTGTCCATTACACTGGCCTAGGGCAGGTTGCTGGACTTCACATGCCATCAAGAACATTTTGGAGAATCCTCCGCACTATGTTTTCCTTCAACTTTTTAAGTAAGACATAATGGGTGTAGGTTAGTTTTGGGTTTGGTCGTAAGATCATTGATTTTACAGCTCAACTGTCTACCCACTAGACTATCTCGTACTACTGGCCAGAATATTATTTCTTCACACAAATAATCTTTAATGGCAATATTACTACCGTGAAATGCAGGTCTATTTTAACCAGGTTTTAATGAATAAACGGCCATGTTTCCTTGTAATGAAAATAATTTCCATCAAGATAAAGCACTAGTGCCCACCTAAGGGATTTCCATGCCCAAGTTCCATTAAGTAATACTGTGAATTAGTTTCTCAGACACCATATTTCTAGCTTCGTACTAAAACAATAATAGTCAGATGGAAAATATGTTACATATTATTTAATGCACACAAGCTTTAAGTTTAATTTTTCTGTAGAGAATTTTTAGGTTATAATATAATAGATGTTTTATACATCATTTGATAAAATGTAATTAAATAATTAATTTAAGGTTCAATTTTCATAAAACGGAGTACAAAGTTTTTGCTTCAAGTATTAATATTATGATGATATATATGATAAACATTACGAAACCTCGTGGGTTCCCACCCACCTAAAGGTTAGTTATTGGATATTAAATGGTAATAAATATAAATCTATGTATATAACTTAAATATACATGTATAAATCTAAATAAGCTACATATTGTTAACATTTACATGGACAGATGTGCAGGCATACTTAGCGCATAATAACACCGCAGGCAAAGTAACGGGTGTCATCATCATCATCATATCAGCCGAAAGACGTCCACTGCTGGACAAAGGCCTCCCCCAAAGATCTCCACTTCTTGCGCTATTCACATTCAGTAACGGGTGTGATTAACATAAAATAAGATGCTTATATGTTCACTCCTGGTCCATTCAGCGGTTGCCTGGAATAGACCGTACCAATGGCTAAGGCCGTAATTTGTACAATCTTGATAATATGCTCATAGTTCTTTCTATGTAATATTTTTTGGTGTACAATAAAGAGTTAGTTAGGTACTTAAACATTATGAAGTACAATATACTTATTTAATTGCTCTTTTCTTTCATATTACTGACTCTATTACAATCCCAATTTTAAAGCAACTAAAGATAATTATAATGTAAGTAGCAATTTAAATGAAAACCACATTAAAATAAAAGGTTTACTGTTTATTTCTGTTTCCAACTTAAAAGAATAACGTTTAAGTTGTGCTATACTTTTACATCCACAAACACACATAAATCTAATTTTATTTCTAATAAGTTTCTATTCACTTGCTTTCATATCATAAATATCCTTACAATGTTACAAAAACATTTTACCAATGAACGTTATTTAGTACAAAACGGCCGATATTTACTTTCAAAGTTAATGAGGTTATTATAATGTTCAAATTCCAAAAATATCGGTTGTATAACGGTTCGTTAAGCAGTTGTTCGTAAATAGCTTGATATACCTTATTATGGCGGATTAACGGTGCTGTGACTCTCTTATTTTACCAACAGGGTATATTGTGAGGCTATTTTGAAGTCAGTATATTAAATACTGACTCCAAGCCAAAATAATGATAAACATAGGAACAAAAACATTTGTACAGCATTGTTGATTTATTCGACTACTCCAGATAGTTAAATAACGGTTCGTTAAGCATTTGTTCGTATATATGAAATGAAATGAAATGAAATGAAATATTTATTCAGCACTTGGGTATTAACATACACTTGTACTTGTCAAGGTCACAATGCAGTACATAAACAAAGTGGATAGTAAAAAGTTACAAAAAAAAAAATAATCTGTCAGTCCGTGCGGTTTGTTTTATCGCATATATTTTCTGAAATCCTTAAATAAATAACAATGTACTAATCTATTATTTTGAAATTTAGTTCTACTATATTAAAAATAAAGAATTGAAGACTAAAGCAAAAAACGAAATTCTAAGTGAGGGTGTGATCACATGCACGGGATCACCGATCACGCATTAATGGGCCAAAGCGATCCTCGCCGCTGAGGAACCTACCCTAGCTAGCCTGCGGCTTTCTCTAGCTGCCTAGGTGGACGACCCGGAGAAGAAAGCCACAAAGAAACTCCGGGCTTGCTTTTTTCGTCTTCTTTTGCTTTCAGTTTACGATTTTTATTTTTTAAATGTCATGTATTTTACTTACATTGTGATTGGTTGTTATGTAGGCTAATGCACGCACAGAACCGTTGTCATTCAGTGAATCATAATAAAGTAAATAAGCAATAGCATTCAATTTCACTCAAGCACTTAGAATATAGCTATTGATATACCTTATTATGGCGGATTAACGGTACTGTGACGCTTTTATTTTATCAACATGGTATATTCAAAATGGAACACACCCTGGTGTTCCATTTTAAGGCATTTTGAAGTAATATAATATCTAGGGACAATGTCACACAGATCATCCTAGCCCCAGACTAAGCAAAGCTTGCACTATGCGTACCAGGTGACGATATACATACTTATATAGATAGATAAATACTTAAATACATAGAATTAATTGAATATACATTTTGAAGTAAGTATATCACACTAATATTATAAAGGCGAATGTTTGTGAGTGTGTGAGTGTGTATGTTTGTTACTTCTTCACGTCTAACCGACTGGAGCCATTATAATAAAATTTGGTGTGGACTTAGCTGATACCCTCGTTTAACACATAGGCTATAGTTTATTAAGTTAAAGGGTAAAACCGCGAGGCACAGCTATGTGTAGATATCCGAAGAAAAACAATGATAAAAATAGGAACAAAAGCGCTTGTACACAAATGTTGATTAATTCGGCAAACACAACAGATATACTGTGTACGATACTCGTATCTACGACCACTGCGGTCACCAACTCGCATGCCATTTGTCGTTAACACAAATATTAATCTTTTGCAAGCAGTGAACCTATTTAATGAATTAAATTGATTTGTTTCATGTAAACTAAGAAATGCACACAATATGCTAAGACGAGATTTAATTTATTCCCTGCCGTCTTTAATTTATAATAAAGTTTTAGGCTGCATATATAATTGTTTACAAATCATAGACGTACGAACGGACAGACAGGGAATTCATCAAAAGAATGACAGTCCTGTTTTCCACTTTGTGTACAGTACTCTAACTAACACCAACTTGCCTGACAAACTACCATACCATTCTTACCAAATAGAGAAAATGGATGGATGATTTCACCTATCGAAGTTAATGATCACGAGATCATAAGATGATCAATTGAATGCCACACAGTAAGCTACCCAAGTACACAGCAAAAACAACATAAAGCAACTTCAATTTCCCAGTTTAAATCACTGACTACACAATACCTAACTTTTCCTTTATTGTTCGTTCTTGATTTTATCGCAATACGTGATTTGCCGTGAGTTAAATTTACAATTTCCAATTGGTGCTACATTCTGTTGAAATGAGTAAATTCATTTATTAACCCGAATTGGAAATGACACATTACGCGAATGAAAAGTTTCATCAATATTTTTAATTTTACTTACATAGTTTTTGATTGGCGATTTGTTGTCGTGGGTAATTGGAGCATATTAATTGAGTTTGATTACCCCAATAACAATATACATTATTTTTCTAAGAGCATTATAATCTTCTATTAGTTCAAGTGGTTAGTGAATCCGACTGCTAAACCAGAGGTTGTGGGTTCCATCCTCACCGAGGTCAAATCTTTATGTGATGAGCACGGTTATTTGTACTGTGTCTGGGTGTAATATATCTATAATATGTATGTATTTAGAAATATATAAGTATGATTATCTATCTGGTTGCTATAGTACAAGGTCTGCCTAGTTTGGGATCAGATGGCAGTGTGTTAGTTGTCCCCAGATATTTGTTTATTGAAGTTATACTTCTTTTGGAGCGATGGAGAAAAATGATGAGAGTGAATTTTTACGATGCGCGCGCACACCGACACCTAAATTTAACAGCATGAAGTTAGTTCTAGGTGGTTCGATGCGCGCGCACACCGACACCTAAATTTAACAGCATGAAGTTAGTTCTAGGTGGTATGAAAATTGATAACTATGTTCAAGTTGTATATTCTAGTATTTTTATATGTAGAACACGTGTTTCGTAAGGGTAAAATTAAACAGTGTGAATAAATAAATATTATTTTGGTGTTTTTATTAAATCAATTTCATATACGACGGTGATACTAATAATTTATTATTTATTTCCATACGCCAAAGAAGTATAACTTCTAACGCGTGTACATAAGTACACACACTCTTTTTTTTTTAAATAAAGAAAAATTACCGCATCTATTTTTACTGCAAATCTGGAAACTATATTTGTAGACCGCCCTAGCTACTGTCAATGAAGGACTAAGTAGAGACGAGAATGAATTCTCGTCTCTACTTAGGCTGTCTGGGAGAGTTGATACTTCCTAATAACGCCACCTATAGTATACGTTTCAACAATTAATAATGACGGGCCTGTGGCGTGGTTGGTAAATGCTTGCTTTGCACGCCGCGGGTCGGGGGTTCGATTCCCACCCAGGACAGATGTTTGTGTACATAAACATGTCTGTTTGTCCTGTGTCTGCGTGTAATTATCTATATAAGTATGTATATACAATAGTAAAGTAGTTTATGTAGTATATTAGTTATCTGGTTTCCATAGTACAAGCTCTGCTTAGTTTGAGATCAGATGACCGTGTGTGATTAATTTCCTAAGATATTATGTTAACGGTCACCATAGCCTAATTGGTAGTGCTCCTGCCTACGAAGCTGGTGGTCCTGGGTTCGAATCCCGGTAAGTGCAAATATTTGTGTGATGAGCACGAATATTTGTTTCTGAGTCATGGATGTTTTCTATGTATATATGTAATCTATGTGTATCTATCTATATAAGTATGTATATCGTCGCCTGGTACCCATAGTACAAGCTTTGCTTAGTTTGGGGCTAGGATGATCTGTGTGACATTGTCCCCAGATATTATTATTATTAATAATAAAGTGTTTATGTACCTCTCTTAGACAAAAACTTTGCTTCAAAGATATTCAAAAACGAGACGTGCAAATTAATACAGTGTCAAATGAAATGCAGACTTGCGATTGATGACATGACGTGACGCTTCGTTCAAAGGCCTTTAATTTGAGCATTCACCGACTCGGTGTTCGGATACGCCTAAGGAAATTATCCATATTCATACATGAATAGCAGTTCTACACTAGACATTCAAATCGTGAGTTCGGATTTGCGAATTCGTTTAGTTTTATTTACTATTGAATGGCCTAGCGTTTGGTTTTTATCAATTGATTCTTGAGGAGAATTCTTAAATGCGAATGATGAAATATGGACAGAGCCGTTGATGACAACTGGTAACCAAAACACTTCTATAACCACTTGTCCCACAGTTATTTATAAATGATTGCTTCACACGAAATGAGTCTCCTTAATCAAGAACCCTTGAGATGATGTGTGATTGCTTAACTATGTCTACAAAAAAGTAGTTATGTTTACAACAAATGTCTTATAACAAAAGAAATCATCTATCAGCGACTATGGCGAAGGTACTCAAAGCTATTTACTCACAACGGTATTTAAGTGATTGGTGAGGTTTAGCAACTATTAGACTCGCGGTCAGTCCGAAGATCGGTTACCGTTAAACTGGTTTAATTTCTGAGGGTCACCGTGCTTCGGAGGGCACGTTAAGCTATGGGCTCCGGTTGAAGTCGTTAGACAACAGTTAATATGTCAGAGGCCTACAAAGCGGATTGAACAACTCTGACACTAGGGTAACCGTTGTCCATACGATGAAGTAAAGTATTGATGAAATAGCATTTATTTATTTTATAAATATATAGCTATATATTCCCTTTTCTATCATAAAATCTCGTTATACCCATATTATTGGTTACTACGGTGTACCTACCCAGGCTTACAGCTCGTGGCGGCCGTTATCCTAAATACGTACAGTATGGCTACGTTTGAACTAACAGAGCCTGTGGTTACCTAAGACCCTGCTGACTACAAACCTAGCCTTCTAACAATCACCTAGTACCCTAGCTTCCCTAACGCCCTAGCCTACCATACAAATCAGATCGAACGTAGGTTACGTCGGTTTTGACGTACGGGATGTCTGTCACAGGAGACCTACGGTAACAGACGGAAGTTGGGTAGGAATAGGGGTTCGTGTACGTCGTGCAATGTACACAGGAAAAGGTTTTCCCACTGCCGATCCCACAGACTCATAGGATCGATGACGGCTAAAGGTGTCTTGGCCACAGTGAGAGGAGTTACAGGAGATGAATCAAAATCGACTCCAGCTTGATGACTAGTTTATTACAATAATTAACTTTATTATATACAAATTTTGTGGTAAATACACATTGATGCCTATTTACATGTGTGTTGTGTGTGTATCGAGCCGATGCAGCGAAAATCTCAGTAGGCCACTTCCCAGTGCTGACGGTGTGCCGGTGTTGCCGGCGCGTGTAACGAATGTATGTCGCTCTTAATGTTGACGCTGTGATTTTTTGCTGGCGCGTGTAGTAGATGTATGTTCAAGGTTGAACATTCTGGCGCCTCTCAGGACCTGGACTCTAGTTGGTATAACTCGATTGTCTCGCTCAGCATAGTTGGTTGTTTGTGGAGGGACCTTGGCTTATCCTTCCTTGGTTGCTGTGCTGCCCGGCGTATTGGTTGACTGTATATAGGGTCCATGGTGACGGTTGTATGTTGCTGTCTTATTGGTTGGTCCGGCTCACGCTGCGTAGACGACTCTGTGGCGACAGGTTGCGTGGACACTTCGGCTGGTTGGTCCGCTGCCTTTCCTCTTGAACACCTGGTATGATGCTGTGTTGTGGCTGCAATCCATCTCACCATCGGTGGTCCGTAAGTAACTATAAGTAATATAGCAAGAAACAAGATTATTGATGATATAAAACTGGTTAAATATGTGTGAGCGCTGATTTGCTTCCAAATAGTGTTGTCTAAGTCTGTTTGTAGCGTATTTTCTTTGTTGATTAGATGCTGAAAAATGTCTGTTGAGCTATCTATTATTTCCTCTTTGGATATTTTCAACATGTTATTAGTAGAAACGTGTGTATTTATAGAAAAATCTGTTTGTTTTGAATACGACGCTACAATCTGTACTGACATTGATCTTTTAGCAGTTAATATATTATTAAATGTTTTAATAATACAGTTATCTGAGATTTGTATCACACCAACATCTCGAAGCTCTACTTCTTCTCTTTGACCGTCACAAATGATTGAAATTGCAATATGATCTCTTACAATGAATAACCATGTGTTCTGCATGTACAGTTGTTTCCATATTATACTATTAGGTATATTAAATGTGTTGGTTAAACATTTCGTACGTGTGTTATTGGTGAAAAGTTGGTTAACAATGCAATTTTCACCGCCCCAGGGTAGCAAATAAAATGATTACGTCTATGTAAACAACTTTTAAATTCTTCATAATTTAAATCAAAATATAGTTCGTTGTTGTAATCTACACCTATGTAAGCTTTTTGAACTTGTATATTTTGAAATGATTTATCTGAATTTTTCTTTGGGACCGGCGTAACATACACTAAAGTATAATTAGTTATGTCTTGTATAGGAAAATAAGCGTATATTTGTATGTGGGTGTTGTTTTCAGTTATTCTGGTTTCTAGTAATTGTTGTTGAACGATTTTTAAGTTCGATGGTAATTTTTTATTTGCTGTTAATATCACATCACTGACGTTCTTTGGTGATAATACGCTGTATACTGTTGCTTTAGCTAAGTAGATTTCCAGTAGTCCAGAATAATAGTCCATAATTTCTCCTATGTAGTTATGCGCTAGTTGATAAGTCTGCATAATGCGTATGTTTACACTATTGTGGTCAATTGTGTTGTACCATCGGTTGCAATTATCCATATACTTTATAACTTTGTTTAGTTTGGTTTGGTACCTCATTAGTTTTTGTCTTATCTTTTTTTCAGTTTTGTTGACTTGTGAAATAGTTGTAATCATGAATTTTGTTTGATGGCTAGCCGCTTCAATTAGTTTTTGTTGGTTCAAATCTTTAGCAAACTTTCGTTCTAGTTGTAAAAGCCTTGCCACAGCTTTTTGGCGAGAATCCCCGTAATCGATATTGTTATCCTTGAAAGGAAGTCTCACGGTGTAGGTTCCATCCGGATTCCTAATTGTAGTTTCTTGGTAAAAGTTTTCGCAGTCTTGGTCGTAATTCGATAACTGGTATTTTTCGGGTACTTCCTCTAACTCCCAAAACTTGCTTAGTTGTTGAACTTCTGTAGTACGTGTTGTCATACTGATGATTTTTATTGTATTAGTGGTAGTCTGATTACAGCAAATCCCAGATAAAATCCATCCAAATTCTGTATCTTGTGCGATAATTCCATCTTGAATCTTGTACAATCCGTTTAATAGTAAATTACTATATTCTTGAGCGCCCAATATTATATCTATTGGGCCTCTTTTGTAATACGTAGGGTCGGCAATTAGTTTGTTTTGTAAACAATCTGACCGTATTTCTGGTATGTTTTTCTCTGGTAGCGAGCCAGTTAATTTTGGTAGAATGATAAGTGTGACTGGTAACCTGTATTCGCTGGGGAATCTTGGTTGTAGTTGGACATCGATAGTATAATTCGATGTTTTAGGTTTCTCGTCAGCAATCCCGATTATCTCAGTTTGTATATTGCACCGTGGAAATGCTAACAATTGGGCCACCTCTTCCGTACAGAATGAGGCTTCTGAACCCTGGTCGCATAGAACTCTCAGTACGTGGGATGTTCCGTCTATAGAGTTTGCTTGTACTAAGGCCGTCGCAAGTAACGTGGTTTTTTGTATATCAGCTCTGTAAGTGGTAGATATGTTGGATGTAGACTTTGTCATAGCTTTACTTGTGGATGGGGTTGACAAACCTTCTTTTCTAGACCCACTTTTTAATGGTGACGCGTTTTGGTTGTGATGGTGCAAATAAGAATGGTGACCTCTTTTCCCACAGTATCCGCAACTTTTCGTGCTGTTACATTTAATCGTCATTTCGTGTACCAAACAATTTTTGCACATTTGTTTGTCATTGACCGCCTTATTGCGGTCTTGCACTGTCAGCGCTTTAAAACTAGAACATTGATAAATGCTGTGTTCGTAACTGTGACAAAACCAACACATGCGTTTGTCCTCTCGGTTTTTTATGACATCTGAAAATTCATTGCGCGGCTTGTGACCACTAACTTCTTCTTGAGAAAAGCAAGTACTTTCCAAACATTTAAATCTCTTCTCCAAAAATTGCATCATTTCCGAAAAATCTTGTATTTTGTTTGGTTCCTTCAACTGATGTTCGTATTTTTCATCAGTTTCTGAGTCCCATATTCTACTAAGCAGTCTAGTTAAGATAGGGTCCCACGTTGAGATGTAAATTTTTTGACTTTTCAGTGCCTCTAGGTTTTCATTAATCGTATCATGCAAGTTTCTCAAGTTCGTAGCATTGGCCTTTTTTATTTTTGTCAAACTTAGAATTTTGTCGATGTGTTTGGTAACGATCAATCTCTCATTTTTGTATCGCTTCGTTAACAGAGTCCATGCGGTTGCGTAATTTGCGTCACAGACTGTTAAATGCTTAATCAGCTTAGCGGCGTTTCCTTGTACATGCGTCTTTAAGTACTGCATTTTTTCTGTGTCACTCAATGATTTATCTTCGTGTATTATCTTCAAGAATAAGTCATAAAACGAACTCCATGACTCATAAGTGCCATTAAACGTCGGAATTACTATTTTTGGCAACTTAATCGATGTTTTATGATCGCTGTTTGATGGTTTTTTACTCATAGTTGCGGCAAATTTTTCAATAACAAGCTCAAATTCCGTCTGAGTCCTTTCAAACATATTTTCTTGAAAATAACTGTGTTCAACGGTGCTATCTTCCATTAGGATTAACAAATGTGTTTCTTCAATCTCTTGCCATTGTTTTTGTACAGTTGCTAGTAGAGATTCTAAGTACCAATCCGCCTTGCCCTCAACAATGGATTGATTTGCTGACTGCAGTTTTTTTTGCATCTGATTGATACGAAATAATTGTATAAATATTTTCGGTGAACTGACCACTTTTTCTTCTTGGGGTTCTATGTCTTCTGGCTCATAAATTTGGTTTAGTAATTGTAATCGCCTCTCACACTTCAATAGGTAATCAATAGCTTGCGCGTACTGTTTTTTAATAGAATCGTAGTAGTTAGTAGTGATGTATTTGTGATCACACAACGCATCCTGGTCTTCTAGTCTTGAATGGTTATTGGTCGTTCTTGTAAATATGTCTGTGAGTCGAGCTCTCCTTTCCGTGATGTACTTCAAAGTTTTCCGTGTTGCGGAATCTTTCTTGATGTTAGCGAATATTTGTCTTATTTCATTGTAGTCCGCTTCTTGGCTTCTTATGGTTTCATTAATTTCTTGTATGTCCATTTTTCTAACTGCCCTATCCTATCCCTAACGAACTGTTTCTACGACACTTAGTTGCAATCTTTGCCCTCGATACGGTATGTGCGACTTCTCAAAACACCGGTGAGACCCGCTTGTGGAGAGGCCGGTTCCCGATCCGCTACCGTACGAACGACAACTAAGTTAGTCAGTCCTTCAACATACAACAAAACAGGCGCTTATTGAGTACGCAAGCTTGAAGTACGTTAAAGTGTATGTCAGTAAGTGCTATCCTACAGGAACAAATGAACAAACCCCCCTGGTTCTTAAAATAAGCTCGAAGGACCAAATGTACCTACCCAGGCTTACAGCTCGTGGCGGCCGTTATCCTAAATACGTACAGTATGGCTACGTTTGAACTAACAGAGCCTGTGGTTACCTAAGACCCTGCTGACTACAAACCTAGCCTTCTAACAATCACCTAGTACCCTAGCTTCCCTAACGCCCTAGCCTACCATACAAATCAGATCGAACGTAGGTTACGTCGGTTTTGACGTACGGGATGTCTGTCACAGGAGACCTACGGTAACAGACGGAAGTTGGGTAGGAATAGGGGTTCGTGTACGTCGTGCAATGTACACAGGAAAAGGTTTTCCCACTGCCGATCCCACAGACTCATAGGATCGATGACGGCTAAAGGTGTCTTGGCCACAGTGAGAGGAGTTACAGGAGATGAATCAAAATCGACTCCAGCTTGATGACTAGTTTATTACAATAATTAACTTTATTATATACAAATTTTGTGGTAAATACACATTGATGCCTATTTACATGTGTGTTGTGTGTGTATCGAGCCGATGCAGCGAAAATCTCAGTAGGCCACTTCCCAGTGCTGACGGTGTGCCGGTGTTGCCGGCGCGTGTAACGAATGTATGTCGCTCTTAATGTTGACGCTGTGATTTTTTGCTGGCGCGTGTAGTAGATGTATGTTCAAGGTTGAACATACGGTAATAAACTGAGTCTGGGTGTAATCATCTATATACATTGTATCTATATACATGAGTAGATATACATTTACAAAAGAAAAGTATTATATGTAGTACTAGCAGTGCCCCGCGGTTTTACCCACGTTAAACTTTATAAATTATCACAGCTCCTCCCTCGTAGGTGATAGCATGATAATATGTAGTCTATATGTTGACCCGACCTCTTAGTAATATTCATACAAAATTTGACGTAAATCCATGTAGTACTTTTTGAGTTTCCCCGGTTTGCCCGGACATACATATAGACAAACAGATAAACAGACTAAAAATCGAAAAACTATATTTTTAGCTTCGATATCGATAGCCGATCACGACCCAAGTATCCTATAAAAAAATATTCAATGTACGGTTTTGAATTTCCTACGATTTTATTATATGTATAGATATCAGTTATCTGGTTTCCATAGTACAAGCTCTGCTTAGTTTGGGATCATATGTAAATAATGTCCTAGGAGATTATTATTATTGGTTACTACGGTAATAAAATACACGTCGATCGATGTGTAACAATGTTACTAAAAACTTTAATACATTGGATAAATTCTCAGCCGAACCCAAACCCACACTGGAATTTAGGTATCAATCTTCTACTATCCCTTTGACATTTATTCGGTCCTTGTCAACGTTTTCACGCCCTTCATGTCACAGGAAATTAGGGTTGCCAACTATTTATATATTTCTTTGATTTTTTAAATATTTAGTATTCTATATATCCTCTACAAAAATCATCATCATCATCATTACAGCTTAAATAAGTCCACTGCTGGACAAGCCTCCCTCAAGAATCATCTTGAGGGGATATGCCATAATCGCCACGCTTGGCAGGCGGGTTGGCGATCGCAGTATGATGGTCGTAGTACTCAGAAGGAAGCTGCTTCCCGTCCTCTGGTAGATATTCCCTCGGGTCGACTTCTACGCCCCCCACGGGATGAGATGGGGTGATGATATTCTGATTCTGATATTTGTCGCCGTCACCATACACCAGGCCTCTACAAAAATACAGCATTTAAAATACTGTTTCTATAGTGAATTAATATGCTTTCTCCTCTTATTTTTATCTTAATCTAAGCTAGAATAATCACCATCCCATCTCATCCTGTGGGAGCGTAGAAGTCGTCGTGAGCATCTATCTCTGTGCTATATAAAACCATCATACTGCAATCGTCAACCCGTCCGCAAAGCGTGGCGATTATCGCGTATCCCTCTAAATATCTTTTGCGAAGGCCTTATTCCATCAGCGGACATCAATTGGCTGACATTTAAGTGACATTATGATAAAATATGACTATGTTATTACTAAGAAATGTAAATATGACGAACCGGAAGACGCAGCATGGGCAGCCCCCCTAGAAGGTATCCCGACAAGGCCGAGACGATCTTGCAACGGTCGCGGGAAGCCTCTGAGTGGGGATAGCACAAAACCGGCCATTGTGGAGTACCTTGGGGGAGGCTTTTGTCCAGCAGTGGACGTTTTTCAGCTGATATGATGATGATGAATGTAAATATATATATGTATCTTATTAATTTAAATAATATAGTATTATTTAATAAACTATGAAGATCATCATAATGATATAATAATAATAATATCCTGGGACATTATTTACACACGGCCGTCTGATCCCAAATTAAGCAGAGCTTGTACTATGGAAACCAGATAACTGATATACTACTTTTTTGTATATACATACATATATAGAAAAATTACACCCAGACTCAGGACAAACAGACATGTTGTTCATGCACACAAATGTCTGTCCTGGGTGGGATTCGAACCCACGACCTCTGGCGTGAAAAGCAAGCATTTGTCAACCACGCCAACAGCCCCGTATATATTAAGATACTGTAACTAATATGTGGTTGGCAACCCTGAAACAATCCGTCGCACCTAATTTGTAGAAAATTCTCCCTATTCACTAAATTTCGCCGCACCAACTATTTAAGTAATTAGTTTTAAATATGTATAGCAATTATAGGGGAACCTACACGTGCGCAACGGTTAAGACAGTCGCCTCGCCATTTCATGTTCCGGGTTCGATACCTGCACAGGACAATTATTTGTGTAATCCATAAGTAGTTGTTTTGAGTCTTGGTGTAATTTGTGTCCGATGATCCTTATTTAAAGTATTCCGCGTAAAAAGGTATTTCTTGATGTCTTTTAAAAATTAATAGCAATCATAATAGTAATACAAGTCATTGTTACCATAAAACAATATGATAGTTTCTTTTTTAAGAAAACTTGGCTCTCCTTTTCGCAAAACGTCCATCAAATATTAAATTCATCTTTTTCTTGTGCTTTCTGATCATTAACAAGAGCTACGAAATGCGGGATGACTGTGAGTTACCATTGTTAATGCACCTCTATAATCATCATCATCATCATCATCATCATATCAGCCGAAAGACGTCCACTGCTGGACAAAGGCCTCCCCCAAAGATCTCCACAATTGCCGGTCTTGTGCTATTCGCATCCAGCATTTTTCCAGCGACCCGCACAAGAAGGGGCCTGCCCACGCTGCGTCTTCCGGTTCGTGGTCGCCACTCGAGAACCTTTCTGCCCCAACGGCCGTCGGCTCTACGAGCTATGTGCCCTGCCCACTGCCACTTCAACTTGGCAATTCTTCGGGCTATGTCGGTGACTTTGGTTCGCCTGCGGATTTCGACATTTCTGATGCGATCCCGCAGGGAAACTCCGAGCATAGCCCTCTCCATTGTTCTTTGGGTGACCTTGAGCCTTCTAATAAGGCCCATAGTGAGCGACCACGTCTCTGTTCCGTATGTCATCACTGGCAACACACACTGGTCGAAGACTTTCAACTTGAGACACTGCGGTATTTTGGACGTGAAGATGTTACGTAGCTTCCCGAACGCTGCCCAGCCGAGTTGGATTCTACGATTGACCTCCTTCTCGAAGTTGGACCTACCTAGTTGGATGGTCTGGTCAACGGGCAGCAGCGTTCTCCTGAGTACCATGTCCACCTTACTGCGATCGCCAACCCGTCTGCCAAGCGTGGCGATTATGGCAAATCCCCACAAATGATGGACACAACCTCTATAATACCTTGATACAATTAAAAATTATATATTTTATTCCCAAGACAAAGTTGCAATCTCGTAAAAACATCCAAAAGATATTGGATACAACTTTTTCTGGTACTATCAGATCGTTAACAAGAGTTAAAAGCGTGAGATGACTGTCATATATGACATGAATAGCTTATATAGAGCACAAAATATCACAGCTACAATAATGTAATACATCATTGTATCGGTGGGTCTAAAAACATTTGAATTCACACGCCCTCTATATGCAAGCGTGATAATGGGTCCCATGAGAGTTTGGTATGAGCTAACTATTAATATGCATGAAGACACGCGAATATCATAAGTATATGGTAGGAGATTTGGTACCTAGCTTATGTTTATTTACGCTTCATTGTACATTATATGCATATCTGACCGAGCCCAAATTGGTCGTTGACCGCAAACAACGAATCCAAACTCAATGTATATATATGTAAGTATATTCGACGCAGTGAAAGCATAATAATGCACCCACTGCTGTCCAACTGGAGGAAACAGGCCTTCTCTGACAATGAGAGGATATAGGGCGTAGTCCACCACGCTAGCCTAGTGCGGGTTCGCAGACCTCACATGCACACATCAAAAATATCTTGAAAAAGTCTCAGGCAGCCTCACGATGTTTTACTTCGTCGTTTTAGTATGAGATTATTAAATACAAACATACATATTAATTCAAAAATTTTTCTGTAGGATGAAAACTTGAACGATATGAAAACATTTGAGGAAATAACGAATTGCCGGTAGGACGCGTCCTTTGTGACCTTAGAAACACATGAACCATAAACTAATGCTATAAAAAAAACATTTAATTTTGGGAACTCACGATACACATAAAAAAATCTTATTATTAGGTTTCTTTCAAATTTATAGAAAATGGACTAGGTACTCGCGTTTAAAATTCTGAAGCTTTTCCAAGAACAAACGTTATACATAATAATTAATGTATGTAATATTTGTGGACGTTCAGGCGTATTGTATAATTAAAATCCCGAGTCTTTTCAATGAATCATCAAACAATACATTTTGCTTTGACCTTTTATTTTGTTTCAAATTCATGAGTATACAGAAAAAGTCAAATAAAGATAAGAACAACACAAAAAAGCGGATAAGTGCGAGTCGGACTCGCCCGTGAAGGTAGCTATTAATTGAGTTAATTGAATGAAAGCTAAACTGCGGTTTACGATTTAAATGGGGTTAAAAATAACTACTTACTAGATCTCGTTCAAACCAATTTTCGGTGGAAGTTTGCATGGTAATATCATATTTATCATTTTCTTAGTTTACCACTTTGGAAGTGTCTCACGCGCAAACTATTCAGTTTTAAAATAAATGATATTAGAAACCTAAATATAATTTTTGAAGACCTGTCCATAGTCACCCCGCAAATGTTGAGTTTCCGTTCTAAGTATGGGGAACCCCCAAAATGTATTGTTTTTTTTTTCTATTTTTGTATGAAAATCTTAATGCGGTTCACATAATCTACTTGTACTTACCAAGTTCCAACAGTGTAGTTCTTATAGTTTCGGAAAAAATGGCTATGACATACGGACGGACAAACAGACAGACTCTGCTATTTGGCTACAGAACCCTTATAACAATGTACAAACGTGCTACTCATTCCTAAAGAAACTTCCTCCTGCTCCTATAGCAGGTCTACTGGAAGAGATTTCCTTATGATGATTTTATCTTGAAAGATGTAGAACAACACGAGGTTTTAAGTGTACAGAATGACATATTTAGAAACATTCCATTTTTTGTATTTAAAAATAATACAACGCTCGCACTAGGAAAATTAATCCCTGTGGCTACTTTACAAACATATAATTGTCGGACATAAATTACATCCGGACTCACAACAACTATTTATGGCTAACACGATAGTGATCCTGCGTGGGAATCGAACACGGAACATGAAGTGGCGAGGCGACTGTCTTAACCGCTGCGCGACACTTGAAGTCAAAAAATTACATAAATACATACCTACTCTAAATCGGTGAACAGAGGACTAATTCCATACAATAAATAGCTCAATATTGTTCAAAATAATAAAGAAAATAACCATCGTCCTTAATGGTTTGAATAAAATATAAAAAAAATATACGCTCTTTTTTACTAAAAATAAATATATATAACTTGGGACAACTAACACCGTCATTTGGTCCCAAACTAGTAACCTGACAATTGATAAACAAACTTAGGTATATACCTAAGTTTAGTATATATATACCTAAGTTCAGGAATACAATATATTTTTTGCTTCACGTTTTAATATTATGATGATATCATCATAATATTAAAACGTGAACAAAAAAATATATTGTATTCCTGTTTACGAAAATTGCGCGGACGGAGGAGCATGAAATTTGGAACAGTAAAGCATCTTCTACACGGTTGCAAACCAACGTCCCAACTGAGGTCACCCTAGTGGTTGCCATCCATCTAGACTGCACAATTGCAGATAGATGAATGGCAACCACCAGGGTGATTAAAGTTCCCCGTAAGATCACTGTAGCCTAGTTGGTAGTGCTCCTGCCTACGAAGCTGGTGGTCCTGGGTTTGAATCCCGCTAAGTGCAAATATTTGTGTGATGAGCGCGAATATTTGTTTCCGAGTCATGGATGTTTTCTATGTATTTAAGTATTTATCTATCTATATAAGTATGTATATCGTCGCCTGATACCCACCCATAGGACAAGCTTTGCTTAGTTTGGGGCATTGACATTGTCCCTAGATATTATTATTATATGGAAAAGGAGTGCAGAAATTCTTCGAAGAAAAATAAAGATATATTTATTTGTCAGAAACTTGTGTAGTTAAAAAGATATTACATACAAGAGGATTACGTCTAAGTAATATTGTAAAAGTTAATTGTATGTATAAAGGACGGACAAATTTTGTTACAGCATATTTTGTTAAGAATAAAATCACGTCATTTAAGGCGCGGGTAGTGATAAAATATATAACAGGGTCATTTGTAGGTCACATCAAGGTAATTAGCTGGGGGTAGCCTCATAAAGTTATAAAGTTAGTTTATACAGTTGTGTAAATATTGAAGCAAAGTTACCCATTACTCCTATAAGTCCAAAAGGTGAAAAAGTAAATTTCATTCATTTTTCAGCACATCCAGCTACCCCAACCTGTCAAATTTCTTTTATACATTTTTAACTTTATCAGAAAAGCATAAGGTTCACTTTCAATTGGGGAAATTTGACAGATTGGGGTACCTTGTTGTTTGTTGTGTAGAGTTGTTTAAGCTTAGTTCGGATTAAATATTAGGACACAGGATAAAACTTTACTTGGCGAAATTTAGACATAATTAGGCCCTCAAATGTTATCATAACAGTCACTTTGGCTTACAACCTTTACACATATTTCTTTATTTTTTATATTTGAACATAAGTTTATATAACATCGATAATCGAAAGCTATATAACATCGATATCAATTAGTTGCTCAAATCTACCGCTGTGAGAAGCGGATATAAGGATTGACGCACAGGCGCTAAACGGCTCTTTTACGTTTTTGTTCCCTAGGGGATACGAAATGGTTCCCGTACCAAAACCACATAAATCTTACGCAGTACACATTGTGATTGTCCTTGGACATTCAACTGATATGCTTAACGAAGTATTGCGACATTTTTTCGGAGAATCTTCTGATAAAGTTGTGAACTAAAAACGATTAAGAAGTGCCCGTCAATTGGTATTATTATACGAATTGACGGGCATTGGTATTATTATACCAATTGACGGGCATACATTGTGACGATGGGCCGGTTGGCGCGGTCGGTAGATGCTTGCCATTCACGCCGCAGGTCGTGTGTTCGATTCCCACCCAGGACAGTATTTTTGTGTGCATGAACATGTCTGTTTGTCCTGAGCCTGGTTGTAATCGCACTAATATTATAAAGCTGAAAGCTTGTGAGTGTGTATGTTTGTTACTTCTTCACGTCTAAACGGCTTGCTCGATTTCAATAAAATTTGGAATGGAGTTAGCTGACACCCTGGACTAACACATAAGCTATAATTAATAAAGTTTAACGCGGGTAAAACCGCGGGGCACAGCTAGTTATATATAAAAGAAAAGTAGTATATGTAGTATATCGGTTATTTGGTTTCCATAGAAGAAGCTCTGCTTATTTTGGAATTAATTTCCCAGTATATTTTTTACGACCTGACAAAGTTTTTGAAGTTATACTTCTTTTGGCGCGATGGAGAAAAATGATGAGAGTGAATTTTTACGATGCGCGACGTTAGTTAGTTGACGACGTGAGTATATAACAGCATGACGTTAGTTCTAGGTGGTATGAAAATTGATAACTATGTTCAAGTTGTATATTAAGAAGTATAACTTCTAACGCGTGGTCATAAGTACACACAAGTTTTTTTTAATTGAAATTTTCCTCTTACCTCGTTTTCAGTATTTGCACGATTTGTTACGTTAAGGTGAGGTTACCTCATCTAAATTTCATGAGAGCCGGCCTCTCATCAATTACGTTTATTTGGTACACTGCCTTTTGTGCCCACTCGTAGAGATGTTCCTTTTACGGTTCTTGTTGCTTGATGGATCGTTATAATTCCATTCGCGGATACATTGCGGGGATGGATTACTCTCTTATATAACAAGGTGATTGGTGGAATAAGATTAACACCAGTTAGGGACAGTGATCAATTTTATCGCAAAAACGAACTCAATTTTGTATAGGTAGTAGTTAATATAGTAATGAAGCCGCCTTATGGCAACTGTTTTTAGACTGCTATCTTGTGACTTCAGACGAAGCTTAAAGCATGAAAACGCTCTGAAATGAAACCATTCAGGAGTCCCCCATTTATGGACTGGTCGCAGGTGTAGATATTTCAATTTCAACACGCCGATAGTGCAAGAACTTTGTACGCATGTGAGCACTTCCGCTCATCATAAAATTAGCCATTTATAAACTTATTGTTATGTCTATAAGTTTTCAAGAATGAATACATGAATAAAGGGTATTCTCCTTAAAAAATAAGACTAAAAAGGCGGTGGTTTTATTCATAGAATTATTTATGTTTATGTAGAAGTTCAAGTTAATATAAAATTACTAAATTGTGATACAAATAAACATATAATAATAATAAATTTCCTGGGACATTATTCACACACGGCCAACTGATCCCAAACTAAGCAGAACTTCTGTTATGGAAACCAGATAACTGTTATAATTATTGCATATACTACTTTTCTTTTGAAAATACTTACTTATATAGATTCAGGACAAAGAGACATGTTCATGCGCACAAATATCTGTCCTGGGTCGGATCAAACCCACGACCTGCGGCGAGAAAGGCTAGCATTTACCAACCACGCCAACCGGCCCCTCTAAATACATTTTATAGGTACTTTATTAAATAAAAAAAAACTGTTGATCCTGGCTTACAGGTGCTGTGGTAGGTAAAAGAAAGGTACTAGACAGGGGTCGCTATATGGAGAGCGTCCGTGAACTAAACTATTGACTTTTCCTGTACACGGCAACCGTTATGTTCACGGACGATCAAATATAGTTTTCTTAGCAATTATTATTATCTATACATATAATAAAATCGTAGCAAAGTCAAAACTGTACATTGAATATTTTTTTTAAAGGATTCTTCGGGCGTGATCTACAATCTATATCAAAGCCAAAAATATAGTTTTTAGAATTTTTGTCTCTTTGTCTGTATGTATTTCCGGGCGTAAATCAAAAAGTACTGCATGGATTTACTTCAAATTTTGCATGAATATCACTAAGAAGCCTGGTCAACATATAGGTTACATATTATTACGCTATCACCTACGGGGGAGAAGCTGTGATAATTTATAAAGTTTAACGCGGGTAAAACCGCGGGCACAGCTATTGAAATATATACCCCGGAAGTTGATGCAAGTAGACATCCAGTATTTTATGTACAAAAACCCAGAGGGTAAAATTCCTAACAAAGTAGATGGCTTGGTATTTGGTTTACATCTCACATCTCAACATAAGACATTCTTCCCCGCTTGAGTCTGATCGTAGTTTCATTCGGTAATTACGGTTTGGTAATTACTTGCCTAATCCTTTGATTTCAGTGGGTGAACACGGCGTTGTTTATCAGGCCATCTGGAGCTGAGCCATTAAGTATATACTTTTGTAAATTAGGGCGATGGTGCAACGATTTACTGTACCTACCTATTTAATTGACTTGAGATGAGAAACTGTATAGTCAATGCCGAATCAAACTGACATGAGTCACAAAATACAATTTATTTTCATTTAAAATCTCGATTTATAATAATGTCAAGGCCAAGCTCAATGGAGACTAGTCATCTGGGCGTATTATAGTGCACAAGTGTGTGTGCAAACACAGGTGCAATTCTATTCCATAATCATTCGATGAGACATTTAGCGACACGACTGGTAGGACGTCAGGTACAGGTCCAATAACTTTTGGAGCTATCCGAGGCAAGAGGGATGTAATACCGCCAATTCCCAGACTTTGGGCTGATACTGGGAAAATTACTTTATAGAAAAATCCCAAAATCTCTTATTGGTCCGAACTGAATTGAACTCAGGACCTCATTATCTATGTTTGAACACGCTACCGCTGGAATGATACATGTGGAATCTGAATATAAAAAGACGTGTGGCACTCGGAGACTGCCGCGGTAAAGCTATTGCATAGCATTTTTTATCAACTTATGCAATTATAATTATTTATTTATTTTATAATACTGCATTTGTGATAATAATAATAAAATGAATGTATATAGAGTACTAACTCATTTTCTTTCACAATTTTTTCGTGACTGTCTTCATTAATAAATGCACTTTGTTTATTCATATTTAAAACACTTTGTACACAAATTACACGAGTACAGATATTCACTGTTGTACGTAGATGATAAATACCTATACACCTATATACTTTCTCACAAACAGCTGATTACGGTAGTTTTTTAATACAACCAATGCCACCTAAAGGCGGGTTGCTGAACTAAAGAGACAAGCGTGATATTTCAAAAAGTCATTAAAAGTTCTGGTATGTATCGATAGATGGCAGTCGGAGTGGGGGGTGTTAGGGTTTTTCGTTACGGAATTTTTGGATTCGGTCCCCACGCTCAAGGCCCGCGATAGAAGCTATGCAATAGCTTAAAAAAAACAATAATGAATTTGATAAATTATGTTATATACCTATTACGTGACTACTTCATTACGGTGATTAGTCAGCTACGGTAAAAGTGTAATTTGAAAATTTTATAATTTTCTAGTTTGTTTACGATATTTGAACACATAACAGTGCCGAATGTATTACTAATTACTTAATCAAGATATTAAATTCTATACGTATCCATGTTTATTCATGTGTACCTCAATTTACTAGGTAACTCTCAAATTATTGTAGTCATAAATATGCGTACTAGCAGACACCTAGGAATAAGCATTGATAGAAATGTAAGAGAAAGAGAATAAACAGAAAGGGTATCTAAATATATTGGGATTTTGATAAAAAGTTGACTACTAAATGGTTTTAAAGTGTGTGCCACCCGCATATGAATTATGGTGTTAAATAATAAATGTGTTATTTATTAATCTCATAGGAGCCTCGCTAACTAAGCAGGACATACATATTTGTAGTGCCAGAGTGTTTCTAGTAACATTATAAGCAAAGAAAATTCCTATTTTTTGTTTGTGAAAATTAACTCAAAAACTACTGAAGCGATTAGCAAAACCTTTTTAAACATTGTCACTGAGTAACACAAGCTATATAGTTAATTGACTTAAATGAATCCCTACCAAAACTACAGTAATGAAACCCGAGGTGCAAAAATTTTGAACATCAAACGCCTTACTCAAGATAGTACAAAAAATCTACTGCAATATTAAAGAACATGCAAAACTTTTTGATACCATTTGTCCAATTATTGAAGTAACATCATTATAACTACTTATTTAGATAAAAAATATAGATTATTTTATCTCGAAGTTGTGTTTGTATACCATTTTGTGGGTACAAGGATTATGAAGTGCCCAAGTAGGTATACGGTGTTTTAAACTAATATGATGCCGGTTAATTTATAAACATTCCTTTTCTTATTAAAAGAAACGTACACATATAAATATCTAATCTTAAAATATAACTTTCATTTTATCTCTTATAACCTATAGTTGCTATACGAAATTGCTATGCCTTAGCATTTATGCTGTGACACATAATAGGGGCCTGCGTCAATAGTGTTAGGTTGTGGCATTGCTAATATTTTGTTCTCGTTATACCTACATTGTCTTTATTTTTTAACGAATTTACCAATGATGTATTACTTTGTATCAAATGTATAAAATAGCTTTTCTTTGTTATTACTTACTCAATACGGCTTTGTGAATTCTTGTTAGTATAGTAATAAGCTTAAATTAAGTATCCTGTATTTCTCAGATAAATGAATGTATTCTTTATGAGAAATAAATGTCTTAAACCATAATTTGCACTGTGCAAAAAAAACACAAGTTTGACTAATATGTGTTTAAAAATAAAAAAATAAGTTTTGTATTAACCACAATCATGAAATATAGAAAGAATTGTAGCGTAAACGTGATTAAAGGATGTGCCTGTTTAAAGGGGAGATTCGTTTTGGTTTTGTATTATCACAAAATAAATATTAGTTCTTTGTATAGAAAAATATGTTCTTCAACAACTATCAAACAAACATACGGTTAATCAAAGTTTAAGGAACCGCCAAAATATCCGTTCTTTAAAGGGCACTTTACAACAAGGTTATTGTAACTAAATAAGAGCCATTAGTTAACCCATATCAGTAGCTAAGAATTATATAAACACCTAACATGGTATAAATTTAAATTAACCTTTAAACAACAATGAATCCAATCTAGCGTCCAATCCAGCGATGTTATAACAGCATAAACTTGAAAACAGCAAAATAACTTCGCAACTCAAATTGCCTAGGCGTTCGTAGCTTAATGAAGCTAGCTAAAATGAATTGGACTGTAATGTAGACTCAATTTTGCTGGCCACTGAGATGTTGTATAAAACTTGAATAGGCGCTGTCAATGTATAACTTGGAAAGTAGGACGCAAATTTGTTTAATCACTTGTCACGAGTAATAAAGAAAGACTTGATGTATTATGGTGTAATTGGCCAAGACGGATGTTCCCAAGTTTGTTAATAATATAAAAAAAACATTTAAAAAAGTTGTTTGATGATAAGTTCGTATAGCAGCTGCGTAGACAATATAAATGACCGTATCTAAATACTGTAATCTATTTAATTATTTGTAATTCGTTAAGTACATTTCTATGTAGGTATATATATTGATTCAAAATTGCAATGGCGTCCTCAGATTGAAAATTTAGCGGGTAAATTAAGTTCCGATTCCTATGCTGTTTGGAAAATAAGACAATTATCACATGAACAAAATGTTAGATTAGTATATTTCGCGTAGTTTTATAGCATTATGTCGTATGGCATTCTGCTGTGGGGTTCGGCAGCTGACATAGGTACTATTTTTGTATTGCAAAAAAGAGCAGTCAGAGCCATTTATAGTTTAGGCAGTCGCGATATATAAAGAATACATCGATGACAAAGACGTCTGGCTCTCACTACCTATCTTATATTATAATATGAAGATCTTGTAGCCATATAGATATGACTGATCAGCTGAGTTACGTGAATAATCTGGAATATGATTGCTCCCATATACTTAATTTAAAATTATTGACTCTGTCTCAAAATTAATAATGTTATTGTTTCGATGTTTTTCTTTTGTATTCCTAAATATAATCTAAAATAATAAGCATTCAGAGAACCGATCGAGCAGATATTGTGTTTGCCTACTAAATAATTACTTTAAGTGGACCAAATCCCGTGTTCATGCCTGTTTGAGTATGATTCGCCGGACCGTCTCAACTGGGTCGTGTTGAAACCGGTAGTAGATGAACCCACCGAGTTTGTTTCGCTGGGTCTTCTCAGTTGGGGCGCATTGGATCCGGCGGTAGCATTAAAGCACGACCGTCGTTATAAACACAAGGTCCGCCATAATAATAATACCTTAATATTGACCGAACCATTCAGAAAATATGTAGTAAAATATAGCTAAAACTTTCGATAATTAAACATAAAAAATATAAATATCTATGTGACTAGAAATAATTATGTAAACTGAATTATGTTATATTACTACAAAGATGTTCTGACTATTTACAATCGCTTTTTGAAAGTCAACGTGAATAAAAACCTTTTTTATTTTATTTATACCTAGCAAAGTCCCACCTATCTATAACTACTCTTTATCTCAAAACAAGGTAGTTATATGAGAACAAAAATACAAAAAAAAAACCATATACAATTATAGGCGGTCTTATCCCAATCAACGATCTCTTCCAGACAAATTTATGTTGGACTAGAGAATAAGAGTTTATTAAAAATCCTTCTAATATTATGTTCGCACGTATGGCGCAGTGAATAAGGAAGTCGCCTCGTTACTACGCGTTTCGCGTATTTGAACAGCCCATATATATAGTTGTTCTGAGTCTGAGTGTACTATATGTCCGTGATTTCCATGTTTTTAAGTACCCCGCGACACAACATATGATTCTAATGCGGACTTGGTATTTTTAAAAAGAACAATATTTATAAAAACAATATATAATAAAGTTTCTATACTTGGATATATAGGATTTTAAATAAAATTTTTAAATAAAATGTTATATTCTATATACATACATTTTATTTTTCAAATACATTCACATGGTTATACCATGAATGGTTAAAACGCGGGTAATACCATAAGACGCAGCTACTGTTTTATTTATCTTGCTTATTATTAGTTACTTTATTTATTGTACGACCTATTGCAAAACCTTACTAAAATAGCTTACTAAATACATAGCAAAATAACGTGACTAACAATTCATATTATAAAAAAGCACATTAATCAATCTTTACAGCCTCTTAAATGACTACCAAATCTCAAGTAATCTTCAAACAATAAATTATTTTAAGTGGCTATCGCATACAATGGCTCTATCTACGATAACTTCGTGTGCCGAAGCCTCTTAATTTTGCCTCTGAATAGCCGGAGCGTGCCTTATCAAAAGTACGGGCAAGTGCTTGATTGGGCAAAAATAGCGGTTACATTATTCCTGGACGACACGATTCAAAAGCGCTTGACAATTAAGAGTTCGGTTCCAAAAAGTTCTAAAGAGATAATTAATGTCGATTAAAGTTTATTTGACATTAAGCGTTTGAGCTGAGAAGTTAGCCTAAAGCTAGACTGCTCAACTGCAGTCTAGATGGATAGAACCACTATGGTGATCTCTGTTGGGACGTTGGCTTGCAACCGTGTAGAAGATGCTTAAGAGGCGTTCATTGCTTCACCAGGTAATGGCCGCGAACAAATATAAATAGTCTTATTTTTAGATAGCTTAATCACCCACGAAACTGGCTTTAGCTGATATTTTCCTTGGAAAAAATCTGTTACAATTTAAGGATGTCAAGCGTACCTTTAGAACAAACAGTGTGTATCTGTTTTTCATCATTTATTTTGTTATTTGTTTTTGTATTATGTATGTACCAAAGATGCTCAATTGATTCCTAATTGACATCGTTTAAAAGTGTCATATGTTATGATTTACCGAAACACGCATTTGGTTTATGTGTGGTATTGAGTATAAGAACAATTTATTTTTTAGCATAACTTTTGTTAAATATTACGTTTCTTAAGTTTCAGATCTTTAAAATGAGTTGTAAGTATATATTTTGTTGTAGGTGGGAACTGAACCTACAAACCACGGGCTCTCGGTATCTCGCCCCATGTGCTTCAGACTCTCCACCTCCACACCGTGGTGTTCTGACTAGAATTTATATATTCCATTCAAAGCTCTATTATCTTAACGCAATAAAGACGCTTTACGCCATCTTACCGAAACCTAGATGGTTAAGAGCTTAAGGTGGCTGGTGTGCAGATACTTAGATAAGACTATAACCAACAGATGGTGCTTATTAAATAATTTTTATTTTTTGTATCATAGTTTTTATGATTCATTATGATATACTATTAGCATTTTAAACATTCTAAACTGAAGTCAAGTTTCAGACGACGAAAGAAACAGAGAGCGCAAACTTTACGTTACGTTTACTATGTAAAGTGTAAGTGGTTATCATTATTAATATAATATTTTAAAATAACAGCTTAGTTACTTGTTATTTCTTTAAGGATTAAAAATATGTATGTGATAACACAGACCTGTACTGTACTATACTGTATTGGACTATGTTAATGTATTGCATTGTGAGTTTGACAAGTCCTAGTGTATGCTAATAACTCAGTGCTGAATAAATTTCATTATTTCATAAAATATTATATGATGACAAAATTATTACCTCTTGGCTAGATAATATACCGATTTACGAAACCTGCATTAAGTACATAATTAAGTTTCAAGATACGTTTCTAATTGCAAACAGGTCAGATATACCGACCACAAGCAATAATATAATATTTATTTGAATCAATTCCTGAGTATTGCCTTTAGTCTGTACCTTACTATTCCAAGAAATTAAGTTTAGGTACTTACCGAACAAAAGTTGAAAGTGGTTGAAGCATGCAAAGAACAACTTTGCCTGAAAATTCGATAAGAGTATTAAAGTTTTTTTTGTATTTAACGATTGACAGGAAACAAATTAACAATACTTTTAGGGGTTGAGAAGACATGTCTGGACTTAAGGACTTTAACTGCCTGTTGATTCTGGCGGTAGAATGTTCAGCCGTAGATAGGTTCTGGGTTTCATTAAGTTTGAGTCGGGCCAAGTAAAAGTGTTTTAGGTATTTTTTGATAAAATAAACTAAATACGGAGACGATCTACAAATTATTAATGTAAAAAATAATTAATTTAGTATTAATATAATAGCACTAATTTGAATTAATTGCTTTAAACTAGTAATTGTAATAAGGCACTCATAGCCAGATGCTCTCACCGGCCCGTAAGTGATTGGCGAGGTTAAGTAACTACGCTCGCGGTCAATCCATAGATGGGTGACCGCCAAAGTGGTTAAATTTCTGAGCGTCTCCGTGCTTCGGAGGCCAGATTACGGTGTTGGTCCTGGTTGTAGCCATTAGGCAACAGTCGTTAAGCCATGTCAGAGGCCTAATGGGCGGCTTAAACAACTCTGATACTAGGGTAACTACTACCCGTACGATAAGTAAAAAATCATTTTCCAATTCATTACAGACCATAACTTCTCACCAATATGATGTCTTCCCGGTCGAATTTAGACCACGGCATACAGTCTCAATAGAGACGTGGGAGACATTATAGTGCATATATATGTTTATAAGCACAAGAGCATTCTTTATTCCCTCACTCTCGTGATCCGATGAGATGAACTAGGAGACCATGACCGGAAATAGTCTAATGGCTTTACGAGCTCGCCATGAAACGAAGGTTTAACACCATCAAATTTCAGATTCCAAGAAGATTTTTGATTATTCCAGAAGATACCAAGACTATCTCAACAGAAGAAAACTTGGCGCCACCAGCGATTTGGGCTCTTCTCTGCGGTTGAAAAAGCTACCGCTAAATGAACGAGGCAGTCATAATTCCAGTATTAAAAGATTCAGATCTAGTGGATCTGAATCTTTTGATACTAACAATACGATTATTACAATGGGTCTATTTTATCATCATCATCATCATATCAGGCGAAAGACGTCAACTGCAGGACAAAGGCTTCCCCCGAAGATCTCCACAATTGACGGTCTTGCGCTATTCGCATCCAGCGGTTTCCAGCGACCCTCACAAGATCATCGGTTTATCTTGTATGGGGCCTGCCCACGCTGCGTCTTCCGGTTCGTGGTCGCCACTCGAAAGTCTATCTGCCCCAATGGCCGTTGGTTCTACGAGATACGTGCGTCATCCACTGCCACTTCAGTGAGTCTGTTTACCACCGGTCAAATAATTTATGAAGTATCCGATTAGTACCAGCTATTTCATAAATACAATAAAGTATCACAAATTATCATTACAAATACATATCAACATAGCATAGCAAGTTCATTTTAAACAGGATAGTGTTTACGAACACTAAACAACTTCAAACAAACTCGGTATTTTCGTGTAAACAAGATTGCTCTACATAAAGTAACAAAAGAGTGGTAGTAGATTTTTTGCAATGTTTACTACCAAGCATATCTGCTTCTTGTTGTTTGCAATGTCTGGAGTTGATAATATTAAGTAGAAAAATAAAAAGAAAATAGTATTTTAAAATGATAGAGCAGCTATCTACGTTCTTGTTCCATATTTGAGTTAAAGATATGTGGTTAAGATTTTTTTCTTTACGCTTCGATGGCAAGTAGTAAATGGTGAATTGCTTTGTCCACATTCGATTTAAGGCGAGTACGATTACCAACTTGTCTGAAGTTGGTTCGGTTCCGTTTGAAAATGTTAAAGTTCAATCTTCTCGGATAAAATGCACTACCATATTTCTTTTATAAGTTTTAGTTTAATCATAATCAGGTACTACTTATAAACAATAACATAATTGCGTGCCAGTATTACCTACTGTTTAATAGCCCGGCCTATTTAACCTATTCATTAACCAATTACCGATCTGCTTTTGTTAGTTTCTGTGAAGGCCTCATTGGAGGCTACTTCAACAAAACTGAGGAGTTATAAAAATGTAAGCCTGCATCTATGACTGCATCTATGATTTTCGTGCAATATTTATTGCACGCTTTGGGGTAAAATCGATTATTTTACCGTCACAGCAAATGCATAGATCACGTCACAGCAAATAGATAGATAAACTCCTTATTTTATACAAATCGAATGAAAAATGAATACACTTAACCTTATGATTGTACGACTACATACTCGTGAATGTGGTTTGCTGGCACGTTTTGGTTTGTCATCTATACATGGCTGTGTTAGCTAAAAGGTTAAAACGTGAAGAGTACGATTTATTATTAATACACTAGGCGGCAATGGAATGTATTCTCTTCCAGACTACCAAAGTATAGACCGGGGAATCGACCCTTTGAGAGGGGCAGTTGTCGGGTTTACATTACATAAATATATTAAAAATAATAAGTACCATTGATGTCTGACTGACGGCTAAGAATATCAACATCCTATCTCATCCCGTGAGGGGCGTAGAAGTCGTTCCGAGGGAATATCTACCAGAAAACGGGCAGCAGCGTCTCTCTGTCTATTATAATTTAATATGTGTAATCTTACTGCGTGCCGATTATGGCATATCCTAGCAAACGATGTTTTCAATTCTATTGTGGAGATATTGGACAAAAGTCCAGCAGTGGACGTCACTGATATCCAGATATTATAGACAGCATGAGCGATGTTTATCATTAGTCTTCTGTTTGTAACAAGCGGATATTTTTTTTTTCAATACTTAATAGTTTTACATACATATTATATTCATATAATATGTATGTAAAACTTGTTTGTAAAGCTTGCCTATTCTTTTTAATATGTATGTTCAATTCAATTCAATTTTATTTATCAATACAGGTATTACAGAGGGTGGTACACATTAAACTTATTTGAACGCTGTATTCTACCTAAAAACTAAGGCATGCAAATTGTTTCATATACAAATTTAAACAAACAAGAATTAGTTATATTGATTTCGATTTCAATATATATATATATATATATATATATATATATATATATATATATATATATATATATTTATATATAATTAGATCACAATATAATCAATTAATTAAGTAAATGTTTCAATGTCAGATAAGATATAGAATTATAATCAATGTCAAATAGCATTGTACAATGGCACGTTAATAGAAGTAAATGTCAAAATAATATATAAGATCTAAAAGACAACAATCATATAGGTACAAAAATACAATTAGCATTACTATTCAATTTAAAATTTATCATTTAGGAAGTCAGTCACACTATTATAATTTTTATTAACAAGAAATTCTTTGCTTCAATTCTTTTTTGAACGTCTTGTCATTACTTCCTTTAAACGCTTTGGGCAGTTTGTTATATACAACTTTACATATTTAATTGGTTTGGTTCTTATCATAAAAAATCCATCCAGCCATTTTAAAAGTAACAGCACTTTTTCTAAATGCAGTTGGTGTTTTTTTAATAGTTGTGTTATTCAACCGCACCAGTGTCAAACTCGTAGCTCGAGTACGTGTAAAATTATTTACACCATGCAGTGCGAACCTCCACATCCTTGTTAGTAGTTAGTATCCCCCAGTGAATGTTCACTGGTACCCTTTGTTCCGACCATGCATATTATATAGTACTGCAGCTGTTACTTGGCTATATTTATTTCTCAAACACTTGACACAGAAGGAGGAGTGTTATAAAATTGGACTGTGTCTGTGTATATGTGTGTATTTTATAAATAGATTTGTAGCTCCCAAATGTATTTAAATGCAGTATTTTTACCTGAAACTGCGTTGAAGCAATATGATTTTAAGTATGTTTCATGAAAACCCGTGTAATTTGGAGTCAGTGGTAAATAACGGTCATGCATACATTAATTAGTATTTAAAGCAAACGCAAACGTAAATGTGTAAAGCACTATACTGCTAGACGAATTACTAACCTTCTTCTTCTTCTACTATAGAATTATATTACCTTTATACAAATTGTTTACAACGTGAATACATACATACATACATAGACTCACGCCTGTCTCCCAGAGGGGTAGGCAGAGACAACGGACTTCCATTTGTCACGATCCTTGCACACCTCTTTCGCTTCGTTTACTGACATTAGATTCTTCATACATGCTCGCCGGTTAAGGGTACTTCTGATCTGACCTTTCATAAGTACGTCTCCAATTTGATCAGAGAATTTTCTACGAGGTCTTCCCCTTCCGGTTGTACCATTCACACAGGCCACGTATACTTCTTTTGTCAGTCTTCTTTCATTCATCCTTTCTAAATGGCCAAACCATCTCAGCATACCTTTTTCAATCTTTGTGACTACATCCTCTTTCACACCACAACGCTCTCTTACATCAGTATTTCGAATTCTGTCTCTCAAAGTCACACCACACATACTTCTCAGAGCTCTCATTTCCACGGCATTTGTTTGACTTTCATTCTTTTTCTGCCATACCCAACTTTCACTTCCATACATTAAAGTTGGCACTAACACTCCATCGTGCACGGCCAGTCGAGCCTTCTTTGAGACTTGTCGGCTACTCATAAAGGCTTGTAGTGCCCCATTCACTCTGTTCCCCGCATTTACTCTTCTAACAATATCTTTCTCATATTTCCCATCTCTCGTAAACAAAGTTCCCAAATATACAAACTCTGTCACCTGTTCGACTTTCTCTCCTCCAACCACAATATCACAAGCTGTCGTGTATTCATCCCTCTCGAATACCATTACTTTCGTCTTACCAACATTCATTTTCATCCCTTTCCTTTCGAAAGCTTCATGCATATTTGTTACCATCACCACTCGTCCGCAGATGATGCAAGTAGAACTTGATCATCAGCGTACAGCAGACATTTGATGAGTAACTCATTTATCCTTACACCACATTCACTTTCTTTCAAGTCTTTTAAACAGCTATCCATGAATAGGTTAAACAACCACGGTGACGCTACACATCCCTGCCTAACACCCTTTTGGATGCTAAACCACTCAGTGTATGACCCGTTAATCCTCACGCAAGCTCTGGAATCCCTAAAAAGAGATTTCAGTGCTTGAACAAGGTTGTCGTCTAACCCATACATGGACAGTACCGACCAAAGCTCATTCCACAACACTCTATCGTAGGCCTTTTCTAAGTCTACGAAGGCACAGTAGACCTTTTGGCTTTTGCCCAAAAACTTCTCTACTATGCTTCGTAGAGAAAAGACCTGATCCGTGCATCCCATTCCTTTTCGAAAACCCGCCTGTGCATCCCATATTTTCGTATCGGTTTCTTTCACAACTCTTTCAACCAATACTTTCGCATACAATTTACCAACGACGCTGAGCAGACTAATGCCCCTGTAGTTTTTACAGTCTTGCCGTGAGCCTTTTCCTTTGTAAAGAGGTACGATGACAGCCTTGTACCAATCACTTGGCCGGTGTTATAGCACAAATTGAAAAGGCTGCACAGCTGACTCGCTATGACGCCATGTCCAGCCTTCAGCATCTCGGAAGTTATCCTGTCATATCCTGGTGATTTACCCGATTTCATACTCTTAATAGCTTTCACAATCTCATCCATTCCAATTTCATCCTCACAATTATTTTTGTCTATACCTAATGAACTACGTTCACTTTCTGTTACACTTCTATCATACAAGCTCTCAAAATACTCCTTCCAACGTTTTAACACGCATTCTTCCCCTTTCACTATATATCCATCTTGGTCTCGGATGGAGTTCAGTTCTGAGGTTTGGGTTATGCCTCTTACTGATCTAACGGATTCCCAGAAAAACTTAATGTTCATCTGAAAATCCTTAGACAACCTTCTATCAAAATTATCCTTTTGTTCATTTTTCTTTTCGTTCACCACGTTCTTTACTATTCCTTTCATCCTTTTATAGTCATTCCAGGCTCTTTCTATATCTTCATTCGTCGCCTTATGCATTCGTTCGTTTGCTCTGGTGGCTAGCCAATCTAACCACGCTTTCTTCTTTAACGTGAATATCCTTTATTTATATTTTCCCGGCGTTTGGACCATGTTGATGATGATGATGATGATGCTGATCATGTCAGCCCGTGACCACAATCAATGCAACTTGGTCGAAACGTCGGTAAAATAACAATAACAGATTAGTCGCGTTAATAACTGTAAAGAATGTTGTATAACTATGATACGTATGATACTACCTTTGTACAGACTTTACACTCAGTGTTAGCTTTTGTTTGCTGAGTTATAGGCACACGTATGACACGTAACTAATAAATAAATTGTGTGTAATACCAAGAAAGTTCAATTTATTTATAATCCTGACGAACTTTCCGAATATCGAACATTTAAATACGCTAACTACATTTTTGCCTCTATTAAGCCCGTATGTTGATTGACCGATTATTCTTCGCGGACTCAGCAAACTGATAAATTAATTTCATAGATTAATCAAGTCTCATAAAACTTTCATCTCAATGTTTATATTATATCAGTCAATATGTTGATAAAACTAAAATCATGATTAAAATTAACACTAGAGCGCTTACATACGCCAACTTACAGTGGCTAGACCATACTTTTGTTCATTGCATGCATTCGTACTTTCATATATATTCTGACTTCCTTTTAACTTCCTGATTTGTCTAGCGGTAGCGTTTATGACCGCAGATGGTGGGATATCTGTTTCGACTTCCAGGATTAGGGTAAAAAGTGTAATGAGGTTTTTTCTAGCAAGCAAAATTATCAGTAGCAGAATACTGGACTCTGAACAGCCAACTTCCTGTGTCCAAATTAACTTTTCCATTCTCGAAATCTTACAAAAGTCACCAATAATCCTTATTGGTACTGGGGTTCCAACCCCGAGCGTAAGTATATAATAAAACGCGTGTTTTCACTTTCCATAACTCTCTATGCTAAAATATGCAAACTAAAAACTAATACAGAGAATGCCAATATTCACAAAATATAGAATTTTAAATAAATGTATATTATGCTCTCCAAAATTGAGACTTTTAATAACACTTAAGGCTTGTAAAAATAATTAGTAGGTGGCAAAAAGTCGGTTGAATGAAAAGTATTTGTATGTTTGTTGTTGAATAATCTCACACCAGCTGAAATTTAGCTCTTTTTTTTTCTCTTTATACACTTCTATGTTTATATTCCCTAACGAAAAATATAAAAATTAATAGCTTAGCAAATACATAAGGGATATATTCAAATCGGAAAGCCGTTTCCCCTGTATTATATAATCATTCTCCGATTTCACAAAACACAAATCATAGAAATCATGATCATCAACAAAAAACAACGAAAATCAAGATTTTCTTGAACTTGCTTGCCCTACGCTTGAAATTAGAACACTACACGAGTTCGTAAACATTAGAATAGACAACAAACAATGCGTAGGTACTTAATGAATGATCGTGATAATCAAATTAAGCCGCATGTTCTGTTTAAAATACATACACGTGCTCCAAAATGGGAACACTAAAAAGCTCTACTTCTCTCGGTTTTTGTTTTTAATCGAATAACGATTGCATTTTCCTTTGACAATTTTGTCGCCCGAATGTGTCAATATTAAACACAATCGATCGTTAGCGGTTCCTCTCTTTAATAATATCAATTTAGTTCCCATGTCGCTTCAATATTGGTCGTCGAGGTTGAATAGCGAATTTATACCGTTCCTACAGTTCTTTTATTCGATTTGATATATTTTTTTATTCGCTAGTATTATTGTGATGATTATAATTATATTCAATTATAAATTTTACTATATTCCAGTGACAGGCCCAAATGGGCTCTCCAATTCTGTCAGTGAGCAAATGTAGGTGCAATGTCTATACATATTGACTCTCGAACCAGGAAGAGGGCAGTTTTTAATTGTTCCTAAGGCACCGCTCACCGTTAATTAAAAATCCTCTAATGCTGAGAATTATTCTGGACGGAAAAGAAATCAATATACTTTTTGGTTCGACAACTAACATACTGCCAACTGATCCTTAGCTAGGCTAGTACTATGGCACCAGACAACTGATAAATAATCTTCATTTACTTATATATATTTCAAGATACATACCTACATATTTTAGGTTAATTAACCCAGACACAGAACAAAATAATCGTCTTCATCACGTACACAGTAGTACACTCTTCAATGTGCTGGACATCGAACACTTTTTTAGAGCTTGCAACATTAAAAAAGACAAAATGTGGTGGGTGGCGCCCTCTGCGCACCACGCGGCCGGCTGGAAAAACTTCATTCAGTTTTAGTGTTCAGGCATCGAAACACCGATTCTTTTTATTTTATTTTCAGTAAACAAGTGTTATAATAATATTATAGTGACATTTAATATGAATTACTGTATTGGCGTTTAAAAACTGCAAAATTTGCCTGGGTGGGGATCGAACCATAGACCTCAACATTTGCAGTTAAACATGCTACAACAAAATCAATGCCACAGTCGAGTGTACCTACTAGGTAAAATAAACAAGTAATTTGTTTGAGCACGTGTCCGAAATAACCGGTTCGCATTTGTCAACGCGTGATCGCTCACCGCATGACCAATGTATACACAGGACAGAGCCATATTCTCGTTGAATTGTTTTATGTTAGAATGAACAAATTATCTATAATGGCCAGGGCTGTAAGACCCCAGCACTTATAAGTAAAACACTTTATGTCGTGACAGGTGTCCAACTTGATAATAAAAATGAAAGGAATTATTTTGAGATTAGATTAACGCTTTGAATTGCGAATAATGCTATAGAACTAAAGTTTGATAGTCATTTGTTTTGATATTTCAAATAATTTTGAAATTTATTAAACGTAGAAGAAAGTGGATAGGTTTTATACCATCATAAGGAAACGTTGATGAACCACATGGGATCCAGTCCGAATAGCATCCTCAATGTATTCTATGACCGTTGGGACTCGCCTCTGTTGCAGCACTGAATGACACTGTACAGTAATGGTCGTATCCTGAGCTTGATAAGGCTCAGATTTACATATGTTACTAACACTCTCATATGTGGCTATTTAAAATTTAAGGATTTTTTATTTTATCGTCTGACAACCCTGATCAACGCTGACTTTTAAGGTCCGTAAGAGATAGGAGCGGTGCAGATATCATTTCTAGATGAATCACGAAATGATCAGGAGAAAATTAACAGACGATGACACTGGCTATGTCACATAAATACGCGTATAGCTCACTTTGTTATTAAAATGAAAAAATATCAGGCCCCCAAAATGATTGAATCAGGCCCTAAAAGTCTTCGTATGAGAAAGTCATATTGGCTATTTAATATTTAAGGAATTTTTATCTTGTCGTCTGACAGCCCTGATCAAAGCTGACTTTTAACTTTAATTAGAAAGTAAACAAGTGACGTCACTGTTACAGCAATTTGAAAATACGAACAAATAACGTTGTCCTAGATTTCTGGCTACCGTGAATTATTTAATTTAATAAGCAAATATCATTGCCGTGCTAGTTCTAGTAGACGCAGCGTACATCAATGTAATTGCCGTATAACATGTACAGACGCCAGCACATCCAGCTACTCCAATCCGTCAAATTTCTTTTATAGATTTTCTATCTTGTCACATAAGGTTCACTTTCAAGTGGGGAGTTTTGACAGATTGAGCTAGCTTGATGTGCTGGCGTCTTTACATACATATATGCCAATAATTGTGGTAGCGGATACGCGGCCAACAAACGCCTTTCCGTCACCAATCTTTTGCTCTAAAGAACGGAAGTCCGAAAGATATCGCTATTGTACGATTTTATGCGGTAATTTTCATTTTTTTAACTCTTTACAATTTTTAATTAAAATTATTGAATTTCAGCTGAGGTTGCTCATCTCAGACGTTTTAATACAGGAGTGCCTGCGCAAACACTAGTGCACACTTTATCCTTCATCTTCATCATGACATTAGTTGGAAGACGCCCACAGCTGGACAAAGGCCTCCCCCAAAGATGAAGGGAAGTCTTGCGCTACCCTCATCTATTGGTTTCCAGCGACCCTCACAAGGAATCAAATTTATCCTTCACTCTGAATGTATTTACTAGGGAGAGTTATAGTACAGGACCGACAACTTTACGTGCTCTCTGAGGTTCGGACTAATATACACCACCAACTTCCAGGTGTTTTTATCTTTTTTTGTTATGGCAGGGGGAATGCCTACGCATGCCACCCGCAAAAAGTGTTTACGGGTGGGTATGTCCGGCTCGCACCGACTAAACCTAACCTACCGTGGACTTATCTTGGCGCCTGATGGGGGGAGCCCGGGAAAGCGGGTATGCTGCTCCGGTTCACCCCTTTTGCGCCATGTTCCAGATGGTCAGGACACGTACCCTGAGAGGGCATTGAGTTGCCCTCCCCAATTGCCGACTCCTGCCAGTCCAGCACAGTGACTGTGCCTCAAACAGTTTGCTGTCTTCCGGAGCTGCTTGCACGAGACGGCAGTAGAGGACACTTCTCATACCGCCAACACAGCTCTGGGTGTTTTTATCTGGATTTAACCCCAGGAATTCATAATTGAACTCGCTACCACTAGACCAACGTACTATAAAGTACGGTCTATATTTTACTTTACTTTTACTTAACATTATTTATAACCGTTCATTGACATTTTCTGTGCATGCGTGGATGACGGCACGATCATTAAATTCGTGCTGCATGTATGTTTAATAGCTATGACGATAAAAGTACTAGATAACTAAGTGTTAACTATTAAATTCTGCTGTGTGACCAACATACTGCGATCTGCCAACCCATGGTGATTATGGACTCTCCCTCCAGATAATGGATTCAACTCCGTTGACTGCCACGTTGGTCTAGCGGTAGCTTGTTCAACCGCAGATAATGAGGTCCTGGGTTCAAATACCTGGTCGGGCAAAAATGAGATTTTGGGATTTTTCCATAATAAGAAATTTCTCAGTACCAGCCCGAAGTCGAGGAATTGGCGGTATTACACCCCCGTGCCTCAGAGAGCAGGTAAAGCCGTAAGTCCTGTACCTGACCTCTTTCCGGTTGTGTCGCTAGTCATCCCATCGGATCATGAGAGTGATTGATAGAAAGTGCCGCTGTGTTTGCGCTTACACTTGTGCACTATAAACTAAAAAAATCTCCATTGAACAGGCCGCCGTATTCGAAATTCAGCTGGGAGGATATTATTACAAATCCGTTATGGAGATTATTTAGGATGGCCTTTGTCCAGACGGGGACCCCATGACTATAGACGTCACGTCAATAGAAACACTCGAAGTAGGAAATACGCCCTAAAACCTGGATGACCGAACTCCGCTCCTGTTAAATATACCTAATAGTGCTTTTGTTTTTATCTATAACAATATCAGTATCGTTTGTTAGACGCGCATGTAGCTCTAGGAAGACAGCGATCTGATCGGCAGGAGCCGGTCAGATCAATTTCTTCCTGGGCTGCAGTCTGTGTGCCGATCGGCAGGAGCCAGTCGGATCTCTGTCTTCATGGAGTCACAAGCTCGTCTACTGAGACTGCGTCACAGGCAGGAGCCGATAATCCGGGAAAAGACGCAATCGTCCTCCCAAGGCACGTATCCCACACCACGTGGAACATGGCGCAAAAGCAAAGGCATAGGGGCAGCAGCTTTTGCGGGTAGTATAAAAAAGTTGCTTTACCTTGCCGATCATATATGGCGGTGAGTGTAACGGGATATAAAGGCGTTTTGTACCCACTGGACCTTCAGGGCCTTGAAGAATAAACCCAATTATAAAAAGATCTAGTAAGACACCCCATTCTACCTTCTTAAAAAAATTATTGTCGCCATTTGGCGTGGTTGGTAGATACTTGCCTTTCACGCCTCAGGTCGTAGATTCGATTCCCACCCAGGACAGATAAATTTCCAATATAAGCTGACCTGTCATTGTATGGAAATCTTATACAACGCGAGATCAGCTTATAATGGAAATATATAGCTTGGTATGTAGCCGTGTGTACTATCGTTATATGACGTAGATTGATGTGATAGATATTTCAAACATTCCAGTAAAACATTAAGTAATTTAATAAGTTTACTCACCTTTAACTTTTACAATGGATACTTACGTGTTACTTAAACCGTGTAATAAAATTAACTTCAAACACTTTCTAGGTTATACGAAAATATGTTAAAAATATAGAGGTACATACGTAGTCTCTCTCCTGTTTCCGAAAGGGGTAGGCAGACACAACGGGTTTCCATTTGTCACGATGATCCTTGTACACCACTTTGCCTCGTTTACACTCATTATATTCTTCAAACATGCTCGCCGGTTTAAGGTACTTCTGACCTGGCCTTTCTTGAGAACATCTCCATATATGTATCAAAATAAATCATTGCTAATTATATTAAGTGTTTACCGGTGTGTCTTAATAAGCCACGTCATGTACTCAGCCATGTAATGTACGGTACAGGAACAAAAACCACATAATCGATTCATTACTTACTTCTACTTACTTATCTTAGAGGCAGTGGTTACCCTAGTGTCCGACTTGTTCAAGCCACCCAGTAGGCCTCTGACGACTGTTGTCTAATGACTACAACTGGGACCGACAGCTTAACGTGCCCTCCGACGCACGAAGACGCTCAGAAATTAAACCACTTTTGTGGTCACCCATCTACGGACTGACCGCGAGCCTAGTTGCTTAACCTCGCCGATCACTTACGAACCATTGAAAGCATTATTTTAATTAATTAATTTGTTTTTTTTCTACTCTAAAAGAAGGAATTTCTTCAATAAACTCCTTTTATTGAAGACGTTTACACAACAATATGACCTAAATAAAGAAACCTTTAAATGAGTATATTGTGCATTATCCTTACCTTTATCATTTATACTACGGAGTTGGCTAAAATACTACCTAACGGTGAGCGGATACCGTTGCCTATGTCGCTAAAAACACCTATTCGCTACAAGTAGTGAAGTGACTTCCCCAGTCGAGATGCTTATAGAGCAAAATATTGCTATTCACGATAATAGTATCACTTTAAACATGTTTAAACTTATTTACAGATAATTTTGTTATACTTTATATAGAGTGTATAAAATGAGATCTTTTCGTCACGGTCCGTTCTCGCCACATATTTTAACAACTAGCAAACGTTTTTACGTGCCTTATTACAATCAAATTATATTATTGTGTAATTTAATTTCATTTGGGAGCACTTTTCCCGTTGAAATTGCATCTATAATTTAAATGCTAGACGAAATTTCAACTTAGTAGTACTTCTAAGTATATTTCTCAGAATGATGGTGAACGTGAAACATCTTCCTTTTCTCCGTTATTATTTTCGGTGTGCAATTAAACCTACTGTGGTTTGTTACCAGAATGATACGAGCGATTGTCACTTAACCTCGATATCCGTAGGGAATCGGTTACCATTACTTTCAGCTCTCATCTTGAGCTACACATCATCTAACCGTAGTACCGAGTATGTTTCGCCGGAGCGTCTCAACTGGGCCGTGTTGAAACCGGTAGTAGAGACACCCGCTGAGTTTGTTTCGCTGGGTCTTCTCAATTGGGACACATTGGATCCAGTGCTAGCATTAAAGCGCGACCGTCGTTATAAACACAAGGCCCACCATAATGATAACGTTTAATTCGTACCTTAATATAGACAGAACCATTCAGACAATGTGTAGTAAAAATATAGCTAAAATTTAGATAATCACCTACACATGATCCTTGACAATTACTTAATTTTAGTTAGCTAAATATCGTTACTGTTATAAAATAAATCTTATTGTAAATTATTTCCTACAATCCGTGTACCTAAATATCTATATGTACCTAGAAATAATTATAAATTAATTATATATTACTGCGAACATGTTCTGACTATTTACAAGCGCTTTTTTAAAGTCTACGTGAATAAAAACCTTTTTTATTTTATTTTTTATAACCGCCGAAGTACGTTAACTGGAACTTGAGGATAACCTTGCTTGCTTGTCTGCTTGTACCGCTAACTATTCTATTTATTTGTAAATTGCCTCTTAAGAATTCTTTAAAACATTGAAGATATATTTTGAAAAATGGTCCATAATTTAATTTAAACTCCGACCGAGCTCAAACTTCATTGTTTTTTCTCTTATTTACTGTCAAGGATCCAGTTACGAGATTTCTTCTTAACGCTCCTGTAAATGAGGGCACTAAGTCACTGTCAGCACTGTTTACAGATTTCAAGAGATGTTAAGAAACGTTGTGTTAATGACTAAGCGTACTCTAGGAACTCGTAATAGCAGAAAACAAACCATCAATTTGAATTCAGATGTTTACGCTTGGGTTTAGGTAACTCACAGAAATGTTCATTTTTTTTGGAATGGTGATTAATATAATACAAATATTGTCTTATTACGAAACGAAGTTTAGGCTACGACTAGAGATAGGTAGTATGTAGTAGATAATATTAATTATTTATATTTATTTATATTTAGTTTCTTAATGTATTTACCAAGGAACAACAAACAACTTAAAGAGAGTTTAAGAAACAATTCAAGCTAACATACAATGTCCTTAACGCCTACAAATATATTTTGAAGTCGCTGTCGACAAATATTATTACTTACTTACTTACTTATCGTATGGGCAGTGGTTATCCTAGTGTCAGAGTTGTTCAACCTACCCAGTAGGCCACTGACATGGCTTAACAACTGTTATCAAAGACTAAACCCGACAGCTTAACGTGCCCTCCGAAGCACGAAGGTGCTCAAAAATTAAACCTCTTTGGTGGTCACCGATCTATGGAGTGGCCGCGAGCCTAGTTGGTTAATCTCGCCGAACACTTATGGACCGGTTAGAGCATCTAGCTATGATATATCTATACTAATACTATAAAGAGGTAACGTTTGTGAGTTTGTGACTTTGTAAGGGGTAATCGCTGGATCTACTGAACTTCAAAATTATTTCACCAATAGAAAGCTACGTTATTGTGGTGTGTCATAGGCTATGAAAAATTCCAAATTAATAACGCATCTTTACTTAAACTTGAATAGTGTAATCCAAGTTGCGGGAAAAGCAGGCAGGGACAAAAATATTTATAACGTGGAACGAAGTCCGCGGGCACGGCTAGTTATATTTAGCTAGTTCGTGTTTAGTAGGTTTGGAATTTGGGAATTTTAAAATCGGTTTCCTATTAGGATATGTAAATATATAAAATGAAAACCTTCTACAATACATATATCGACACCGACTTAAAAATACATTTGTAGGTATTGAAGACGTTGTATGTTTTTAAAACAGTTTTACTGTTCCACAGCAAGAAAATGGTACGTATCAAATATGTATGAACAGTCTAACTAGAAACTCGCACTTCGTATCCATATCTGTTTATGTAATCTGTATAACCTTCACATTATTACGTTCTGTTTTAACCGCATAAATATGTAGAGAAATCTAGACTTAGACCGACTTCACACGTATTGCTGTAATTACTATAAGGTAGGTTTTTATTCGTACTATGTCTATTTTTACTGGATTATAGGCATTTTGTGTTTACGGCACGATTCTAGCAACTGAAACAAAACAAAGACGTTTCATAACGTTTGTTTGTAAATCAATAGCAATGTGTCGTATTTGAATTATTTTGTCGATAGATCCATATAATATTTTGTTAAGTTTACATCTTCGAGCATTGTCTAAATGTTCGAAGGTTTATATTAATCTAAGTTAGTTAATAATTAAGAAGACTTATTGTCTCACTATATCGGCTGACCATTTCTAATTTTCGAAGTGTAACCCTCGTGTGTTTTTCTGATTCATTGGTCGAACGCTGTATGTGTAACGCTTTATGTGTGTAGATCTGAGTCTTCGTCGCTAGCTACACTTATATCCAAAATAAACGTAAAATAGTTTAATAACCTGTTAAGTACACTTTAATATTTATTTATTTAAACTTATTGCATAAAGCTGTACAACGGAGGACTTAATACCAAAGGAATTATTTGCCAGTCAACCTTTGGGCGATACAGAGATAACTGAGATAATATGGTAGGTGCACTATAGACAACGTACTTGTGTTTAACTGTTCGCAGGATGGTGCTTAAATTGTGTACCTAGGATTTTCTTAACATCATGTTTAAAGTTAGCTTAGGATGCTTTCACTGCTTCAGAATAAGAATAAGAATAAGAATAATTTATTTCAATTCAACACACATAGTACATAATTACAGACACAATTTGACATATACAACTATAATACATATAAACAATCTTTCTCTGGCCCTCACACTAGGATCAACCTGTGTCGTGAGGTCCAGTCTCTTCCCAATATTGCAATAGAAACAACTATATACTACTCACCAGGTAATTTTGCCGTAGATACCATGGCAAAAGAGTTATTTGAGTCCCAGAATTTCTTGTAGCTATATCAATGGCGATAATCATATATGCAAGAGCATGGTAAAATTTATTTACATTTAGTGAAATATAAATAAAACTCAATTCTGATAGTATTCCTATAAGTGGATAAGTTGAAGTCGTTTAAAAACAGTATGCTAACATTGTATCTCAATCTTACACAAGATACTATGTCACATATTACTGTTTCATGACTTATTTTGAATTTATTTAATAATCGTATCGTATCGTGTTCGGTATGGCATGATTGGTCTTGATCAGCCGCTTTCTTATATGATATGTATAATAATAACTATAATATACCTTATATATGTGTAGTTATCCACTCTATTTATGTATAAGTAGTGTGAGAAGCTAGGAGCTCAATTTACTATGAATTCAAGAACTTGTAGAACAAGAATTTGCGATATTCAGATTAGAAATATTTGGTTCTTCAAATAAAACTTATGGAATTTTTATAGTAAACACTAGAGCACAGAACATTGATTACTACATTGTACGGAAAGGTCTCGTCAATACTTAAATAAAAAGCTCCTATCGTATTGAAGCAATAATTTTCAATCTAATTACGGACGCTGTATGCTATTTTTTTTTATATTTAGATATTTTTAACTGAACTTAACTTAATTACAATATTGTTGGGCACTCATTTTAGGCATAACATTGCCTGTGTTAGAAAGCCTCGCTTTTCCATCAGCAGGTAATATGTACCGGATCTTCTTTTACTCTCATGGCAATGGCGCATGGCAAGTGTCGAGTGTCACAGGGAATGAATTTGCACACGATATTATTAGTACAGTTACATGGATAAATTGAGCTATTAAATATTCCACATAATATCTGCTAAACGATGTTTACAACCCATAGTTAATTAGTTCGTCGCCCTTTTATGATGCATTTATGGGAATGAGAGCCATCCAATGAGCATTTAATAACCACCTGTCATACCAGTTCATTAAAACGGGACTAATTATGCGATGATATAATATAATATATAAGTACACTCTAATCAGACAACATCCGGCGTCTTCGGCATATAATTACTTACAATTTTAACCTCAGATACCTAAAGGGGTATTCTAATTTTAAACCTCTGAAATATCTCGGTTTTATCTCTAGTTATGAATTTCAGTGGTGGGTAAAAGCGATGGCCTAGTAGGCATACTGCCACGTATTTTTTTTATATCAGTGGGTGATAAACGAGCAAGTGAGTCACCTGATGGTAAGTGACCACCGCCGTCCATGTACACTCGCAACACCAGAGGCGTCTCGGGTGCGTCGCCGGCCTTTAAGAGTCAGGAAACAAGTGTTGCTGACCCTTCCCCTCACCCCGATGAGCTCTGGCGACCTTACTCAAACGCAGAAACGCGACATTAAAATTATTAATGTTATTCTTAAGGAATATCTTCTGTAAGGTGGAGGTACTTCCCCAGTCGGGCTGCTCTTTGAGCGAATGAAGGCTGTGCCCGCCTACCTCTCTTGAAGATTTCATCTGAAGTTACGATGCAATAATATGAACTCTACTCTACCCAAGTAAAATTGCATTTTGCCAAATCATCACTTCATTCAGCGCGTACGTATAATTATATGACGCAATAGAACAATAGACGCAAAGTAAACTCTTAATTGTAGTATACACTTACTAGCGTTCACTTTCATTGTATTCACGAATGCGGAACGACTTGGCCAGTGCGATGAAGAAATTGTGTAGAAGTAGAATGTGCTGTGTTTTGGTAAAATCATTAAATTATAGTTTGAGACTTCAGTAAAGTTAATAGGTGCGATTCTCGTCAAGCAAAAATCATGTCAATAAAACTTCTTGTTGACAATTTTTTCGCATTTAGTTAACTAAATGTCATTAGGAAATATAAGGATTTTTTAGTGATGAGACTCAATAAGATTATTTTCCCAATTAGATAAAATAAGCCGATTTCCATAACCTGATTTGCCGAAAATTGTTTTGTTTTTGTAACTTATTGATGTTGTTCGAAGATTCGGTATTGGATTAAGTTGACGAATCTTAGGCATGCGCTCAGTAAGATTAGTGACCACCGAAGTAGTTTACACTCTAAGAGCCGATTTCACCGTTAAAATTAAACGCGATCAATGTTCGCTAAACTCAGCTACAGGACGCTGAACTGAGTTTAGCGTCAATCGATCGCCTTTAATTTTAACAGTGAAATCGCCTCTAAGCGTGACTATACTTCGGTAAATGCTTGCTTTTCACGCCGGAGGTTCCCACCCAGGACAGATATTTGTGTGCATGAACATGTCCGTTTGTCCTGAGTCTGGGTGTATTTATCTATATAAGTATGTATTTACAAAAGAAAAGTAGTATATATAGTATATCAGTTATCTGGTTTCCATAGTACAAGCTCTGCTTAGTTTGGGATCAGCTGACCGTGTGTAAATAATGTCCCAGGATATTATAAGGTTCCAGTCCATGTTAAAGGTATTTGACGGCAGTAATGTCAGAAACCTGCTGGGTGGCTTCAACAACTCTGTTACTATGACAACCACTGCCCTAACGATAAAGTACATTAGTCGGAATTAATTCTTAATGTCAATGTCAACTGTAAGAATGCGTTCCTGACATCTGTCAGTTGGCCAAGACTAGTGACGAAAATAGAAATTAATTTAGAAAAAAAAAATATTTCTTGTTAGTTGACATACGGGCCGTTGGCGTGGTTGGTAGCTACTTGCCTTTCACGCCGCAGGTCGTTCGTGGTTCTATTCCCACCCAAGACAGATTTTAGTGTGCATGAACACGTCTGTTTGTCCTAAGTCTGGTTGCAATTATCTATATAAGTGTGTATTTCCAAAAGAATAGTAGTATATGTAGTATATCAGTTAGCTGCTATCCATAGTACAAGCTCTGCTTAGTTTAGGATCAGATGACCGTGTGTGAATAAAGTCACAGGATTATTACACATAGACTACTCACTATCACCACCAGGCCGGAGTTTAGTACGTTTTAAACTTGTACTCATTATAAGCATTTTTTTCACAATAGCAATGATGGCAGTTTTATCATAACTTCTATAGTAAATATTAGTTTGCATTTTCATTGTGGCCGATTGCTATCGAGAAAAATGAGTCGGTATAAAATACAAAGCTTCTATTCAATAAAACCTTCATAATGGTTTTCATGATAATTATTCTCACGAAGTATTATAGAGGTAAAATACGTATAGTATAATAAAGAAGCTGAGTAAACAACTGTTTGTATTCTCGGGAATAGAAGAAAGAATATTTTATAGAACCATTAATATTATTGAATTCTGGCGTCGACTTTCAATGCTTTCGATAACATGCAGCACAATTAACTATTGATTTTTTAACATAAACAATAGCTCTCTAAAGCAGGAAAGCAACCCCGATATATGGAGCCTAGGAACGTTTTGACGGTATTGGAAAGAGAACTCTTAAATTCGTTTTCATTGTTGCTTGTCCACAGCTTAGTCGCTAAGATATGGCTATTTGATCCAAAAAGAATTATAAATACTGAATATTTAGAAATTCGTGTCGTGAAAAACTCAAACCTGCAAAAAAATTTAAACAGACAATTAGGAGACCATTCATATATGAAATATGCACATTTTTCGTTACTAACCATTTGAAATATAACTTTAATATTTTCTATATGCTTAATTCAATGGAAAACCAAACACTCGTACAACGTAAAAACACAACCAGTTACCTAGATGTTTGTTATAAAGAAAATTGAGTGTAATTAAAGCATCGAACGATTTAGCTTTTCCTGTATATACCAGAGTTCTTTATACCAACGGTAGTATTTAATATGCTTTATCACATGACTTTGAAATATGAGTATGTTTTGTTTGAAGCCGATGTGTTTGTTCAATGTAATTTTGACACAAGTTTTTAACTGAAAACTATTTAATTCATATTGTGCCACCCATTCATAATTTACTCACTTTTTATAAAAGGAGTCGATGGTGCATAATGCTTAGATTGTTATAAGGTTACGCCATATTATTACCAGATTTATTTCCAAACCAATGTCAAAAATAACAAATTTTCTCTACAAAGCAAGCAGTTTATGTATATTAGGTATTTCTAAAAGCTAAAGAAAAGCCATTACATCCACCCGCATTTGCCTGTCTAAAAATATAAACTCTGCCGCAAAGTGCCTCCTCCTGGGATCAAATACCCTATCTATTTGGATAGAAACAGTAAAATTGTTCACGTAAGAACGAACCGCAAAACAACCCACTTTTTGAAATAGGCTTGGCTGCCCTTTCCTCGTTTTCGTTATCATTTAGGTACGAAAATAGCATCAGAGTCATTTTATACACGTGTAGAACTGGAGAACCAACTTACATAAGATACCTACGCTATTATATACCTTTGAGGCCATTTAAAGTAACTATACTCTAAATGGACTTGTTTATTTCGTTGAATATAGGGATCATAGTAAACTCACCTACCTAAAAGTGATTTGATACTAGAAGGTGCTCTTAAATTACAAAGTAGTATTATGGTATAGTTGGTTTTCAAAGTTTAAGGTTAGGCAAACTCACACTAGGAAAATGAATCTTTGTATCCCGGAAAACTTTTTAGGAAAATTATTCATACAATTTAGTAAGTTTCCTGAATCTGCCATTTGTATGACCCATAGAATAATAGTGTTCTCGTGGTCGAATTTCGACCATGGCGGCCTGTCTCAATGGAGGCTAGCCATTTTCGGGAGACACATAAGTGCACAAGTGTGAGTGCGTACACACAGAGGCACTTTCTATTCCATTATTCTAACGATCCGATGGCATGACTAGCGACACGACAGGAATGAGGTAAGGCACAGGACCTATGGCTTTACGTGATCTCTGAGGCACGGAGGTGTAATACTGCTAACTCCAAAACTTCGGCTGAAAGTAAGAATTATTTTTACAAAAAATCCCAGAATCACTTTTTGACTCGACCGAGGATTTGAACCTAAACAATGCTGTTGGATTATTTTGTCGAGTAAGCTTATCTTATTGGCATATTATTATGTAGGAAGAGGTTACACGCAGTATCTACACAGGCTTCACTTACCGACAGTAGCAAGCACCACCACTTTTCTTATTCAGGGCTAACACTTATCTTAGTAGAAAAATCGCAATAGCATATTCACCCGCGCCAATATTATAAACCGAAACCTCATTAACGTCGGCTAGACACTCTACCACGAGACTACCCAGACAGTCGTGTTCCTTAAATTGCAGAAAAGCTGCGATAACCTTAAGCTACCTAACTACATTACCGTGTTAAAATCACTTGAACGGAATTTTATTGATGCATTACCGACAGTGTATTATGTACTATTTGAAACAACAGTAATAAATAAACTAAGTAGAAATTATACAGTTACATAGTATTCTATGTAACTATATACCGGCTCGTACCAATACGCAAACAAATAAAAGCAATTGCGTAGCCAAACCTCATAAAATCTCTATTACCACAAAAAACAACCAAGAATTAAGTCATAAAGTCGATCATAGTAATAAAAAATCAATAGAGCAATATCACGCAATATTCATTCTGTGAACCATAACCGTTAACAAAAGAATCTTAGAGCTTCGAGTGGCCTGAGAGAAACCAATATGATTATACGGTATACTCGGTAGGTCTGTATTATTCGTGTTACGTCAATATTACCCCTGTTATTATGTCGGGGTAAGATCAACCGTGTCTCAGGCGGCGCGGCTACGCTGGTTTGTTCTATTTCGTACTTAAAATATTTCATTGTGACGGGTGAATATTTAGTAGTTATTTATTAATAATATGGAATTGTTAATGTAGTAAAATATACAGGATGTAGTAAATTATATCTAAAACTTTAAAAGAGAATGACAAAAAGAGGTACCAAGAAGTCTCATGCATCAAGATCATAATTGTATAGTAATTATTTTCATATTATTTTAGGACATTACGCTTCATGGATTTGATGTTTGAACAGGGAATTTAATGTTAAAGTTTAAAAGTATGAACATTGTTTTACTTCCCTCGTCACACAACCGGTCATAGAGATGTGAATGCAATAGAAACTATTTTTGATGAATCGACTAACCAGTTATTCAAATAGTTTCTTTTGTATAATAAATAACTATAACGGTTTCTTCAAAAACATTAAACGAATTATATGTATTAACATTGCTTTCTTTTCGTTCAATAACGTAACAATTCAAATTAAACCAGTACACCAAATCGATTTAGTATTACTAATTGACACAAAATCGATTTTCTTACTAAATATTATAATTTATCGATCGCATCCCTAAATCCCGCCAGACTTATACAGATATTTCTGACATTTGTCTGTGTTTTTACAGTTGAGAATTGAATTGAATTGAGATTTTTATTGTATTGTTTTTTGAGAAAAATAACTTGTGGTTATTTTGTGAACTTATTTCTGTGTATCATTGTACAAATAAATGTGTCGAGCCGTGGAGTAAACAGACTGACGCCGACAGTTCGGCAAATCCGATGTATCAATTGTTCATTTTTGATACCCAGAAATCTACATACACATTCAATAGTTCTATTGAATGTTGAAATTGCTGCAGCTGCCTCTTCAGTAAGCGAATAGTGGGCTGCTGTGTTCATGTGATGACAGTAGTGTGGTTTTTGAGCTGGGGACGGTATAATAGTGTGGCTGCATCGGCACCAGTTTTAGATGATTCTTTTCAGGAATATGATGAATGATTTAAGTTGTTGTTAATTATTACTGTTGACGTTGAATCGCTATTAAAAACAATATGGAGCTATTTGTTTTTTTTTTATCCCTTACCTCCCCTATCTCCTTACCTAGTCGCTTCACTACGACAACACGAGCATGAGCATGAGCAATAGTGTCTGTCATAAATAGTATTTTAAGATTACCAAAGGGTTATTATTGTTTAAGATGCTCTCTAGATTCAATGAGCGCTTTATTCAGCCTCACTAATGGTAATGTTTTATTGGTATTGGTGCTATCACACGGTAGCGTCCAGTGATATATATATCCTTATTACTGTTTATTACAATTAGATAAGTTACCCGCTCACACCGTAATATAATTGTCGAGTAAATGCCCGAGTTTCACTCGCGCACCCTGTATCGAGATTGTTCGTCTTTGTAACTACTAATATAAGCCTGCTGTGTGGTGACGGCGACAAATATCTGAATCAGAATATCATCACCCCATCTCATCCCGTGGGGGGCGTAGAAGTCGACCCGAGGGAATATCTACCAGAGGATGGGCAGCAGCTTCCTTCTGAGTACTATGACCATCTTACTGCGATCGCCAACCCGCCTGCCAAGCGTGGCGATTATGGCATATCCCCCCCAAGACGATTCTTGAGGGAGGCTTGTCCAGCAGTGGACTTATTTAGCTGTAATGATGAATATAAGCTAAATACGCTGTTTTAGGAGCAAATGTTCGTTCGTGTATAGCGTGTCTATATTATGTAATACTTACGTTATATACTTACGTCATTGGTATCATCGAACAAAATATACCTACTTACCTACTTTTTAGGTTAGGTTAGGTTATTTACGTTTTTTTTAAATATCTCCGAAACCTGGGTTTTCTTTACAAAAAGAACTTCTGTAGGAGTTAGTATGATAAGTATAGTCTCTTAAAAACAACGTTTGGATTTGATGCAAGATGGTACGGGATCCCATATAACCATGAGCATTATCCTTTATATCGATAATGAAACATATATTTTTTATTTTCCTTACCTTAGGTTAGGCCTATTTCCAGCAGTGGACGCAATCAGGCCGATGATGTGATGTACAGACGCCAGCACACCCAGCTACTCCAATCTGTCAAATTTCTTTTATAGATTTTCAACTTTATCTCAAAAACAAAATGTTCACTTTCAATTGGGCAAAATTTGACAGATGGGGTAGCTTGATGTCCTGGCGTCTGTACAACATTTATAAACGTGCTCATTTGTGCATCACTCGTAGTTGTTGTGACACTGATCCCAGATTCTTTTGCTCTTTTACTGAAAACTAGTTAGAGAGTTTGATGCTATTAAATATTCGGAATACTTGTTATCGTTATCTCATACATTCAAAGGGCAACTAGGATAGGTTGTCTATTGTTTTCCTGCGAGACAAGTACCAACGTAATAGTTGGTTGAGGGAATACTTCTGTTTTGAAAATTTCAGATAATTTTTTCGCTGCAAGTATCGAAATCAAGAGCTCCCAGCAACAAAGACCAGACGGCTTCCACTGCTCGGACAAAATCAATCCGCAAATATGAAGTATTTATGCTCCGGTTTATCGTTGCTGAAGGCGTCAGCGTTCATTGTTGAAACAAACTAGAATTTTCTTTGTTCTTCAAATAATATTTTTATATTTTACAGTACACCACTTTAAATCTTCTGAGCTTGCGCTCTATCAGCAAAATTGAAGAGACGAACTCAAAAGGCTCAGTTGATTGAAACTTCATTACGTTAATTGAAAGAACTGGCAGGTTGTTTTATAGCTCTAGGTAAACTTTCAAACTAATAAACTGCTTATTATAGGCGTACCAATTATGCGCACCGGACACATAATTAATCGACAGACTAGATTTTCCCAAAAGTATTTCACACCTTAACTCAATTGAAAGAATGAACGTTAATACGTTTTTACAAGACCTATGTATATTAGAAAGAAATGCAATTGTATTAAAATTTGTATAGTGGGGATATAATCAGCGGACAATTGTGAATGTGATATTATTGCACACTAATAAAATAACTGTATATACTAAATGTTAAAGGTAATGCTTAAGAACATGCACCACTATATTCTCGCCCAATTTACTCCGCTTCTACGTAAATTGTACAAACATCCGTGTTTCACGCACATTAAACTTTTTCAACTATCAGGAACAATGCCAGATATTTCAACGGCGTTCATTTAATACGATATTTCATTGGATTTGCGTGTTCTTGTATAACTTCTTTATTTGGATTCTCAAACGAGACATGTGCAACTAAGCGAGCGAATTCAGTTTCTCTATTGTTCCGCTATACATACAATAATGATTGTGCTCCTTGTAGAATTTCGGCTACCGCGGCCAATGTCAACGGAAAATAGCCAACTACACAGAACATGTTATAGTACTGGCCTGTGTGTTGAACCACTCTGTATTCTCTAACTTTCATAACCCGATAGGACGGCTATTCGACTAGAGAGCGATCAAGCCCAGTACCGACAGACAGCTTTACGTGCTCTCCGAGGCAAGAACCTATATTACCGGCAACTTCCAAACTTCGGGATGCTAATAAGTGATTTTCTTGGCAGAATACCCAACAACAGATTGTGGCCCGGGATTCGAAAGCAACACCTCGTTATTATCTGTTGTACACGCTTCCGTTAGCCAAACGGGGCAACATATGTGTAACTACAATTAAACATCCTTCTAACAATAAGAACATAAGTCCTATATATTTGTACGTACAGACGACTAAGTAAAGAAAATAAGGGCCAAGATAATTGTTAATGTGTATATATAATGACCTCTTTTGCTCATCTAACCTATATAAAACCTGTTGTGGTTAAATTTGGAGCAGATCCCTATAGAGATGGGAAATTATACTACATTTGTATTGGTTTTCACAGCAAAAAGTTATGTAACTTAGTATTAGTCGTTCAGAAGTGAGCAGCAGCGTTTATTTTTATAAATACTCTAATTTAACCTTTTTTTGTGTGTTAGTTATATTATTATGAATTTACTATGTTATAAGGTATGATGGGAATGGCATATCATTATTGGACAAAAACCCTTAAATTAATACAAAAAAAAATTAAAAAAATTGATTTCACACGAACAAACAACAAAATGTTTAAATTTTTAACTCTAATTACGATTCTGAACGGCTTATTTAAAGAAAACACATAGTACCTTTAAATTATGCTCGGTTTTGCTATGCTGTCGTATAAAAATACAAAAGTAACCAAGTGGAATTATCCAATACGATAGGAAGACCTAGGTTACAAGCTATTACAGTGACAATCTTATTTCTGCGAGCGTTCTCAATCTTTTAATGGCTTATATTAAGATTGAGATGCTGCCACGAGAGATGTCAGTATTTTATAAGACTACGATTGACAGATTTGAATAGCCTTCCTAATGGATGATTGGATTTATATTTATGAAGTATGTCATCGGCTTCTTGTTGTGTTCGTCTTATTTTTTTCACTGGCCTGTTGTTCGGTGAACCAGAGTGCTAAGCCACAGGTTGTGGTTCAATCCCCAACCAGGACAAATCTTCGTATGATGAGCACCATTATTTATTACGTGTACAGGTGTAATATATCCTACTAATGTTATAAATGCGAAAGTTTGGAAGTGTATGGACGAGGTGAGGGAATGGATGTATAGATGTTTGTGACTCTTCCACGCAAAAACTAAGGAACGGATTTTTATGATACTCATACTTTAGAGTAATATAGCTTATAGTCCGAGTAACACAAAGGCTATTTTTAAAGTTTAAGGCCACTGCGGGGCACAACTAATCCATAATATGTGTTTATTTAAAATATGTTTATAATTTAGCTGGTTGCTATTATACAGGCTCGCCTAGTTTGAGATGAGGGGGCAGGACACGGACGGTCTACATAGATGAGTGACCACTAATGAAAAATGAAAATGAAAAAATGAAAATGAAAATGAAAAATGTTTATTGTGTCTCAAATGGTTACATCAGCAAATATGAATGAAACAGCCCCAGTAAGTAATTAATAATACTTGTGTTGGGGTTGTCTCGCTCCTTCCTTAATTCCATACTTTACAATATTTGAGAAAGAGATGAATATAACTATTACATTAAAAATAAGATAAAAATAACAAATTAACATTAGAAATTTAAAATAAAAGTAAAAATAGAAGAATAACAATAATAACTTAAACTAGTTTGCAGCTCTGTGTATTGTTTGATTGTGAGTGGATGTACATATATGTATGTGTGATTATAGTAATGTGCGAGTTTGTGTTTGTGTTTCTGTTATTGTATGTGTTTACCTGTTTTCTGGTGGTACGTTATAGGAAATAAGTGTTTATGTAAGTCTATCTAGAATGTACTATACTAGTACTATTTTAGTACTAATGTACTAAAATAAACGGGATCTACAGGCGCTCAGAATAGAAACAATTTCTAAGCGTTCGGTTATAACAGTTAGACTATTCTAACAGCTACAATTGTTATCATTATAATACGAGTATATTATTATTATCATTACATTTTTAATGAATATTATCGATTTTGGTCAAAATTCAGCCTATCCAATTATTTATCAATATTATCAATTTGTTTTATTTGTTGAAATTTACTTACAATTTACTTACAAATTGTTTTATATTTATTAAATTTTAATATTCTTTGTGCACGTCCACTCTAAATCAATGGTAAATGGCTTTTACACTACTACCTAATAGTAACTTAATGTGAACTATATGTCATGTAACGGGTTTTTACAGTTCATGCGGTGAAGGTTGCATTCGCCCTTAAGAGATCAAATCAACTTAAATTACGTTGACCCTTATAGTTTAATTATATACAAAAAGCTATCACAATACTTCTCTTCACACAGAGTATTCCATTTTTATATATTTATCTTTTGTTGCAGGTAAACCATGTCCACCCAGCAAAATGCTTCGCATAAGTATTTCTCTTCCAACAATAATACCAAATTTGTAAAGGTATTTTCTCCACCTCATTTCAACATCTATTTTAAGAAAAGGTCTTAAAAGGCTAAATCGGGCTTTAAACTTCATAGAATCTTGGTTATTTAAAGGGTATAGGGAGTGTTAAAACGGTAAAGAAATTTAGGAAGAAATACAGATAGGGACAACTGTCATACATAATTTCAATTTTGTTCCCGTTTCTATTTACCACTGCAATTCTATCCAAGGCATTATATAAGAATTTATGTCTAGCCAGATAGTCATAAATATTTCTATAACGCGGTAATTGTATCTCCGGTATCGAACTTAGATCAGGGTATATACCTATAAAGCAAATATGTTTGTTTGATAAGTTATCGATCGTAACTTAACTTACGCGGAGGTAGGTTATAGGTTGGCTATTACTAGTATTTACGTTCCTATTTTAGGGTTCATCTGAGTCGCAAGCCTCAGACTCGGACGATGAATCAGAAAAGGTGGTTACGAAATCCTATTAGTCAGCTCAGAAATTAATTATCTTGTACTTAAAACGGTTAAGGAGAACATCGTGTGCTGAAACCTGGATGCATAGTTCTACTAAAATGTTCTTGATGGCATGTACAGTCTGTCAACTCCGACTCGGACGAGGCCATAGTGTGGTAAACTAATACATATGCCATCACATTGTCAAAGGAAGTTGCTAGTACAGTAGGGCCCTTGCCCTGCAATGGAATAGAAAGCACCTCTAACAAATGATCTTCATCATCATAATCAAGTCTCACCTATGTATATGTCTATCTGCGTAATAGGTTGATGGTTGAATTTTTCTCAGCGTATGCATTTGTTTTGCAGCTATAATAAAAAAAAACATTTTACTCGTTTATTCGAATTTTGTATGATGGTACGTAATCAATCGTGCGCGAGGTCAACTCGCAATTCATTGTTCATAGTCGTTATTAGATTCCGGAACCTAATTTAGAAGATATACACAATTTAGATCCTATTACATTTATGAAACCATACTTTCTTTTTTTTTATTTCATCAAACCTTATATAACTAATTTATTCATGTCTCAAATATCACTTCTTCAATTTCTATAAGCCAATCTTCCTCAAGTTCTCATAAGCGTCGTCTACAAAATTTATTTTGTTTCCCATTTCCCTCAAGATTAGCGTAGATTGGCCATCTCAGTCATCGCAAGACTTCCCACAACGAAGGTCAAGGCTTAGCACATAATCCAACGATTTCCGTTTCTACTTGAGACTCGGAAATGTTTCTACCAAGATACTCGTCCACAAGAAATGAGTTCCGAAACATTATATTCAATGTCAGTAAAATGTTTTCCTTTAGATAAAGCCAAGTTTTTCTTTTGTGAGACAAACAGTGTAGTATAACTAGTTAAGTAAAATTCTGCTTGTTTTCTTTTCGATTTTACTTTAGATCCGATTACATTAATTGGTGTGGACATTTACGATAGATTCCTTTATTTTTTTAGATAAGTTCTCTTGATGGAAAGCGGTTACGATAGCCCATGAAGCTTGTTATGGGCACGATGCCAACCTTATCTCCTCAACCTTACTCATACACACTACACCAGATTGGACTTAGAGTGACTTCGGATATTCTTCGGAGATCAGAACGTCTCCACGTACCTAGTGTAAGAAGTGTTTAAGACTAAACTAATACCTTGTTGGAGTATGTCGCTCGTTAAACAGAGTTTACTGGAGGTTTGACCTCGATTTATTTGGAATAATAATCGCTAAATTTAAAAATAATACATTTAACAACTTTATATATATAAATATGCCTGTTATGAAATGTAGTTTTGCAAACATTGTATAATAGACAGCACTAAACAATGTTTGCACAACCAAATTTAAACAAAACTAATCTACTAAATAAATATTGCTACTATTACTATAACTAACTAAGTCTCAGTCTCATAATATACATAGTCCTATGCCTGTTTCACAGAGACGCAGACAGCGGATTATTATTATTTCATAAGAATGGAAGACGTGTGGAGAAAAATGTGTTTTGCACACATTCAGTCTATTCAGTGCCCTTAAATGTCTACGTCGGTTTATAAGCCATATCAGTAGAGACTACAATCCCGAGCATGTTTTTCAATCCCGGGATCACGGAACTTTTGATGCGTAATCTCAGTATCCCGGGATTAGACTATGACATAGTGTAATTGACCACATTGTGGTTACTAATTGGAGTAAAATGTAATAAATTTACTAAATCCTTTAAAAATTATTATATTGTTGCACAACACACATCACAAGTAAGGAAAAAGTAAGTAATGAAAATAAACAATACAAAAAAAACTATGCTTTTGCAAGAAATCAAAACGACAATACAAAAATCTATTTAGAGTTTTAAAAAACAATCGCAGAAATATCAAAGCATCCAATGTTTGACTTCCAAACCTACTTCGTAGTTTATGTAGGCTCGTTGGCCCTAAAGACTATTGTATTTAAGTATTCCGAGCAGCGAAGTCCTTCTAAGTTCAAAGACAAACATATTATTTGGGCTGTACCGCGTATTTAAGTACGAGTATGTTTGTGTTGCTGTTAGGTAATAAACACTACTAATATAATCTAGGCAAGGTAATTATCAAGGCGCAACGGACTATGGAATGCAAACTAGACCTGGTTGTAGAAATCCCGAAAATCCCGGCATTAATAGAGTACAGTCCCGGGATCTTCAGGGATGCCATGATCCCGGGATCCCGATATTTGGGATTTTTTTCTCTATATACTACAGACACACATGCATAGGCTGCATATTTATAAAATATTCTGTCAATGTCGAAAACAAATCAATGTTTATAAAGCCTAAAGTCGGAGCGTACGCCAATTTGTAAACACAATTACGGCATCACAAATGGAGTAAAATGGAATTAACCTAATTCTGTATGAATATTTGTAGGTACTGAAATAAAACTAGGTGTAGGACATAAGTTATATAAATCAATATCTCATAAGAACAAGACTCCTTGATGATAGACATTTACTACGGAAGTTCGATTTAGAAGGAATCATAAATTCCTCTGAGTTAGAATCTAACTTTCTGTAATGTCGAAGTTTGCCTATAAAGTGTTCTTTTGAACTTTTTCGATTCAGCAGGCTAATAGGAAATGTTTTTGGGTGGCATTACTATTTGTTGTATTGTAAAATTAATGTCCAGACCATAATCCCATATCGACGAGAACATTGACTTAAGTTGTCTTGGACACCAAGACCTGTTTTTAGACATAAATTCCAGTTTGAAGCTCTACTTAAGTTCAAACTTAAGTAGATTACTCGTAAATCTGATAGATTTCTAACTAATGCTTTACTTGGAAGTCTAAAAACGTAGTAAACTAACTTTAAATTTTATTGCAGGTCACTAATAATAATAATATATAGGGACAATGTCACACAGATCATCCTAGCCCTAAACTAAGCTTGTACTATGGGTACCAGGCGACGATGTACATACTTATATAGATAGATAAATACTTAAATACATATAAAACATCCATGACTCAGAAAGAAATATTCGTGCTCATCACACAAATATTTGTACTTACCGGGATTCGAACCCAGGACCACCAGCTTCGTAGGCAGGAGCACTACCAACTAGGCTACGGTGACCGACCGTGACTAAACAGAAGAGTAGTATAATAGAGTGTAGAATATACATTGTTTATCATGTCAGCCAAGGTACGTCCACGCCTCCCCGAAGAATGGGGGATATTACCACGCTTTGCAGACCGGTTGGCGATCTCAGTTTGTAGTCAGTTTCCAGATAAACGCTGATTCCCGTTCTCAGGTAGGTATTCCCTCGGACGATTTCTACGCCCCCCACGGGATGAGATGGGGTGATGATATTCTATGCAGTCACCACACAGCAAATTTACATTGATACCTTAATTATACCTTTAACGAAGTTATCAATACCTGACTAATATAGGTTTATGCTGTTTTATAAGAGTGCAGATCCAACTTGCCCGTTTGAAAAAATTTCTTATACATGATTCACCGTACACGTTACTTTACTAGATTGAAGCTAATTTAATTACTTTTTTTATCAACTATTATAAAAAGCAGAGGCCAAGCTCAATATCTCTTCTGGCGATATATATCAACCTCTTGAAACAAATCGGATAAAGCTAGACTCACGCATGTTTATGATACGGAGTATGGCAACCTTAAGGCATTACAAACAAGGGTCATTTTTACACGTAAGTGTAACGGCTACTGTGCTGTTATTTCTAAGGGGTGGCATTGAAAGGTCAGGAGTAAGAACGTAGCCGACTCATTTCGTGTTAGTAATGTGATGTGATGAAAAAAACAAAGTATATATAAGTATTTCTAACCGTTGTCGAATATGGATAAAACAAGCTTTACTTGGTTTGGACTTGATGGCGCTCTGTGATATGTTCCGGATATTTATTATAATTTTATTTTTCTTATTTACTGCACTACTCACATTTTATACAGATGCATTTATCTTATGATATCTAATAACAGCTCAGAATAAAAATAATGTCCTTACATTATTTTTATTCTGAGCTGTTATTAGATATCATATCTCGATTTGAAAGGGTTTTAGGTAATAAGTGTTACCTTTAACACTTATTACCTAAAACCCTTTCAAATCGAGACCGTTGAATTAAACAAAAAATTACTACATTTCAATTAGGTACCTACTCTATTTTGTGGTGTCAACAGTTCCCTTCAGTATGATTATTGTGACTATTTTTATTGTCAATTTAAATTTAAACCCTAAGTAACGGATAATTTTTCTTTGAATCATCTCGATCTTATTGGAGTAGCAAGAATAGCGCGGATTCCAAATCTGTGAAGCGTATTCCAAGTATGGGAGGTATAAATTTGCGAACATAAACAAAATTTACTTAATATGTTTTTTTTTTTTGCCAATTTAGAGAACCCTAAGAGCTGTTTGATGAAATAATACATTATGAAGGATTTAAAAGGAAATTCGAGTATGCTTCTAAAAGTATGAATATTTAAACATGAGTTTACCTGAATCTGTATTTGTTATTAGCTTTTAGATGGATTTCATGTATTCGAGTAATCTAATTAGAGCTACTGAAAATACACTCACAAACGGAACATGAAAAATAAGGTCATACTCTCTTTTTATCGTACATACAATTTTCCTTAGCGCAATAAAATTATTATAATAATAATATCTTGGGACATTATTTACACACGGCCATCTGATCCCAAACTAACCATTGTAGATCTCTACCTACCTACTTTGCGGGAGGCCTTTGTCCAGTAATGGAAGTCTTTCGGCTGATATGATGATTATGACCAATTTAAATGTATAAATGTATTTTATTAATTTAAATAATGTAGTATTACCGAATAAACTATGAATATCTTTATCTACATATAATAAAATCGTAGGAAAGTCAAAACTGTACATTGAATATTTTTTTTAAAGGATACTTGGGGCGTGATCTTCAATCGATATCTAAGCCAAAAATATAGTTTTTAGATTTTTTGTCTGTGTGTCTGTTTGTCTGTATGTATGTCCGGGCTAAACTCAAAAAGTACTGCAAGGATTTACTTAAAATTTCGCATGAATATTACTTAGAGGTCGGGTCAACATATAGGCTACATATTATCACGCTATCACCTACGGGGGAGGAGCTGTTATAATTTATAAAGTTTATCGCGGGTAAAACCGCGGGGCACAGCTAGTAATGATATAATAATAATATCCTGGGATATTATTTACATACGGCCATCTGATCCCAAACTAAGCAGAGCTTGTACTATGGAAACCAGATAACTGATATACTACATATACTACTTTTCTTTTGTAAATACATACTTATATAGATAATTACACCCAGACTCAGGACAAACAGACATGTTCTTGCACACAAATATTTGTCCTGGGTGGGAATCAAACCCACGACCTCCGGCGTGAAAAGCAAGCTTTCTAACCACGCCAACAGGCCCGTCATATATTAAATGCGCTCTGTTCATTTCTCGTCTGACAATGTTCACTTCACCGGACGTGCCGACCTTATTGCACGCTTACTTACTCGATTCACAGCCCTAACATAAAACAAAATTATGACCACGAATCAATACAAAATAATCTCTATTCGTATGAAAAAAAGTTAAAATTCGAATGCCGCTCTTTTATACTTAGGTTGAATGAAACGATTCCATTGTTGACATAGGTCAATTCCCCATCCGGTGTAAATTAATTAGTGTACACCATTTCATTGCGCTGATAATATATAGTAACATTGTAAGGGTAATCGCAAAAGTACTTAAATTAAATGGAGGTAACGACTAATATAATAATCTCACTGTTAGTTGTATAAAAACCGGCCCGATGCCCTTCAGACTCGCGCTCTGAAGGTACGCAACCTTCAGAGCGTGAGTCTGGTGGGCATTGGGCACAAATTTATTTTAGACGTATTCTAGAGCTTGTACTATGGAAACCAGATAAGTGATATACTATACTACTATACTTATAATTGTGTTCCTTTATTGTTTAAGCTAGTAAGCTACAAATCTTAAGATGGAAAAATTGATACAGTTAGAGATACTTTTTAGATAAACAGATCTACCACAGCGGCGATGCAATGGATCCAATGTCCTGGACTAGATTAATCTAATCCAATAGCTTGGGCATTCATTATCATTAATGAAAAACTGTACTTGGTAGAGCATCTGCCTCTACAACATGTGTGTTTTATATACTATATTTGAAACAAACCAAATAAGGCCTCAAATATGTCATTCGGTAAACCGATTCTCAGTACACTTCCTGGCTTTACTTGGCTTCTTGTCTTGAAAATTTTGTGGTCATAATTTTTCATACTTATATTTGTAATTTTTTTTTTAAATATACTAATTAAGAGTAGGTGTAAGGTTCTCAAGTTGGCAACAAAAACCGGAAGACGCAGCGTGGACAGGCCCCCTATGGTGAACCGACAATCTTGCTGGGGTCGCAGAAAGCCGCTGGATCTGAGCCGGAGTTACAGCACAAGACCGACTATTGTGAAGATTCTGGGAGAGGCTTTTGCCCAGAAGTGAACACTTTCTGCTGATAATCTGATACAATTCCATTACTGACATTAGTTAAGTTAGTTACAAGTGAAGCTAATAATAAAATCCCGTTGATAACTATTTCTGGAAAGCGATAAAGAATTTGGGAGGTGCCATACATTTTCGTAAAGGTCACCCACTAAAATATCGTGATTTGTATCAATTACCCTGTTTTGGGTCGTAACAGTAATTACAGAACGGATGAGCCCAAATAAATAGCCGCTTATTTATGTTTCGAGTTTCATCGCTAGAACGTTAAGGGATCCGGAATAATAATCCAAGAACCTCGTATAATTGTTCAAGTTTGACTAGGAATGAACTGAAGTGAACTGATATTATGTAACTATTAGACTATCTAGAAAAAACAAAAAATCTACCACAGCATTTACGCAATGGATCCAATGTCTGGGACTAGTTAAATTAAATCGAATGAGCCCAATTTAGACAGGTTTACTAGTACCCAGACAACTTTTATTACCCACCTCCTTGTTTTATGTAAAACTACACCAGGTCGAGAATCTGCCTCGTCAAATTTGGTACAAGACACTGCAATGTGAACATCCTCGAATTCATTGGCTTGCCGATACTAAGCTTAATAGAAAGTTTATAATAATAGCGCATAGACTACGGTCTGGACATGTTCCACTCAACAAGTTTCGACACTTAATGGGGAAAAGTGACAGCCCCAATTGTACACAATGTGATACGATGGAGGACGTCCATCATTTGTTGGTGGAGTGCGTCAGGACCCGAGCTGCTACCTTCAAAACGAATACCTTCAAAATTAATTTGATAGATGTTGATTTTATTCAAAGCTTATTATCAGAGCCTGTGTCGAATGCAGCTATCTTACTTTATAAAATAGTACATAAGGTTTTGAATTCCGAATAGTGTACAGCTTTTATTGTTATGATGGTTATGATGGGGCTGGCATGGTCCTATTGTGACCAAAAGCCCCTAAATTTGTAATAGATAATTTAAAAAAAATACTCAGGATCTGGTAAAAAAAGCAACAATACCATTTGTTTGCCTTATAATTCGTCGATTTACAGACGACTTATATTCATAATCACGGGAGGACTAAAATGTGTCCTTTTAATAACCTTTTGACAAGTCTCAATTTAACAAATCATAAAGTAGATTATATTAACTTAAGTCAAGTTAACTTAAGTTCTCTCCTTGAATAGATTCCAGGAGCATTAATAATGAAATAATGAAATTTATTCAGCACTTGGGTATTTACATACACTTGTACTTGTCAAGCTCACAATGTATTACATAAACACAGTTTAAAAACAGTAATTAAAGTAACAAAATATTTTAAATTAGTCCGTCCGTGCGGTCTGTTTCGTGCGGTCTGTTTCGTCACATGTATTTTTAATATTCTTAAATAAATAATAAATAGCAAGTTACTAAGCATTTAGGAATAGTATATCCAATTAAAGAATTGAAAACAACGAGCAGTTGGCTAGCGCAAAAGGCTCTCAACCTGTAGCTTAATTTAAACGACTAATACCTGAGGGCACCCTTATGGGCCACATCCCAGGCGGCCACTGAAGTAAAAAGATGGAATTCGAAATGGGGGTCAGATCACTTCCACGGTATTACCGATCACATGTTAAGGGGGCAACGCGATCCTCGGCGCTTAGGATCCTACCCTAGCTAGCCTGCGGCTTTCTCTAGCTACCTAGGTGGACGACCCGGAGAAGAAAGCCACAAAGAAACTCCGGGCTTGCTTTTTTCGTCTTCTTTTGCTTTTTGTTTTCGATTTATTTTATATCTTTTTTTAACTTTGTTTTTGTTTTTACATTGTGATTGGCTGGTATGTGGGCTAATGCACGCACAGAACCGATGACATCTAGTTAATCAAAATAATTATGAGGTAATAAACAATAACATTCCATTTCGCTCAAGCAATTAAAATAACCTCTTGCAAGATGAACAAACGGTGGGTGCATCCGCGCACATTTACAAAATTAACAAGTCACACAAAGTCGACTAAAGGCGACGACTGTATGAGACAAAAAAATAAAAAGAGTACCCCAGCAGCAGCTCTACCAGTTACCGCAAGCAGCACCCGTTCACGAGTATGACGTGAGGGCCAGCCATCGCCTCCTTCGCCATATTAGAGGGAAGGAAACGACCCGACCCACAACGCCACCGCAAGCTTTAACACACAATGGGAGCATGACGAGCTTACAGCGGAAGAGCTCATAGTGAAGTCGTTAACAGCCTTCGGCCGAACAGCGTCTGACGTGTTCATGATAAAATTCTATGTATGTTTATTCTAAATATGTATTTATAATAAGTATATGCATCTAAAAAATCTATAAGTAAAAGTATTAACAGCATTATTTCTAAATTCAGTTGAGTATAGCATAAATTAATGTCCTTAATGTAATGTTGCTCGTATTCAACCAAGCGACCAAGCGTTTTTGTCGTTTAAATAATCATTTAAAGCGTAATAAGCTTTTTTCATTAAAATATTTTTGACCTCTGATTTAAATTTACTGTACGGTAGTTCCTGGAGATTTAATGGTATTTTGTTAAAAATTCGGATACTCAGTCCGACAAAAGAAGAATGAACCTTTTGCAAACGATGAGATTCGGCACACAATTTATGTTTATTTCTAGTGTTCATTGTGTGCGTGTCACTTCTCTTTTCAAACAAATTCATATTTTGCCGCACATAAATTATGTTGGCATAAATATATTGCGAAGATACCGTTAATATATTTATCTCCTTGAAAAACTCTTTCAAAGAGAATCTCGCACCTAGCTGATATATAGCTCGTACTGCACGTTTTTGTAGAATAAAGATACTATTGATGTCAGCCGCCTTACCCCACAGTAGTATACCGTAAGACATAATACTGTGGAAATAGCTAAAATAAACCAGGCGCGCAGTATCTATGTTAGTAAGTTGTCTAACTTTTCTAACAGCATAAGCAGCAGAGCTCAATCTTCCAGCCAAGCCGGATATGTGAGTACCCCATTGAAGTTTTCTGTCTAATTTTAGGCCCAGAAAAGTTGTAGATTGAACAGACTCCAACACTTCATTGTTCATTACAAGATCTGGACCAATATTACTCACATTAGGTGTGGTGAATTTAACGCATTTAGTTTTTTTGGCATTGAGAACTAAATTATTAGCTGTGAACCATTCGGTAATCAGTGTGAGAGCATTATTTATTTCATTAAAGCTATCTCTGTTTCGCTCTACTTTAAAGACAAGAGAAGTGTCATCCGCAAAAAGTACTACATCACAGAGGTTTTTTAAATAATGTGGTAAATCATTAATATACACTAAGAACAAAAAGGGACCAAGAATGGACCCTTGTGGCACGCCTAAAGTGACGGGTAGATCATTTGACTTAACTCCACCTACGTCGACACACTGAACTCTCTGATTAAGGTAAGAGGATAAAACGTCAAGCGCAACTTCTCTTACGCCATAGTGTCGTAATTTCAGTAATAGCGTGTCGTGGTGAACGCAATCAAATGCTTTTGAAAGGTCACAAAAAACCCCAATAGCATTCTGTGACTTCTCCCATGCATCAAATATATGTTTTATCAGTGCAATCCCTGCATCTGTAGTACATCGCCCTTTAGTAAAACCAAACTGGTTCTGGTGCAAGAGGTTGTTTACATTAAAATGCTTGAGCAACTGCTTGAGTATGAGTTTTTCAAATATTTTACTGAAAGCTGGTAAAATGGAGATGGGGCGATAATTAGAGGGATCGTCTTTAGAGCCTGATTTTAACAATGGTATGATTTTACTACATTTCATTAGGTCGGGGAAGGTACCTGTATCTATACACTGATTATAAATAACCATTAAATAAGGCGCTATTATGTCAATTATGGTTTTTAAAATCCTTACAGAAATACCCCATAAATCACCTGTATTTTTTGGCTCAAGCGTCTTAACAATATCAATTATATCAGAAACTGTAACATGTTCAAAATTAAAAATAACATTGCATTCTGGCACACTACATTGCTGCCGCATCAGAATATAATAGTCAGTCACAGTAGTTCACGCTGTCCACTTGGCCTGGCAAGGCATAACGACTGTTTCCTAACGATTATAACCGGGACCGACCACTTAACATGCTCTTCGGAGCTTGCAAATGCTTATTATACATTAAATCACTTCCATCTATTTGACTGCACGGGTGGCGCAGTGGGTAAGACAGTCGTTCGAGTCCCGCACTGGACAACTATTTGTGTGACCCATAAATAGTTGTTGAGAGTCTGGATGTAATTTGTGTCCGTCTATTATATGTTTGTAAAGTATCCCGCAACACATGGTAATAGATTCAGTTAGGGGTGTCCTTAAAAAAAAAATCTGTGACGAGCCTAGGTGCCTAACCGCGCTGATCACTTACGGACCGGTGAGAGCGCCTGGTTGTGAGCGCCTAATATAATTAACAAGTTCTGGCCCGCGGTTTTACCCGCGTTAAACTTTACAAATTATAGCCTATGTGTTAATCTGATGTATAAGCTATATTATTGTAGTCTCATTAAAATCCATTCAGCAGTTTTTACGTGAAAGAGTAACAAACATCCATCCATACTTACAAACTTTCGCGTTTATAATATTAGTAGGATAAATAGAGAGTGCATCTATTCTGTGCACTACAATATTGCCTGGATATGTGGCAAATTTCTGTTTGATTAAGCTGTTGTAACTCATTTTAGGGTTCCGTACCCAAAGGTAAAACGGGACCCTATTACTAAGACTTCACTGTAAACAGACAGTGAAGTCTTAGTAATAGGGTCCCGTTTTACCTTTGGGTCCGTCTGTCACCAGGCTGTATCTCATGAACCGTGTTAGTAAGACAATTGAAATTTTCACAGATAATGTACCTATATCTGTTGCCGCTATACCTATTACCCATATAAGTGTTGGCAATAAATAATATTCAAAATTATCAATAAAAATAAGCATAAACAGTGAACCGTAATCATCAAGCAAAACAGTGAAAGTATTCATAGTAAATGTGCATAAAAACTTTCCATTCCAACGATAAAACAGTATACCTGGCATAATTAAAGGAAAATCAAGAAAATGTGAGTGATTTCTTAAATAAAACAAAGAAACAAAACCATTTTTGCATAGAATCCACTACATTCAATAATATGTTTAAAAATGGACTTTGAACTTTGACAATGACTAGCAAAAACGGATCAACTAGACATATGTAACTTACCATTTCTGATAAACAGTCGTTAATTTCAACCTGCATTACTAACACGCAGTTGGCTCAGCGGTTACACATCAGGCATAAAGTTTGAGGCCCTGAGTTCAAATCCGGAACTATTCAAGTCTTTTTGGAATATATTTTCGACTTATTACACTGGAGGAACACCAAATTAGTGTGGAAAACGAAATAAAATAAATTCTGGTTCAAATTAATAATATTCGAACAGTAACAAAATACGTTGAAGTTTAAAATAAATATAAGTAAGCAAAGGGCACTACTCACTGACATAGTCAACGAACATCGAAACTTAAATGCAAAACAGTACAAACAAAAATGGAAGGAATTGACAGCGGCAATATTACCCTGCGAAAACAAAAAATATTTAAATCAAAATCTACAGACTGTTTGGACGAAAGTAATTTAAGTACAATGTCTTGTGAAGATTTACTGGGAAAAAGCTTGGATCTGTCAACCAATATGTTTTCCACGTATACAGCGGAATTAAATACTGAAATTAAGGAATTAAAAACTCAATTAGAAAGTACACATAATGAAATGGAGACTATTATTATTGAAAATATAGATTTAAAGAAGCAAATGAATAATATGACGAAGGAATTAAGTTTACTTAAACAATTATGTATAAGTCCCATAAGTACCTACAGACTAAATATGTCTCAAAGTGCCAAAAAAAGTGCACGTCGCCGACTAACGAACAGCTTCCAAACGCCTATACTCAACAACGAAACTACCAAAAGCACATCTTTGCAACATAATAAAGAGAAAATTAAACAAACGGAACAACTAATAAGTCACCAGCCTTCATATCGACAGATTGCAGATCAAGACCATGAAACAAAATATACAAGTATAACTAATAAACAAAAATTAAATACTAAAACAAGTGAACTGACTGCTCGAAAACATCAGGTGAAGATTTTTGCTGATCAGACAGGACTTGGCATGAGGAGACTGCTTCAAGAATTTCTAGGAAATTCTTTCCAGGTAACCTCGACGATTAAACCAGGAGCACCGATGGCTGAAGTAATACGTTCATGTGTTGACTCCTGTAAGGAGTTTACCCACTCAGACTATATATTAATACTAGGCGGTTCTAATGATTCCAATCCTTTAAATTTTCAATCAAATTTATATTATACTCTGGGACAAATTAAACACGCAAACGTCTTAGTTGGTAAACTCTATAAAAATAACACAGAAAATGGTTCTGACATCGTCAGATGATGCTACCAGATATCGGCAGCTCAACAGACAGATCTCAAAGTCTTTGACTCGCGACACGCGGCAATTTAATACTATTAGTATTAAAGAGGCCATTGAGCGGAACAAAGGCTCCAAAGTGTTCGCAAGAGCTCTGTCTGTTGGACAGAGCCAACTGACGAAGCTGAAGACTGAGGATGGTAGAATCGTCACGTCTAAACCTGAGTTGCTGGGAGAGATCGAGAAGTTCTACGGACAGTTATATACGACAACACAGCCACCTGTCAAAAGTCATGCCTCAGATCCCAGAGCACGACTAACCCGACATTACACCGAAGACATCCCGGACGTCAGCCTGTACGAGATTAGAATGGCTCTCAAACAACTCAAGAACAACAAGGCGCCTGGTGATGATGGAGTTACAGCAGAGCTTCTGAAGGCGGGTGGTACACCAATCCTACGGGCCCTTCAGAAGTTATTTAACTCCGTCATACTAGATGGTCAAACGCCACAAGCATGGCACAGAAGTGTGGTGGTGCTCTTCTTCAAAAAGGGCGACAAAACCCTATTGAAGAATTATAGACCCATCACACTGCTGAGCCATGTTTATAAGTTGTTTTCGAGGGTCGTTACGAACCGTCTCGCGCGCAGGTTTGACGACTTTCAGCCTCCCGAACAAGCCGGTTTCCGAAAAGGCTTTAGCACCATAGACCACATACATACGCTGCGGCAAGTTATACAGAAGACCGAAGAGTATAACAAGCCACTGTGCTTAGCGTTTGTGGACTATGAGAAAGCCTTTGATTCTATCGAAACATGGGCCGTGCTGAGGTCTCTCATAAGGTGCCAAATTGACTACCGGTATATCGAGGTGATAAAGTGTTTGTATGAAAACGCCACTATGTCAGTGCGACTCCAAGACCAGATCTCGAAACCTATCCACTTGCAGCGAGGCGTGAGACAGGGAGATGTTATATCTCCGAAACTGTTCACCGCTGCATTGGAAGACGTCTTCAAGCTTCTGGACTGGAAAGGCTTTGGCATCAATGTCAATGGCGAGTACATCACTCACCTTCGATTTGCCGATGATATCGTAGTCATGGCTGAGACCATGGAAGACCTCGGTACAATGCTCGATGACCTCAGCAGAGTCTCTCAACAAGTGGGTCTGAAAATGAACATGGATAAGACGAAAATCATGTCAAACGTCCATGTTGCACCCACTCAATTGAAAGTTGGTGACTCTGCACTCGAAGTTGTAGAGAACTATATTTACCTAGGACAGACCATCCAACTAGGTAGGTCCAACTTCGAGAAGGAGGTCAATCGTAGAATCCAACTCGGATGGGCAGCGTTCGGGAAGCTACGTAACATCTTCTCGTCCAAAATACCGCAGTGTCTCAAGTCGAAAGTCTTCGACCAGTGTGTGTTGCCAGTGATGACATACGGAACAGAGACGTGGTCGCTCACTATGGGCCTTATTCGAAGGCTCAAGGTCACCCAAAGAGCAATGGAGAGGGCTATGCTCGGAGTTTCCCTGCGGGATCGCATCAGAAATGACGAAATCCGCAGGCGAACCAAAGTCACCGACATAGCCCGAAGAATTGCCAAGCTGAAGTGGCAGTGGGCAGGGCACATAGCTCGTAGAGCCGACGGCCGTTGGGGCAGAAAGGTTCTCGAGTGGCGACCACGAACCGGAAGACGCAGCGTGGGCAGGCCCCCTACAAGATGGACCGATGATCTTGTGCGGGTCGCTGGAAATCGCTGGATGCGGATAGCGCAAGACCGGCAATTGTGGAGATCTTTGGGGGAGGCCTTTGTCCAGCAGTGGACGTCTTTCGGCTGATATGATGATGATGATGATGATAAAAATAACTATCTCAATGTTAAAATGCTCAATAATTCACTAAAACTGATATGCAGTAACTTTTAAAATACATCATTTTTGCCGCTGGATCTAAATTATACCGACACGAAACTAGCTCCAAAATACATAAATACAAGGTAGATATTAAAAATGCCTTCAATTCAGTTCACAGGGACACCTTGTTGAAGGAAGTAAAAAAAGAAATTCCTGAACTTTACAATTTTATTTGGCAATGTTATAGATATCCAACCAAATTATTATATAAAAATCACGTTTTAGATTCTGAAGTCGGATGCCAACAAGGTGACCCACTCGGACCACTCATTTTCAGCCTCGCTATTCATCCCATAATTCGTCAACTAAATTCAGAATTTAACGTGTGGTATTTGGACGATGGAACCCTAGGAGGTGACGTAGATACTGTTCTAAACGACCTTATTTTGCTTAAACAGGAATTGAAATGTATTGGGCTAGAATTAAACTCGTCTAAATGTGAGATTTTTATTTCAGACCCTACTGATAAATTATCAATTCTCCAGAAGTTTAAAATAGTATCACCAAATATAAAATTGTTGGAAAAAGATACTTTGCGTCTCCTAGGGTCACCTGTCCTAGACGATGCTTTTCCATCTTTTGTAGATGAAAAAATTCAAAATTACAACGACATCTCAGAGAGATTTTCGAAAATTAACATACATTCCGCTTTCACAATCTTTAGATATTGCTTTTTTGTCCCAAAATTTACGCATATCCTGCGATCCTGTCACATGTGGAAACATCAGACACTCCTAGAAAGTATTGATTCCATATTAAAAACTTCCATTTCAAAAATTCTAAATCTAGACCTGGATAACCGAGCTTGGCTCCAAGCTACTTTACCTGTACGTTTGGGTGGGCTCGGTATCCGCAAAATTTCTAGTGTAAGACTTCCAGCTTTCTTGTCTTCGGTTCACAGTACTGAAGAATTGACTCGGAAAATTCTTAATCCTACACGGGTCAGTTCAGAAGTGATGTGCCTCACTGATGCCTTGAATGCTTGGAGGGCTACCAGTCCGAGTTCAGATCTACCCACCAACCCTGCTTCTCAGTGACAATGGGACCAGCCGCTCTGCAACCTTGAACGCAATAGTCTCCTCAACACATTCACAAATTCAGCAGAGCGCGCTCGCTTATTGGCTCTGGGTGAGTGGGAATCGGGGCTCTGGTTGCAGGCATTACCTTCACCCAACTTAGGTACTTTATTGGACGACTGCACGTTTAGGGTCGCAACTTGCCTTCGTTTGGGTGTCCGTTTTGTGGCTCCGCATCAGTGTCGCTGTGGCGTCGATCGTCTTGGATACCATGGTCTTTCGTGTAGTAGGAGCGCTGGTAGAATTTCGCGGCACGCTAGTATTAATGACATTGTTCGTAGAGCCCTTTCCATCGCCGGCGTACCTGCCATACTGGAACCAAATGGCTTGGCACGTGACGATGGAAAGCGACCAGACGGTATGTCATTGCTGCCATGGGAGATGGGAAGGCATCTGGTGTGGGACGCAACATGCGTGGATACCCTGGCACCATCCCACCTTCCTCAAAACTCGAATTCTGCGGGCGCTGCTGCTACATCTGCAGAGAACCTCAAGTGGCGTAAGTACTCCCGCCTAATCGGCAGTTATGTTTTTGAGCCATTTGGGGTTGAAACACTAGGACCATGGGGTCCAGGTGCTCGTTCACTCTTCAAGAGCATCTCTAAAAAATTGATCGACGCCACACGTGACCAGAGGGCTGGTCTATTCTTTGCACAGAGAATAAGTATTGCCATACAACGTGGCAATGCTGCCAGCCTTCTGGGCACGATACCCTTTGATGCCGATGCGGAGCGCTTGATTGCCTTGGATTGCCTTTAGTTAGTTTATTTTAGTTTAGTTTTAGCATTATAGTTAAAATTTCTTATTTAATAAATTTCTTCTTATTAGTAATAATTGAATTTAATGTAATTATTGTTATATAAATAAATTATATTTCATAAATACAATGAACGCAAGTAGGCTAATTCATAAAGAAATACTTCGTTTAAAGTACAGAAATAACTATTTAAAATATGTTAAAACTATTCCAGATGAATTAAAATCTTATAATCATGTATATTCACAGACAGAAACTGCAACTGAGCATAACAAGCCAGTGACAGTCACAAATTACATTGGCACACAGACCTATGAACCCTTTTTCGATCCTAAATTACCGAATAATTCTTGTATATCTCCATTAATATTTATCACCAAAATATATGTGGTGTCATGAACAAAAAAAATGAACTTGTAGTTTATATTGAAACTCTAGATAAAAGGCTGGATTAAGTGTGTATAAGTGAACACTTCTTGAATGAGAGCACTGCAAATGTTTTTAACCTAAATAATTATAAGTTAGTAGCTTACAACACCAGAAAAACTAAACTAAGAGGAGGTAGTTTAATTTTAGGGCACATGGATAGACGAGCCAACATTTGTGAACAAATAAACAAATTGTATAAAATAGAATGTTTTGAAATTTGTGGAGCTAAAGATGCTGACACTGGTCTTTATATCTGTTGTTGCTATCGAAATCCCGTTGATAAAAATTTCGAACAGTTCTTAGAAAGATTGGAGAAGTTGTTGGACTATTTATTCAATAGGAAATGTATAATATGCGGTGATTTTAATATTGATCTGTTAGTAGACACTAAAAAAAGTTCAGAATTTCTTAGTTTGTTAAAATGTTATAACTTTAGGCATCTGATATCTTCTGCTACTTTCATCCGTAATAATAGTAGTTCATGTATCGATAACATTATAACCAATCTGCCTGAAGCATGTATTTTGGGTGGTGACGTAGATCAAAATGGTTTAGCCGACGGTCATGCAGGTATCTTTGCTGAACTTCGTTTGGAAAATCGATCCAATCCTCATATACATGAGAATAGGTGTATTGTAATAGATAAAAGAGTATTCAACATTAAAAACAGTGCAACTTTCGTACAGGGCATTCTTAAAGAATCCTGGGCTAATATGGGTATTAATACTTTCCTTAAAAGATTTTATAAAGTGTTTCGCAATAGCTACAGGAAGAGAGAATGTAAGATTAACTTTCAGAATAAATCACAAATAAAGTGGATCACTAAAGGGATACGTACCTCTAGCAAGATGAAACGATTTTTATGTGCACGCAATGGAAATAATCTCGAACCGAGTGTTTTAAAATATAAAACTTGTACATTAGGCTATATAGAAATATTGTTTCTAAAGCTAAAAAGCTTGCTATAATGAGACGAATAAATACATCAAAAAATATAGGTAAAGAAATTTGGAAGATTGTTAATAAATGTACTAATAAACAGCAAGTAATTAAGAAGGATCTTAGACTTAAGGTTGATGGACGAATTGTAGTGGATCCAGAGGAAATAACTAACTTACTTGTGAATCAATTTGACTATAAAGGTGCTAGTGACTTCACTTTCACAATTGAAGGAAACCGTGCAGCGGCATTACTCCATCTATACACTGACAAGGTTGGCAGTGATATGTGTATTTCTCCTACCACTCCAAATGAGATTTGTACGATGGTTAAACGACTGAAAAACAAGCATTCCTGTGGGTATGACGAAGTGCCGATTTGTCTGTTCAAAGAGCACATAGAAATATTAGCTGAACCTCTATCTGACTTCTTCAATAAGTGTATAAAGGCTATCTTCCCAGAACAGCTAAAGATGGCGAAAGTTATACCTGTGTATAAGAAAGGAAGTAAGTCTGATTCTAAAAACTATAGACCCATCTCTCTATTACCGGTGCTGTCAAAATTATTCGAAAATTTGCTTAAAACTCGGCTTTTAGCACACTTGCGAGTAAATAAAGTTTTAAATAGAAGACAATTTGTGATAAACAAAATCAACAATAAAATGAGAGTTGCAGGCCTTTTCCTAGATTTAAGCTCTGCATTTGACACTATTGACCATGAATTACTTCTGACTAAAATGAATCATTATGGAATACGCGGAAATGCTTTGCAACTATTCTCTTCGTACTTAAAAAACAGGCGGATGTACGTTGAAATTGACAAAACTGAGAATAAAGGGATCTACTTTAGGACCTATTTTATTTGTATTATTTATTAATGACTTGATTAATTATCTTAATACAATTTTACCTGACATTGAATTAGTAATTTTTGCAGATGACACAAATGTTATAGTGGCAGCTAATGACATGATAGATTTGACAGAAAGGGTTAATGCTACGTTACAAGCATTTCATGAGTGGTTCACGGCAAATAAATTGATTATAAACAGTAAAAAGACTCAAATAATGTTATTTAAAACTACAGCACGTAACAAAGATGTTTTAAAAGTTGCCTTAAATGAAGTCGTCATCGAGCTAGTTGAGGAAGTATAATTTTTAGGTATTCATATTGACAAACTCTTAAACTGGAAACCAGAATTAAAAGCAATTGATGCATCGGTATCATCTGCATGTTACGCTTTGAGAGCCCTAAGAAATGAAATCAACTTAGAACAGTTAAAAATAGTATATTTTGCACTAGTCGAGTCAAAAATTAGGTATAGCATACTTTTTTGGGGAAATAGCTATGAATATAACTGTAGAAGAGCTTTCGTACTACAAAAACGTGCAATTCGTACCATGGTCCGAGTCTCACAACGGGAAAGTTGCCGTCAACATTTCATTCAATTAGGAATACTTACAGTACCTAGTCTTTACGTACTGGTACTTTTAAGTAATATGGCCAAAAACTATGAGACCATAGAAGAACGGCAGATAATCCCTTATCTGCCGTTCTTCTATGGTCTCATAGTCATGGTACCCGTAGATTAGACATGAAGAATCTGACTCAACATAATAATAGTGAAACGTGGACTGTCCACGATACCAGTCTGTAAAATTATTCAACAGGTTGCCTAAAGACATAAAAAGTACTGAATACAGTAGTGCATTTATAATAAAACTAAAAGAATTCCTATTGAATAAATGTCTATATGCTGTAGAAGAACTGTAATTTTATTGTTTTTAAATATATATATATATATATATACATCTTGAAGGACATGTTGCGTCCTACATGGCGTTATTTACCGATGATGCTGCGTCCGACTGACTTTGTGCGTCCGGTATACGGACGCAAGATTGACCGACCCTCATTTTTAGCCCAAGGATCCCTTATGATCATTAGAATCCAAGGGCGAAAAATTGGCATGGACGTAATTCCATCACTAGAATGCCTTTTAGCGTATAATATAGTTCCGCCATCGTCAGACTGAAATTTGGAGGGCGCTAGTGTTCAGCGTATAATTTACCACGCATACTTTGAGTTCAGTTCACCGATCTTATCGTGTCCATTGAATATAGTACTTAATTTGTCAAGTTTTTATCATGTTTTCGTGACAACTATCTTGCGTCTCTTAAATATCCTTAAACCGGCAATAGGTACGGTGTCTGAGAGGCCTATTCGGGGTTCACGAGGGACGCATGGAACGGGGCGCGGGGCGGCGGGCTTCAGCGCGCTCGCGTGCCGAAGTTTTTAACAAAAAGACATGTGCCGGCCGTGATGCAAGCTTGTCACCAAAGTGAATTATTGTATTGTAGTGGTTATTTATTTGGTCTATTATTATAGTTAGTGATTATAATAATATATGAATCACAATGAAAAGAAGTGTACAATGTATTATAGATGTTATTTAACTGTGTACTTATAATATGTGTCATGTGACAGTACTTTAATAAATAAATAAATAAATAAGTGCAAGGAGGATTCTTAAATTGGCAAACCGTAACTTCTTCAACCTTATAAAGCAGATGAATTCGTACCAAATCAAGGAATACCACTCGATGTTAATAATTCCTTGTCTAATGTATCTTTCAAGCCACCTAATAACATAAGTTTAAGTGAAGTTTTTTTTTTATTTTTTTTTTTGTGTTATGGCAATCTGCCGATGTTTTCAGCAATTTCTGCCAGTGTCACGTGTTTGTTGACTGCTCATGGGAAACTACAAAGGCTAATTAATACTTTATTTTTGTGGCACTAGTTTAGAGCCTGTAACAAAAGACAAACACAAATATGAGTTAGTGAATAGAAATACATAAATTACGTATCAACAAAGACAATAATCATAAATATCATTATTTTATCATGTTAGTCGATATAAATTTAATAAAAGCATTTATCATTAAGAGATTAGGATATAATGGAAGAAGGTGACGTACATTCAGAGGATGGTGACGTTTAAAGAAGAAATATTCGCAAATGAGAAAGGTTTATTTAAGTGACATTTAAGAAAAATATGATCTAGGGATCCATCATCTAATCCACATTCACACAAGGAATTGTCACGAATCCTAATTTTATGAAGGAAGACAGGGGTACAACAATGGCCAAGACGTATTCTGCAAATAACTGAAGTTACAAATTTAGGAACTTTTTTGTATTTGTAGAACCATGGTTTAGAGGGTATTTCTGCTTTAATAGAGGCATACCAATGGCCCTTGGTCTTACTTGATTCGATCCAAGAGCATTGCCAGGACTTATGCATATCAGTTTTGGGAAGGCGAAGTAGATCATACACCTGCACCGTAAAATATTTAGGATCAGCCAAATTGCTGGTAATAGCAGCCTTAGCATATGCATCTGCACACTCATTACCTCTTATACCTGAATGCCCAGGGATCCATACTAATATGACCTCTACATTCTTTATAGAGCAAGAATGAAGACATTTTTTTATTTCCAGTATAATTAGAGAGCGAAGGGAATCTTTAAAAGGATTTTTGACAATAGCAGCTAAGGCACTTTTGGAGTCTGAGAAAATAACAGCTTTGGAGATAGTATTATGAGATAGGATAAATACACATGCCTCAAGGATACCTATGCACTCCCCAGTAAAAACAGAAGGCTCTGGGGGACACTGAAACTGTAAAAAAAAATGAGAATTTAAATAATATAAACTAACACCTGTTTTACTATCATCAGATAACTTTGAAGCATCTGTAAAAAAATTATGATAGTCTCTCCATTTATCATAAACAATAGAAGAGAAAACATCATTGGCATGTATAGTTTGTTTATCTATGCCAATGTGAGGAATAAAATTTGGATTAAAATTTAGAATTTCATATGGGAAGTCATACAATGGGAATTTAGTGCACTGGTAAATAGAGGATTTCATCTCTACCATACTAATCTTTTTAAATGAATTTAGAATTAGAGGGCTTGCTTTGTGCTTCCAATACTCACTCTGATCATATAAACTAACTAATTCAGACAGTTTTGACAATATGTTGTGATTTTTGAGAAAATATGCCTTAAAAACATATTTGTCAGCAAGATATTGTCTACGAATAACAAGGGGAGCGTCTCCACTCTCCACCTGCAAAGCATTGATGGGCGTGGATTTCATGCAACCCAGAACAATACGGAGTGACTTAGACTGAATGGACTCTAATTTAGCCAACGCGATTTAACTGCAGGGCTCAAGTAAGAAAGTGCCATAATCCAGTAAGCTTCTTATTGTGGCATTGTAGATAAGTTTCAGAGTGAAAGGGTGAGCACCCCACCAAACAAATGCAAGTGCACGTAACATATTTACATTCTTTTCACATTTGTTAGTAGTATAATTAACATGTGAAACGCCAGATAATTTAGAGTCTAAAGTAACACCCAGAAACTTTACTCTATCCTTAACTCTGATAGGAGATCCCTCAATTTCTAGGTGAACATGTGGGATTTTTGGGGAGATAAATGGAGACCATGGGAGGAAAGCTAGTTGTTTAAAGAATCTAGAGAAACCTGCATGGATTCTTTAGCAACTTCAATGGACGAATCAGTAACATACAAACAAAGATCATCAGCATATTGCAAAATTTGGCAATTGATGTTGAGAGACCTATGTAAGTCACATGTATAAATATTGTACAATAAAGGACTCAAGACAGAGCCTTGCGGTAATCCACGCCACACTGACCTGGGACCATACCTTTCCCCAGGAATGTGTAGGCTGATCAGGCGACCTGATAGCAGATTGCCGATACAATGAATCATCCTTACTGGGATACTCAGCTGACTTAACTTAGTCCTGAGTATTGAAAGAAGAACACTGTCATAAGCAGCTGAAATGTCCAAGAAAACTGCAAGAACAGATTTATTCTTACTAAAGGCAATGCGTGCATCGGTCACAAAGCTAGCGAGGCTGTCCATTGTGCTAAATCCTTTACGAAAACCAAACTGGGATTCCGCTAAAATACCTCTATTTTCCACGAACCATTCCAACCTGTTTTTAATTAGGTGCTCAAATATTTTCCATATAACAGGAGAAAGAGCTATAGCTCGATAGTGATCTGGGTTATTTTGTGATTTCCCAGGTTTTAAAATTGGAATGATTAATTGTGTCTTCTAGTTGTTAGGGACGCATCCCTGAGAGAAACATAAGTTTATTATATCTAAAAGATATTGCTGACCAAAAGGACCCATCATTTTATAAAAAGAGTAGGGAAAACCATCGAATCCTGGAGCTGAATCCTGTACATTATGTAATACAGCCTCCAGCTCAGGTAGAGAAAAAGGATTATCTAGAGGATCATAGGAGGGAGGACTTATACCCAAAGAAGGACATTCTCCATACAGAGGAACATAAGACGGGGCCAATTTGTTAAGGAAGGATTTAGCTGTCTCCCGAGGAATTATTGATGGATTACAGGGAACGCAGCCACGTCAAAATCTTTTAAAATTTTTCCACATAAGGGAAGACGGGGAAGATGGAGAGAGGGAGAAACAAAATTTCTTCCAACCCTCATATTTTTTTTTCTTGAAGAGACGTTTCGACTTTGTAATACATACATACATACTTACCTGTCCAACTCCGAACTTACCTGTTCACACCAGCCTGTACCTCTGAGCTTACATGTTGATACATACTTACCTGTCCAACTCCGGACTTACCTGTCCACATCAGCCTGAGCCTCTGAGCTTACCTGTTTGTACCTACATACAAACTTACCTCACTCGTCGTGGTAAGCTCAAAAGGCACAGGCTGGTGTGAACAGGTAAGTTCGGAGTTGGACAGGTAAGTATGTATAAACAGGTAAGCTTAGAGGCACAGGATGGATGTAATTTAGTTATTATAATCATTATGATATATGCAGAACATTATACGGAATTGATTTAAACATATGGTTGGATGGAGGCGGGAATGTGCATGCAGTGTTTTGAACGTATACGGAGATATTCAGTGTGCAAGAAAGATTTAAGAGTGAACGGTCGCACTAATTCAGTTATTCGGAACCAATCTGAATTCAATAGTAGATGGATGTAATTTAGTTATTATAATCATTATGATATATGCAGAGCATTATACGGAATTGATTTAAACATACATTCGGATGGAGGCGGGAATGTCCATGGAGTGTTTAGTAGGTATACGCAGGTATTCAGTGTGCAAGAAAGATTTCGGAGTGAACGGACGCACAAATTCAGCTAGAAATATTTAATTTGAATATCACCATTTAACGTTTAAATGAAATTTGACGTCGACTACTGATATGATACTGATTAAAATATCCTACATACGCATTGAAAACATAAAAAATCTCACTACATTCAGTGGACGCCGCAGGGTGGTAGTTAGTAAAGACGCAAGAAGACCTTCGCGATTTATATATATATATATATATATATATATATATATATATATATATATATATATATATATATATATATATATATATAACGTTATTAATATTATTATATCATATTCTAATTGCCTTTTGTTCACTATTGATTTATTGATATAACTATTAATTTAATATAATTACTTTTTATTAATTTCTTGAATCTGTCTCATCTGTAATTAATTAATTATTTTATTATTACTGAAATTGTATTATTTAAAATTAATTTAAATTAAATGTTTTTAATTGTATTTTATTTAAAATAGTAAGTATTGTGTAAATGTTTGTAAAATTTAATGTTTTTTAAGTTGTTAATTTAATTCATATGTAATTTACTTTGCTTTATGTCATTATGTTATGTTTTTGTGCACATTCAGATACAAGTTACTTGTTCATGAATAAATGAAATGAAAAAAAAATGAAATATAACAACAAATACTAAAAACCAAAAAAAATCCATTCAATGAATGTGATTTTGTTGCTTGTTTTTATAGATAATCTCGCGCACGAAGGGTTCCGTAAACCCTTCCTGCGCGAGCCCTGCTCGCATTTGGCCGGCATTTTATTTATGTTAAAATTAATAACAGCTATAGTTATACTGATAATTGTAATCTTTTTATTTGTTTTCTTTATTGCTTTAAGCTTATTATGAGGTTATCCGTCAGTTTAAGAACCCTTCCCCAAGTTAGTTTAGTTAACCGTAAAACTTAATAAGATTTGAATTTCTGCTCCATTTTTCGAATAGGACCTGAATGTAATAAATCTTTGGACGTTCAACAAAGTATTCTTGACACAGATATTGTATTTCGTCCAGTAAATTTCATGATGGTAGTTTTTTACCCTAAATATTTATAGGGTTCCGTACTAAAATGGTATACATTAACCTTCCTGGCTCGAATCAGTCTGTCCTTTGGATTTATCTCAGCTTACACTAATGAAACTAAAAATAGGTTTTAATATTACTGTCCCGTTGCAGATGAACAATTATTATTAGATACTAGCTGCGCCCGGTGGTTTTACCCACGTAAAACTTTATAAATTATGTGTTAATTCAGGGTGTCAGCTAACTTCATAGCAAATTTTATTACAATCGCTCCAGCCGTTTAGACGTGAAGAAGTAACAAACATACACATCCGCACACTCACAAATTTTCGCCTTAATAATATTAGTGTGATTATTAATATAAAAGTGAAAGATTTTTAAGGTATGTTAATTCAATCACTACTATCAAAAATTAAATGTTATTTCCAAAAGATATAATTATCTAAAAATTAATAACTATATTACTACAAACATATTCTGACTATTTTAAGCAATTTTTTAAAACCTACGATAGTATAAGCATTTTTTTTAAATTTAATATCTAAGAATGGTACAGACGCCAGCACATCTAGCTACCCCAATCTGCCACATTTCCCCAGTTGAAAGTGAACCTTATGCTTATGTGATAAAGTTGAAAAGCTATAAAAGAAATTTGACAGATTGGGCTAGCTGGATTTGCTGGCATCTGTACCACTGGTAACTAGGTTAGTTACTTAATTCTATTAGTCTTGTCAGGTCAGTGCATCAAAATAAAGAGACGCGTCGCTGGGCAAACCGGTACGTAGATCATTGTTTTTATTTTTAGTAATTTACGCAAAATGAGGTAAAATATACTCTCAGTTCGTCATCACAGTAACCAAGCGTCCCTGATAGGCTTTCATTAATAATCTAGCTAACACTACCTAATACCTGACATAAAATTATTTTAACGTTTACTTACTTTACAGCTTTATTCTAAGTGCTAAAAAGCCCTCTGATATTTAAAATTCTGTTTCCGAATAAAACTTTACTACAGAATATAAAAGGAAGGGAACATTTTCAGTAAATGTGTAGTAAAATGTTGCGTCAGTTGGAGCATAAGGGTTGTTCACACTTTGCTCTCCGCTGCTCGACAGCACTAATATAGGAGCATGAGCTTACTGCAGCCTGCAATTATTATTTCAGAATTTATATTTTTTTGCAGTGCTAGACGTAAAGTATGAAGGAAAATTGTTGACGTTTATTTGTACGCGGAAGCCAAGTACAATAAGTATATATGTAGGTCGTGGGTTCAATTCCCACCCAGGATAGATATTTGTGTACATGAACATATCTGTTTGTCCTGAGTTTGGGTGTAATTATCTACATAAGTATGTATGTACAAAAGAAAAGTAGTATAATATGTAATATATCAGTTACTTGATTTTCAAAGTACAAGTTCAGTTTTTTCATTTGGGATTAGATGGCCGTATGGGAATAATGTCCCAGGATATCATATTATTTTTATATTATACTTTTTATTGTAGACCAACGAAAGTATATATCACTTTATAACTTTTATCGAACTACATTCGGCAACAGAATTAGATCTCAATCATGATCGCTCTCTATTAATTTGGTACAAACCATATACCGGCCTCAATTTTGTCCAACTACAACAAATCTAATTTTAATACCGTAGGAACTTTCTTCCTTGCAATTTTTTTTAGATTTTGATCAAATTTACTCCCACGTCACTGAAGGAAAATAAATGATGAACAATAGAACCGCTCTACAAATTAGCATCTTGGATAAGGAATGTAACTAGAAACAGTACTAAAATTTGAAGTCCTTTTCATATTATCATAAATACTGCGGGCATAGACTGTAGCCTGAATAATCAATTTATATATAATTATATTTATTAATTAACAAAGAATCTAAATAAACTTATGAATATACATAACTAACTTCATTAGAAAGAAAAACTAAATCTACAAAAAAGTGAATTATATACATATATAAATTATAACTAACTACAGATGGCGTCGCAGTATTCCTCCGAATCGAGGCCATGTGAAAATGTGCCCAGAAGACTGGCCGCATTACCACGTTGAATTGCCGAACTAATTCTTTGGCCAAAGAAAAGGCCAGCCCTCTGGTCACGGGAAGCGTCAACCAAACGCTTTGAAATCTAGCGATAGAGACTACGGGCACTCGGACCCCACGTTCCAAGCGTTTCGACACCAAACGGCTCAAATATTAATTTCCTATCAAATTACCATATTTGCGCCGCTTCAAAAGTGTCCGCACAGGCAGCACCAGTGCCCGCCGCCGCGCTGGTACTTGGAAGATGTGATAGGGCTAGGGTGTCAACGCATGTCGCGTCGCACACCAAAGGCCTACCCAACTTCAAAGGCAGCAACGACATCCCGTCTGGTCACTTGCCATCGTCATGTGCCAACCCGTTTGGTTCCAACACAGCTGGGACGCCGGCAGTGACAAGAGCCCGACGAATAATGTCGTTTAGGCTGCTATGGCGTAGAAGCCGACCCGCACTCCTGCTACATGACAGGCCGTGGTGTCCGAGGCGGTTGACAAACTCTCTACAGAGGCATCGATGCGGAGCAACACAGGGTGCCCCCAGAAGAAGGCAGGCAGTGATTCGGAATGACTTGTCGTCCAACATGGTACCAATGTTAGACGATGGCAACGCCTGTAACCAAAGGCGTCGGGCCCATTCTCCCACAGCCAGTAGGCGAGCGCGCTCTGCGGGATAATCCGATGTATTTAATAGAAAATCCCGAGTTACGCGACGTCCTGCGTGAGCGATCTAGACGCGAATGCGAAGCGGCGCAGCGCGGCGCGAATACAACAAACAGTCGAAACCTATTGAAGTGTCCTACGTGAGAAAACGCGGTGCGGAGCGGCGCGAAATGAAGCGAACGCGATCAGTTGCCTTGATATTTTCGCACGAACAGGATGCGGTGCCGTCGTATTATGCAGCGTCGATGGCGCCTGCGCGAGACAATTCGCGTGCACGTAGGACACCGCCACCGCGTCGCACCGCATCGCATTGAATTCGCGTGTCACCGCTTCATAATCGCGTTCGCTTTGAACCGCCTACGTAGGACGTAGCGTTAGGTTGCAGAGCGGCTGGTCCCACCGCCTCTGGGAGGACGGATAGTAGGGCAAATCCGTATTCGGACAAACAATTTTCCAGGCATTAATGACTTCGGTAAGGCACGGTACTTCCGAACTAACCTGTGACGATAAAATAATTTTCCTGGTTAGTGCTTCCGTACTGTGGACCGAAGACAGAAATGCCGGTAAGCTTACATGGGATATTTCGGGGATCCCGAGCCCACCAAGGCGAACAGGAAGAGTGGCCTGTAGCCATGCTCGGTCATCCATGTCTAAATTCAGTATATTTATAAGTATATCACGGATAATTTAGTCAACTTTTTCTAAAAGAGCAATATGTTTCCAAAGGTGGCAGGAACTTAAATAATTTTAGGAACAAAACAACAGTGCCGAATAATAGTATAGGCCGACTGAGTATTAATTTTGTTAAATCATTCTGAAATATTACAAAAATTTTGTATTTGTTGGTCTATATATAAAGAGAAAGATTCGTCCAGAATCGGGAAGCCAGGAAGGCGGAGGGATGGTTTATCTAAAATTTTTAAATTCGGGGCTACTGTCTCAAATTTTTGGATAGTGCTAAGTCGGTCTGTTCTGTCTGAAATAAAAATATAAAAGAGAAAGATATAATATTATATATATAACTAGCTGTGCCATGCGGTTTTACCCGCGTTAAATTTTATAAATTATCACAGCTCCTCTCCCGCAAGTGATAGCGAAATAATATGTAGCCTATATGTTGACCCGATCTCTTAGTAATATTCATGCAAATATTGAAGTAAATCCATGCAGTATTTTTTTGGTTTAACCTGGACATACATACAGACAAACAGACACACAGACAAAAATTCTAAAAACTATATTTTAGGCTTCGATATCGATTGTAGATCACGCCCCAAGTATCCTTTTTTTAAATTATTCAATGTACAGTTTTGACTATCCTACGATTTTATTATATGTATAGAGAGATATTCATAAGTTTATTAAGATTCTTTTATCTATAGATATATATACTAGCTGTGCCCCGTAGTTTTACCCGAGTTAAATTTTACAAATTAACACAGCTGCTCCCCCGTAGGTGATAGCGTCATAATATGTAGCCTATATGTTGACCCGACCTCTTAGTAATATTCATGCAAATTTGAAGTAAATCCATGCAGTACTTTTTGAGTTTAGCCCGGACATACATACAGACAAACAGACACAAAGAAAAAAATTCTAAAAACTATATTTTTAGCTTCGATATCTATTGCATATCACGCCCCAAGTATCCTTTTTTTAAAATTATTCAATGTACAGTTTTGACTTTCCTACGATTTTATTATATGTATAGAGAGATATTCATAAGTTTATTAAGATTCTTTTATCTATAGATATATATACTAGCTGTGCCCCGTAGTTTTACCCGAGTTTAATTTTACAAATTAACACAGCTGCTCCCCCGTAGGTGATAGCGTCATAATATGTAGCCTATATGTTGACCCGACCTCTTAGTAATATTCATGCAAATTTGAAGTAAATCCATGCAGTACTTTTTGAGTTTAGCCCGGACATACATACAGACAAACAGACACAAAGAAAAAAAATCTAAAAACTATATGTTTCGCTTCGATATCGATTGTAGATCACGTATGTCCTTCACCTCCTTTTTTAAAGGAGTATCCTTTTTTAAAAATATTCAATGTACAGTTTTGACTTTCCTACGATTTTATTATGTGTATTCATAAGTTTATTTAGATTCTTTTATATATATATAATATCCTGGGACATTATGCATTCACGGCCTACTGAGTCCAAACTAAGCAGAGCCTGTATTATGGAAACCAGATAAATTATATATTACATATACTTCTTTTCTTTCGTAAATACATACTTATATAGATAATTACATCTGTCATGGGTGGGAATCAAACCCACGAACTGCGGCGTGAAAGGCAAGTATTTACAACCACGCCAACCAGACCGTCTTAAGACAAATGCCTCCAGCAGTGAAACATGTACAAAGATATATAAAAAAATCAAGATTCATCGCGTTTATTATATTTTTATAGCCCGACCAAGTCTCAAGAAACTTCCTACACTGTAGCTTAGTCAAGAAAAATAACATTGTTGACAAACTCGTTAGTTTCACAATGTAGGCGATATAAAATTGTTTACTTATCACTTCAGCGAGTCTTTATAAAACTCATATACATCAGGTTATTATCTAATAAACTTAGATTACGTTTATGGTCACTTTAATCACAGCTCGTGCATTAACAATTGCTCAGAAATTCGAGGCTAGCTTAATCCCTTCTCCTTGAGGTCACTGTCAATATATTAAACGGTAAAATATCCTGTAAGCCTCTTAATATCTACACAACCACAACAATCATAACACGCGTACACAACGCGTCACGACAACGCAACTTTATAATTTTTTCGACATACATACCCCACTTATTATTATGTTTTGCAACAACTCAGTCCGTTAATAGGCGCATTGTAAAGTAATTTATTTTTAAATTATTACTAGCAGTGCCCCGCGCCACCATTAATCTTAATAAATTATAAGCCTATGTGTTAAATCAGGGTGTCAACTAACTCCATACCAAATTTTATGGAAATCACTCCAGCCGTTTAGACGTGAAGCAGTAACAAACATACACCCTCACACAGTCACACACTCACAAACTTTCACCTTTAAAATATTAGAGTGATAATTAATTTATTTTTGTTTCTCCTCGAAGTGATTATTGTAATCTTTGATAAATAAAGAAGTTCTAACCGTTTTCTTGAAATAATATCGTAAATAATGTACGGTCAACAACAGAAACAAGAAAGCATTATCAGTCATCGACCTTTATTTACTGCTTGTGCAAAGCATCATCATAACAGCCGTAGGAAGTCCACTGCTGGACAAAATCCTTGAAACATCTTGGGAGGAAATGCCATGATCGCCACGCATGGCAGACGGCTTGGCGATCGCAGTAAGATGGCCGTAGTACACAGAAGGAAGATCCGCCCTGCCCTCTGGTAGATATTCCCTCGGGTCGAGTTCTACGACCCCCATGGGATAAGATGGGGTGATGATATTCTGACCATCACTGTCGTCACCACACAGCTTAGTAAAGCATATAATACTTAATCTACAACCAGGCCAATGAAACGCAAGAAGCCTTGGTTTTAATATTGTGTCCGTTATGCATAAAGCTTCATCAACTGTTCATAAATTCAAGTTATGACAGAAAATACTGCTAGTTTAAGGTTTAGATATATACCTTGTGGGCACTGCAAAATTCAAATGTGATGTTAGTATTGCAGTGCGCTCATCTTGAATTATGAATGAGCAGCAACATAAGTGGCTTTATAATTATTAATCACTCATACATATTTCCTTGGGACGACTTCTATGCCCCCATGGGCTCAGATGAGATGGTGACATTCTTTGCCGTCGGCTCTCATATACATTTTGTGTATTTATTAAATAAGCTGTACCCCGCGGTTTTACCCGCGTTAAATTTTATAGATTATCACAGCTCCTCGTCCGTATGTGATAGCGAGATAATATAATATAAGCCTATATGTTGACCCGAACTCCTAGTAATATTCATGCAAAATTTGAAGTAAGTCCATGGAGTACTTTTCGAGTTTAGCCCGGACATACATACAGACAAACAGACACACAGACAAAAATTCTAAAAACTATATTTTTGCCTTCGATATCGACTGTAGATCACGCCCCAAGTATCCTTTTTAAAAAATATTCAATGTACAGTTGTGACTTTCCTACGATTTTATTATATGTATAGATCTATATATTTTTTTAAACTAACAAAGGAAGTTTAATAAGGTTTTATGTGGAATAGTTTGAAACTTGTATTTATTAAATATATATTTTGTTAAACTAACAAAGAAAGTTTAATAAGGTTTTATGTGGAATATTTTGAAACTTTGAAGTCTGGGATTTAATATTCATTTCAGTGACCAGGTCTAGACAGTCTGTTTTGCTATTAAAAAGTCTGAACAAAAACATGCGGCTAAGCTTTTCCCTGTCGTTCAAAGAAGTAATCCTAAAATATATCTATCGGTCAGGGTAACTTGACAGTTTTCTTGCAATATTACAGCTGTACCACAAATGCCAAAGAAATCTATTTTATATCTTATGATTTTTTTAAATCTATCGCAGTATGGTGCTTTATATTCTTGTTGGTTCTTGGTTATGCAAAATCCTAGTTAGTTTTGTATTAATACATTGCTGAAACTTCAAAAAGCCTTTCCCTAAAATATTGCAGTTTAATTTTGTTAGTCCGAAATAATATTTATTCGGTGTTATTTCGAATGACACCTATTTGGTCATAACCCACATAAAATCATATATAAAAATCTTGGGATAATTAACAAATTGCTTGTGTCTGATCCCAAACTAGGTAGAGCAAGTACTATGGCAACCAGACAACTGATAAACATAGTATATTCCAAAAACAAGTAATCGTGCTCATAAGATAAAGATTTGTTTTGGGTGGGGATCGAAGCGTATATGATAAAGTGGACTAAGCAATCATAACTCGGTACAGCAACTATATGGGTAACCTAAATAAGACAAACGCCGCCCAAGATGTTGCGAAATTTGTTATATCTGTCAATTTTTGAACTACCTTAAACTACAAATGTGTACGGTGAAAGGGTTTGGAATTGCATTCTACCCAAAACACTCAATAAATTACCCATACCCATAGTAGAGAAGATAGAAAACAGAAATTAGTCGACAGGTAAGCAACATATTTAAGCGACACTTTTTAAATAAAACTTAATTAGCATGTAAGCGGCAACACCTTAAACGTATAATCTTACACTTTTAAGATTTAGAGTTAAGATTTAATGTAAAATAATTGTATTACTTTAATTTGAAATAAACAGAATTTTTAATTTTAATAAATTATAATATGCCACAACGTCTGGCTTAGCAGTTACCTGACTACCTAACCACTAGACCAGCAGTTCAGTCAATATTATGAAGCTATATTTTCAAAACAGGTAGCCTCTCAGCTCAGTCAATTCGGGGAGCCTCATTGTTCACATTAACTGTCTTTAACTCAAATGTCTGCATTTTATTTATTCCAGTTAAAATGAATTCTTTGAGTTACTAGACTCCCGGGAAATCATTCGTACATAATATTCTCATAAACTCTCTTAAAGAAAATCTATATTTTCAAAATACGCAGCTCGTGTCACTCGAGTAGACTGATTGTTTGTTCATATTAACTGTTATTTACAGTTAATATGAACTATGTTAAATTAATATAGAATCCATTCAAATATTAAATCAACCCGTACCAGTTACTGGACCCCTATAAAATCATTCATAGGGGATATTTTCCTAACCTAGTATGGTCAACTCTTATAAGGAATTGGAATTATGTCTCTGAATATGTTATCAAAATACGCATCTTCTCAAAACTGGTCACTAGGGGAGGCTGATTGTTCACATTAACTGTCATTAAGCCCACCTCTGCATTGAATTCAGTCCAGTTAAAATCCACCCGTACAGTTACTGGACCCTCGGGAAATCATTCGAAGGGGATATTTTCATAGGCACCTATTAGTTTAGTAAACTCTCGTAAGGAATTGGAAGTAGGTCATTCAGGTTATATTTGATCAAATAAAGTTCGACATTTCGGATTTCCCTTGAACATTATAGTTTTATGGCTGGGGAGAGAGGAAAAATAAAAGAAAACGTTTTATTGCGATGTCAGCCCAGGTGGGATCTGGCAAAATTCGGTGTCACAGAAAAAACAGAATTTGTAACATTTTATGGTCAGCCTGGGGATGTTGAGAACCTCTGCGTCCTAGTAAGTCATCCGATTGAATCCGAAGTTCCGGGATGTTGCCGATTTAATTCCCGTACCAAACAATCCCGTGCAAAAACAAATGTTTGTTTCGGAGTCTGGCTGATTAAGGGACTACTCTCCATGATTCCGAGTATTAAGCATTCAGTCATCAGTCTTGATTCAGATAGTCGTTAATTGTGTTAATGTTGTAGTCATTTAGGTAAACAGAGATCAACGGTGTTGGGGTAAGGCTAGCTAACGCGTGGGTCATTCATTGCCTGTCCCAAAAATCATACGCTTCCGTAAACACTTAAAATCAGGTGGGAAGAATGCTTCTTTACTGGCTTTGTAGTAAAAAAAATCTTTAATTGTTATTTCTGCTGTGATCTTGATAACTTTGAATTTATAGGACGAATCTTCTCTTATTAATTTAATATGTGTGAACTTTCAGCTGGCAGACACTTAACTACTTACTTAAGTGGCTGCCCCAAGGCCATTCAAATATGTTATTATTTTTAATATACTTAATAGATGTCGCCCTTTACTCATTCAATCTATTTATTTATTTAAGGATATCCAACAATGATTGACATAATAAACACAGTTCCATAATACAGAGCATGCCAAAGGATGGTGAGCAGAGTTCTTCTTCACTCCAAGTCAACCATCTTACGATTCTCCAAAGTGTACATGTTGTAATGTTTCAACTATTCTTGATAACTGGATAACCGTCTAGGTAGGTTATCTCTGTATGACAGATGGTAAAGAAATCTCCTTTGCTCACTTTCAAGGTGCTTTTTGTAGACATCATAATGTGGGTTCCATATCACGGCATTGTACTCTAGAATCTGCGGAACATATATGTTAAACAAGATTATTTTTGTCAACGTCATCCTGAATTCCTTTGAGGGTCGTATTATAAACCTGAGTACTTTAAACCCTCGTATTGTTATGTTGTTGATGTGCTTATTGAGCATTGGTTTACTATCGAGTATAATACCTAGGTCTCGGATGGTATTTAGGTTTGTCAGTTTAGAGCCGTCAATAACATATTTGTTTTGATAAATGTTTTTATTTCGTGTGAACTATATGTAGTGGGATTTGTTATGTACAGATGTAGTTTATTCAAAAATCACCAGTCTGTCAATGTTTCAATGTCTTCTTGAAGTAGTATCGTGTCTAACTTAATTTCAATTGGTTTTATTATTTTTAAATCAACAGCAATGAGAAAATAAGTTGAGTTCTGAATACATCTAAGACATTTCACCATAACCATGTCAGCCGAAAGGCGTCCACGGCTGGACAAAGGCTGCCCCAAAAGATCTCCACAATAGACAGGCTTGTGCTACTCGCATCCAACCCTCACAAAATCATCGGTTCCACAATTTGGGGTGCCTGCCCTTGCTACGCCATCCGGTTCGTGTTCGTTAGACATTAGTTTAAAAAATATTAACACCATTGACAAAAATACGTAATAAAAATAATAATTCCATGAAATTACGAGTCAGCAAGCTTTTCTACCCAAAAAACGATTCAAAATACAAGTGAAAACCCACAAATATAGTACAACCAACGACGCACACTGACTCAGTTACATAATTTCCTGGTATTCTACAAAGTAGAGGTACTTCCCCTAGACTGCGGAAGTATGTGCTCAGGAAGTTAGTGCTCATGAACCGAGAAAATACTATTTTCTACCGCACAGAATATAATTTTGACTGTAAATGCAAACCATATATTTATGAAAAAAAAATATCTTTCAGCCTGTATTCATATAAAGACATAGAAATACAAGGAACCTAGTAAACTTTCCTTCAATTGTTCTTGGATAACCAACAACTTAATTACGAGTTCCATTATTATTCGAAACCCGTTAAAGTAAGAACAAATACAACATTTAGATTCACAAAACGAGCACGACTTGCTTTAACAAAATTTCTAAAGGGGAAGTTTAATAAGTTTTCTGATTGTGTGCAAGTTTACATTTTCGTTGTCATGTTCAGGCAATATTTCTTTGAATGTTCCTATTATAAAGATAAGGCCGAAGTTAGGAATATGAAGAAAAGGCGGATTTCACAACCTACAAAAAAAAAAGACTGAAGATGTTTTGTAATGGTTCATTTTCACGCAGTGAGAATAAATAAAACAGTGCGTGGTCGGGGGACTTCCGTTGAATACGAGGTTCTTGTATGAAATTCTTGAAACATAAATAAATATTTTGGGACAAATAACACACTACCATCTTATCCAAAACTAGGCAGAGTCTTTTCTATGGTAACCAGACACACATTTATATAGTTCTAAATACATACATATTATAGATAGATAAATTACACCCAGACCCAGGACAAATAATCGTGTGCATTTTGCAACGATTTGTCCTAGATGGGAATTAAACCCACGTCCTTTGGCCTAGAAATAAGGATCCCTTACTACTAGACCAACATAAAACTCTATAAGCTATAATAAGCTCACCAGTCCGTAAGTGATCGGCGAGGTAAAGCAACTAGCCTCGCGGTCAGTCCATAGATGGGTGACCACCAAATAGGTTTAATTTCTGAGCGTCTTCGTGCTTCGGAGGGCACGTTAAGCTGTCGGTCCCGGTAGTAGTCATTAGACAACAGTCGTTAAGCCATGTCAGAGAGAATGGACGGTTTGAAACTGCAGCAACTCTGACACTAGGGTAACTACTACCCATACGATAAATAAATAACAAAATATAACAATACAAAAACAAATTAGCATCAGCGAATTTTCCACACTCGCCTGCTTTCGAGCTCGATACGCATTTCATAGAAATAAACATAGGCAGTAAAAATGAATGGGGGGATCATCACACTTCTTTCTTACGTGATAATTTCTACCAAAGAAACCTCACGCCAATAAAAAAAATGTGTAGAACAGAATAGAACTGAACAGCGCTACTGCTGCGCTGTTAGACAAGTAAGTAGTAAGTTTATGTTGGAATGATTAAAAAAACATCGATAACTAGAACCTACTTTGTTATTTCAGGCCTCGGTACAACCTTAAGGTCATACAAATACAGTATAGGATATCTATGTGGATAAGATACACAATTGTTATAATTTATAGTATCCAATATATAACGTAAAAAATAAAGTTACATATTTTTCCAAGCCTACGGCAAGTGGATAGATTTGAATAAAAATGGAAATGACATTTGAATACTGAACCGCTTTAAAAATATACCGAATGTCAAAGGAATTTAACTGTTCACGAAAAATGGATTCCTGACGTCTGTCCGTTGGTCTTGACTTCTTATTTAACTGACAGTTGTGCCCTGGAGGTACACAACAAAGATCCGGTCACAAACTTTCGCACATGTAACTTCTAATATAAAAAAAAATATAAAACTAGAAAAATATTAGATAAACCTTAAATTTTCGTTGCATGGTAATGTAGGTTTTTACCATGCAAATTTCCAACGAAAATTGATTTGAATGAGATCTAGTAAGTAGTTTTTTTTAATATGTCATAAATCGTAAACCGCAATTTACCTTTCATTCTATCAACTCAAATAATTGCTGCTGCGGAATCCTTCATAGGCGAGTCCGACTCGCACTTGGCCGCTTTATTTTTAATTCACAGTGAACGTTTATACGCTCACATGACCGCAGCATTTTTAAAGTGAAAACTTCTTAAGCGGTGTTGTGCACTTATTTCCCAACAAAATTAAGTTCTATTTTTAAAATTTATTCCCTTTAGGGAGATAAGCAATTACTATGAGTTTTTACCACCCAAAGGTGGGAAATAATATCTTTCACTCGCTACTCGGATCAAATAACCACAAATGAACAAAATAGTTTTCACTTCTATAGGCGCTCCCCAAAGACTGCCCCACATGTTTTTTTCTTCCGATTGTCCCAATAAACTACTCATTTAAAATACTAATTTACCTTATTTTCTATCGGGGCGGGTTGCTACTATCATAAAATAGTATGACCGCGTTACTAGACATCACTAGAAGATAATCTTGGACTGGTAACTACTTAGGCAGCTTGCCAAAAAGGCACACAGTTTCAAGTCGCCAGACGTCCAACTTTATTAAACAGCGGTATGAACTTGCCTTACGTTCGCGTGATAGTATTAAATTAATTTAAAACTATCCATCAAAAGTGCACTGTTAACTGCATGACGATACTGACTTAACAATGCGTATATAATATGTACTCTGTGAGGTGGATGGATTTATAAATCATTATAGTGCGATATACAACTACACTTTTCTACATTTATTTATTTATTTAACAATTTATGTACACATAAGTAAAAATATAATAACATAAATAAAACAAGGAAAAGATTGTACAAAGGTACTGCTTATTTCAATAGAAATCTCTTCCAGCAGACCCGCGAGAGGAGAAACTAACTAGAAAAGAGCATATTATGTGTAGTTTACGCTACTATATACGACATACAAAGTGTATGTATACACTACATACTAATAATACACAGATATAATATAGATATAATATACTACATATACATACTATTATCAGGATGAGGTTAAGAGAAAATGTTCTTTCACTCGTTTTTTAAATAACGTTATTGTATTGCTATTGCGGATGTTAGGTGGAAGAGAATTCCACAGCCTGACCGCATGCACCGTAAAAGAAGAGTCGTAAAAATCGGTTTTATGGATAGGAAATTTAAGGAGGGATCTGAGGTGTGACCTACAGGAGGCATCAGGTGAATGAATAAAGGAGAAACGCTCCCGTAGGTAGGCGGGGTATGAGGGATTGTGAAGGACATTAAATAAGAGATGCAATATGCGAGCATTCCTACGAAGACGGATAGGGAGCCACTTGAGATCCTTGCGAAAGTTAGAGACATGATCATATTTCTTGAGACCAAATATAAAACGAATGCATAAGTTTTGCAAGCGCTCAAGTTTATTTAGCAGCTCCTCAGTAGCATCAAGATAGCAGCAGTCCGCGTAGTCCAGAATGGGTTGTATGAGTGTCTGAGCTAGTGAGATTTCGTTTTCAGGGGTAAAAAGTTTTGGAGGCATTTTAAAGAGTGGAAGGTAAAGTGAACCTTTCTGCTAACTTCCGATACCTGAGCTTTCCAAGACAAAGTGCTATCAAGAATTATGCCCAGATTTTTTGCAGTATCAGTATATGCTACAGGATGACCATTTAAACATACCGTAGGGAGTGATGCGAAGTCAAGATAGTTACGCATATATGTACTACCAATAATCATGGCCTGGGATTTTTCAGGATTTATTAACAGACCATGAGACCGTGTCCATTGGTTAATTAATTCCAGATCACGATTCATGGCAGCAATCGCGCCATGAGCATCTTCTCGAGTAAAAAATCTGTAAAGCTGCAAATCGTCTGCATAGAGATGGAAGTGTGAGGAAATGACTCGTGTGATAGAGTTAATGAAAATGGAAAAGAGTAAGGGAGAAAGAACGCCACCCTGAGGTACGCCCGCAATTAGAGAACACCAATCTGAGTAAGACTCGTCAAGTTGTACGCACTGCGAACGTCCCCGAAGATAAGAGTTAAACCACAAGACAGTACTAGAAGAGAAGTTAAGAGACGCCAGAATACCGAGAAGGACATCAAAATCAACAGAATTGAAAGCGCTGCTAAAATCCAATAGCACTAGAAGAGAAAGGGATTTGTTTTCCATGGCCCAGCGGATATCGTCGGTCACTTTCAGCAGAGCAGTGACAGTGCTGTGGCCAGTACGGAATCCAGATTGGAAAGAGCTAAGAAGGTGGTTATTAGACAGGAAAGAAGAAAGCTGACGATGAACTATATGCTCAAGGACCTTAGACAGGAAAGGCAGAATGGAAATAGGACGAAACTGTGATGGAGTAGCTAAATTACATATTTTGGGAAGTGGTATTATGTGTGCTTGTTTCCAAGCTGTAGGAAAAGTAGATGAGAATAAGGAAAAGTTGAAAATGTGAGTTAGAACAGGAAGTATAGTTGGCAGAATAGGATGAATCATCCTTGAGCATATGTTATCATGTCCAACTGCAGAAGAAGATATTGAAGCTGTTGATTTTTTGACGTCCTCCTCAGTTACAGGAGATAAATTAAAGGGAGAACAATGCGGTACTGGTAAAAGGGAAAGATCTTGTAAAGTAGCCAATTTAATTTGAGAGTCCAGAGAAACGGGGGGGTTAGAAAAATGAATGTTAAGACCATTCAGATCGATATCTTTACATGCCGTGGTGGGAGATTTACCAATTCCGTTGGATTTGAGAAATTTCCAAACTGTGGAAGAATCACGATTATCAAGCGATTTGTAAAAGTGCCGCTTCTTAGCATCACGACACAGGCGATTGCAGCGATTACGTAGAAATTTATAGCGATTTTAATTTCCCTCCGTTGGATTAAGGTTATACCTGCGTTTAGCTTTATCCCTGCGTGCCATAACTTCCTTAATTTCAGCGGAGATCCAAGGAGCAGGAGAATGTTTAACTTTCACTCGACGTTTTGGAGCATGGCGATCATATAAGGCTAGTATTTTACCATTAAAAAGATTCACTTTATCGTCAATGTTCGAAGAATTATAGATTTCGGACCAATCCAAATTCAAGGCATCAAGCTGCAATGCTTCCAAATGAATACCCCTGAAGTTACGAAGAAGAAGGTAGTGAGGTTTCCGCTTAGGAGGTCTAATTGTGTACGATAGATAAACCAAGTCGTGGTAGGAGAAGGAAGAAACTAATTGGCCATGAGTAGCAACACGATCAGGGGAAGAAACGATCATAAGGTCCAAGAGAGTAGGGGTGCAATTAGGGAAGTGATGCGTAGCAGTAAGAGGGAGAACGTGAAGATTGATAGAAGTTAACAGGGAGAGTAGTTTCGCAGAACGATGATCGTTCTTGATCAAGCAAGTATTGAAATCACCCATAAGGACTACATGGTCATAAATTGGACATAAATTATTTAAGAGGGTATCAAGTGATTCGAAGTAATCGATTCGAAGACTAGGGCTGTAAAAAACACCAAGTAGCATCTTAGAGTGGTGGACAATAATTTCAATCAATAAATGTTCAGACGAACCAGAGTATTGAGATGGGGACATGCTGACAATCTTATACGGGATATCAGCCCGCAGGTATATTGCCACACCACCGCAGCCCTTATCCGTTCGATCATTGCGTATCAAAACGAACCCAGGGAGAGAGAAATAAGGAGAAAGAAGAGAAGGCTTAAGAAATGTTTCAGAAATCAATAATGCATCGATATTGGTGCCACTAAATGATGCTAGAAGATCAGAATAATGGGCAGGAACACTCTGCGCATTGATATGGGCAATATTCAGATTATGAGGAACAGTGCGTAGATGTGAGGAGATTTGGTCATGCAAAGTGAGTGAAGTAGAAGAATCATCCGCGCTAGCGTAACTTGAGAGCGAAGAAGAACAGGAGAAAAAACTATCATCAATATTTGGTAAATCATCATCCATAATAATAATTATTATATATACTATATATTACATAAATATATTTAACAAAAAAAAAATATATATATATTTATTAATAAGTTCTGTATAAATATTAACAGAATTAAAGTCACTAAACACACCGTATCGCCGGAAAACTAGAAAAAAACTTTTAAAGAAATTAACAAAAGTGTTACTAAAGCTAAATAAAGTAACATTAAAAAACAATAATAATAATCTATAGAGACACGTCAAGCTGGATACCTCAGAAAGACATGTACCTTCGAACACATTACGCCACAAGCCTATGTGGGACTCACTTAGACTAGTAACAGGCGGGACACAACAGAAAAAACAAAATAAACTAATAAAAGTATGCTCTTAATTGAACATCTGACAGAAGTATCGCAAGGTACACCAGTTTGGATCGTATCTCATAAAATAATTAATATTTGAATTAGTAGCGCAGCAAAAAAAAAAAAAACAAAAACAGATAAAACAAGTTATAAAAGTAAATTAGGTAATAAATGAAATGGTTTCTAAACGAAGCTGTCAGTGCCAAAATAAACTAAAATTTACGAAATGTCAAGATTGAAGTGATAGGTATACGTCATTAATTTACAATACAAACTGACTGCAGAAAAATAAAAAATTGTCAAGTAATAACAAGTTTTGTTAAAAATAATTATACAGTTACCCCGTGTTTTAACGTAATACGGAAGCTACGCTACCAATTTCAAGAGTACAATATTAAAATGTAAACAAACGTAATGCATTGCTTATCTGACTAAGGTATATCAGCGGCGTGTGGCCCTTTTGGCTTTGTTGTTCTTGGAGACAGGTGGCACCAGCCCAGCAGAGTTGGAGGGAGCTTCGGCTTCAGGCGCTGTTACGGTCGTTGGAAATTGAGCGATCAGAGCATCAAGTTGGTCCATCGTTTCGACTTTGTGACGAGTTTGATCCGGAGTTAATATAATAATATTACCTTGAGTGGACCAGCATTTAGAGATTGAGAAGTATTCGCGTGCTGTAGTAAACACTCTGTGCCTGGCCTTTGTTAAAAACTCTGAGACAGTAATACCAGTACCCTTCAAAGCAGTCTTGTGATCCCATACCAAGTGGCGGTGCTCCATATTGTTAAAACGGATGAGGATGGGACGGATTTTCTTCCCTGTGCTGGAACCCAGGCGATGACAAACATCAATGTTGGAAGAACCAATGTCAAGCAATTTCATTTTGCCGGTTAATATCTCAACAATAGTAGTGTGTAATTTTTCATCACGTTTCTCTGGAACACCATGGAGTAGCAGGACCTTTCTTCTCATTGCAGTTTCATGACGGTCCAGCCCGAGAGACAGTAGCTGAAACTGTGTTTTGAAGTGCCCCAGTGTTGTGAGGATGAAAGATTTAAAATCTTTAAATTCCTGTGATAATGTAGCAATATCTGTATCTGGATGAGGATTACCAGTCGTGGCTTTTTCTAGCTTTTCTTCATGGACCTGCATGCGTGAGTTGAAGAGCTTCTCAAACTCCTCAAAGCTTTTTTCAAACCGGCTATCCATTTTGTAAAGGTAAGATGTGAAACTATCTTATGTTCAGATATTATGGAATGATTATATTTCCAGCAAGAAAGGGTGTGTTAGCAACAAGTTAATACATAAGTATATGCAATTAAAACAGTTTAACAATTATTAAATTGCAATTAAATCAGAGCACAAAATAATTTGTGTTTCACTCTAAACTACCCACAACAGAAAAAAAAGACACATACATTTATGTGTTTTGTATGTATATCTGTCAAGAAAGTACCGGGAAAAGATCAATAATATCCAAAATGTTTGTTATTCTTCCAAATTTATTTTATCACCTTCAAAGTATGCTCCTTCTGAAACGATACACTTACGCCAATGAATAATCCATTCATCAAAACATTTTTTAAACGCTGCTTTCAGAATCGAGTTCAGTTCTCGCCGCGAATTCTCCTTTATGTCTTGAAAACGGGTACCACGAAGTGGTAATTTGAGTTTAGGAAAAAGAAAGAAGTCAGCTGGAGCCATATCTGGTGAAAATGGTGGATGCTGGATGGTATTTGTTGAGTGTTTGGTCAAAAATTCGTTCACAATGATGGCCTTGTGCGAAGGCGCATTATCGTGGTGCAAAATCCAAGAATTTTCTTTCCACAAATCTGGCCTTTTTCGTCGAATTTGCTCTCTTAAACGCCGCTTAACGCTCAAATAATATTCTTTATTTACCGTTTGACCTTCCGGTAAGAATTCAGAGTGCACAACACCGCGATAGTCAAAGAAAACAGTCAACATGACTTTGTCTTTTGATCGACTTTGGCGTGGTTTTTTCGGTTTCGGTTCAGTTGGAAGGTGCCACTCCAAAGCTTGTTGACTAGTTTGCATGTCAAACTCGTAAACCCACGTCTCGTCACCAGTAATAATGCGTTTCATGAATGTTGGGTCGGAATTGACTCTTTCTACCATGTCTTCAGCGACTTTCATGCGATTGAGTTTTTGGAGAAAATTCAGATCTTTTGGGACTAGCCGAGCGGCAACATGTTTCATACCCAAATGAATTGTTAAAATGGTACGAATTGACTCGTGAGATACAGAAAGTTCGGCGGCTATCTCTCTCAGAGTTGAATGAGGATTTTCAGTCACTATTTCCTTCACTTTTGCAATGTTAACTTCAGTTGCAGACGTTGATGGCCTACCAAAGCGAGGCAAATCTTTCATCACATCTCGACCGCTTTTGTCTCATAAGCACGAGTTTTTAATAAAGTCGATTCAACGTAAGCCTTCTGTAACATTTTCAGTGACTCCGAACATGAAATTCCATTAGCGATGTAAAATTTAAGACAAACTCTTTGTTCGATATTTGTGTCCATTATGAAATTCGCAATACACACTATATATTATATTACTAAAACCAGCACTGTATTTAATATAAATAATAGATGCAACTCAAACTCCGCGCCAAAATGGAAAACAGTTGTGCCTATCTAACAACAACAAAGAAAACAAAAATTTGAATTTGGAACCATTAACAAATCATCCATTCCCGATACTTCTTTCACTGAATTTATTATTAAAATTGCATCGTATATGCGGCAGAATCTGAAACATAACCATGGAGGAACAGAATATCTTGGTGAACAGAGCCTCAATAATAAATTTTCATTAGGCTATTACCTAAAAAATATCCGATATATTCCATCTATTTAGACTTCCAAATAATAATATGGCTATGACGTTTATTTAAATAAATCTGGTGTTTATATGAATTCTCGCCGTTCAATTTTATTTCGATATTGCTCTTTCTATGACCATATACAAATTTAATCTTTATTTTTCAACACAAATTTTGTCTTGACACTAACGCTTTACAGACAAGGTAGTGCCAAATTCAGCAAAGTGGGCCTTTATGTACGCCGATGATGTGGCCATCTATACTGAGATGCAACAAGCACTCTTGTCATGGAAGCACCAGTTACAAACCTGATGCTGCTTGTTGCAAAGACCCAGTTTAAAAAATCGGTGTATTGCACTATCTAGATATGTCCAAGGCATTCGACTGCCTGTATGAATTTTTATATAAGCAGCTAGAAAATATAGGCGGCAGAGGTTTCACACTTCAGTAAATATTATTTAGTAAATATTATTTAACCAATCGAACTCAGTCTTCAGTTATCGAAGTATATAACAAAAGTACAAAAACTATTGACTATGTACACTCAACAATTGAAAAAGTTATTTTGGGCGTTCCCCAAGGGAGCATTTTAGGACCACTCCTCTTTTTCATTTACATTAACGATCTTCCAGATTACGAATCACCTATGCGTAATGTATGCCGATGATACTACGGTATTTATTACAAATGAAAATCATATAAATTTAAACCTTAATTCAGAAATCAACCTTACATTAGAGACTGTTACAAACTGGCTACGATCCATAAATCTTAAAATCAATCTCCAAAAACTAAACTAATTCAATTTAGAAATTACAAAACCAAACCTCTAACACTTGATGTAATAAATAATGATACCAAAGTTGAAGAAGTAGAAGATATTAATTTCCTTGGAGTGTCAATAGACCAATATTTAAACTGAAAGAGTCATATCAATAGAATGAATAAAAAATTATCCAGTTATTGTTATGTTTTATCTATTTTGGTTGAGGTAACTTCTGATGTATGGTGTCATTTATTGGGGAAACTCAACAAACGTAAATGCCACTTATATACTTAAAAAAAATGTCTGAGGATTATCTACAATATGTATAGCACCGATTCTCTTAGATTTACATTTAGAGACAAGGGGTATCTTACCTTAGTTAGCATTTACATTTTAGATCTATGTATTTTTGTAAAAAAAAAAATTCAATATAAAGTCAGCATCTAAACCTAATATTCGTAATAAATAAAGATTTAATTTAGAGTTACCATCTATTCGCAACATGATTTACTATAAGAGTACTTACATTACAGTAATACGTGTGTATAATCATCTACCACTTGAAATTAAACAACTTGGTGGTAAAGTCTTTAAATATTTGCTGAAACGATGGCTATTGCACAACGTATTTTATGACCTCAAAGAGTTTTTTGCTTATGACCAAGTATCGAAGCAACTGATTTATTGAATTTATCATGATGTGTTATTTATCTGTTGTCAAGATTATAAAAATTAATTATTTAATATTAAGTAGGTAGAAAAAATATGGGTAACTGTTGATCAATCAATTTGTTATAACATCTTCTGTACACAGTTTCTGGCAATAAAATTATCTATGTCTATGTCTATCACATGCGATAAACGAATGTCAGTAAAGCTCAACGCTCGTATCGACAATAGCATTATTAGACCGCTCTTATGGTATGGTAGTGAAAAATGGGCCGTAACTAAAAATAATGTCCATACCATCCAATTCGTTGAAATAAAGTAGATGAAGTGGATGTGCGGCGACACGGAGCTCAAAAATTCGCAACGATTACGAGCGGGGAAGTTTAGGTGTCCATGACATTGCTGACTAAATGCAAGAAAGTATATTGCAGTGGTATGACCATAAGCGTATGCAGCCAAAGTATGTAGGTTTTCTAGGAATTTTTGTGCTACAGTTGCAGAGGCAAATTAAAATAAACTAGAAAGTGTAGTGGTAAGGCAAATGAAGGAGGGCAATGAAGAAGTCGTCGAAGGTAGAGCGAAGTGGAGGAGAAAGATGGGGCAAACAATGCAACACAGAATAGTGAAGAGCTTCCCACATATTGTACTTATACAGAAAATCCGCTTTCTAAAACGGCATAAAAATTAGTACAATTGGTTTACCTTTCGTACTTATTAAAATGAATGTGTACCTTAAAAGCCTATATGTGTCACATTCACCCACATTAAGGGTAACACCTGACACAATACGTGTGCTGCTTTTCAAACAGTAAAAACAAACGTGTACACAATTAAAAATCGTTTTAAATTCCGAGCACGGTCATGATTCAGCGAAAAAAGACATAATGGAAATGGAAATTATATACAAATGTTAATTGTAATTTTAATTAAGTACTGTGTCATAGGTATACGAAAATTACGCAGTCGAGAACATCGTTTTAATAATTAATCTGTCCAACTCCAGTTGGACAGATTAATTATCGAGTGGAGGTGGAGTTTATCACCAGATAAACTAAACACAATATAACTCCACCCTACAGAAAATACGCATCTAACACTAATATAGTTCGACTTGGCGGCTTTGGACACTCGTCTAAAGCAGGGATTAGATTCCGTAATGAATTCATCTGGTGTATCAGGTTGCATGGTTGACAGCCAACAAGAATATCGCCACCACATCTCATTCCATGGGGGCCGTAGAAGTTGTCTTTTGGGTACTATGACCATCATACTGCAATCGCCAACCCACCAAGCCTGGCGATTATGGCATATCCCTCCAAAATAATGATGGTGGAAATATTTTGGGGATGCCTTTGTCCAGCAGTGAAGGTCATTCGTCTGACATGATGATCTAATGAATCAATTTTCTCAGTGATATCGTTATTGATGACTCTATATATAACAAACAATAGGAGTTCATTACAAGTTACTACTCAAGGTATAATTCGAATAGTAATTATCAATACCTCAATGACCACAAATACTTGTAATATTTGATTGTAAGTAATACTTACCTACAATTACTTAAGCTTGTTATTACCCGTTATACTATTGCCGCAAAGTAAGTAGTACTAACTTACAATTACCATGTACCATTAATCGCTAATGTTGGTCAATCTAACTAATAGCAGTACTAATCTGTATTCTGTGCTAACAGCTAGCTGTGAACGTAATGATATTGGGCCAGAGTAATAATATCTACCGACTAACAGTATTTACAACTGCAGAAGATCTTTGATGAAAAATAGTCCCTTAATGTACTGAGCAAGATTATTTATACAAGAGGCACAAACATTACTTACCTTAAAAAAATTCACTGATGTTTTTTTTCTTATCCTGGAACATTATTCACATACGGCCATTTGATCCCAAAGAAACAAAACTGATAACTGATATACTGCTTTTTCTTTTGTAAATCTATACTTATATAGACAATTACACCCAGACTCAGGACAAACAGACATGTTCATTTAAAAAGACCTTTGCTTAGTTCGGGATCAGATGGTCGTGTGTGAATAATGTCCCAGGATATTATTATTATTATTAAATATATCTGCCCTGGATTGAAATCTAACTCATGACCTGCGGCGTGAAAGGCAAGTTTCTACCAACTACGCCAACAACCCGTGCTTTAATTGTGGTCTGATTTTCTGCGTCATCAGTAGACCATTGCCGATGACGTAGAAAATCAGACCCGATAGTAACAATCTGGTATATATGTTACTACCTCCTTTGCAGTAGTTTTAAATAAAATCTTTTATTTCAGGAAGGCATTTAACTGCTTTGGTTCCATTTTTATATTCAAATCAAATAATTTAAATTTACGCTTTCTAATATTCCATAGGACAAAAGTGTTATCCTTGACTATATATATAACTGCTTATCTAATTGAAAAGTTTAGATGCCTTCATAAATTAATGCTATTTGATCCGTAAGTAATATTGGCTATGCATATCTAATTGACGGTCACCGTAGCCTAGTTAGTAGTGCTCCTGCCTACGAAGCTGGTGGTTCTGGGTTCGAATCCCGGTAAGTGCAAATATTTGTGTGATGAGCACGAATATTTATTTCTCAGTCATGGATGTTTTCTATATATTTAAGTATTTATCTATCTATATAAGTATGTATATCGACGCCTGGTACCCATAGTACAAGCTTTGCTTAATTTGGGGCTAGGATGATCTGTGTGACATTGTCCCAAGATATTATTATTATAATTATTTTTGTGGCGAGCATAGTCAGTTTCCTTGCCGGTCTATAAAAAGACAAGGTTAAGAACTTAGGTCCACTTTCAATCTATACAGGAGTCTCCCGAATCAGTTGAATATTTTCAGCTTTAGTGTATTATGACCGTGGTCAACAGATTAATACACACGTTCTGTTCGGACAATATGTGCTCTTTATCCCAGGGACACGCACGATGCCTTAGCGCCCGGGAGAGGCGCAAATGCTCGGGTCGTACCGCTTGGACGGAGTCAAGCACCGGATATTTTGCTTTTACGACGAAGTTTTTTTCAGAATCTGGTTAGTTGAAGGATTACCATTGCTCGGTGTCATATTTGGCTCATTTTCCATATTTAGTGTTATTCAGCAAGTTTTTAGCCAATACTACGAGGTTCATCTTGTTAAAAAACATATACGCCAAATTATGACTATATTTTGATGAACTTCAGTGATCTCAAAACATGGTCTTGCTTATACGGGTAGGACCTACCATAAAATTTAATTGGCCGTATAAGTATACGGGCAAGACCTACGATAAAATTGGGTGTTGTCAGCCTCTTTTGTAGCCGCAACAGGCAGACCCCAATAGAAATGGAGAAAAGCAAGACAGAGACCTAATGAGCGACTTTGCACGCAATAGATAAAGAAAACCAGACCAAATAAAATTAGCTGGTATTTTCTCATTGTAGTTAGGTACTAAGAACTAAGTAGTAACAAGACACACAAAATATAATATTGTTCCCTACATCTAATGACTTATGTATGGAAGAGTCTGTAACTTTTTTATTACTTTCATGTTCTTTTGATACATAACAAATTTCTTATGAAATTTCCTTCAGACCGTGTTTAATTAAAACCACTCCTTGACAGAGACGGATGGACGACCGGACTTAAAGAAAGTTATTATACGTATATTATATTATTAGTATTAATATACTGATCACTGTATATTGGAATCGAATCAGATCTTATATTATTACAATTAAATGACTTTTGTGAGTCAGTTGGTTGTGAAACTGCTCTCTGATCCAAAGACCCGATTCTCGCACAAGACAAAAGTTTGTGTTTATGAACATTTCTATTAGTCTTGTTCGGGGTGTATGTGTTTTGTACACATACACCCCGAACAAGACATCATCACCATAGGAGTAACTTATCATAAAGGCGAAATATATATAATAAAGGAATATATAAATATAATAATATATTATAAAGGCGAAAGTTTGTGAGTGTGTATGTTTGTTACTTCTTCACGACTAAACGACTGGAGCGATTAAAAAAATAATTGATATGGAGTTAGCTGATACCCCAGAATGAACACAAAGGCTATATATAATTTATAAAGTTTAATGCGGGTAAACCCGCGGGGCACAGCTAGTATGGAATAATTTCCATCTGAGTAATTTCGCTGCGTATTCGGGTTTGTGGGCAGTCCCCATACAAGATGGACCGATGATCGTGTGAGGGTCGTTGGAACCGGAAAGTGCCGGCAGTTATGGAGATCTTTGAGGGAAACCTATGTCCAGCAGTGGTTGTCTTTCGGCTGATAAGATGATGAAGTAACTTGGTCTCGTCCAACGAAAAAACTGCTCATAATTTTACAAAGTCATTAAACTATCTCTAGGGAGCCATGAATTTGACGTAATATTTGCGCGCTAAGATTTCTAATTTAAATAGAAAATATTTGTATATTCCAGCCAGTTAGCGTGGTTGGCAAATGGTTTCCTTTCACGCCGCAGGTCGTGGGTTCGATTCCCACCCAGGACAGATATCTGTGTGCTTGTACAAGCTCTGCTTATTTGGGACCAGAAGGCAGTGTGTGAAAATAGAGATGGGGACTATTGGACCCCGTTTTACGGTTTCTCTTATGTAGCTGCATGTTTAAAACAATTCATGGCTTGTCATCCATATTGTTCTCACTACGAGCCCATTCACTAAAGTTTTCTGTAACCCATCAAAAACGTTACGTAACATCGACAGCTATCACCATTTAATTCATCCTTAACACGTTACTTAATAACTGAAGGCATAAAGAGCATAGTGCGAACGGATATGTAAAAAATAAAGGTCGTTGAACCTCTTGAGTCAGATGTCGCTGAAGCACTGCACCCTTTCGACACTGCGGCACCGACTAGTGATGTAGCTGCTACTATCGATTAACATTTTTGGCATCGATAAAATGAAACGAGAACTTATCGTAAAACTTAATGGCATGCCGATAGCACTGATAGCATAAATGAATGTGTGATGTGGTGTGAAAACATAGTTTTATTACAAATAAATATAAATTTTGTGATTTTAACTGAATTTGACAGTTTAAAAGATAACAGATAATTTGTTATGTTGTGATTTTTCAGGAGTATTATATTTATCAGTCAGCGTAGTCTTAGTTTACTTTGCTTTCATTATCATTGGTCGATCACCTAGCACAAAGTAGATAGTCCATCCTAAGGACTTGTCATAGTCATACTCATTTGTTTTTTATTATATTAGAGGTTAGCTTGTAAAAGTTGACTGATGCAATCATAAAATGTGTGTGTAAGAATATGAACACGTAGAACATTATAACAACGTGTTAATTGCCTGCGTACTAATTTTAACATAAAGTCGAAACTCTCAATGGAATGGCATGCCTCTCTATCAAAATGGTAGGATTTTTATTCATGAAATAACGTTTAAACCTAACGTTGTTACCTCGAAATGTCGAGATGGCTGATTAATTTTTTTGATTATCGATAAGTCAACCCCACACTAAGGCGCCTTGTTTCATCTCTTGCTATAAATGACCAGATAGTAGCTGAATGGCTGCTTTGTAAGGGATATTGCCTACTTTATGTATTATACAGATGCAGTAAAACCACTTTACGATGACACACAATATTAATAAACATTCCTTCATGCAATGTTAAACCAAATATTACAGCATCACTACCACCAACATTTTATAGACGTAAATTTTCACATGTAAAATAATTCCAAGGATACTTATAAAAACAAACGAATAGTACTTATAATTAAAACTGAGTAAAGAACTAAATAAAAGCTTTTAAATAGTGAACATTTTTAAAGGGTAACTCACGTAATGAATTAATGTTGGATTACTTAGTTTAATTAATTTAAGTGTTATTTTTAAAGGATATAGTTTATTCAGTATCTTTTTCATATATTTTTATTAAATTGAATAGTTACATTACTTTGAAATAATTTAAAGTTAAAACAATATACTACACTAACATTAAATCCTACTATTCCTACTAATATCATTAATGTGAAAGTTTGTGAGTATGGATGTACGTATGTATAGATGTTTGTTACTCTTTTAAGCTAAAACTACGAAACGGATTTTGATGAAACTTTGTAGTAATATAGCTTATATATCCGTATAACATTTAGGCTACTATGTACCGGTTGGCATGGTTGGTTAATGCTTGTCTTTCACGCCGCAGGTCGTGGGTTCAGTAATTATTTATATAAGTTTGTATTTACAAAAATAAGGTAGTATATGATTAAATCAGTTATCTGTTTTCCATAGTACAAGCTCTGCTTAATTTGGGATCAGATGGCCGTTTGTGAACAATGATCCGGGGTATTAGTATTATTATATAAGTTATAAATTATTTAAACATTATGAATATATTTAGCGTTGGTGGTAGCATTAAAGCGCGACCGTCGTTATTAACACAAGGTCCGCCATAATAATAACATTTAATTCGTACCTTAATATAGGCAGAACCATTCGACAATATGTAGTGAAAAAATAGCTAAAATTTAAAATTTTGATAACTAAACCTACACATGATCCTTGACAATAACTTAATTTAAGTTAGTTAAATAACGTTACTGTTATAAAATAAATCTTATTGTAAATTATTTCCTGCAATGCGTGTACCTAAATATCTATATGTAAGTACTTAGAAATAATTATAAATTAATTATATATTACTACGAATATGTTCTGACTATTTACAAGCGCTTTTTAAAGTCTACGTGAATAAAAACCTTTTTTTATTTATTTTTTATTTTATTCATTTTCAGATTTTCTATTTGCAATTAACAATAAAAAGCTAATATAAAATACAAATCACTATCATAAGTTGTTCCTAAAATGTTGACGATGGCCGAGGGACGGACTGAATAGCACCATAAGGATTTCTTTTCGCTAATTTGGTACGGAATTTTATCATTCCAAAAAAGAAAGTGTTACAGTTGACCTTTTGGATAATTTTTATTAGAAACTAAACGCTGTCTCCTCAATTAAATTACATTACACTAATGATAATTAAGTAGGACCAACGCTAATAGCGCCTAAAACTTTAAACACTTTTTGGACATAAAAGAAACGAGCTTTGAAAAATATTTGAAGATGTTCTCGACTTAATACAGTGACCTCGTCTGGTAATGAGATTTACATAATTGTATCTTCAGAGACAACTTTTTTTCTAAATAATTTGTTTAGCACTCCGCGACCGCTAACGGACGATGAAAATCATTTTATGACTGAGATGGAAAAAGTTATACACTTTAATCCTCTTCCTTCGTAGATGGACGGTAGAGTTTATATTTTATTAACTAGCTGTGCCCCGCGGTTTTACCCGCGTTAAATTTCAAAAAATATAGTGACTGAAAACTATGTGTTAATGCAGGGTGTCAGCTAAATCCATACCAAATTTTATTAAAAAAGCTGCAGCCGTTTAGACGTGAAGAAGTAACAAACATACACACTCACAAACTTTCACCTATATAGTATTAGTGTGTTAGGCAACATTTTACAGTTGGCGGGATTGGTATTACTTGCTTTTCCTTTTAATATTTGGGGTGCATGAACATGTCTTAGGAGACCTGAAATAATTATAAATTTATTTAATCGGGTGTAATTATTTATTTATTTAAAGGTTCACCAAAAGCTTCTGTATATAACACACGATATATAATAACGATTGGTACCAAGTAATAGTCTTATACATTTGCTAATAACAGGTGAACCAACACTCACAAATAGAAATGATAAGCTAAAACGAATTGTAATAAAATTAAAGTGGTAGAATCCTGGGACATTATTCACACACGGTCATCTGATCCCAAACTAAGCAGATCTTGTACTTGGGAAACCAGATAACTGATATACTACATATACTATTTTTCTTTTGTAAATACATACGCAAACTCAGGACAAACAGACATGTTCATGCACACAAATATTTGTCCCGGGTGGGAATCGAACCTCCGGCGTGAAAGGCAGCGTATTTACCAACCACGCCAACAGGCCACTATATAAACAAAAACATAACAAATAGTTATTAAACTTAACTAAACCAAATAATCAAATAGTCATCATTACAGCCAAATACGTCCACTGCTGGACAAGCCTCCCTCAAGAATCGTCTTGCGGGGATATGCAATAATCGCCACGCTTGGCAGGCGGGTTGGCGATCGCAGTAAGATGGTCATAGTAATCAGAAGGAAGCTGCTGCCCATCCTCTGGTAGATATTCCCTCGGGTCGACTTCTACGCCCCCCACGGGATGAGATGGGGTGATGATATTCTGATTCTGATATCTGTCGCCGTCACCACACAGCAGCAATCAAATAATAATTTAACCAAATAATACTTTTATACAAGTATTTATTTACAAAAGAAAAGTAGTATATGTAGTATAACAGTTTGGGATCAAATAGCGACGTGTAAATAATTTCCCAGGATATTATTATTATTTACAAGACGTACATAAAATAGAGTGATAGTAGCATCTCGAGTAATTTTTACTTAAAACTAAATACTGTATTCACAATTATTTCATACTAGCTGTGCCCCACGGTTTTACCCGCGTTAATCTTTATAAATTGTAGCTTATGTGTTAATCCAGAGAGTCAGCTAACTCCATACCAAATTCTGTTAAAATCGCTCCAGCCGTTTAGACGTGAAGAAGTAACATACACACTAACAAACTTTCGCCTTTATAATATAAGTGTGATTACACTAATGATAATTAAGTACGATCAACATTAACAGCGCTTAAAATTTTAAACACTTTTTAGATGTAAAAATAATAAGGTTTGAAAAATATTTGCATATTTTCTGGACTTAATAAAGTGACCTCGTCTGGAAATGAGATTTATATAATTGTATCTTCAGAGAATTTCCTTTCCCGAATAATTTGTTTAGCTTTCCGCGGCCGATAACGATGGAAGATGAGAATCATTTTATGACTGAGATGGAAAAAGTTTAAAAACAAGTAATGGCGCTTGTTACTTTGCGGAAATCCGTAATTTTCAAAATACAAAATAAATATGTATTGACGAAGAACGACTTTTTAGTCGCATTTGACCATTCAACGTTAGCATTTCTTGAGATTGGTCCGTGGAGGACTGAAACACATGTTAGGTATCGTACCGGCGGCGCATGTCATTTGCATTTTTGTATTATCTTTCTTGCGTGTGCATGTTTTTTCCGTGCTGGAGGGCGGTGCATATTGCATCCCGGCTTGATTAAACTGACAGTTAGAGGAATTAATACTACATTTTCCATTGTATTTTGAAAGTCACATTTCACTTAATTTCCTCTTTATCTGTTCAATAGTGCTTATGCGAATACCATAGGCAAATTTATAATTTCTTTGCTGTGTATTGATGTTCATGGCTTGTGTTGGGAGACGAACATCACCATCCTATTTCATCCTGTGGAAGGGTGCATAAGTCGTCCAAATGGTACATCTATCAGAGAACGGGCAACATCATCTCCCTAAGTACTATGACCGTTATACTGCGATCGCCAAACCGTCTGGCAAGCGTTTGATTATGTAATATCCCTATAAGGTCCTAAGATTCGAAATTCAAGTTTAAGACAGATTGTATTTAAGTAAAAAATAACGTTCTTGCGCTTATTGAACTATGAACATTCTAGAGAAAGTGCTCAATAGATCCCGCTAAACGATTATTTTAACACCCATATTTTGACCAAAGTGTGAATTTGGAATGCTCTAGATACTCGTAACAATGGCCACTACATTTTCAAGTTCTCTCGACGCTGTAAAACCGCAAGTGCAACGGAAGCTACATAGAAATTGCCAGTATTTAAATAGCTATCAGACGAACTTTCAAGCTTACTAATAGTATTTAGGAATTCCAAAATAATTGAGCGAAGCTGGCACAAACAAATTGAAAAGTTAACTAAGTCCTTAATTCTAGTGACGACGCTGCTTGGACGGTTAAGTTTAAATGACCCGGCTTCCTTACAAAAGCGGAACAAACGACGATAGCTATAATGTATGTACGTACTTGTCTATATGAGTAAGTTCCATAGGCCGCGTACACACGGTCAAGTACGACAAGTGTTACACGCATACTCCATAACAATAATATGGTTTAAGACGTCTATTTCTAATAAGCAATATAGTTCATTAATCTGAGAATTGCAGTATTCTTAATTTAAGTTTATCACTACAATCAAGTATTCAAAAGCCACATTGAGGATACAGTAACCGCATTATATATTAATAATAAACAGTGATAAAGAAGTTTGTAAATAAAAAAGGAAGAGATGAGGGGTATTTAAGATATTTGCAATGGCACAACATAACACTATTGACGGCCTTCATTATGTGTTTAACACTTGGCAATAATTTTGAAAACCTCTTTGTCAGCTGATACAGCAAGTAGCAAGTGTTTAACTTTTCCTTTTGTTTTTAATTGACTACGATAGACGAAGGGAATCTTATGTTGACTGCGCATGTGCAGCTACTGTCGAGAAAGTAGCAGTAAGGGATCGAACCGAATCGATCGAAAATTGATGACAACTATTTGTGTGAACCATACATGGTTGCCCATAATCTGGGTTTCTATTGTGAATTGTGTGTTTGTAATGTCCCCCGAGATATAGGGATTATTTTCCTTAATGCTCGATAAGTCTTTGATAAAAATGTTGCATGAGTTCAGTCATACAATTTTTTTTTCTTAATTTAAGCATCTGAAATAACACGTTATCAACGTATTACTTATTCCACATCCGTAGGTTTTAGTTTTAGAAATCCTACACTTTAGTAAGTCGTGATCTGTCACTATATTCTCTGGAATAGTGGTAGTGCTAGACGGTGACAACATTTTCAGTGGGGCGATGTACAGCTTTTTTCGCACTGCAGGCGATCGCCTAGAATTATTAAGGAAACGATCACAGCTGAAGTAGATTTTTAGGAATATAGACAATTTTATTAATAAAACGTAAATTAGCTTAGACCGCAAGTTTTGTTACCAAGTTTTTTAATATATCTTTAAAACTGTAGAGCTTACGAGATCATTGAAAAAGTTTTGGGTAGCCAGAAATAATTAGAATAATTATTTAATCTAAAAGTCCTTGTGACACATGTTTGTTAACTGTTTACAACACCTAAGTTAAATAAGTTATTAATATCTCAAAATCGCACAAAAGTTTCGTGTTTTAATTTACTAATACAAGTCGTAGATGGTCTAGAAGACAAACATGCTAAATACAGACAAATTAGATCTGTAGAAACAACGTTTACCAATTTTCCTTCATTGTTTTTATGAGTGATTAGATGCTAGGTCTACCCTCTCTCCCAACATTGACACAGAGTTATAAGGCGGTACTTTGTTTCTTTGTCAGGGTTTCAAGAGAGCTGTAGCGATGCTACGCTACAGCTCTCTTGAAAGCCTCGACAAAGAAATAAAGTAACAATTAGATAAAGATTTTGAATGTGCGTTTGGAATGTGTACATCACAAGATCCTCAAAATATGTTTAAGGCTGTTCCATAGACTTAATACAAGAATATCAGCGCCAAACGTAGTCATCATCATATGTCAGTCGAGAAAGGCGTCCACAGCATTCCTCCCCAAAATTTCCACAATGGAGCTGTGTCCATCATTTGGAGGGATATGCATTGATATATAGGTTTTTTATATATCAATGGGGATATGACATAATGGCCACGCTCGGCAGATGGGTTGGCGAACGCAGTATAACATGTACAGTTAACAGTTGAAATTAACACACAGCACACTTTTAGCCTATCCACCTCAACATCAACATCATCATCAGCCTGGTATCGTCCACTGCTGGATATAGGCCTCCCCCAAGGGTTTCTATAATGTTGTTGCCATTTGGAGGGGATTGCTTTAGCCGCCGCGCTTAGCATGCGAGTTGGTGACCGCAGTTAGGTGGTAGCTATAGTACACAGGTGATGCACCTGCCGCCTACCTGGTGTATCCCTAAGTCACCTTTTACGACACCCACGGGTTGATATGGGGTAGCCCTGTTATTCTTTGTAGGCTGGAAACCACACGGCCAACACCACACGTACTTCGACCTAACTATATAACTAAAATGTTGCTCTGTTCACTACGTATTTCACATTGCGCCTGTATACGTGTGTTTTCATTAAATGCTACGTTGCCTCTGGATGTATAAGAAGTTAGATGCGCCGAAAAGTCTTAACTTACATAATTGGTTAACATTGTATCCTAATGTAAACACTAATTTACATATAGTACGTTGTACTTTTTATATAGTATACCGATAGAACAGAACTTTCGCCTGTATAAGTTCGCTATTAAGTAGGTGAGGTAGTTCCTAAGATGATTAGCACATTACCCCCTTAGCCAATAAAATTGTCGTTTGGAATGGATAAAAAAACAGTTTATTTGTTTTAATACGCGAATATCCATCTAGAAATGCCAGCATAACATATGCAGGACAACAGAATCTCTAAGTACTGGAAAGTGGAAAAATAAAATTCAAAAAAAAGATCGATTCGGACTCCATCCAGGTATGTAATACTATGTATTCAAATAACATGTCAAGGATCACTACTTTAGTAAAAGTACTTAAGTAAGTAAAGTACACTGAACTAGAGGTTTCAGGGATGGTAATTGCTCACAAAATATATTAATTATAAGTACGTGATATTGTTATGAACAGACTATTGTTTTTAATTTGTATTATTATGAGTATGGTATATAAAATTAATAATGTTTCACTAAATTGTTTGTACACCGGTAACTACGGTTATAAGTTGTATATTTTCTGGTTTTGTTTGTTTTCGAGGTGTACAATAAAGAGTTTATCTATCTGCTTATTATTATTTTCACTAAGTTGCAATTTAACAGTTGCAATTTGCAGTATTTGTAAATTGCAACTGTTTATGATGGTAACAAGTTTCTTGTTTAATAGATAATAACGATAAATAAAAACTTAGATATTATGGGAATACTCCTACTTATTCTCCATAATTATTAAGTTTTGTTGTTTTTTGCTATAGTCGCAATAGAAATACATAATCAGTGATAAATTCAACGATCAACTTTGTTTTATGTGCAGTCATTAGAGATTTAAATATGAAATATTTTACAGATAAATGACGGTGGAATGAAGCATGTAATGTTTAAAAACACTATCTAAAAACATACAGAGAGTAAGAGTGTGCGAAGACTATTAAAAAGAACATCGGCGCCAAAACTCAAAAAACATAATATTTTAGAGATAAATGATGGTAAAATGAAACATGCTATGTTTAAGAACACTATCTAAAGACATATCGGAATACAAAAATCACTAATTTAGGTCGGACCCAACATAAAATGGGATTCCCACAAGTACGGGTCAGAGTGTCCAAGAAGAGAAGTCAAACCAAGTAATAAGAATATCGGCGCCAAAAATTCATTTTACGACTTTCAGCGTCGTCCGGCTGATATGATGATAGTGATGATTTGTTTATTTAAACTTATCAGTGATATAAAACCTAAATGGACCAGCCCGAGTAAGTATTTTTAAACAAGACATCCACAATCAGCCTATGATGATTTCATTGTTTCCCCGGAAAATCGAGGCGAGTGTGTATAAATACAAACTTAGTACCTACCCGCGCCAAAGGGCACTCCTTTGGAGTTCAAACCTCGGGGGTTACGGTAACGGGCAGTTACTAACGTGGGGTTCGAAGAGGAGGTCGGTTGTTTTAGAGACAATTTGTGGAACGTTAATGTGCGAGATTAAGGATCAGAGAGTGCATATCATCGGTACGAACGCGTGTCGCTCTTCAGTACCTAAATATTATTCAGAACTTAACACTCAATACCAATTACATAGATTCTACCTTAACATAAAGTCACGCTTTATCAAGTATTTTAAATTACAGAGAAGATTCACTAATGTAGACTAAGCACAAGTTTCTTGCCAAGAATACCGTCGGCTATAATGTTTAGTCTGCAGAATAGATTAACAGATACATTCCCGGTGCGAAACAGGCGATGAGTTAAACTATATTATTATTATAAGAAAGTAATACTTAATAAAAGAGGATTTAGTCACAAAGATTGCTGAGATGGTTTGGGCATTTAGAAAGGATCAAAGAAAGAAGATTGACAAACGGAGTATACTTGGCCTGTGTGAATAGTACAACCGGAAGAGAAAGACCTCGTAAAACATTCTCAGAGCAAATCACAGATCTTCTCAAGAGAAGCCAGGTCAAAAGTACCCTAAACCGGCGAGCATGTGTGAAGAATAATGATAATAATTATTATTATTATGAAGAATATAATGACAGAAAACGAGCCAAAAAAGGTGTGCAAAGATCGTGACAGATGGAAATCTGTTATCTCTGACTACCCCTTTGGGAAACTAGTAAGTCTACGTATGTTAGTAACACTTAATTATTATAAGTCACCTTATTATTATTATTATGCTAAAATAAAAATCTTTTTCATTGTCACGCTTTTACTCTACCGCAAGAAAATGGTCTGGCAGCTAATTAGAAACAGCCAAAAAGTCAGGAGGAATACTTGTTTTAATCCATGAGATTATTAGCATCTAACTAGAGGTTTTCATAAATGTTTTGACTTAAAGCTACTCATTCCCTAAAAAACTATGTAGGGCGATCAAAGTATGTAGAAGGTGGGGTTAAGTTATAAAAGAAAAGTCAACACTGTGGTGCTGAATACAATAAGAACTTGATAAAGGAGTCAAGTACTAAAAATTATTACGTAGGCCGAAGGGTAATTTCGTAATTCAAACTTCAGCTAATGATATTAATATAACATTGTCCTGAGGTCCTTAATTTATTCTGTCGGCTATATGTGCCTGGTCGTAGGCATCATCAGTGCCGCCACCAGCGTGAATTATTTGCGAAGCCGCTGCATCATACTGTCGCTAGAGCCAAGTCTCCAGTATGTCGAACCATAGATATGCTAAACGCCTCCTGAATGCGATATGTTTGCCAGTAGATGGACAGACACTAGGCGAATATGTTTGGTTTTCTGCGAAAGAAAGTATGTAAGGATGTCCAGTATTTTGTATGTAATTGGTTACTAACCGTTTTATTTAACTATAAATATAAAAAATAAATAAATAAAATGAATTGTTTTTATTTTAATTCACAGGTAACCAACACAAAATAGCAGCCAATCTTAATAAGAAAGGTAAAGTACAAATATAATTTGTGTTTATGCGTGTCTGGAAATCGCGTACTTGCGCCTTGTGCCCCGCAAAACAGGGATTTATTTACATATTGTATCATTATTACTGTCATAATGGCTTTGCATTTAATCACCTATATATCTGTATACATATAATAAAATCTTAGGAAAGTCAAAACTGTACATTGAAATTTTTTTTTAAAGGATACTTGGGGCGTGATTTACTATCGATATCGAAGCCAAAAATATAGCATTTAGAATTTTTGTCTATTGTCGGTATGTATGTCCGGGCTAAACTCAAAAAGTATTGCATGGATTTACTTCAAATTTTGCATGAATATTACTAAGAGGTCAGGTCATATAGGCTACATATTATCACGCAATCACATACAGGGGAGGAGCTGTGATAATTTATAAAATTTAACGCGGGTAAAACCGCGGGGCACAGCTAGGTTCACATACATCTGAAACATAATAAATGCAATGACTACACAAATACTGAACCAGAAATAAAACTACATAAGCTGAAAATTGGTAAAGGAATGTATGTTGTATTAGTACGTATTTAACCGATACAACATACTTACATTTAATTTTTTTTTATGTTCATAAATACTTACTGTAATTAAATCAGATAATAAAAATTTGAGCCTTAAGTAAAGCTCTTTCATTCACCTCATAGCGTATATACGTCCCCGATCCGGTATGACATGGCAACCTTCAAGAAGCGAGCTTATTTCTTTCTCAGAGGCCAGCAACTACTTACATTCCTTCTAGTCTTGCAGGTGTCCATGGGCGGCGGTGATCACTTACCACCAGGTATCTTACTTGGTCGTTTGCCTTGCTTTTATAAAAAAAAAAACGTAAAACGGTACGTAAATTTTGGTCTTTAAATAAAAATTTACTAAACCTATAATAATATACACATATAAAGAAACCCTGATATTGCGACTAAATCTAATTAAGGGGTCAAAATTTTAGATTTAGTCGCAATATCAAGGTTTCTTTTGTTGTTATTTTGGTCATCATAAGCCCTACAATATTAATGTCGTTATTCAAAATATTGTTAGCAGTAAACAAGGACCTTTCATGCCACCTAAAGCCGAAGTTCTCATCTCTAATGGGCTCAAATCAATTAAGCTTTTACTTTTATAAAATGTTCGTTTCTAGTGATCCTTATTTGTCGCGAACCAATGACGGTGCTTTCCGATTTAATTATGTTTGGTAAAGTCCCGAATTGATTGCGTCCCAAATCCCGATGTTTACAGAGGCCAGTTGGGCCTATTCAGATACCAAGGACCCTTGAGAAGGCCTAGTGATTGGTTGTTAGTTGGTAGACTTTTGGGCTTTGATCAGTAACTAGTAGCTTGCAGCCATATTCTATAGAATACAGCTATAATGCCTGCCGGTTAGTTTTTTTTTTTTTAATAAAAGGCAAATGTCTTGGACACTAGAGCTTGGAGCCCAAGTTCGTTGCTGGCCTTTGAAAAAAGAATAAGCTCCCTTGTTGTTGCCATGTCACACCGGATCGGAAATAAACGCGTAAAACCACAGTGTGGTAATACGCGGTAAAAAGTTTCTTGTGAAAAGGACGATGGTACACGATCATTGATCCAGGTGATTTGGATGAAAGTACCACTTCTAGCGAAAGGTCTGTGGTGGCACGTGGTGGCAGTTATAAATCCTCACAGCTCCGAACAATTCCTCACACCATGGCATGTCGAAATCTTGAGGCCATTCGTAGTGCTCAGTCTTATATTCGTAGTACTTTTTAGTACATAATTTATGGAACAGCAACTAAAACAAAACAACATTCGTGTTTTAATGAAAATTCGCGTCATTTTCAGTTATGGTGGTTCTAAAAATTTATTGGGGTCGTTTATCAAGGCTCGAGACATGATTGGTTTGTCGATTGTTGGCTTCATATCGTAACGGGTTATGGCGTAACCGAAACAATACTTATCCGGTGCGTGTTATTCAAACATACAAAAGGTTCATATAATGTGATTATTAATGGATCCCCTATTATTTTTATGAGATTTTACGGACTTACAATTCAATAACAAGCCGTTTCATTAAAAGTTATGATATATTTCTAATCAGATGAAATATTTAAGAATTCGTTTATTGATTAATGTACAATTTCTACGGTGCTTATTTAAACCAGAGAAATATATAGCACATAATATATATGGGCGTTATAATATGGCTCAAGATGACGCAAAGAGCAGTGTAGATGGCCTATGCTCGGAGATTTCCTTCAAGATCGAATCAAACATGTCGAAAACCACAGGCGAACCAAAGTAAACGACATAACCCGAATCATTGCATGTTGAAGTGGGCAGGGTACAGACGCCAGCATATCCAGCTACCCCAGTTTATCAAATTTCTTTTATAGATTTTCAACTTTATTAGAAAAGCATAAGGTTCACCTTCAGTTGGGGAAATTTTACAGATTGGGGTAGCTTGATGTGCTGTCGTGAGCAGGCCCCTTACAAGGTGGACCGATGATCGTGTGAAGGTCGCTGGAACCCGCTGGATGCGGGTAGCGGAAGTACCTCAGTTGTGGAGATATTTGTAGGGAGCCTATGTCTAGCAGTGGGCGTCTTTCGGCTGACATAATAATGATGATAATGTCTACTAGATGTGCCCCGCGGTTTTACCCACATTTAACTTAATAAATTGTAGCCTTTGTGTTATTCGAATATGTAAGCTTACGTAATACTACAAAGTTTCATCAAAATCCGTTCGGTAATGTTTGCGTGAAATAGTAAAAAACATCCATACATCCCTACTTATAATCTTTCGCACTTATAGTATTAGTAGGATGTACGAATGGGAGGTTTTATCGCATCAACCGTTCAATTAAGACACAATTAAGGTATACGTAAGTTTATGCCTAAAATTCTTTCACAAAAAGGACAATTTGTCATCAACTTGATGAAAATCTCAAGAAGAATCAATATCTCATTTCAAGTGGTTATTTAATTTGTTAAGTTCAGTAACAAATTAAAAAACTTGTAACTCCTTTGAGACCTCATTTCGTTACTTGACTTTGCTGACTTTTATGTACATAATCTGAATAAGTTTTGAAAGGCTAAAGGTAGTATCTTCGTTAATCGAATTTTAAAGTGGGGTTGTGAGACCTACCTGAACCAATAAAGCCTAACCTATACAATCATTCAAGTCTAAACTTAGTACATGGAGACGCAATTAGAATATCAATGCTTACGAGGCTAATTTATGAAGGTAGTTAGTAAGGTCTAGTAGGTGTAAATATTAAGCAGGGTGGAAGCTATTTCATTTGGTAGACTGACAATATTTATGACTAGATTCACACTAGTTAATCAAGATTCAAGCTTATATTTAAAGCAAGCTCACACCTGGCTGTTTATTTTGCTTACGTTTGGACTTGTAGACGTTAAGTGCCTCTAAAATATTTATGTGTTTGTTGAAAATGTTACTTCAGAATATAGTTTCGTTACGAGGTGACGAATTATTCTACTTAGATTATAAATTAGCTGTACCCTGAACGAAATATGTCCTAGATACATACATGTGTACAAGAAATAGTTCGCTTTTTCCTTTATTTACTGACTTCAAAAAGAAAGAGGTTACAAATTCGACAATATATTATTTTTGTATGTAACGTGATTTATTAATCGATTCCTTTTCAAAGTATTGCCATGCTTTCGAGATGGACCCATATATATTTTGTTCTTAAATAATTGGTTGTTATAAATAAAAGTTGAAGTCGATTTAATTATTTTAAAACTGTTGCTCATTTTTATCTTGGGGCATATAGCACACTGCCCTCTAATCACAAATTAGACAGATCCAGTACTATGGCAACCAGACAACTGATAAAAATACTTATATATTTCTAAATACATGGTGCATATTTTAGATGAATTGCACCAAGGCACAAAACGAATAATCAGCACATTACTCACTACACAAGGATTTGTCCAATCTCCTAGGAGATCTAAACCACAACCTCTTTCTTAGCAGTCAGACATGGCGCAAAAAGGGGGTACCGGAGCAGCCTACTCACCTTCCCTGGGCTCCCGACATAAGGTCCCAGAAGAAGCCCACGGCAGATTAGGTTTAGTCGGTGCGTTTTAGACATAACTACCCGTAGACACTTTTTGCGAGTGCAATGCGTAGGCCATGCCTTATAAAAAAAAGTTCTTTGTTTATCATTCAAATTACGACACTGAATTTGTTTTAAAGTAAGTTAGAAAGTAAATAATTAGTTCGACAAAAAAAAACTCAATCTTTTAAGTTCCGTACATGGTATTGATACGGATCGCTACCGGCATATGAATGAGGTCTCCCGATATGGTGGATATTGGGACTATGTAAACATGCGTAATCTCATGTGTAAGTAGAATAAGGTCTTAAACACCCCAGCTCTCTGATATTACATATTTTTTTAAATATATTAGTCGTCCGTCGTAAACGTTTATTTATTTATTAATGATACACCATCGACAATTCTCAATTTTTTCATGTTTAAATACAAGTTCTGCGTGATTTGCCTTTCCAGGTGCATACAAAACTTACAATTTCTACTATTACAAAACAAAAACTTAAAAAACACTATATTACCTAAAATTTGGTCTTAACTTAAAGGTAAAAACTACCACGAATATAACAAGGTTAACATTAAGTAAAATATTCTTTTTTAACTAGACAAGTGAGATCAGTGTTATATATAAAAAGAAACATTAAATTAAATAAGATATTCAGAGAAACAACATTATTCAATAACGTAACGTTTATTAACAGTCGTGTTCAAACCCTGACTCTGGGCGGTTACTGACAATGATGATGCGTGAGATAAGAGACGAGAAGAGATCTTTAAGTATACGGACCAAAACCGACTTTCACCAAATTTATTCTCCCCCTATGCGCCCCTTATGTATATAATCAGCTTATATCAAGTTTGAGGGACATTATTATTAGATGATTATGAAAATTTATATATCAGTCGTAACATAAAAAAATTGTAATCCACAAAATTACCAGAAGAAGACCCTCCGCTCTAAATTATTGCCACGTTACTTAATGAAATTTAATTAACAATATTTATTTATGGCAGATTGCCGAGCTGCGCCGAGTTTGCTGTTAAATAAAACGAAGTTACATAATTTTCGTTATAATTACTTAATTACACAAATTGCTTGCCGTTCTCAATTTCAAGCACCGTACTTTATGTATGGCTATTGAATTACATATTACTGCCTTTTGCCTGCCGTGTTACAATTAATCTGATCGTAAACTACCAGTTTTACGCCATTATATTATAAATTGTAAGCTTACAATAGATTTTAGTACAGCTACCGCACAGGTGGAGAAATTTAACGACAACGTAAATAAATATTGAACATTTACAAATTTATCAACAGGGGCTTTACAAGATTTGTCAGTTTTGTGATTCAAAATTGGAATTGGGAACTATTTATAACTAGAGATCGCACTTGTTTGAAATTCAACAATTAAGGTTCTATTGTCAAAGACTATGGACATTAAACATGAATAATATTAATTTATTCTCAGTTTTCACACTCTGTTTGTGAAAATTATTTACTTCTAATGCCTATTATATAAAAATATTCGATTTCTACACTCCTTCTCCATGTGAACTTTAACTGTTCCAAATTTCATATTCCTCCGTACACGCAATTTACGTAAAAAGGGGTAGGTACAAACTGTTTGCTTCACGTTTTAAAATTATGATGATACAATATTATGCTACAAAAGAAAAGTTTGTAAATATCCTGAGTGTTGTGGGTTCGGAACTCGCACAAGACAAATCCTTTTTTTCTTGAAATTGTATATTTTACTTGGTCTAGGTAAATTATGTGTATTGTATGAACATATATTTACTAATTTGCTTAGTTTGGCATAAATGGCGCTGTGTGATAAGTCCCGTATATATTTCATTAATATTATTCTATTTTAATACATAAAAGCAAAAGGCACTAACTGACTAAATAAAAAAAAGACTCAGAAACTACTTGATATGTGACACTGTAGTTGGGAGGGGTAAGTCTCAGTCTATTAGGTCAAGACGCTTGATGGGTACAAATTTTGGAGGAAGACCGAATTGAGGGGGCAATTTTATCATAGCTACTAGCTGGCATTGGCCCAAGGCTTGTCCCGCGTCTAAACTGTCAATAAATCCGTCTAAGTTTAGACACAGAATAAATAATGATACTCATCACACAAAGGTATGTTCTGGGTGGGGATCAAACCCACGACCTTGGGTTTAACAGTGAGGGTCACTAATGACTAGAGACTAAGACTAACCGGCCAAAAATAGGTTATACGTCATCCACCTCCTTTTGGTTATGCATAATAATAAAAAAAATCAATCCATACACGAAAATATAAGGTATACCTACGCATACGATTTTATCGTGGGATATACTCTAAAAAACTTACCCTACTCTTCTCTTCACTACTCGCGTTCCTCGTTAGCACATTAGCGATCACAACCGTAACCTGAACAATATGGAATACATACAATAAATAATGGAATTACATACAAACAACACAATAAACGCTGGATTGTTTCAACCCCGTTTCCTGAAGCGGAAGCGTAATTATATTACTGTAAATTCACTTTCATGTCATAAACATAACACACACAATTTAATTACCTAATTAATATTTGATTAAATAATTTTGTTGCTGGGAACGGGTTTGCAGAGATTGTGGAAATAAGAATACTTGGTGTAATTAATTAATAAAATATAACAAATCAAAATGTTTACTTCTGTAAATGAAAATAAGTAAGATGTAGAAAATGTATGTATATATATTACGATGTAAATGAAACGAGCCTTTGTATCTTTATCTACGCAAATATAAAACAACACAGAAGACATTCCTTAATAATGATATTAATAACTTTAATGTTGTGTTTCTGCGTGTTAGTAAGGTCGCCAGAGCTCGTGGGGCGGGGGGAAGGGTCAGCAACACTTGTTTGCTGACTCTTTTAAAGGCCGGAAACGCACCCGTGATTCCTTTGGGGATGCGAATGTACATGTATGTACATGCCCATGTACATGGGCGGCGCGGCGGTGATCACTTACCATCAGGTGACCCGCTTACTCGTTTGTCGCCCTATAATATAAAAAAACCGGCCAAGTGCGAGTCGGACTCGCCCATGAAGGGTGCCGCAGCAGCCGGTATTTCAGTTGATTAAATGAAAGGTAAATTGCGGTTTACGATTTATGACGCATAAAAAAAACTACTTACTAAATCTCGTTCAAACCAATTTCCGTTGTTAGTTTACATGGTAATGTACAACATATATTTTGTTTAGTTTTATCATTCTCTTATTTTAGTAGTTACAGAGGGGGGGGGGGGACTCATTTTTCCACTTTGGAAGTTCTCTCGCGCAAACTATTCAGTTTAGAAAAAAATAATTTTAGGAACCTCAATATAATTTTTGAAGACCTATCCATAGATACCCCACCTGTATGGGTACGATGAAAAAAAATATTTTGACTTTCAGTTCTGTGTATGGGGAACCCCCAAAATTATTATTATTGTTCTATTTTTGTGTACAAATCTTTATGCGGTTCACAGAATACATCTACTTACCAAGTTTCAACAGTAGGTACAGCTCTTATAGTTTCGGAAAAAAATGGCTGTGACATACGGATGGACAGACAGACAGACTTGACGAATCTATAAGGGTTCCGTTTTTTGCCATTTGGCTACGGAACCCTAAAAAGTCACATTTGTGTTCCACTATTATTGTATTTCATGTCACCAGATAACTATTCTAGTACAATGCTCTCTTGATTCCTTTAATACATCATCAACTGATTTAATTGTATTAAAGCTAACTAACCTCTGTCATCTAATAACTACATCTTAAGTGACCACGGAAGAAGTTGTTAATAATGTAACAGAGGTATCGAACACTCACTACTGAATCAGCAGTTCAATACGGAGCGTTCAATGGCACACAAAAAGTAATTTACCCGTACAAGCATGGTGCACGGTACGCCTCTCCGTACGAGGTATTAGAGGTTCAAATTGCTTCTAAGCTGACTCATATTTTTCACAAAGACTCGTTCACAGTGCAGCCGAGATTTAACAACAAAATATGGAGTAACATCGAAAAACCAGTGAGGTTTCCATTTATGATATTTTGGGTTAAGTACTTTGACTCGGTTACCTATGATAAATATCAATAATGGCGATGGTGATGAAGATTAAATTATACTGGCTTTGCCCCGCGGTTTCACCCGCGTTAAACTTTGTAAATTATATCCTATGCGTTATTCTAATATAATACTACAAAGTTTCGGCAAAATCCGTTCGGTAGTTTTAGTGTGAACAAGTAACAAACATACACACTCACAAACTTTCGGCTTAATAATATTAGAATGATTGGCGGTATCGTATCTTGTACAGGTAGCGAGAGATTCATATATCATATTCTTCTTGAGTTCCCTTTTATTAGACCAAGTCTATCAGAGTTTTGATTACAGTTATACAGTTTCATATACTAGCTTAGTTAAATTATACTATCTCTTTCATACCTTCTTCTTTCTTCTGTATCGTTTGGACAGTGTTTACTATAGTGTCAACGATGTTTAAGTCCTCCAGGAGGACTCTGACATGGCTTAACTACAGTATAATAGTGCTTTCATGCCAATGCCTGATGAAAGCGGTTATACAAGTTATGCACGTTTAGTTGTCGGTCCCAGATGTAGTTATTGAACAACAGTCGGCAAGTCATGTCAGAGGTCAACTGGGTGGCTTGAAGAACTCTGACAGGGAGGGAAACTCCCCACACGAAAAAGAAGTTAAATAAGTTGCCTAGAACTAGTTTATAAGAGTACAGGATATTTTTTTTGACTTCAGAAATAGCTGCTAGCTACCCGTATCAGTAATAGCTTACCGATGCTTTAACAATTTATTAGCTTACTTGCTGTGCCCTGCGGTTTTACTCGCGTTAAATTTTATAAATTCTATCTAATATCATAGCTCCTCCCCCGTAGGTGATAGCGTGATAATATGTAGCCTATATGTTGACCCGACCTCTTAGTAATATTCATGCAAAATTTGAAGTAAATCCATTTAGTACTTTTTGAGTTTGGCCCGGACATACATACAGACAAACAGAAACACAGACGAAAATTCTAAAAACTATATTTTTGGCTTCGATATCGATTGTAGATCACGCCCCAAGAATCATTTTTAAAAACTATTCATTGTACAGTTTTGGCTTTCCTACGATTTTATTATATGTATAGATAGATGTATACAACAGGCATTCCATAACTCATCTATACTCGTTTAGCCGTTTTTGCGCGATTGAGTAACTAACATCCAATCATACAATATTTCACGCTTGTAATGTAAGTAGGATATTACCAACTGCAATTCTATTTTGGGCCATAGATGAGACGAGTTTTCCTAGGTCCCCGTTGCGACTGCGCGAGGCCTCAGTCATTACTATTGCCCTCACAGGTCACCAGCCGAAAGCCTATCTATTGCAGTTTTTTATAAATGGATCAAAATAACATGAATTTAAGCCCAGTTCGCTAGCCCGAAGCCACACTAATTACAAACATTTGTATTATTGAAAAGCCGCGGCAGTCGCACACAGTGTGCGCTAGATAGACTCGACGGCAGAGACAACGAGTTTCCATTTGTCACGACCCTTACACACTCTTTTGCCTCGTTCACTCTCATTCTATTCTTCATACATGCTCGCCTGTTAAGTGAACTCCTGACCTGACCTTTCTTAAGAACATCTTGGATTTGGTCGAGTTCTTCCCCTTCCGGATACAAAATGGTACATACACCATTTACACAGGCCAGGAATACATCTTTTGTCAATCTTTCTTCATTCATCATTTCTAACGCCAACCAATTAATTACGTCATCATCATCATGTCAGCTCAATTACGTCCACAGCTGGATAAAAACCTCCCCTAAGAATGGGGCGATATGCCATAATCGGGTTGGCGGTCGCAATTTAGTGGTCATAGTTCACAGAAAAGCGCTGCTGCCCGTTCTCTGGTAGGTATTTCCTCGGGACGATTTCTACACTAAGTAAAAAACTTAAGCAGCGTAGCCAGAACGGCTACGAAGACTGAATTCTACAGCGTTCGACCAATCCCCATGCTTTTAGTCATATTTTCTGTGATTTTATTGGTAGAACTCTGACATAAATATCCGTAACCATTTTAGCTTCGATGTAGCTAAGTATAACAAGACGGGTTACCGGTTGCTATACTTAGCCAACTGCTACATTTAGCAATAGATTAACTTCAGGATACACTATTATAGGTTACGGCAAATTTAGGAATACCAATATAATCAAACGTGGCATGGTAGTACTTGAAATAATACTATTTCCATATAATAATAATAGACGATATTTTTCTTAAAGAGTTAAACGGAAGCAGTTTTTGTTTTAATAAATACATATATTAAAATATACGGTTTATTACGTCTCATGAGATACAGATCGTTGACAGATGGACGGACGAACTGAGGGTTAGTTATTGAGTTTAATTAGTACCCTTTAGGTACGAATTTCTAAAAACAACCGTTGCCAACATAACGGCACGTCCAAGAAACCATTCAGGAACCGCCCTTGTGGGGTGAACCTACCCCAAGATGATATTAAATCTCAGTGAGTCGCGACCTACTAAGCCTTCTTGGCAATGTAATAAGATAGTCACTTAGTTGCGACTGCAGATACGACGATAACATTGTAATCTATAAAATAAGCTTAATTTAGTTCGGAAAGATTCTAGATGATCGAGATTGAGGGAATTTTCTGGAAATTCTGTATTTTTAACCACGTTCAAAACAAGAACGCTACCAATACGACTGTACGTTCAAGTAATTTTTTTAGCACCTCGTGATTACAAATTCGCTGAAACGTGAAAGCGACATTAAAAAGGGACAAACATATTCATTAATAGGATTTAGCCTGCCTGAGAAAGAGATATATATATAATTTGCCCTACCGACTAATACAACTCTATTTGTCCTTAGGGCTGATACAATTATATACCAGTCGGTAACATGTACAATTATAACAAAAACAAATAAATTTATTGTATAATGATTTTGTGAAACATACACAAAATAAATCTCTACGTTACATAATTCATACAACAGGTCATTAAACTTTTCATTTTAATCAACCTTTAAAAACAAAGCAAGGGTAAACGAAAATAAATATAATTTGTGTATGAATAAATTAAAATATCATGTGTGGAATAAAGCGCTTCTTAGGTAATGAAATGAAAGAGTTTTTATTTCATAATAGGTATCACATAGGTGGGTAAGAGGGAGGGACTAGTCCCGTCTTTTTTTTAAGTTTTTATTTCATAACGTACGACGGAAAATTTAGTTTCAGTTTTTCGAGATATTTTTGCATAGGTACAGACGCCAGCACATCCAGCTACCCCAATCTGTCAAATTTCTTTGTTCGATTTTAAACTTTATCATATAAGCATAAGTGTAGAAATTTAAATTTTAAGTTTTGTTGTGTGTTTATTACTCGTTTTGTCCTTTGTTTGGGAACCGATTTAATATTTTGTTTTGTTCACTTTCGATTAGGAAAATTTGACAGATTTGGGTAGCTTGATATGCTGGCGTCTGTACAATCGTATTCTTCATTTTCTTTACTGGGTCATACTTGTATGCATTTAACCACTATAGATATCTGCCATTTCATTTGTAACCTATTTATAGAAAAGTTTTGATCTATCAGGGATTAATAAACGAACAGAACTAACCAACTACCTAAAACAAATGTTACATTTGTGTGGAACCGTATTTTTTTTTAATTCTATTGTGCAGTGAATGTCGTTAGAGAACTAAACGGTGATAAACAAATCTGGCGACCAGGTGACTTGAAGCAAAAAATATAAAACCGTCATGTAGGTAAGGTATTCTTGTCGTTTAATTACTGAATCTGTTAGACTTCAACTGTTTCTGTATAACAACCTATGAAACAATGATGATAAACATGTAAAAGTATAATAATAATAATGTCCTCCTATCCGAATTTCGGACGATATGATGATGATGATAATGAACCGAATTTCGGCCACGAGGCCTAGTGTCAATGGAGACTAGCCATCTGCCCGGGACATATTATAGTGCCCAAGTGTGTCCGCAAACACAAGGAAATTTATATCAATCTCATTATCCGAAGGAATTCCTAGCCGACACACGACCGAAAAGAGAATATTAATGTATGAAATCATTCTGAAAGCATTTCATATCAAATAAAACATAATATAAAATCGGTTCCCAAACAAAGGACAAAACAAGTAATAAACACACAACAAAACATAAAATTTAAATTTCTACACTTATGGATGAAAATATAAGAGAATTCGAAACCTCTGCTACGTCGATTTTGTTATTGTTTACTCTTATTGATCGCGATCAAGACAGTTACGCCAGAATCCCGGAAGATATTTTCCGGTATTTCTTGTTCAAATTCAAATTCAGAATTCATTTATTCCTTTAAAATGTTACATTTGTGTGGAACCGTCAATTTTTTACCCTATCGTGCAGTGAATGCTGTTAGAGCTGAGAAACACCGCCAGAAATTTCAGTAGGATTTTTTAAAATTTTATTGAAATACAGAGTAAAAGTAATTGGAAAAACATCTAACTATCTAAAACAATTGGCGTGTCAGAACTTGGAAATGTGTTGTGCCTGCACAGAGCACTTTCTGGCTTAAAAACTAACGTTTGAAATCTAAATGGATGTTAAAAATTAAGGTTACCTAGTATTCTAATTATTGATGTAGGAGTAGGTACCGTATCAATCTTTGAAAACAAGTATGTCATTATGTCAGAGACACTGTAAGAATCTAATTAAATTTGTTACAAATCAAGTATGCTATATCCAATGCGGCCAATCTAAGAGTACCCAGTGACACAAAACATCAAAAAAGTTCACATGAAAAATTATATTCAAAGAAATGTATGAGTTTTCAATGAGCCCCCGGTATTCCGGCCACGTTTTATAATGGAACTAGGCCGAAGTATATTTCAATCCAACGAATTGCAAGGATGGAGGAAATCTGTTTATTTGCACATGTAAAAGGTGAGATATAAAATTAAATATTGAGGGAAGGCTCGCTTGAATTACTTTTTTATGCGTAAATATTCAGTTTCCTTTTACCTTACTTCTGGGGAATTTGCTGCTTAAATTAGAGTCCCTAAAAGGTTTTTGCTTATTTGATGTCATTGGAGAATTTGAGATATTTGGTCCAATCTCAACGGCCAAATACGTAAGATATATTATTGTACAAGAGCGTGTGATGCAATAGTATGACCATTCTACATAAGCGGGGAGAGATCAGGCGGGAGACCGAGTTTACACGTTTTTTAAGACACCCCCGTCAACTTCCAAACTTCAAGCGGCTACTGCTTCTGGCCTGTCACTTTTTGGCTTTCGCTGAATTTGTAATAATGCGGTTTTTACTTGGGAGTCTATAAATCATATAGAACATAAATTGTATGGGGTTTCGAAGTCCAACAGATAATTGCTTTTTTTATACAGGCAAAAAATAATTGTACTCGCTTTTTAAAAATGTGATTCGGTCCTCATGTGCGATTAATATATCAAATTATTCAAAACAATCATTAATTTTGTTATTTAAGTGAAAACCTTTATTTTAATTTTTTGGTCCTGTACCTGGCCTCTTTCTGGTCGTGTCGCTAGTTGTCCCATTGGATCATGAGAGTGATGGAATAGAAAGTGCTCCTGTATTTACGTACACACTTGTGCACTATAACATATCCCGCGCAGATGGCTAGTCTATATTGAGACTGGCCGCCGTGGTCGAAATTCGGCTAGGAGGACATTATTATTATGACGGACAATGAATACAATCGTACTAACTTAGCTCAGTTGCATGTATTAATTATTGTGTTCTGAATTCCGCGAATACAGGATGAAACCGAATATAGGAACGTGTCTGAATACGGTTGTATCACCAAGTTATTTTAAATGTTATCGTACCGAGTGAGCCTGCTCGTGACATGTTCACTGGAACTCGGGTATATGTAGGTCTGGGAATGATGCGCACAATTTAGGAAAATGATGTTACGTAATCCCGGTATCCTACGCAATTTAGCGAGTTAAATGCAAGTTTCAGCGGTTTCAGAATACAATTGAAAGTAATTTTTATTTCGTTGAGTATTATTTATCCTACGAAGTCGTACATATACGTATAAAAAGTTAGTAAAAGATTAAGTTGGCAAACAAGCATGCAGCCCTCGTGATTATAAGTAGTTACTGTAGCCTATGATACTAGCGCACACCACACATAGATTCACTCACGTGTCGCCCACCTTAAATCACTCCCGGATGACATTTTGCGATTTTACTTCTATCCAAGATTACAACGATAACACAATCATACTTTTTAATGGAATGTTTTCTGTAAGGTACTCCTTCTGCAGGCAAACTACCCCGGATGTCATTTGTGACTGGAGCTCAAACCTCACGACAGTGTTCAACCCCCAACACCGATTTTAGCATATGAAAGCAGCTCTGCCCAGCCAGTTTCCAGTATGAAATCCAAATCATGGCACAAGTCCTTTTACTTTTTAAGACTTTGATGGGTTAATCCTCGAAATACTTTGCACTGCAGTACATATTTATTTCACAATTACAATATGTCATTAGCACAGTAGTTTTCCAACTTTACACAAAGCAACAAATGATAATTCAAAAATTGATTGTAAGAAACAAAACACAATCGATTTTTTCGTCTTGGCGGGAACTGATAGTTAAACTCTAAAACGTCATAACTAAATGACAACAATAGTTCACAAATGTCACTAATTGTTTTTAACATTAATCCATAGAGTTAATCAATATTGATACGATAACTTATATATTAGCCATTACCTGAAAGGACATGATTGAGTTTGCCCTTGCATGAAAACTATTATTATTAGTCGATGTTTTAATACGTTTTTTTCTTTGTACTGGTCAGTATCGAATTATTCCATTAGAATTCCAATTTCAAATTACTTTAACAGTGTAGGCCAGACCTACCGTTTTCTTAAGAATTTATTTTATCGCCGTTCCATTAGTCCGTAACCATCTTAACCGACTTATTATCGAATACATAGACGTCACGCGAAGAGTCGCGAATGAACCGGGTGACGCACTATGTTTAAGTTTGAGTGCTTCTTTTATAGAATATCTGACCTCAACCAGTGAGCTCGATGAATTGAAAGCCGTAGTGGAAACAGAGAAATTTACATGAAAAGAAAAAATATCCCATTAGCCCACACAAATGCGCGCTAGAATTATTGAATACCTTAATGTACAGAAGCCAGCACATCCAGTAACCCCAATCAGTCAAATTTCTTTTACATAATTTCAACTTAATCAGAAAAGCATAAGGTTCACTTGCAATTGGGGAAATGTGACACATTGGGGTAGCTTGATGTGCTGGCGTCTGTACATTTCCTTCCAAAACCTGTATTAAGAATATATTTCTCTTACCTATCACACTGATAGGTGAACATATATGTGCGTGCAGGCTAGAACTTACAATACCAGCATACTAATAGCCACGTTATTATTTCCCATCAATACCAACAATAGGCAAATGAAGTAGGAAACTGCTTCATTTGCCTATTGTTGGTATTGATGGCTCAAGGCTATAAATTCTGTAATTTCACTTTCTCATTCGTTTCTTGGGAGAAGATTGGGGAAATCTGAGAAACAAAAAGGAGAAGGCAAAGAGGTGAACTCTTATAGTGTAGAGTAATAAAATAAAAAGACGTGTGGCACTCGGAGACTGCCGCGGTAAAGCTATTGCATAGCATTTCTTATCAACTTATGCAATTATAATTATTTATTTATTTTATAATACTGCATTTGTGATAATAATAATAAAATGAATGTATATAGAGTACTAACTCATTTTCTTTCACTATTTTGTCGTTCTTCATTAATAAATGCACTTTGTTTATTCATATTGAAAACACTTTGTACACAAATTATACGAGTACAGATATTCACTGTTGTACGTAGATAAATACCTATACACCTATATACTTTCTCACAAACAGCTGATTACGGTAGTTTTCCAATACAACCAATGCCACCTAAAGGCGGGTTGCTGAACTAAAGAGACAAGCGTGATATTTCAAAAAGTCATTAAAAGTTCTGGTTTTTATCGATAGATGGCGGTCGGAGTGGGGGGTGCTAGGTTTTTTCGTTACGGAATTTCTGGATTCGGTCCCCACGCTCAAGGCCCGCGATAGAAGCTATGCAATAGCTTAATGAGAACCGTCGGCTAGTCGTCTTTGGTATACTATCGTAGTTAAAATTCAACCCAAAGCATTACTTCTGGCCAAATTTCGGTCAACGATTTTTTTTATGTTGTGCTTTGCAAAAATATTCCAATGATAGTTTTAGTCTGACCCGGAATTTAAACTCAGGTTTTTAAGTTTATTGATTATTATCAAGTGAAGTTTTTATGTCAGTATTGAGTAAGTGTTGTTGATTTTTTTCCATAGATTGATGTTATGTTATTGAGTGTTCTTAGATTTTGTAGGGTGCTTTGAGTGACATAACTCAACTTTTAGAGTTACTCGTAGCATTGGACGTTTCCAATACTTCACTGGACAAAGAAGCGAGGGACGTCCAGCAAATAATACTATGGGATGTTCCTAGTACGACCATGTTTACGGAATAGAAAGATCGGGGTATAATTTATTGTCGAAATCACTAAGAAACTTAGATGGTCGATAGCTGAGCCGTAAAACATTTTTAGACACTTACTTCATCCAATGGTTGATGGTATTTAATTATAAATTTTTATTACAGAGCTCCCTAGCTAAGTTAATTTTTGACTTGGTGCAAAAGAGGATGATTTTCTCATGCGACCGGGCGGGATGGCAGGTTGCGGATAGCCTCGCCCTGGCGACCTAGAGCAGGTCTAGCACCCAGGGTGCCCAATTTTAAAGGGTCCCGGACAGGAGAAGTTCCCGAAAGCCAAATCCCACGCCCAGGGAAACCCAAACCCAATTTCCAGTGTTCCCAATTTTCCCAAAGTCCCTCCTTCCTTTTTCCCTTTTTCCCACGTCGGTCCAGAGGAGGGGTATCCTCGATTCCACAAAAGCCCAAATCGTCGAAATGAAGCAGTCTGGAAAAATTATTCCCCAGGTGGGTCCCGGCCGAGCCGGGGAGTCCCACACCGATTTATCGGTCAGCTCCCAACGTATCCTGGGGGGAGCACCCTACTGCATAGTTTTAAGGATGCCGCGCCAACGGCGCGGCCGGCTGCTTTAGCGCCCCAGACACTGGCTGCGACTCACGCGCCACTCGACACAACCTCGGCAGCGACACACGCGCCACACGACACCCACATGGCTGCGACCAACGCGCCAACACAAACACGACATGACTTGTCCACGAGTGCCTGGCAACAGAGCCTCGTCAGAAACAGCGTGACAAACAACCCTGACAATGACAGAGACCGACGCCGAACTCTCAAGCCTTGGTGGCGAACTTCGAGCGCTGGCAAGCCAGCGCGAGAAGATTGACACCAGACTAACGGAACTGACCCAAAAAGAGACGGAATCTGATGACGGACCCGGTGGTTCCTCCTCGGCCGACGATGAAGTACGCCTGCTGACACACAAGCGCGGAAAAATTATGGCCAGGGAGAGAAAACTCAATAGCCGCATGCGCGATATACGCGAAGGCGAAAGCCAGCGCGACAAGCAAGCGGCGGTTGAAAGAGAAGTACGCGACCGGCCGCAAGTACGCGAAGGGGAAACCCAGCGCGAAAAGCAACTGGACGCAGAAACGCGCGGACAGGGACCTCCACGCGAAGGGGAAACCCAGGGCTAAATCTCCCTGCCCGTGACCAGACCCACCGGACCCACCGACAGGACCCGAGATGACACGACACGACCGAAAGAAAAGCCCCGAAACAGGAAGAGAGGAAAGCGGGCTGGAGCCTCACGCAATGCGGCCTTGACAGAAATTCTGTCAAGTACCTCTGAGCCGCTCCCGAGTACGAGTGGCCTGGGTGCAACGAAGAGGTTGCGCCCGGACGACTCGGCCTCACCGAGCGGCCTACAGGGAGGCCCCAAGCGCGTGAGAGTCCAGTCTGCTCAGGGGGAGCGGAGAACCTATGCGCTGGCTACAAAGGATATACCGGCGGAGCTGGTCGTAGCGATCTGCTTCTCCCCTCCTTCCAGAGACATGACAACAGAGGAAGCGACTTACATTAAGGAGACCCTGGAAAACCTGGTCATGAGCACCGACCCGAATACTCCACTCCCGGCCTTCCGCGGATACCCACGGGTAGCGGATGGTACCGTGCAGATGTGGTGCGAGGATCGGAATGCCCTGACCTGGTTGACGGAGAACGTCCCGAAAATTAAAATGACCGACCCTGACATGACACTGACAGTAATGAAGCAGTCCGACATACCTACCCGTGCCCGAGCCGCGCTCTTTGTACCTAGGTACAACGGGGACATAGCGTGGCTACAGAGCGTTCTGAGGCGTCAGAACCTCTGGTACGACATTGGTAGGTGGATTCTGTACAGGGCGACAGCAGTCGGTGGTGTTAACCATGGGACATATCTGACCCTGGGTATCCCACCGGATGAAGTCGTAAAGGTCTTGGCGCGGGAGCGGCGTATAGCGTACCTACTGGGCTCGATATACGTCCGCTTCTACCCCAAGACCCAACCCTCAGACACCCAGACTACAGCACCCAGACTACAGACACAAAGGACCAGACAGACCAGAGACAAAGACCGACTGACACACAGACCACGACCTATACCATTACCCAACTGGAGGAGGAGATGGCGAGAGCCACCATGGCTGATAGTGCTGCACCACCCGCGGCACCTGGATGGACCGAGCAATTGCTCGCCTCCTCACCGGATGACGACCGGCACAGGATGGAGGAGGGAGACGGAGTGTCCGATGGACCCGTCACGCCCTAATTCCACCCAGCAGCCGCCCCAGCCATCCCCTCCCCTAGACATAATTCAAGCAAATCTCCAGCATAGCCAGACTGCCACGGCTAGCCGGCGCAGGGCGCTGGAGATCAAAAAATATACGGTCGCACTGATCCAGGAGCCGTGGATCAGGAATAACAGGATATGCGGCCTCAGTAACATCGGAGGTAAGCTGATACTAGACACACATGGTACTGACACACCGAGAACCTGTGTCTACATACCCAAAGACATACCTGCGACAACACTCACCCAATTCTGTTCCAGAGACATAACAGCCATCAGGCTCCACACGCAAGGCGAAGCCCCGGACATCGTACTAGCCTCTATATATATGCCAGGCGACGACGAGGTTTGTCCACCAAGAGAGATGGCTGACCTGGTAACCCACTGTGAGGATGCAAACCTGAACCTCATCGTCTGCACAGACGCAAATGCCCACCATCCACTTTGGGGCTGCACTTTGGGACTTAATTGAAAGTTAATACAGTTTACCAACCGGAATAGCATTATCTCCAGTACACAATGGAATCTATTAAGCAGTCCATGAGTGAAATGAGGGAGGAGTTCACAAGGCTAAACACACGTATGGGTGCCATTGCTGCTGAATTACAGAAGTCCCCAAGCAGTGGATCTGCAAGCACCTCAGGAATGGCCACAGAATTCCAAACTTTCCGGAACAATGTTGTTGACATCATGAACAATCTACAGCGGCAGGTTGATCTACCTGCACAAGATGCTGATCGCCTTGAGATGCGTGGTCGCCGGAAGATTCTTTTGCTACATGGTGTCACAAAAAATCCCAAGGAAAACATTGAAGAAGTTGTTGCAGGTATTGTTCAGGACCAATTACTCATGCCATCATTCTCAACTGGGGACATCAAAAGGTGTCACAGGATGGGGAGTTCATCGACTAAGAAGTCTCACCCAATACTATTTAAGCTGCATGATAGAACACTTCGCGATAAGATCTGGTTTGGAAAGGCAAAGCTCAAAGGTTCCGGTATCACATTATCGGAGTTCCTGACGAAGATGCGGCATGATCTTTTCATGAAGGTACGTGACAGATATGGAGTAAATCGCTCGTTTACTAAGCAGGGTGAAATCTTCTATGTCTCGGAAACGAATAGGGCGCGTAAGAAAATTACATATCTCGCCGACTTGAATTGTATTCCTTTGGATAATACTCTGTCGCAAGAAACTGCCAAGCCGGTCGTATGCACCAAAACCACCAAGCCCAAACGTACAGCTGCGGCAAGTAAAAAATGAGATCTTTTCTAATGTAGCTTCATTCAGTCAAAGTGTGTTCTTGTTTTTTAGTTAACATTCCAGTTACGTACAAGCTACTCGTATATGTATGTCGCGTTTATAGTTACTTCGAAACTCAAACACCCACATTGTGAGTATTATGAATAATCAAAATAGTGCATTTAAACAGGGTAATCATCACAAATTAAAATAATATCTGAGTTACAAATCACCTACTACTTGTAATTAATTGTTTGTCTACTTTTAATGTCAGGCAAAGAGTATGTAAGCATAATGTAGCCACGTTTAGTTCCTGTCAACTTTTTCGGTCTTTTTAGTCCTTTATCGTCATAATTTCGACATTTTAGTCCAAATTGAATTTAAATTGAATTTTGTAAATGAACCATACTATTTTATATTATATATAATTAAATAGCATTTTAGTACCTTTTCATCAAACTTCACATAATAGCTATAATACAGACAGCGTTACTTATGATGACACACTATTTTGATTACTTATCTTTTTTATTTTTATTTGCTTGTACTTAGCTGCACTGCTTATATGTATATAAATAGTTTTAACATTGGAAATGTTACAATGCAGCCTTACAATGCAGCCGGTGGGTGGACTGTGTGACTTTAGTATAAATTGTTTTATTGTAAATATTTTGACATATTATAGGTATATATATATTTATTTTATTTTATATAGGTATTTTATATTATATGTCAGACTGTAGTGATAAAGATAGCTTTTACTCAGCCAGTAGTAATGATGATAGCTTCTCGAGTATACCTTCACTAACGGACACTCTGACACAGAAATTTTTCGATGTCCCCGTAATTTCAATGTAGTTCACATAAATGCCCAAAGCATTCCGGCTCACTTCCCCGATATGCTGGCCACCTTCGACTGTAAAAATATCCACGCTATCCTTGTCTCAGAATTTTGGTTGAAACCTTGTATCCCTTCATTAGCTTACTCACTTCCAGGATTTGAGCTCATTCGTAATGATCGTGTGATAGGAAACGGTGGAGGCGTGACAATTTATCTGCGTTCTAATATTTCCTTCTCTGTAGTCGACGTCTCTGAGCAACCACCACCTGCAAATGGCGGTGAGCACCTTTTCCTGGAAGTGCATCTTCACCATACAAAGCTTTTGCTTGGAGTCTATTACTGTCCTTCTCTCCGTATTAACTATTTCTCGTCATTAGAAAACCTTCTTGAAAAACTTGTACCTTCTTACAGTCACGCAATTATCATGGGCGACTTTAATACCTGTCTACTCAAAAATGATTTCCGCTCCTCATCGTTAACTGCAATTTCCGATTCTCTTAACTTATCAATCCTACCCCTTAATACTACGCATAATTTTCCTAATTCTACTCCATCGCTTCTTGATCTTATCTTTATTTCTTCTCCTCAACACATCCATAATCACGGACAGTGCTCTGCTGACGCCTTTTCCTATCACGACCTTATATTCTTGTCCTATAAAGTTCGCCCACCGAAAGCGAAGCCTAAAATCATCCTGCAACGTAATTTTGGTGGCATCGATCTGGAGAATCTTCGGGAGGATGCTGGTAGCATCGATTGGACACCTGTGTATACTGCTACATCTGTCGACGCTATGGTCACAGTATTTAACAACGAGCTCCTACAGTTGTACGACAAGCATGCTCCAATACGGCCTATTAAATTGAAACACCTACCTGCTCCTTGGCTTTCTGATGAAATTAAAGCTCTCCAAAACAAAAAAATCGCGGCAAAATCAAAATACAAAGGTCGGCCAACGGATTTGAACCGCGACAAATATGTCTTTTTACGAAATCACTGCAACAAGGTGTGTAGGAATGCACAACGCCAGCACATTCACAACTCTATACAAAACGGTGATCCCGCTAAAGTATGGAAATTTCTAAACTCAATGGGGATTGGAAAGTCTCGCCAAAATGCAATTCCTAAAGACTTAGATGTCAATTTACTCAATAAACATTTTACTGCGTCGTCCAATTTTGATAGGGCACTTAAAATTAATACATTAAATTATCTTTCAAGCAATAATGTAATTATAAAGAACACATCAACAAAGTGTCTTCCCCTTAACAAATATGACTAAGGAAAGTCGGTGGACTGATTCTTAGAATTAATTATGTTTATGTAGAAGTTTAGGTTAATATAAAATTACTTATTAGTCTCTAGACTAGATTGTAATATATATAAAGTACTACACTTGGTACTTTATTAAATAAAAAAAAAATTTAAAAAAATTAAATTATCTTTCATCGCTACCTATCCCCAAATACTCTCAGTTCGTCTTTAATCACTTGTCGGCTTGTGATGTCAGGAAGAGTATACTGTCAATATCATCCAATGCTGTAGGAACTGACAGTATCAGTCGTAATATGATCATTCCCATCCTTAATGAAATCCTTCCTGTCGTATGCCATATCCTTAATTTTTCCCTATCCCATGGGGTCTTTCCATCGGCATGGAAAGACGGCCAAATAACCCCGTTACCAAAAAAATCCAATCCAAGTTCCTTTTCCGAGTACCGTCCTATCTCCATACTGCCATTCCTCTCCAAAGTCCTAGAACGCCTTATTCATAATCAATTAATAATAATAATAATAACTTTATTTCTTAGAAAAGTTGCTGTAGTACAGTACAAATGGTATATTAAGGTAACAAACACATAAAAATACTACACTTAAATGGTTAGGGTACTGTCCTCTTAGATAGGCTACAGGATAGCCTGTAATAAAGAGAAACAGTAATTGAACTCCTTTCTATGCAAAAATAATCTCCTGAATCCTGTCCAATCCGGCTTCCGTCCTGGTCATAGTACCACGACTGCCTTGATTCATATTACGGAGGATATTAGGTCGGGCATGGAGGAGGGTGATCTGACGGTGTTAGCATTACTTGATTTCAGTAATGCATTTAACACCGTCGATCACGATATCTTGACAGGTATACTCTGCTCTATTAACATATCTCCAACGGCAATTGACTGGTTTCGTAATTACCTGTCTGGCCGCCGGCAACGTATACGTATTGATGACTGCTACTCTTCGTGGTGCAATACAAATGTTGGTGTGTCTCAGGGTGGCGTTCTATCTCCGTAACTTTTTGCAATTTTCATAAATTCCATATCCAATCAACTTATTTCATCCTACCACCTTTACGCAGATGATCTTCAAATATATTCAAAAGCACCACTTGAAGAGCTTCACGAAGCTATTCATAATATTAATACCGCTTTATGTCAGATAAGTAGCTGGGCAAGGTCATATGGACTGCAAATAAATACATCAAAAACGCAAGTCATTGTTGTTGGTAGCTCCAGAAAGATTTCTATGGTAGACTGGTCGCTTGTACCACAGGTGCGCTTTAATGGTTCAGTCATACCGCTCTCGAAGACGGTAAAAAACCTTGGTATACATATTGATACCACGTTATCCTGGGGCCCGCAGGTTAAAGAAGTTAGTCGAAAAATGTTTGCTTCCGCTGGGTCACTTAGACGACTTCGTAATTTTTTGCCGACCACCACCAAGATTGCGCTAGCCCAGTCCCTTTTCCTACCGATTTTAGACTACGCTGATGCCAGCTATCTCGATATCACGGAGGACCAAATAACAAACTTGAGAGGCTCAAAAATTTTTGTATTCGTTTCATATTTGGTTTGCGTAAATATGATCATGTTTCCGAATTTCGTGCAAAACTCAAGTGGTTACCTATACGACTTCACCGGAATGCTCACATTGTTTCTCTTCTATATAGTATATTGTTCAATCCAGCTACTCCGACTTACTTAAAGGAACGTTTTGAGTTCCTCCACGAGACACATTCGAGGTTGCTGAGATCATCGAAAAATTTACGAATCAAGATACCAATGCACTCAACATAATTTTTAGACCATTCCTTTTCCGTACAAGCTGCCCGATTGTGGAATGCTTTGCCAGAGACAGTGAGAGGTGCTCAGTCACTGGATATTTTTAAGAAAATGGTGAAGAGTTACTATCTTTCTCGTTAACGTTAAATTACTGTATATCTTATTCTCCTATGACCTGCCATATATATATATATATTCAAAGTTCTTATTATGTATTATTTTTTGGTGTACAATAAAGAGTTACTTACTTACTTACTTATTATGCACATATCTATTTTCCACTAACCTTAACATTATAAATCGCGGCTCAGAACCCACTTGGGTTACAGCCCGAGGACAAACCATCATAGACTTAACACTGGCCACCTCAGGCGCGATGAACTTCATATCTGACTGGCACGTATCGGATGAACCTTCTTGCTCCGATCACAGAAGGATCCGATTTACACTCTCTTTTCACACAAAAAAGCTAGAACCAAAGCGCAATCCGAGACGAACCAACGTACCCGGATACAAAAACCTCCTAGCGTCATTGCTGGCGAGACATCAAACACCCACAAACCTAACAGATCCCACACAGGTTGAAAACACAGTAACAAAACTATCCAAACACATAATTGAGGCATACCATGCATGCTGCAAACTAAGGGTTCCATCCAACAGGAGCAAGGGAAACTCCTGGTGGAATGCTGAACTCAGTGAACTCAGGAAAGCATTGCGTAAAAAATTTAACCAAGCTAAAAACTCAAGATCCCCAGAAGACTGGGATTCATACAAAACAACACAGAAAACTTTTAAAAAGGAAATCAGAAGGGCCAGCAGAACAGCCTGGCAAAAAATCTGTGAAAACATAGAATCCAATGACGAGGCAGCACGTGTAAGGAAGATCCTATCAACTGATAGAGATCGTAACCTCAGCACGTTGAAAAAGCCAGACCACACATACACTACAACAGACCACGAAACTAGTAAGATTCTCTTCACACACTTTCCAGACTGTAAACTCTCAGAGAACAGAACATGGACGAACGAATCAATATGGTCACCAACAGACCAGGATTGGTCCAACGCCCGAAATATTGTAACGGAAGAAAAAACAAGATGGGCGATAAGAACCTTCCGACCATATAAGTCGGCAGGCCTAGATGGCATTTTCCCGGCTCTGCTACAATGGGGCATGGACCATCTCGCACCATGGCTGGTAGAGATTTACCAAGCCTGCATAGCGCACAGATATGTGCCGCTGGCATGACGCGAAGTGAAAGTTATCTTCATAACAAAACCCGGGAAAACTGACTATACAGAACCCAAAGCATACAGACCTATAAGCCTAACCTCTTTCCTACTGAAAACCCTTGAGAGACTCTGTGACAGACATATTCGAGACGGAGTCCTCCGAGCAAAACCTCTTCATAAACAACAGCACGCCTACTCTACAGGCAAATCCACAGAATCTGCTCTGCACAGTGTGGTCGCTAAGATTGAATGTGCAGTAGATCACAAATGCTCGTCGCTGGCTGCCTTCTTGGACATAGAAGGTGCCTTTGACAAAACCAGAGTCACCCACTGGCTATACACCTCTGTCATCAGACCAATTATCACATACGGCTCAGTAGTCCGGTGGCCCAGGACAAATCTGAGCACAAACCAAAAAGATCTCGAAAAACTGCAGCGACTGGCATGTGTGGCGATCACTAGCAGTATGAGAACAACACCCACCGCCGCTCTACAAGCAATGCTAGGAATGCCTCCCCTACATTTTTTGGTGCAGGAGGAGGCGACCATAGCAATCTTTAGACTCAGCATGAACGGCACCCTAAGCAAAGACCCTAGAATAAAGCACACACGAATTCTCGAAGATGCGTTCAAAAGGCAACCTATGATGGCATCACCGAGCGACAAAATCCTAAAAACACACAACTTCCATAGGCACTACAATATACAACTCACAGAAGAACTGTGTGACCACCCAAAGCCAAATGAGACAAGAATCTATACTGATGGGTCAAAAACCGACTCCGGAACAGGAGTGGGAGTTTTCTCAAATGACCTGAACATCAAAATATCTAAACCCCTAGGGATACTCAACACTGTATACCAGGCCGAATGTGTTGGTATCATCCTAGCAGCACACGCAATAAGGGCCAGAAACATCACAAACACCCGTATTCGTATACTTTCTGACAGCGCCTCAGTACTCCAATCCTTGGGGAGTAATCACTTTACCTCATCACTAATACTGGAATGCCAAACGCATTAGAACACGTTGCGGCATACTACAACAATATCATAACACTACAATGGATCAAGGGACACAGCGGATCACTAGGCAATGATGCTGCTGACGAGCTTGCCAGGAAGGGTTCGAGCACGACAGCCATTGGACCTGAACCAATTGTGCCCATACCTTTCACCCAAATACGTAGATGGTTACAGATCTACACATACACACAATCCGAGAAATGGTGGTCATCAGCATCGGGCTGCAGACAATCCAAAGAAGCAATGCCATGCTTGGAAAAATCCGGAAGGAAACCCTGGGATCACCAGGAACTCTAACGGAAGCCCTGAGAAGTTTAGGAGACCTGATATGCTTCTGGAGGGAGGTGGGCTGGATGGAATGAAGGCTGCCATGGCTCACGTACAATGGTCCACAACAGGACTAAGTGCGGAAACCACACCCACTAGCATATTAGTGGGGACAAATGATGATGATGATGAAGAGGATGATCAGATGAAGAAAGGTTTGGAACGTTTATTGGATAATTTTAAAACGAAAAGTAATACATTTCTCATCCATTGGTTTTATATGATAAATATTATCGTTGACAATTTAGTGACAAAAGTTTTTTTTAAATGTTTCTTATTTTATTTATATGTAACGTGTATTGATAGCGTTTTTGAACAAACATTTTTATTTTAATCTCACGTTTGAAAGGTCTGGATCGTACAATTCTACATCACAGCATATCAGAGACATTGGCACTTAAACAATGGCTTATATCTAGTGGAACGTGAGAGCGATTATTTCAATTGACTTTTAACAAAACAATGGAAGAGAATTGTGAAAAAACAACTAACGACCGGTGTTTTGTTAAGTAAACGTTCATGGCACTGTATCACTTGTGTAACTGACTGATAGCTCTAAATAAATTTACTTGTGCAAGATATAGGAGTTAGCGTTTTTTTTTTTAATAATATATACTTAATATTTTTAGATAAACAAAATGTAACAGTAATGTAACAGTAGAAATTTTCGACAGATGGCGCAACTATCATTCCAATGAATTTCATATATTGGCGTAGCAAAGCGCGCAGGATACAAGCTAGTTTATTATAAAATATGAACTAGGCAAGTTGTGTCACGCTCTGTAGATATGGCATTTGTTTCCCACACAACTAATAACTGTTTTGGTTTGGTGCCTTTTTCTTTTTGACACAGAACAGGTGTACATGGCACATAAAATAATAGTATTGTGCGGGGATCCCGAAAGACAAGGGCGACGAGGCAGTAGCGAGGCACTACCTTATTTAAAAAAAATATTTCTTTCTTATCCAGAGCCCCGCGTAAACTTAAGGCTTATTGTGATATATTGTTCAAACATTCAAAATCCTTGGCTGTAACATTTGATATAACATATTGATATACTTATAAAGAAACTTATAAGCCCTTTAAAATATGCCGACATCCAAGGTTCCGAATGTTTGAGTGGTATGTGGCGGCAGCTATAAACTCCGAACAATTCCTCTGAACTCTCCCCTTAATAAATGCGGTAAAGAACGCGTAGAGCCGCCACTTATAATTATTAAAATTACTGTGTTATCTTAGTCACAGCTACTGAGGGTTGACTGCACTTATTTAAGATTATACATGTAGTATGTTGTTGGAAATAATTAACTCATTCCTAACCAAAGAAAAGTGGGTCTTTTGGTTAAAAAAATATCTCACTATTACAATAGTTACGTAAAAGCTTCATCTCCCACCCGCATTTAAAAAGTGCCTATATTAATTTTTCACAACTTTTATATATATATATATATATATATGTTGTGTAATACCTTTTATGACGCATTAATTTAATCCACTCATGAATAAATAATGAATCATGTCAAGCCTATTGCTTTCTCTCTCTAGCATATATAGAAGTATATTTAACCTTTTGACCGCTACACTCATGTGTGTACACAAACCAAAATGTACCCAGCTCGGTAAATTAATAAATATCTTGGAACAATTAATACACCGTCACCTGAACCCAAATTAGGCAGAGCATGTACTACGGCAACTGATATTCTTATACATAGAATAAATAGTTAAATACCTTGGCGTGGTTGGCAAATGTTTGCTTTTCACGCAGGAGTTCGTGGGTTCAATTCCCACCCAGGACAGATATTTGTGTGCATGAACATGTACAATACATGGTCTATTTGTCCTGTGTCTGGATGCAATTATCTCTATAAGTATTTAATTACGAAAGAAGAGTAGTATATGTAGTAGGTATATCAGTTATCTTGTTTCCATAGTACAAGCTCTGCTTAGTTTGGGATCAGATGGCCGTGAGTAAATAATGTCCCAGGATATTATTATTGGCCATTTTCATGACGTAAAGATTTGCCCTGGGTGAGCATCGAACCCACGACCTCTGGCTTGGGAGTCCGGTTCACTAACCACTAGACTAACACGCCAGTTTTACGTGTAGCACGATGGCACTTATAGGACGATCCCATGAAATATTGGATAAACCAGCAAGTATTTAAAGTAAAGTAAAGTAAAGTAAAGTAGTCTTTATTGTTCTGATTGAGTAATAATACAGTTGTTACATGTTTCATGGTAGACACATCAATCAGCCCGTTTTGGGCATACAATATTTTTATTATAATAGGTTATTGACACGGGTATACATGAAAGTTAGGTACAGTACAAAAATTATAATTATTTACATTGTTCTACTTTTTGTCTATTTTCTAGAAACTCGTTAATATTGTAGAAACATTTTTCTGTTAGCCATTTTTTTAATTTTAAGTGGAATAGTTTTAGTGGTAGTTCTCGTAGTGTTTGAGGTATTTTATTATACACTTTAACACACATAAACATACAATTTTTATGGTGAAGAGTAGTTCGACATTTTGTCATTACAATTTTTGTAGGATCTCTTTGGCTAAACAGGCTTTTTAGGTCTACTCTTTCAAATAATTGTGGATGCTTCCTGAAAAACAGTCCAATTTCGAGAATATATAGAGAGCTAAGAGTTAGTATTTTCATTCTTTTAAAATGAGGTCTACACGAAGAAAGTGGATCAATATTGCAAATTGCTCTTACACATTTCTTTTGAGAAAGGAAAACTTCGTGAATTAAAGTTGAGTTACCCCACAATAATAGTCCATACCGCAAAACCGACCCAACATAACCATGGTATGCTGTTATTGCTGTCCTTTCCGTGGATGTTGCGCGTAGATGTCTTAATGCGTAAACAAATTTATTTATTTTAGTACAAACATTATATATGTGAGATTTCCAATTGCAAAAGTTGTCTACAGTAATACCTAGAAATTTTATGTCATTAGTTGGATCAATTATAACGTTTTCATATTTTAAAGTCATTTGATTAATTATGGTTTTATAGTTGGAGAATTGAATGTATTTAGTTTTATTTAAATTAACATTTAGGTTATTAGATTTAAGCCATTGTATTATAAGTCTTAAGGCGTTATTAACTTCTACTTCGTGATTTATTGTTACTGGGTTGGTATTGGGGATAATTATGCAAATATCATCAGCAAATAATATATATTGGTGGTTCGTGATATTAGGAATATCATTTATGTACAATAAAAACAAAAGGGGTCCCATCACACTACCTTGTGGGACTCCTGTTTCATTGTGCCGGTCTGTTGATCTGGCAGCTAATGATACTAAATCACTATTGAGGTAACTGATTTCAACGCTTTGAGTTCTGTTTGATAGATAACTTTCTATCCAATTTAAAGCAGGTCCTCTGAGGCCATAGCGTTGGCACTTACTTAAGAGAATTGAATGATCAACAAAATCGAATGCCTTCGACATATCAAAGAATATTACTGTAACGGGATTTTTTTTATCAATATTTTCTGTAATAGACTTCATTAAACAAAAACCTGCAAGTGTAGTCGATTTATTTTGAAACTCTTTTAAACGCTTTTTGAACTCAGCTATGCAACATTTAAGGCCTACTACGCACTATGCGGTCAGCCGGAAAGCGGTCAGCCGTCAGCAATCAATATTGCTCACCGGCTGACTTATCTACATTGCGAATAAAATCTACTTTCTCGTACAAATATCTGAGTACGGCCAGCCGTGCGTGTGACCGTACTCAGATGCTGGCCGCGTTTCGGCTAGCCGTATTGTGCGTAGGAGGCCTAAGTCACTTGGAGGTCACGGTCAAATACGGGGTGTATTTGACCGCAACCACCAACTAAAAAAGGCGACTAGAAACCGGCGTTAAGGTTTTATTGCGGAAATTCAATTCACTCATGAATAAATAATGAATCACGCCAAGCCCATCGCTATCCCTCTAGAACATAACAATATATTAGTATAAATTATCGTGCATTTTACATGTAAAACGTTAACAGTATTTATTAAACGTTTTCTTTGAATATCGACTTCTGATAGAGAAGTCTTATTTTCATTCATGATTCGACATAATAAGGTCACTCTTAAAGTTTAACGGAATACTAATTCAACTTATCGCTGACCCACTCCAGAGCAAAGGCCTACTCTATGGGATAGGCCATCACGTTCGCCTAGTGCAGGTGTGCACACTTCTTCGTGCCTGCCACGGTTCGGGTGGGGACGATCAAAATGAGGTGACTGAAGTGAGGCGGAATGCGCACCGACGTGCTCTTGAAATATGGCGCGAGCGGCTAGAACTGCCGCGAAATTCTAGCCAACGCGCCGTTGGTGCCGTTCTGCCCAGTCTCGACACCTGGTTGGAAAGTAGGCAAAGTGTAACCTACAGATTGACTCAGATACTTACCGGACACTGGTGTTTCGGTAAGTATCTGAATCGTATAGGAAGGGAGTTGACGACACAGTGCCATCACTGTGGGGATGGCGAGGACTCAGCCCAGCATACGCTCCAAGAGTGCCTAGCTTGGGAGGCTGAGAGGGGAGTCCTGGTTGCACGGATCGGGCGCGATCTTTCACCGCCAGCTGTTATTATGGCTATGCTGACGGATAATGCAAGCTGGAAGGCAGTGGCTTCTTTCTGTGAAGCTGTAATGCTACAGAAAGAGGCCGCTGAGCGGCAACGAGAAATGGCTGATCCCACCCGCAGAAGAGTGAGGCGCCAGTGAGGTGGCATAAGCCATTACTCCGGAGAGATTGGCACCGGAGAAAAGTTCGGTGCGAGTGTGGAGGGTGGCTCTGGTGGCCATATCTAATGGCTCTCTAGGTGCCATCCCCGGGTTCACAGGTGGTTGGAGTGGGGACTCCGACCGCCCTTGTCCTGAAGGAGGTGGGCCTGGGAAGAGGCGATTTGTGGCAGCTGCAAGTCGCCTTTGCATAAAATATGCAACGAGGGCTTCACGCCCCGGGAGGAGTCTATCTTTAGACGCATAGGTGCAGGTGGTGGTTCCGGATGGCAATCGTTTCGAGTTCCCGGAGCCATCACTATAAGCATCTCGAGGCTAGGCTGCCGTGGTGGTTTTAGTGGGTAACCCTGTGGACTCCCACATACCCCGTCGTCGTCCCCAAACGGCGGGGACCTATAAAAGGTTTCCACCACGGAAAAAAAAAAAAAAAAGGTGTGCACACTTCACATGACATCAAGAACCTTTGGAGAACTCTCAGGTTTCCTCACAAAGATTTTCATTGCCGATTTTCATATAATTACTTGGCTTGAGTTAGAACTTGTCCACTGATCTACAGTCCAGCCACTAGGCTATTTGATTACAGAAAATTTGTCTGAAAATATATTATGTTTCTAACTTATATTAAGGCGGCTACGAATTCCTTCAGACAATCTGGGCAGAGACTATTTGTATACTTATATTAGATTGATTGTATACTTATATATTGCGATTGTAAATGAAGCTTCTAGGCCTAAAAATATTACGAGGATTGCGAAGTTGATATGATTTTAAAGAGCTTAAATCAAGGTTTTTTTACCCGCAACATACTTACTACTTACCATCTGGTGACGCGGTTGATCGTTTCCCTTGCTATCATATAAAAAAAACTTGGTTTAATCAATATTAAAATTGAAGATATTATTACTGCATTAAAATCAAACACAACAACAAATATAATATAATATTATTTATTTATACTTTGCTAAGCTAGCTAACTAGGTAACGGTCGCTGAACAAAATGGAAAATTATCTTTTTATATGATAGATATTTGTTTTTTTTTAACCTGATACCGATATCTGCGATACCTACCTAGAAATAATTATGAATTCTTCATTATATTACTACAAACATGTTCTGAATATTTACAAGCGCTTTTGTAAAGTCTACGTGAATAAAAACCTTTTATTATTTTTTTTATTAGTACCTTGTACAGTACTGAGGGTATGTATACATTAGTAGCATTAGTAGCATTGGATGTGTCGTAAATATAATTTCAAGAACCGACATTTCTGCAATAGCTATTACCAGTTCAATGACCACGATAAATGTCCACATTCATATTGAAAACCATATTAGGTTTCTTTTTTATTGTAGACTGTTGGATTATCGCCAAAATTATTACAACAACAAAGAAAAGCGACTGTTGTTTTATTTTTGTTGTCTACTCACGTCCCGTTCATCGCAGTATTTATTACAAAACATATCATTAAGATCACAGTTGTATTTTCTACGGTCAGCAATAAAACTTGCTTTAAAGGAGCTTTACTACTGAATCCTCTTGGGACTTTTTCCTTTTCGAGTTATACTAGATCATCGTCAAAACATGCTATCTATATTATATAGGTACATATTTATTATTAAATTGCAAGTAATAAAATCTTAACTCTAGTCAATCATAAATTTAATAGTACCACGGGAATTCAACCATCAAGGGATCTGACATGAAACTGCGAACGATACACACCAGAAGGGGCTCTACCGGCTAAGTCGCCAAACATCGATTTCTTAAAAGGCGTTCAAATAAATAAAGGTTAAAATGACTAATCAATCGTTAAATCGGCTTTAACGTTGACTATCGATTCCGGACCATTTATAACGTCACATGTGCTCATGGAAACCGATTTAACGATTAATTAAGTCATTATTATAGTAACCTCTATTTATTTGAACGCCATTTAAGAAAGCAAATTTTATAGTCAGAGGTTACCTTGATTGTAACTGTTCGGTATGCGACCCCGGCTTCTCGAGCCATCAATGCAGCATCCCCTTATTTCCGCAACACTGGTGTCCCCATCTTTTCCATACCTCTCCCGACTCGTGGTAGAGTCCACTACTGGATTGGATTTTCAGAACGCTAACGTAGCAGTCAAGGAATACCGACTAGTGATGGACTCGATCGGGTAGGTACCACGACTCTATCTATTTTGGTCGAATAGCAGCAATGTGTTCCGGCTGAAGGGTAGAGATAGCCGTTCCTGTCCTCCCATATTCCCTACCCTTTGTGAGGGGTGAGGTTCGGGCGGCTCTCGAGGCGAGCGGTGAGTCAGGGACCTGATAGGCTCATTGAACGTGGCAAGCTGACGCGGAGTTCAGGGAGACCCGGTGGGAATGGTTCCGTCGGCCACCTGCCGGACAGTAGGGGACCCGAACCTGGGTATATCCCGTCCAGGAGGCTGTCCCGCCATCCGGCGAAAATCCCGTCATGTAGCCGTTGTGCCGGATTGGGAGAACGGAGTGGAACCCTGCGGCTGCATGCGGGGGGGCATCGGGGGCCCTTCCGTGCTCCGTGTCAGTTTCTCACATAACAATTGGGCCCGCAGAGTTTTAAACCCCGCATACTTTCTTTAGGTGTCGCCTTAACCCTACCCCTCGGAGAACTCTTTCCCTAACACTCTTTTAAAAAAAATGAAACGAAGGAAAAAAAAGAAAAGGTATTCTACGGCGGACACCCATTCCACATTTAATGTGGACTTTTGCAATGTCAGGGGACTTCACAGCAATCTCGACGCCGTCCATTACCACCTCGAGATGGCGCGGCCTGCTTTACTCTTTTTGACGGAGACTCAAATATCTGCCCCGGACGATATATCGTACCTAAGATACCCCGGATACGAAGTCGAACACACGTTCATTCGGAAAGCCGGGATGTGCGTTTTCATTCGGGGCGATATTTGTTGTCGCCGACTTCGGGGCCTCGAACAGGGTGACCTGTCCATTTTATGGCTACGTGTAGACCATGGAGGGCTCACCCGAATCTACGCGTGTCTGTACAGGTCCCCTGGCAGTGATCCGGGGTCGATTCAACTCATCGAGAACGTCCAAAAGGGGATTGACCTAATATTGGAACAGTGTCCGTCCGCGGAGGTGGTGGTCCTTGGAGATTTCAACGTCCACCACAAAGAGTGGTTGGGATCCCGGACCACTGACCTCCCTGGTCGTACAGTTTTCAATATGGCCTCGGCCTACGGTCTCTCCCAACTGGTAATACAGCCCACCCGTATTCCAGACATAGAGAACCATGAGCCCTCCTTGTTGGATCTTCTGCTGACAACTCATCCGCACGGTTATAGGGTGGTGGTCAATGCTCCCTTAGGATCATCTGACCACTGCCTTATCCGAAGCTCCCCCCCTGTTGCGCGCCCTGACCGCACTCCTGCCGTCGGGTCCCGCAGAGTCTGGCAATATGAGTTAGCAGATTGGGATGGACTGCGTGGGTTTTTTGCGTCCTATCCTTGGAAGCGGCTCTGCTTTTCCACCGAAGATCCTGACACATGTGCTGACTTCATCACGGAGACGGTGCTACAGGGGATAGAACTTTTCATCCCTTGTGGCAAAATTCCCGTTGGCGGCCGCAGTCGCCCCTGGTTCAACAAAGCCAGTAGGGATGCCGCGCGCCGCAAGCAGTCTGCATATTTGGTGTGAGATAAGGCCCGGAAAAATCAAGATCCGGAAGTCAAGGTGGAGAAGCGGAAGTTCAATGCCGCTTCTAGGTCCTACAAGAGAGTTATTGCCGAGGCCAAGGCAGTACATGTTGCCAGAGTTGGCGAGCGACTTGGTAAGTATCCCTCCGGGAGTCGCGCTTTCTGGGCGCTCGCCAAAGCTGCTCAACGCAACTTCTGCCAGTCCAATCTCCCACCACTGCACAAGCAAGATGGCAGTCTGGCCCATAGTGCTAAGGAGAAGGCAGATCTTCTTTGCCAAACTTTTGCCTCAAACTCGACTTTGGACGATGCGGGTGCCATACCTCCTTCCATCGTACGGTGTGATTGCTCTCTGCCCGAAATCCGCATAACGCAACGTGCGGTTAGGCGGGAGCTTAAGCTCCTAGACGTCCATAAGTCGAGCGGGCCGGACGGCATCCCTTCAGTGGTGCTAAAGACGTGCGCCCCTGAGTTGACCCCGGTTTTAACGCGCCTTTACCGTCTCTCTTACATCGCTAAAAGGGTTCCATCTTCGTGGAAGGTAGCCAACGTCCACCCTATTCCCAAAAAGGGTGACCGGTCGGACCCTACGAACTACAGGCCTATAGCGGTAACATCCTTGCTATCCAAGGTCATGGAGAGAGTCATCAACTCTAAGCTCCTACAATACCTAGAGAAACACCAGCTGATAAGCGATCGTCAGTATGGCTTCCGTCACGGTCGTTCAGCTGGTGATCTTCTAGTGTATTTTACAGATCGTTGGGCACAAACCTTGGAAAGCAAGGGTGAGGCTCTAGCCTGTAGTCTTGACATCGCCAAGGCATTCGATAGGGTCTGGCATAAGGCTCTTCTATCGAAGCTACCATCATATGGAATCCCCGAGGGACTCTGCAGTTGGATCACCAGCTTTTTGGACGGTCGGAGCATTAAAGTCGTAGCAGACGGTTCTTGCTCCGACACCAAAACCATTAACGCTGGTGTACCACAAGGCTCGGTGCTCTCCCCTACGCTATTCATTCTGCATATCAATGACATGTTATCTATAGAAAACATGCATTGCTATGCGGATGACAGCACGGGTGATGCGCAGTATAGCGGCCACCAGAATGTCTCTCGCAGCTCGGTACAAGAGAAACGGTTGCAACTTGGGTCTGAAGTCGAGGGTTCTCTCGGGCGGGCCTATGAATGGGGTGTAGAGAACCTAGTCCAGTTTAACCCCAATAAGACACAAGTGTGCGCGTTCACTGCTAAGAAGGACCCATTTGTCGTAGCGCCCCGATTCCAAGGGGTTGATCTCCGTGTATCCGAGAGTATTGGGATCCTCGGAATCGAAATTTCGAGCACCTGCCAATTTAGGGGTCATTTGGAGGACAAAGCCAATCTGGCAAGTAAGAAGTTGGGCGTCCTGAATAGAGCTAGGCGGTACTTCACTCCAAGACAGCGGCTTGCGCTATATAAAGCACAAGTCCGCCCGCACATGGAGTATTGCTCACATATCTGGGCAGGAGACCCTAAATACCAGCTCGACCCACTTGACTCCCTCCAAAGGCGTGCTATTAGAATCGTTGGGGATTCCAATCTTACGGACAGATTGGAGTCGCTAGAGCAGCGGAGAGACTTCGGATCTGACGGTAGAACACGCAGAGGCGTGTTCTACCGTCTCTATCACGGGGAATGCTCTGAGGAACTGTTTGAGCTGGTGCCACCGTCCCCTTTTTATCATCGGACCACGCGCACTCGCAGTAAGGTACATCCGTATCACTTGGAAGCGATCTAGTCAAGCACGGTTCGCTTTCAGCGTTCATACATCCCACGTACGTGCCGGCTCTGGAATGAATTACCTGCTGCGGTGTTTCCCCAGCGCTACGACATGTCCTTCTTTAAACGAGGTTTAAAAAGAGTACTAATATCACGGTAGGCAGCGGTTTGCTGTGCCCCCTGGCACTGCGAATATCCATGAGCAGCGGTTACCACTTACCATCAGGTGGGCCGCTAGCTCGTCTGCTTACTAAGGCAATAAAAAAATAAAAAAAAAGCGGTAGAGCTCCTGATCAACCTTACGACCTATCTTTTTACCCTTGTACGGAAGAAGTTGGTCTGATCCTCCCAACGGCTTTGTTTCTTGAAAAAAGGTCAGCTTATGAGGTATATAAGTTGTTGTGTTAGTTGTAGTTTTAAATTTTATTTATATTAAAAATATTTTCATCAAACTTAGTAGGAAACAATAACTAATTTAAGAATCCTGTACGTTTTCAAACGTCTAGTGGGGTTTTAATGGAAAGTATCGATCAGATGCAAGGTCATATTTAAAATCGGTAAATATATTAATTAATAAGCGAATGAAAGAAGGATAAAAGAAATGTTATCTATCTGTGCAATAAAAACCAAAATGTTTTTCGCGTCCAAAATTCATATTAAATTCAGTTATTTTATAAAATTATAGAAATTCCAAAAATATAAACGTCACTATGTTGCGCTTTATAACTTGTTTCAATACGAAAAAAAACGTCCATACACAGCGCTTTAATCACTTTTTTGTAGGTATCCTGTTTCATAAATTCGTAAATAATACATATCACGGCTGATAATTGAACCCCACATGTGAACCCTAGCTACAAGCTGAACACGAAATTAAAAATCAGTGGTTCAAATACAAACTATCCAATTTAACAACAACACTGCAAAATATCGACTATCCTGCACACTGCGCACTACGGATTCACACCTCTTTGCATAGCTGCATAAAATCAATTGACATATGCTTCAGCAAACACCCCTGACGCACTTCAGTACCGGAACAGCCTCATCAACCCTCAGAACGCTTTATTATACCGTACTCGAAGTGGGCTGTACTGTTTTGAACATAATTTGCCCGCAACCCCCACGTACCTATAGAAAGCAAGTCCTTTATGTACGGAAGAAATAGCAGCTTCAACAATGTCCTCTTTTTATTATTTATAACTTTTTAGTGTATGGACATAAATTTGAAAAAAATAATTAGACAAAAATAATCATTTGCCAGTATCACAAATTATAAAGGCGAAAGTTTGTGTGTATGTATGTTACTTATTCACGTCTAAACAGCTGGAGCGATTTTAATAAAATTTCGTATGGAGTTAGCTGACACCCTGGATTAAAACATAGGCTATAATTTATAATGTGTAACGCGGGTAAAACTGCGGGACACAGCTAGTAATATCGTAAATTCCAAATTATTGTGAGCCAGGAAGTTATTGATACGTGTAGCGCCGAACATGAAACCTTTCACCGCAAATAAATACGGTCGAAATATATGCTCTATCATATCTCTCTTCGGGCATACTATCTACGTTGTGCTTTGAAGTTTATGTAGGCCTGTCACGCGGCAGGTCGTGGGTTCGATTCCCACCAGGACAGATATTTGTGTGCATGAACATGTTTGTTTGTCCTGAGTCTGAGTGTAATTATCTATTTGTATATACTTACAAAAGAAAAGTAGTAAAATAAGAAAAGTTATAAAATATGACTAAACTGGTTATTACAAGCTCTGCTTAGTTTGGGATCAAGTGGCCGTGTGTGAATAAGATCCCAGGATATTATCATTATTGTTGACCAGTAATATAATAGCATTGGTGTAAGCAATTGTTGTCTATTCAAATTAATAAATAGCTAGCGCAAACCTTGATCAACTCATTCGAATTAGACACCTTAACCGCAGACTGCAACTCCGGGGAGGATTTTACTTGTACAGACGCCAGCACATCAAGCTACCACAATCTACAAATTTCTGCTTATAATGTGATAAAGTTGAAAATCCATAAAATAAATTTGACATAATACCCCAATCTGTCAAATTTCTTTTATAGATTTAGGCTGGATGTGCTGGCGTCTGTACCTAAGTTAGTAATAATAAAGAATGTTATAATATAGTTTTTAGAGAGTTATAAATTGTTATAATTGTTGCGCAATTCTTAGTCTCAAGTACACCGTGCAATACTACACGGAAAGAAGTACACCTGTGTACGCATGTTTCCTCGATCTGTCCAAGGCGTTAGACTTGGTATCATACGACATACTGTGGGACAAACTCAAGAGGACTGGTGTGCCTACGCAGGTGCACCATTTTTTTCATTTCTGGTATGCTAACCAGTACAACACTGTTAGGTGGGATGGTAGCTTCTCTGATGCGTACCGGCTGGAGTGCGGGGTCAGGCAAGGGGGCTTAAGTTCTCCTATGCTATTCAACCTGTACGTAAACGAGCTTATAGATGGACTCAACAGCACACGAGTTGGTTGCTTCATCGATAATATTTGTATGAATAACTTTAGCTACGCCGACGATATGGTGCTGCTGACACCAAGTGTAAGTGCAATGAGAAGACTGTTAGGTCGGTATATTTGAAACATATAGTCACACACATGGCCTCATCTATAAATCTAAAAAAAGCGAGTACATGGTCTTCAAGCCCCCATTCTATTTTATTCATATTTTATGTAATCCTTCTATGTATGGACTTTGTCTGAATAAAGATGTATTATTATAAAGGATATATTACATCTATACAAGTAAATAGTCGTTGTGCGTTGTCTTGATGATAAAAAATAATATTATTGTCACCAAATTTGTTACAAATTTAAAATAAAATTGAACTGTCTGTCCCTAATGTCATCATAACATTATTTTACTAAATGCATATGAATGTGTATACGGTATTCGTAACATAAAAACATTGATTTTGTACGTCTGCTTATTGCAGCTAATCTTCGACGCTCCAACTACGTTCCACTTCCAAATATGTAAGATTTCATTAAAATTGGTGGAGTAATAAGTAAATCATAAATCAAACAAACTCACGCTCGCAGTCGTATTACTTTGAATATAATGCTACAGAATTGAGTGACGCCCTTACTTATTACAACCTTACTACTACTTAGTATTACTACTTAAAATAAGTACTAATACTTGGCACCAAAAGTGTCATACGAAACAATAGTTGGAATTCCATCCGAAATTCCTGACCTAACACAAAAATACAATCAAAATCTTCCTAGTACGTACTAGAGACGTTACGAGACATGAATACCCAAACAACGATTTTACTACCAAATTGTGTTCTCACCTCGAAAACAAATGAAGCTATATTGTCCGATGACTATCCCTGGACTCAATGGCACGTTAACTACACCCAGAGGACTTTCTAACTAAATATTTCAATACGTCTTGCGCACGAGTGCAGAATAATCATGAGCTACAAAAGACCGCTTTGACTATAACTTTAGGAGCGGTATTGCACGTGGTGACATCTATCGTCATTATGTAGTGTAGGGTTGTGTGTTGATTGAATACAAATTGTACTAGTGTTCATGATAAACGATATTTTATTTAATGGTTATTTCCTTGGTGATTTACACAACTAACTAATTTAAATTTCATTTCACCTTGACCGTAGAAAAAGTCCGTGTCATTTTAGAATTGTTAAACTATATAATAATAGTCAATATAATCGTGCGCAGCGCATAATTATTATAAATGTTCAATTTTAAATTTTCTTCAGTATAACCTTATTCATTTTACCATTGGGATCCATTCCTCCACATACATCCCATTACAGTGGCTCCCAGACACCCTACTGCTGCTAGGCCACCATCCACGAGAATTGAACGAACGACTGACCTTTAAACCTATTAAAGACTAGAGTAACAAAGAGGTTAGGCATCAATTATCGAGAAAGTCAGAACGAAATATGGCAGTTTTACAACAGATTGTGACATAATAGTACCAATAGTGGAAGAGTTCTACAAGGAACTATATTAGTCTCTGAAACAAACTACCTTTTTGGTTTCTAGTATCCGTAAGCTCTGGTGGCCGGTCTGATGCGAATGGTACCGTAGACTATGAATACATGCAACACCAACATAATCCACACGTCACTTACCAAACCCCCTCTATGATATGCTACGGCGACGTATCTTAAACACAGGAACATAACATGAAGGTACAATGGCTGGCTCATTATTCTGAAAGGTGGAGGTATATTGTCAGGTTCGCTAGTTCACAGGTTCACGTAAATCTGGTGGTGCTAGCCAGACGCATTAAAGGTACTACCACCGAGCGTACTGCATATTATTAACTTTAACAACAACGCGTCATCATACGAGAAAATACGAATAATAAAGAAAATCCTAGCATCCTCACCTATTGAGGATGCTAGGATTTTCTTTCCATAGGGGAGTAGAAGCCTAAGTAAAAGCTAGCACATAGAGTCATTGAGCGAGGAATTCTAGATATATCATAATATACTCGATAGTACACCAAACGAAGAAATTCTAACCTGAACAAAAGTATCTCATGTTGGTTGGTGGATCGCAAAGCTTAAGTGGAAATGGGTATGGCACTTAGCACTTATAGGCGATTAACGCCAGTAAAGACGTGTTGGCCAAGGGAAATACGTCACCCCAATGCTATGGTCAGATGACATGGTAAAATTAGCTGGGAGATAGTAGATGAGTCTAGTCAAAATCAGAGAAGATGTATAATGAAGAGGAAGCCTACACTCGACAATGGGAGATATGAGCCAAATAGATATATAGAGTATCTCTGACGCTAGATTAAATAAATAAACATAGTGGTAACCTTCTAATAAGAAAAGTTTAAGCAGACTACCGGACATGCCGTTTAATGAAATAACGAAGGTTCCTATACACCTCAGAAAACTTTTGCCCTATGAAAAATTGCTCTAATCGATGATGGGTCATCAATTCAATTAGATCCATTTATTTTCTCTCTATTTTTACATTGTGTCTGAACTTTCTTCTTGTTGTTCATTGTGTTGCTTTATTTCTAACGAAATATTTCACTTTAGGTAATACTCACTAATCATTTCTGACGGTTCTTAAACGAAAGACGAGGTTTAATTTCTGAGCGGTTCCTTTCTTCCGGGAGAACGTTACGCTGTTGGTCCCATATGTAGCCGGGAGGCAATTTGCACCACACTCCCACCCGCAAAATATAACTATACACATGCAAGAAGGGTAATATAAACAAGCAAATTACATGCACCAGATACCTAACACATGTTTCAGTCCTCCACACACCGTTCTCAAACAATGCTAGCTCGTCGAGCGCTCGAATGTCGCATTCGAGCGTTCGCTCATTAAACTGATGATAGCGAAATCAACACCATATATCAAATTTGATAATCTTTTATGAGGAATCCTAAACCTTTATGCTTAATAGTAGTTATTTGTTGAATCATGTGATAAAATAACTGATTAGGTTCTGAGTTTTTAATTTAGATAATATGTAAATTAGATTTAAACTTAATATCTCAGTGCAAAACATTCTAAACCACGGGCGACCGCTAAAACAACATAAAAAACCACATTCTGCGGAATCTTACAGTAATTCGGACAAGGTCTAAGGCATTTCTTTTTATTTATAGATTATTTAAGAAAGGATAGCAAACATCGCAACCCCTGGTGTTAATATGATCCGGATGCCAAACATTTCAAAAGCGGACTCGGAATTTGGAATTTCTTGATAACAGAAAACGGATGAGAAAGATAAAGGAATTGCGCTATAAAGTTTTTTCTTTCTGTCTATCGCCAATGTCCGTTGGAGCTTTCAAGGGCTATACCCACCTTGAAATGAACGAACGAAATGAAAGAACGGTTTTTGTGTTGAATAAAATAAGATATTCCAGTCACGTATAAAAATCCAATAAAACTGTAAACATTGTGTTATTTAAATCGTTCGATTTATTGAAGTTCGTTTTGAACAGAGTACAACTATGTTTCCAAACTGCTACGCAGAACTTCAAGTGTTATGGGGACTCTTGTTTTAACCGACATAAAAGAAGACGAAGGTTCTCAATTTATTTTTTCATGTATTAAGTTTTGTCCGAACTAACTCACAAATAAATGAATTTATAAATTGACTATTTTTACTCTCAATATATGCCGTGTAAAACCACCATGGGTAAAACATAAAGTCTCACTCTTCCCATCGCTTCATTGAATGGAGAGAGATGGATAACTTTCTTACAGCTTGAAATGCAACATATGTACAATATATGGAACATTGTACACTCGAACATTTATGGCATTCAATAATAATATCCTGGGACATCATTCACACACGGCCATCTGATCCCAAACTAAGCAGAGCTTGTATGTACTATGGAAACCAGATAACTGATATACTACATATATTATTATTTTGGTAAATACAAACTTATATAGATAACTACACCCAGACTCAAGACAAACATGTTCATGCACACAAATATTTGTCCTGGGTGGGCATCGAACCCAAGACCAGGGGCTCTACCGGCTAAGTCTCCGAACATCGATATCTTAAATGGCTTTCAAATAAATAAAGGTTCAAAATGACTTAATCATTCGTTAAATCGGCTTCAACGTTGACATTCGATTCGGGACCATTTATGACGTCACATGTGCTCATGGAATCCGATTTAACGATTGATTAAGTCATTTTTAACCTTTATTTATTTGAACGCCATTTAATAAATCGATGTTCGGTGACTTAGCCGGTAGAGCCCCTGTCTGTGGCTTGAAAGGCAAGTATCTACCATAATAATCATGTATACTATATGTATCGTATACTGTTTGCTTATATCCTTAAAGGCTTCATGTTTCATTGACCTTAATATGTATAAGCGAAGCTCAAGCGAAGTGACCACTGAAATCCAATTGAAAAGTTACATTAAATTGAACATCTGGAATTTATTGGTATCCTTTTACGATACTATAAATTGAAAATGTAGGCACTTACCAGTGGGGAAGGATTGTGTATTTCTTAAGCGTAGCCTATGAGCAGAGAAGCCGATGCAAATCGGAATACTTGTTTCATTAATGATTGCAACAATAATTCTGGCCAAGTGTATGTAAGTGCGTAAGAAAATGCTCGATTTGTTTTTTAACATTCCGTTTTCATGGGATAACCCATTTGAATTTCAATACTTTACCGGACAATAGAGGCATGCAGGGGCCCCAACCATCTAGCAAATAAAATGACTGGGGAGCCCTGACTAGACCGGACCTCTATAAGGTCCGAACCTCAGGTCAGGGCAGTTGCTGACGTAGTGAACGTGACGTAGTGCATAAGAGGGAATAGTTAAGGTAAACGTTCAAAAAATTCTAAAATTGTCCCATTTGGTATGTGCATTTATTTTTATTCATACATTAGCTGTGCCCCGCGGTTTTACCCGCGTTAAACTTTATAAATTATTACAGCTCCTCTCCCGTAGGTTATAGCGTGATAATATTTAGCCTATATGTTGACCCGACCTTTTAGTAATATTCATGCAAAATTTGAAGTAAATCCATGCAGTAGTTTTTGAGTTTAGCCCGGACATACATACAGACAAACAGACAAAAATTCTAAAAAATATATTTTTGGCTTTGGTATCGATTGTAGATCAAGCCCCAAGTATCCTTTAAAAAAAATATTCAATGTACAGTTTTGACATTCCTACGATTTTATTATATGTATAGATATATAGGTAGTAGCACCACAGTATGCATAAGTACTACACCTTAAAAAAACAATTACATGGTTTTGCAACTGATAAGCATAACAATTAAGGGTACACCTTAATTGTTATGCTTATCAGTTGCAACATCCCGAGCTAAAAATTAGAAGTATTTATGAAATCATGCATCATCATCATGTCAGGCAAAGTACGTCTACTGCTGGACCAAAAGTCTCCCCAGAGAATGGGGGGATATGCCTTAACCGCGCAGTTTGATAGTCATAGTTCACAGAAAAACGCTGCTGCCCGTTCTCTCCTAGGTATTCTCTCAGACGATTTCTACGCCCCCCACGGGATGACTCATAACATAGGCACTATATTAGTACTGACTGTGACTTTCCCTCAAGCCTGTTTTCAAAACGGCAAATTGCAGGTAAGGACTTAACACAAGTAGCGTGTAGAAACAGTATTGATAAATTCTGTGTCAATTTATATTCGATAGTAATGAAACTAACATTAATGAATTGAAATATGCCAGGGCAAACAAGTGCTCGTAGGCTATTGTAATTAGATAAGTGCTTATACAATAATTACGACGAGTAGGTTGGTATGATTTAAGGACTAATTTAACGTGCTCATAAGTCACGTTTAGATGGTTCACAAGACGAGCTTCTCCGTGCTTCGGAGGGCACGTTAAGCTGTCGGTCCCGGTGGTACTCTTTAGGCAACAGTCGTTAAGCCATGCAGCTTGAACAACTCTGACACTAGGGTAACCACTGCACATCCGATAAGTAAGTAATACAAGTCTAAGCTTTAATTCCACTCCTTTCTAGAATAATTCTGCTTAACGACTGTTGCCTAAAGAGTACCACCGGGACCGACAGCTTAACGTGCCCTCCGAAGCACGGAAACGCTCGTCTTGTATTGTCTTAGTTGGGTGTACTTGCGTACAGCACTTCAACCCTTCAGAATCGTTTATACTAACCCCCATTGGTTTTTATTCTATCCCTAGAGCTCTGAATGAAGTCTGCACATAATTCAATACCCTTCTTAGGGGTAGATCCTTGTAGTCTTCTGGTTCTGGATATGCCAGCTGACGGAGACTCTCAGAAATTAAACCACTTTGGCGGTCACCCATCTTTTGTCTGACGGCGTGCTTAGTTGCTTACCCTCGCCAATCATTTACGGACCGGTGAGAGCATCTGGCTATGAGACTTGTATTTAGATAAAATTATAGCCCAGCTCTATTTAAAGTGAAAAGTTTAGTTAACTTAGTACCGAAATATCAATACAAAAAATATCCTCAATTGCGACTCAATTTTATTTGAATTAATTGAATTTTAGTATGCTTTTTTTGGGCCTTATCAGGCGGCTCAAGGTCACCCAAAGAGCAATGGAAAGGGCTATGCTTGAAGTTTCCCTGCGAGATCGAATCAGAAATGTTGAGGTCCGCAGGCGTACCAAAGTAACCGACATAGCCGTAAGAATTGCCAAGCTGAAGTGGCAGTGGGCAGGGCACATAGCTCGTAGAACCGACGGCCGCTGGGGCAGAAAGGTTCTCGAGTGGCGACCACGAACCGGAAGACGCAGCGTGGGTGCGGGTCGCTGGAAATCGCTGGATGCGGATAGCGCAAGACCGGCAATTGTGGAGATCTTTGGGGGAGGCACTTGTCCAGCCGTGGACGTCTTTCGGCTGATATGATGGTGATGATGCTTTTTTATGATAATTAAACTTCCGTGTCCTTAGGCTAAAGCTCTTGAGATCCGGTACCAACATATACAACTTACTCGTACTACTTATCGTGTAGGCAGTGGTTACCCTAGCGTCAGAGTTGATTATTAGGCCGCGGTAGGCTTCCGACACGGCTTAACGGTGACGCTCTGAAAAAAAATCATATTGGGGTTCGCAGTGCCTAGATACTCAACCTCGCTTATCACTGTGAAAACAACTGACTACGAGCAAGATATAATGAATGAGTAGGTAATCGAGCTGCTCATAGCCCAAATAAATAGTGTTGCGAATTACTATCGTAAAGTACCTCTAACTTAGGGTAGTTTTATGTGTGAGTAAGGTCGAACCGGAAGACGCAGCGTGAGCAGGCCCCCTTCAAGATGGACCGATGATCTTGTGCGGGTCGCTGGAAACTGCTGGATGCGAAAAGCGCAAGACCGGCAATTGTGGAGATCTTTGGGGGAGGACTTTGTCCAGCAGTGGACGTCTTTCGGCTGATATGATGATGATGATGAAGGTTTCTTGCCCCCTCTGTGTACCATTTCGTCACGGAGGCCTAAAACAGGTTTACAGATTGTATAGAAAATATCACTTGACAATCCAACATTTAACCTGATTAGTAATGATAAAAATTTTAGGTACAGTCGCCAGCACATAAAGCTACCCCAATCTGTCGAATTTCCCCAATTGAAAGGCTCACCCTTTGTGATAAAGTTGAAAATCTATAAAATAAATTTGACAGACTGGGATAGCTGGATGTGCTGGCGTCTGTACCAACCTCTTTTCCTTGAAGACATCGGAAAACGTTCGTGACAAAGATCTGTTAAAGTACCTATTGTTGACGAACCCTGAGAATAATCTTACGCTTAAAGTGTTTTAACGCTTTCAAGATCCTATGCCGATTTGAGCATTTTTAACATAACGTTTTATCGAACTGATCTTTATCGGTCGATTTGTTTCATCGCGTAATTTTATATGATTTGGTACCATTGTACAGACGCCAGCACATCACGCTTCCCCAATCTGTGAAATTTCCCCAATTGAAAGTAAACCTTATAATTTTGTGATAAAGTAAATTTGACAGATTAGGGTAGGGGGATGTGCTGGCGTCTGTACCATGACGTTATGAAAAAGCTTTCAGTTAAAAATAATTACTGGAATAAATATAGGTACGTCCCTTGTAAGCATACACCATCCCAATTTATACATATTATCTAGGGAGGGGGGACAATGGGACAATGTCACACACAGAGGGACAATATTACAATAACACTAATTCCTGTTAATACCATATCTAAAAATATCTAGGGACAATGTCACACAGATCATCCTAGCCCCAAACTAAGCAAAGCTTGTACTATGGGTACCAGGAGACGATATACATACTTATATAGATAGATAAATACTTAAATACATAGAAAACATCCATGACTCAGAAACAAATATTCGTGCTCATCACACAAATATTTGCACTTACCGGGATTCGAACCCAGGACCACCAGCTTCGTAGGCAGGAGCACTACCAACTAGGCTACGGTGACCATACATTACATTTGGTCATAGATCGAGCATGCTTTGTTTTTCTACTCCAATCGAATAAAAAACACGATTTAAATATTATACCAAAAAGAACAAATGAAAAGTTATGTTATACAAATGTAACGAGTAGTAGTATAATAATAATAATAATATATTTATTTCAGATAATAATTAATCCATAGTAATTTATTAGTAATGGCTTAGAAATATGTTAGTACTACACTAATAAATCTATCTTACATTAAAAATGGGAGCCCTGGAACCCATGTGAACACTGTTCCAGTGGCTCACTATTGGGCAATCAATTTTGTGCAATATGGTATTTAGGAGGCTGCTGGTACTGTCTCGCACACGACGCATCAGGGAGGCAGTTCTTTTTCTTAAAATTGCCTTGAAGCAATCAGTCCTTGCTTCTGCAAACATACCTGATGCGCTGCACCAGCGGGACAGCCCCATCAGCATCCTAAAACCATTATTGTATTGTACACGTAGTGTTTCGAGTGACCTGCGACGATAACTGACCCATAAGCTGCAGGTGTACAGAGTTTGGCAGTAAGATTTAAAAAGTGCTATTTTGACTTCTCTTGTACACCGTGCAAACCTACGAGCCAGCATGTTACACCTCACTGCCAAGGCCCTTCGTTCACGCTCTATGTCTAAGTCATCTGAAAGGTCCTCAGTAATCCAGTGGCCCAAGTATTTAATTTTTGTAACCCGACTTAAAGGGATCCCATTAAGTCGCACTGGAGGGACAAATTTAGGTACTTTGTTACCAGACTTAAACACCAACAGCTGACTTTTCACCGGGTTATACCTAAGCCCGTGAGCCTCTGCGTACCTCTCACAAATGACAATTAATTGCTCTAGGGCCTTATGTGATGGAGAAACCAATACTGAATCGTCCGCGTATACTATATTATTGACAATTTTTCCATCAATAGAGCATCCGATGTCAGTGCTGATTAACTCCCCTATCAGTTTATTTATATACAGATTGAAGAGACGGGGAGAAGACAGACCACCCTGTCTCACTCCGCACTCCAATCTATACTCTTGTGAGCAAGAGTCCCCCCACTTAACATAATTACACTGGTTATTGTACCAATACCGCAGTATATTGATAAGCTCACCAGGAGTACTAGTGTCCATCAGGAGCTTATCCCATAGTACATCGTACGAAAACAGGTCGAATGCCTTCGACAAGTCCAAGAAACATGCATAGATTGGTGTGCTTCTAGTCACATAGTACTGGACAGTATGCTTGAGCCTCAAAATGGCTGTTTCAGTTGAGAGCCCAGGTCTGAAACCGAACTGAGATTCATTAAGCTTTATGTGTTTGTCTAGTTGGTTGTCAAGCAAACCGTCCAGCACCTTCGCCACCACTGTGGCCAATGAAATCGGTCTATAATTGTTCTTGTCGGAAGCATCCCCTGTCTTGTCTTTCACAATTGGTATAACCATAGTTTTCATAAGCTCCCGAGGTAAATACTCATGAGTTACACACAGATTAAATAACATACTTAGCACCCTTGGTAAATGTACTCCCGCGTGCTGCAAGTGCTCGATACTAAGATCGTCGTGACCCGGTGATTTCCCCCGCTTCATACCCTTAATGGTGTCTGCTACTTCTTTAGCGGTAAACCTAATAAGTGGGCCACTTGGCTTCTCAGAATCGAGCACCCGCGCCGATTTAACTAACGTGGAACTCACTTTAAAGTGTTCCTGAAAGAGTCCAGCTATCTGACTAGGTTCAGATAGGCCATTAATGCATGTAGGTAAACTCGTCCTAGCCTCCAGCTTCTTGGTGTGTTTCCAGAAGCTCTTAAAGTCTTTCGTTTTATGGTGAGTAGCTAGTATATCCATTTTAATTTTGTCTTCATTGTCCTGACACCATTTTAACTTAGACTTAAAAAGCCTCCTTGTATCACGCATTTTTATATAGGAGTCACCCATCATGGGCCTACCCTGAAGTGACCATAACTGGAAACTAAGTCGAGCATCCTGATGAGCTTTTCTTACATGCTGGTTCCATCCAGTTATTTGTCTACGCTTTTTATAAGTCCTATCAACTGAACAAGATTCAGCGGCCTCCCTTAATATACTAATTACATTATTATATAAGTTATCTATTACTATTTTATGTTCTATATTAGTACATAGATTGTCAGCACATTCCATGAACTCCGGTGGAAAGTCTATGTTTCTTAATTTAATAGTACACCTATCGCTAAAGTTATTTATCATTTCGGCGTCCCTTTCGCCCCACCGTACATTATTCCGCCTACTATTTGGGCAATACACTTTACTTGGCAAGTTGTCAATCTTATAACTTATTTCCAATGGAAAATGATCTGACCAAAACACATCTAAACGTACCTTAACGTCCGTTATACATCGCCATGCTACCTCAGTTGTAATACAGTGATCCAGCCACCTTTTGCAACTCTCTTGACTCTCACTCAGAAAGGTATAGGTACCTGAGGACGCCGTTAGATAAGCCACATCCGCACACTGCCACTTTACTTCCTCGCAAAAAGTCACAAGTTCAGTATAAAATAGTTGTCCCGGGTGCGCGTTGAAGTCGCCTAGTATAACTGACGACTCCACCTCACTGCTTTCAATCACTGCATTTATTTCACTAAGAACTTCCGTAAATTCGGTTAGATTGACTATATTGTCCGTTGGCATATACACGTAAAAAAATAACGTACACCTACTTGCTACACGCACTATCATGGCCGTTAATCTAGCACTCGTACATGGCACCACTACAACCGAGGAGAATATACCCTTACGCCACATTATCCCGACTCCACCATAAGGACGACCTCGTAGTATACCCGCTGATATGTCGACGGCTGACTTACTGGTGTACTCGAATTTTGAGTCGATTTCTCCAATATAGGTAGTTTCATTTGGGAGAAGCCATGTTTCTTGAAGCGCAATGACGTCCGCTGTTTTGCATAGCTCACGTATCCCTTCTACAGATCTCTTGACCGATTTACAATTAAAACTAATGAGTTTAATTTCACGATATTTTTCAGTGTCCATATTAATATTATTTCGGTTCTATTGGACTTCTAGGTAATTCAGCATTAGAATTATTTCTATCATTCCTCCCAATGACATACCGTCGGAATGAAATACCTTCTGGCCATAATTTTTCATCTAAAAATATATCTATCTTTTGTTTTGGCACAAATAATTTGTAAGCTTTGTAATCTCTTTGTCTCTTCATTTTTATTTCATATAAACGCACTATGACATTTGTTTTATCAAAAACATAGTCCGTAATATCTTTAATTGATGCCTCCTTATCCACGTAACTAATAAACAACGGGATTTGTAGATCTGCAGCTTTAAATTTACCTGCCAGATCTTTACATTGCCCTCGAGTACCAGTAAATTTGTTTTGATATCGCCGTTTCTGCATCAAAATCCAGTCTTCACCCTGTTTATAAGAGGTGAATTTACCACCTTGCGCTACTTGCGAAAACATACGTTTATTACTATTAGGTATTTCTGTAGCGTCGCGGTCGGTCATTAAACATGTAAACGAAGCAAGTGACATTGCATCCGCCTCTGCGACAGTCGATGCGTTAGGTATCGAAACCGCGGTAGCGGCCTCCACGCGCTGTGCCCCTCCTGGGTTATCTACCGTGACCGGTTGTGCGACTAAGATAGAAGGTTCGTCGCAGGCTATGCGCAAAAAGGATGGGGAGAGTATCTGTTCCTGACCTACGCAACGCGCCGGCGCAGCTCGATCGTTATCAACGATTTTTTTTACTACCTGCTCTGGTAATAATGACCCACTTATTTTTTCTATTGTTCTTCCAATACGTTCCTCGGAATTTTGCTCATTACTGTTAGTATTTACGTAACTTGTTGATTGTGAGTCTTCATTTAATATTGTTTTTAATGATTGGCATCCTTCCAATTTTATTACGTCCTTCACGTGGTTTAAAGTTACGTACTCACTCATCACGACCTGCATCTGGTGTTTAAGGATGTTGATATCATTAAGTAATCTTGAACAGTCTATGTGTTCATAAGACACAGGGGGTAGCTTTCGAAGTTCTCGAGCTACAAATATCGGTACGTCTTCTGCAGGTGTACATTTAATCAGGGAAATTATATCAGCTATGTTTCTTTGTATCTGTACATCAGCTTTCCCCTTCCTCGTCACTTTCTTCTCGGATGTTTTTACCGATTGAAACAGCAAGTCCTTGGCCGCAACCACATCTTTGTTAGAATATGTACTTTCGCACAGGCGAACAATACTTTCTTCATTCATTACATCCACTTCATTTTGAATAAATGCATATAATATATAATAGTATAATAACAATACAATAGTATAATAACAAAACAATAGTATAATAACAATATAATGGGCCATTATTTACACACAGGGGATCAGATGGCCGATCCCGAATTAAGCAGAGCTTATACTATTGAAATCAGATAACTGATATACTACTTAATATGTATATTACTTTTCTTTTGTAAATACATACTTATACTGATAATTACAGTCAGACTCAGGACAAACAGTTCATGCACACAAATTTTTGGATTTGAGGTATGCTTATCAAGCCACAATTATAGGTTAAGTTATACTTACTGAATAGACGTTATAGCCAATATCTAGTTCTTATGAAATACATCAAAAACTAATATTTCCTTAATTCTACCCTATCGCATAAACTAAAATAAATTGACTTTTTAGTTAATTTTTATCTGCCAGATTCAGCAGGTCAAATAGTTCTTTTGTCTATTCTAACGGAACTACCACTAACGATAATTTCCCGGTCGGCAAAACTGATTACACTTTATATAATACACTTCTGTTAATAAAATTGGTCAATAGTAAGTAAGCATAAAATGTAGGGAGTCATAAATGGCACAATGATAATAGCCGTTCCTTTGAGTCTATTTTATGTGGGCCATCCGAAAGCCATCCACGATGGGCCAATAAAAACGAAATAGGTACGGTTGAGACCTCCTTAACTATCTTGTGATGTATACGGACATATATAACAATAATAATAATGTCCTACTAGCCGAATGTCGGCCACGGCGGCCAGTCTCAATTGAGATTAGCCATCTGCGCGGGACATATTATAGTGCCCAAGTGTGTGCGCAAACACAGGATCACTTTCTATTCCATCACTCTCATGATCCGATGGGACGCCTAGCGACACGACCGGAAAGAGGTCAGGTACAGGACCGACGGCTTTACGTGTTTTCCGAGGCACGGGGGTATAATACCACCAACTCCCAGACTTCGGACAGATGCTGAGAAATTTTCTTTTTACAGAAAAGTCTAAAAATCACTTTTGACCCGACCCGGGATTTGAACCCAGGATCTCGTTCTCTGCAGGTGAACACGCTACCACTAGACCAACGAGGTTCTAACTAAGTATATCACAGAGTAACTAAGTAGACTTACCTAAGATAACATAATAACTAAGTAGACCCATTTTATGTATAGATCGCTTTACACATAATTTCCATAGAGCCCGTAGGTCAATATATGCAAGATTTAACTTGTAGTATAACCGTCAATTAAGGGTCATTATGTCAGCCTAACGTTGTCCACTGCTGGAGAACAGTCTCCCCAAAAGATTTCCACAATCGATTTGTTTCGATAATTTGGAGGGATATGCCATAATCGCCACGCTTGGCAGACGGGTTAGCGATGGCAGTATGATGATCATAGCGCACAGAGACACGCTGATGCCCGTTCCCTGGAAGGTATACCTTCGGGTAGACTTCGACGCCTCCCATGGGATGAAATGGGATGGCGATATTCTATGCCGTTATCCACACAGCAACCCAAAATATAATTTATATTATTTATCAAAATACGGTCACACATCATGCAATCGAGTTACTTACCGCCTTCCTTTTCGAAGACGGCTATCCGTTGAAATCATCTCAATTTAATCGGGAAGTTAAATTATTCACTATTCCAATTAAGTAGAGAAAAAGTATGTTAACGTTTAAGGTAGTCGCTTTGCTAATATTTCAACGCAGTCGTATTTTGGGTTCCATCATAAATAGTGTGAGATTTTTTTTGATAAGGCAGAGGGAATGCCTATGTATCCACCTGACATACATATGTCCATACCATCGAATTAAGTATCGCCAAAGTCGCCTAAAAATGGCTACCCGTTGAAATCATCTCAATTCGTGATCTTTAAACAGTCCCCATTCCAATTAAATGGAGAAAAGGTGTGTTAAGGTAGTCGCCTCGCTAATATTTCAACGCTTTCGTATTTTGGGTTCTATCATAAATAGTTACTGTGAGTCTGGGTGGGCTTTGTGTGATAAATATGCAAATAAACATGGTTGGACAAAGTTTCGCTACTGGTCCTTAAATAATACATGCTTTTAGACACCAATACGATGTTTGGAGTTGTAATACTACGGATAGACAAACTGACACAAAGTCGCTTTAAATAAGAATAGAAATAACTGTTTTACAATATTTGGTAAATATCCATAATCGCAGAACACCAAGTGATCAATTTTTACTAGGACACACCGAAATAGCACATCTCAGTGTCATTCTAGGAAAATAATCACTTTTAGCCATTGACTTATATGTATAACTAGACACGCTGTTTCGAATAAAATCTATGTCCCAGTCCGGCAGTGCGCGAGCTGAGGGGCGCGCGCGCGGCGACTAAAATTGCTTACTGAGTTGCAGTGCCCGCGCTGCAACTCAGTAGCAAACTCGGTGAGCAAATTCTCAATATGGGATTGCGCGTCTAGTAGAATACATATAGGTCAATGCTTTCAGCATAAATAATAATAATAGCTTTTATTTCTTCTCAAAATACATGAAAACTGTCTTATTAACTAATTAATACATTAATGTAGTGAACTGACCGGAATCGTCCAGTTAATAAAATTATGGATTGAATATGGAAGCCACTACCTCACGACATTACCTACTGCTCATTGAAAGCATAAAATTGACTACAAGTATTCTTTTTGTCAACCGATTGCAACAAAATTTATAAAAGGCCCTTTCCGAAAATTTGAATCGCTGACATACATACAAAAAAAAAGCATGCGGGGCAGTCTTTGGGGACTGCCGATAGAAGTGAAAACTATTTTTTATTTCTCATACTCAGAGAGTAGTGATTATTTGATCCGAGTATCGAGAGGAAAATGCTACTTCCCACCTTTGGGCGGTAAACGGTGGACTGCACGTGTTGCGCAGCGGCTAAGACAGTCGCCTCGCCGCTTCTATCTACGCCGCAACTATTTGTGTGACCCATAACTGGTTGTTCTGTGTCTGGGTGTAATTTGTGTCCGTCTATTATATGTTTGTAAAGTACCCCGCGACACAGGGATTAGATTCCCTAGTGCAGGCGTTGACTTAAAAAAAATAAGACTCATAGTAGTTACTCGTAATTGCTTCCCTCCCTATAGTGAGAATGAATATGAAAATAAAAGATCACATTATTAAAAAAATAAATGTACAACGCCGCTAAAGAAGTTTTTACTTAAAAAATGCTGCGGTCATGTGTCATGTGAGCCATAAACGGCCAGAGTGAATAAAAAAATAGACCGTCCGTCTTACGAATATTCGATGAGGTCACGTATCCTGACGCGAGTTTAACATTATTTATATAACTCAAAAAGTGCACAACGCCGCTAAAGAAGTTTTCACTTCATAAAAATACACTTCATTGCATCAAATAATTTACAGTCCAGAAAAATAAACAACAGTAATGTTAACGCCAAAAGGCAAGGCAACCTCTCTTCTCCAGGCAACCAGTGAGTCGTATGAACCAAAATCTACATGGAGAACGAAAGGGTAATAATGCATTCAAATTGATAACCTCTCTTTGTTTGGCAGTCAGTTCATAAGTAGTAGACAACCCTAAATTAATATTGATTGAATTAAACATGATTTTAGTCAATGAATGTAAATAAACTCAACCTTTGACATTCACCTTGAAAACAATTGGATAATGACCTGATGGCCGTCCTACAATAGGGATGTCCGATGAGGACCCTCTGGAATGGTTCACAATTAAATAATAAAGGTTGTCATTTAATTGCGAATCGTCATTTAAATATAAATTAACGGTGTGGATAGGAAGCTGTTATGGAAATTAACAAGCAATGCTGTACAAACATGAAATTTCCTCTAATCCAAAATTAAATTAAAACCTGTTTATTAGTTCAGCGAAGGAAAATGAGAAATTATTAACAGGAATATTTATATTCATATCTTCTATTTTTATACTTACCATTTTAAAAACATAACACCAATTCTACTTTTTTTCCTGACAAAGCATTAGGACAAAATGTAATGGAATTATTCCGAATGCATTTGCTATTGGTTTAAAAAATAACTATAGAAATCTGATCAATCCTACTTCTATAACAGCAACTAGGCTTTCGGTTAGTCCCTAGATGGATGACCGCCAAAGTGGATTAATTTCTGAGCGTCTCCATGCTATGAGCATGTTAAGTTGTCGGTCCCGGTTATAGCCACTAGGCAACAGTCGTTAAGCCATGTCAGAGGCCTACTCGGTGGCTTCAACAACTCTGACGCTAGGGTAACCACTGCTCACACGATAAGTAAGTGAGCTTTATGAAATTCTGAAATACTTTTTGGTACAAATAAATAATGGAAATATAAATAAATGTGAATATTAAAAGTAACATTAACTCCGAAAATGGATGGAAATATTCAAACGTTTTTACCAACTCGATTTGCTGGTATGCATAATTTATTATCATCAATTAGATTCGCATCAATCATTCAAATATTGGGACCTATTCTACAATTTTCTTCCCCTGCCTTCGCTGCCTAATCGGATAAAAATGTTAAATATTAATTTTGAATATGACCTTCGAATTAAATTGAATTTGTAACTCTTCAGTAACAATATTCGGGCTGCATAATATATTTAAAAAAATACTGGATGTTTACATAACTTAAACAGCCCTTTATGGTTCTAGAACGTCCTTAAACAGGGTTTGAGTTAAATAGAACTCGGCGTCCAACTTGATCGGTTATCTTCATCGGATACGTTAACGAATTATGATGAACATAGGATAAAGGATATATGGAGGTAAGATATATAAGTATTGGTATGCCGTGACACTAAACGGCATGGCATTCTCTGTCAATTATACGAGTAATCATCAAACCTTCAGGGTAATTCAGTTTAAAAAGCTAAAAATTGTACATAGGGTATGTGATCGATCATACATGGACTCACAGCTGTTTTGTAACGATAGCACACCTTGTTTGCCTCATTTACAGATATTTTATTATTTTTTTATTTATTTTTTATTTTATTTATTTGGTTCACCAACAACTTAAACATTATCATGAATCTTTAAAAATAGCACAATACTTAAGATCTAAATGTCTAGTTACTTATAGGTAAACTCTACATTCAAAATTTAATGAGCTACTTTTACAATTTTTTTTTATGTGTAACTAAAACCCTAATAACTATTGATAGTTTTCCGAAATAATCCTATATTCTTCATACATGCTCGCCAGGTTTAGGGTTTTTCTGACCTGGCCTTTCTTAAAAACATCTCCGAAGTGGTCCGAGAATGTTCTACGAGGTCTTCCCCTTATATTTCTACCATTCAGATAGGCCAGGTATACCTCAGGTTTCTAAATGCCCAAACCATCACAGCAGAACTTTTCAATCTTTGTGACTACATCTTCCTTCACACCACAACGCTCTCTTACGTCTATATTTCGTATTCTGTCTCTCTTTACATGATCATTTTATTTACTTTTTTAATGAAACTCTTTATTTTTATTTACTTTTTAATAGCTATCAATTTTGATGTTACACATGTGCCGTCTGTTCCGGGATCGTAACACTTTGTGAATACTTTCGTTTTGAATGACCTTTATAAATGCCCTTCAAATAGACACAACTGTTCGTATATTTCTACAACACAGTCTCAAATATACACAGTCATACGTCTATTTATACAACATCCAGCTTTGCTATTGGCTGCCCCAAGCAAGGTTCCACTTAAGGCTCTCAACCAAGAAACATTCGGGGTTTGTGCAAATGACCCAGAGGCACTTAACGTTATTTACGGTATGTGATATTCCGAGGATAACTTTGAAGTTATTCTGCAACGCAAACCCTTTTTAGAGGGATTTGCAATGAGCGTTTTGCTCAAAGATTGTCTGAGATTACTTTTGTAGGCTTAAGATTATACGAGAGAATAGTTCAGAAGTCGTTTGAACTGATTGTTATGTTTTGGGTTTTAAGTATGGAACTATGGAGGCGGGTTCCAAATTGCTCATTATAGCGTTTCTCAATATTTGGGCCTGACTTGTACTTTTCTATTTTTTGAAAAATCGTAGTCTAGTATATTTTTGGCAGGCAAACAAAATCGGTATAAGTTTTTTGTCGGTTATGATTTATAGAAAAATGCACACCACTCAATTTATTATTCTCATTAAGTTACCGTACAAAAGAATTTAAAATGAAGTCTTATTGTGTGACTCAGACTGTCCGTTTATACATCCGTGCAACCCCACGTCTGTCTCAGCGATTCATCACAGATTATAAACTTAAAATAGGTTTGAATACTGCTTAACTCTCACCATATTGCAAGAAGAATAAACTAAAAAAAAATTACTAAACAAGGAACTGGAACATTTCAAAAGTCATCAGATCAAGTGTGTTATCAACTAAATGGGCTTCATTTGCTTATTTTGGAATTAATGGAAAACCTTTACTCCAAGCAGCTTTTCTTTTACTCACCTGAAGATTTAAGGTGGGCTGAAGTTCAATAGTGGTATTATTTCTCAATATACAGGGCGTTTATGACTTGCCCTAATTCCTATTCCTTACTGGAGTTTTATGGACACAACTGACTATGCTAAGCCGGTAGCCGACTTCTCGACAAATCAATTAAAATTACCATCTAGAGGAGAATAAAATTACAACATCCTATGATATACATATATTTAGATTCATAAACAAATGCCGTAAGAATAATATTTAATAAGTCAGGATCACTCTTTCTAATTCAGAGTTGCCTTATTGTGAAGATTTTATCATTCAAACATGTCAAAAGGAAATGTTTCTTATAGAGCACGAGGCGTTCACATCAAAAAATACTTTATCTAAGAAGGACTTATTCGCGTAAGGAGAAGGCTAAACAGTTATTCTATACCTACAATGTAAGACACTCCATTCACTTTTGTAGTATACATCGTATAACAAGATTATTATTTACTACTTATCATGTATGCCTATTTCATACGGGAGTTACTGTTACCTAGTATAGGACATAATTATTGTCCTTTAGGTGGTAGGAACCTTCGGTGACAGTATGAGAAGTGTCTTCTCCTGCCACCACATGCAAGCAGGTCCGGGAAGACAGCTATCTGTTAGTAGGAATGGTAGGAGTCGGCTATAGGGGAGAGCAAACCAGAGTCCTACCAGCATGGCGCAAAAGGGGGGGCACCGGAGCAGCATTCCCGTTTTCCCAATGCTCACCCCATCAGGCGCTAAGAGTAGTCCACGGCAGGTTAAGTTAAGTCGGTGTGAGTTCAATAGACACTTTTAGCGGGCGGCATGCATAGGCATTCCCAATGCCTTATCAAAAAAAAACCAGGTGGTAGGAACCTTGGTACATAAGTGTGTCAGATTTCAACGATTCAAAGGTACGACCGTTCAACCCATTATTAGTAATCTACCAAAGAAGCGGAAAGCGGGCGAAGTATTTAACACACAATAATATATAAAAACCTCTTTATTACATCATAAAGAACATATACAGAGTCGAAAATATACGACGAAATAGTACGAGTAACATACGTTTTATTTGGCAAATAAACATCGCATGTGTTCGGAATATTAGGTGCAGCACATATTATTATACATAATTGTATGTTATTAACGTTCACTGGTCGAATTGTTTCTTTGATATCATTATTAGATCAAGATAAACATTAAAAACAAACACTTTTGTACGTAATTGTTTGAGCCTCTCTATTTTAACCCCCGACGCAAAAAAGGGTGGTATAAGTTTGACGTCGACGTATGTGTGAGTATGTATCTGTCAGTGGCATCGTAGCTCTTAAGCGATGTACAGACGCCAGCACATCCAGCTACCCTAATCTGTCAAATTTCTTTTATAGATTTTCTACTTTACCATATAAGCATAAGGTTCACTCTCAATTGGGGAAATTTGACAGATTGGGGTAGCTTGATGTGCTGGCGTATGTACCGTATAGATGAGTTTCTTTCCATTAGAAGGCTTTCCTTGCGGTAGTTCTTAGTTATGTTTGGTTAATATCGGTCCAGCAGTTTATGAGTATCAGCTCTTTTCCAAAATAATGCAATGGCGTATGATTATTCAATTTTTGCGTAAGGTTTTTATAAATTTTAATTATTTTTACTTTGATGCGAATAGTTATTCGGAAAAACACACCTGGATAGTGAGCACTTATTAACTAAATTATCATTACTATTAATGTGTAAATATATGCGAGGAACTAAACGAGAACAATGTTTGGAACCTCTTCTAAGAAAATATAAACGTTTTGACGAAGAACAAAGGATTCTTTTGGGAAATCTCGAGTAATGTTCTTGCTATCCCTGAAGTAAACTTAAAGATTGCATAGAAAATTTCTTAAACCATCCTTATGAAGGAATAAAGTAGAACAAGGTAATAGAAAATCAGAGCACTATTATATGTACATTATAAAACAGTGTTCAGACAAAATGTTTCGTTTAGTATTTAATATAATAATACTAGCTGTGCCCGGCGGTTTTACCCGCGTTAAATTTTATAAATTATCACAGCTGCTCCCCCGTAAGTGGTAGAGTGATAATATGTTGCCTATATGTTGACCCGACCTCTTAGTAATATTCATGCAAAATTTTAAGTAAATCCATGTAGTACTTTTTGAGTTTAGCCCGGACATACATACAGACAAACAAACAAAAATTCTAATAAGTATATTTTTGGCTTCGATAACGATAGCTGATCACGCCCCAAGTATCCTTTTTAAAAAATATTCAATGTACAGTTTTGATTTTCCTACGATTTAATTATATATGTATAGATTGTAGTATGCGTATTCTTTCGCTGTGTGGTGACGGCGTACAATATCATCACGCCATCAAGGGAAAATCAAGGGAACATCTACCAGAGAACGGGCAGCAGCGGTTATCTGTGTACTATGACCATCAAACTGTGATCGCCAACCCGTCTGCCAAGCGTGGTGATTATGGCATATGCCCCCATTCCTTGGGGAGGCTTTTGTGCAGCAGTGGAGGTGATTTGGCTGACATGATGATATTCCCACACAAAGCTTTTCAACCAACAAACAAAAAGACATTATTAGTTTGAGGAGTATGTCTTTGTGTCTATGCCTATATGTATGTTTATCTACCTATCTAGCATAGCTCCAAAACGGATATGCCAATGTATTGCTGTTTTCATAAAAAAGCTAATTATATCGAGGTAATATTTTTTTTATTTTGTTGAGCTGTTCAAATGTGAACGGTTGTTAACTATTTATAGTATATTGGGTGTGTAGATGACGGTGACGAGGATAATGGGATAATACTGCGATCACCAACCCGTATACCTAGCGTGGCTATTTTAAAATATATCTAGGGACAATGTCACACAGATCATCCTTGCCCCAAACAAAGCAAAGCTTGTACTATGGGTACCAGGCGACGATATACATACTTATAAAGATAGATAAATACTTAAATACATAGAAAACATTCATGACGCAGAAACAATTATTCGTGCTCATCACACAAATATTTGCACTTACCGAGATTCGAACCCAGGACCACCAGCTTCGTAGGCAGAAGCACTACCAACTAGGCTACGGTGACCGTCAAATATGGACACAATTCAGCCGTGGACGTAATTCGGCTGACATAATAAATTATTTATAGCCAGAACTTATGATAGATAAGTAAATAAATATCTTGGGACAACTAACACACTGCCATCTGAACCCAAACTAGGCGACCCTGTACTATGACAACTAAGCAACTGATAAACAAACTTATATATTTCTAAGTACATACATGTTATAGATAAATTAGACACAGAACTAATACTTACTTATCGTATGGGCAGTGGTTATCCTAGTGTCAGAGTTGTTCAAGCCGCCCAGGAGGCCTCTGACATGGCTTAACAACTGTTGTCTAACGACTACAACCGGGATCGATCGCTTAACGTGCCCTCCGATGCACGGAGACGCTCAGAAATTAAACCACTTTGGCGGTCACCCATCTATGGACTGACCGCGAGCCTAGTTGCTTAACCTCGCCGATCACTTACGAACCGGTGAGAGCATCTAGCTATGAGCTCCTCAGAATACAGAACTAATAATCGAGCTCATTTACTCATTACACACAAGCCCTGGGTGGTGATCGAAGACACGACCACTGGCTTACCAGTCAAGGTCGCTAACCACTAGACCAGACCATCAGGCCAGTCAGTTAATTCAATAATTTTAGTTTCAGGAATCAACACAGTCCTTATTATTAACACCTTAGCTCGATCGATCGAAGCGCGGGCCGATAGGTGCGAGATATTATGAAATATGTATGAAGAACAAAAGAAGAACCATTTGCTGTAGAAACTTTTGCATTATGCAGACATAATAGCTATACAAAGTTTAGCATTAATATACTTGTATGTCAGAGTAGTCGAAACCACCCAGTAGGCTCCTGACTTGGCTAAACGACTGCCGCCTAAAGACTAAAAGCGCAACGGATTAGCTTAACATGCCCTCCGTAGCAGGTACATGCCTGGCTTAAATTCTGCCATTTTCGGCGGCCACCCAGCTATAGACTGACCGCGTCCCTAAGTGCTTTACATATAAAATCACTTACATATCGGTGACTGCAACCGGATATAACCACTACTTCTCATAACGTTTAGCATTTCTGGAGAAAGATACAACTTCATAATTTATAGTCAAAATATGCGAATAACAATATCGTTCAATACAAAATAATATTTACCGGATAATTTTTCCTATTTTGGTTGTCTTATGTAGTTTGAGCTATGCCATTCATTATACCGACCCTATCATCCTCGTCAGTAACCGCTCTGAACCGAGGTTTGGACTAGGGTTGTAACGGAGGCCTCTTAGCGGAGGCGGAGGCGGATGCGAAGGTGACGGATTACACCTCCGCGGATGCGGAGGTTAACGGATGCGAATGCGAAGGTGAAAGTGGATGTGAAAAAATAGTATTTTATGAGTAATATTATTAATTTTTTTAATAAAAACACCATAAAAACACTTTCATACCTCACTTGTTTTTGGCTTCGTGTGACTTGAGTATACAAATAACAATTACTTTGCATTGCAAAGCAAAATTCGGCGGTACGACTGAGCCGTCATTGGGCGTCGCGGCTCGCGCATTATAATTATTCTATGATTTATTTTTATTTTATTTTATTGAAACTTATTCCACAAAACTACAAAGGCGGAAATTTTTGGCTGTGTGGCTGACGGCCATAAAGAATATCGCCACCCCCTCTCATCCGGTGGAGGGTCGTGTCTATCTTATTGCGATCTTCAACCCGTCTGCCAATCGTGGCGATTATGGCAGAATCCCTAAAATGAAGGACACAACTTAACCGCTGCGCCCAGTCCCCGGCAGCCATGTTATTCCAAGCCGTGGTAACAGCAGTGGGTTCGGCAGGGCGGAAGGTGCTACGAATCCCCGGCAGATTCCGCGTTACTAAAACTGACGACCACTGGCCCTGGCAACATACAACACACGCACACTGCGAACCGAGGAGAAAATCGTCGAACTGGAGGAAGAATTGAGCAGGTTACATTGGAATATAATAGGATTATCTCAAGTCCTAAGAGAGGGAGGACACGATAATCCTGAAATCCGGGCACCTTATTTATTTCCGGGAGGGCGACCAACTGTCTCAAGGTGGTGTTGAGTTCATAGTCCACAAATCCCTCGTCCATAACTCAGTATCTAAAAATAGGGAGTGTGCCGACTAGGGTTGCGTACCTTATACTCAGAATTTATTCGTTGAAGGTCATACAAGTATACGCGCCGACTTCGACGCACTCCGACGATGAGGTTGAGGTCATGTATGAGGATATATCTAGAACCATACATACCTCTAACACTTATTTCATTGTGGTCACGCACGCGAAGCTGGGTAAACTTTTCGGGAATGAGCTGAGAGTGGGGCTATTTGAATTGGCCTTAATGGAGAAGGAGGGGCTCTTTATGATGAACTCCTTTTTCAAGAAGCCGGATAACCGCAAATGGACCTGGGTAAGCCCCGAAGGTAAAACATAAAACGAGATAGACTTTATTTTGTCGACGATAAGACAGAAGTTCAATGATGTCTTTGTGATCAATACGGTTAAAAGCGCGAGCGATCACAGGCGGGGCTCATTGAACCTTAATGTCAAGCTCTAGAGGTCCCGACTGATAAAGTCTACGCTCCAACCTTTACCCATCCACGTCGAAAACCCCGAACCCTTTCAGCTTGAACTGCAAAACTGAATTGCTCGAATTGCGGGGAAGTGGAGTCATACCACGACAGGCTCGTAGAAGCCGTCCATACGGCTGGGTCTAAGATCTTCAAGGCCCGCCGTAAAAAAAGAACCAAAAAGAGCTCTGACTATACCCTGCAGCTAAAGGAAGAAACACGGAAAATGGTTTTGACATCCTTTGATGATGCTACCAGATACCGGCAGCTCAACAGACAGATCTCAAAGTCTTTGAGTTTAAACACACTATGCCGAACGTACGCGACCTAAGTTCGGCATGATTACGCCTGCAATGTTATTTGTATTACTGACGGCACATTGCGCCGAAGTTCTATTGCGTTATAAACGCAACGTAATTTCGGTCGGGCGTAAGTTCAGCGTAACGTTCAGCTGTAGTGGGCACATTATACGCGACCGAAGTTCGGTTCGATTGCCGACAAACATCGAACGGGGGAGGGGAGTAGGGGAGCACACTACACACGCACCAAGTAACGTAACTGAATTTCTGCCGCGTAAGTTCGGCACTTATAGTGCGTCATATCAGCCGAACACGTCGGAACGTAATATAGGCCGCGCAACTTCGGACACGTAACTTCGGCATAGTGTGTTTAGACACTTTGACTCGCAACACGCGCCCAATTAATACAAAATGTGTTAAAGAAGCCATCGAGCGGAATAAGGCTCTAAAGTGTTAGCAAGAGAACTGTGTGTTGGACAGAGCCAACTGACGAAGCTGAAGACTGAGGATGGCAGAATCGTCACGTCTCGACCTGAGTTGCTAGGGGAGATCGAGAGGTTCCATGGACAGCTGTATACGAGAACCCAGTCACTTGTCGATAGTTGTGCCTCAGATCCCAGAGCACGACTAACCCGTCACTTCACCGAAGACAGCCCGGACGTCAGCATGTGCGAGATAAGAGTGGCTCTCAAACAGCTCAAGAACAACAAGGCGCCTGCTCACTATGGGTCTTATCAGGCGCCTCAAGGTCACCCAAAGAGTAATGGAAAGAGCTATGCTTGGAGTTTCCCTGCGAGATCGAATGAGAAATGCTGAGGTTCGCAGGCGAACCAAAGTAACCGACTTAACCCGAAGAATTGCCAAGCTGAAGTGGCAGTGAGCAGGGCACATAGCTCGTAGAGCGGACGGCCGCTGGCGCAGAAAGGTTCTCGAGTGGCGACCACGAACCGGATGATCTTGTGCGGGTCGCTGGATGCCGATAGCCCAAGACCGGCAATTGTGGATATCTTTGGGGGAGGCCTTTGTCCAGCAGTAGGCGTCATTCGGCTGATATGACGAGGATGTTGACAAAGGCGGAATTGATGCCAAGGACATTCTCTGCCAGTCGACCTTTGGGTGATGCAGAGATATATGATTATGCCGTAAGTAAAACTCCGTTATAACTCCGCAAAAAAATTGCGGAGGCGGAGGCGGATGCGAAGGTAAGATTTCATGCGGAACTTCCGCAGTAACGGAAGCGGAGGCGAAGATCCGTTACAACCCTAGTTTGGACTCATAAAAGCCCTCTGACGCGGGTTCAAGTAACCCGGGTCAGTGTGTAGTCTTATTTGCTAATTGGTTTGTCTGTCTGTCGTCCAATAAAGCAGTTTAAGCCTTTTTTTAATTGAGACCTTCAATTAGGTGTTACACACACCTAACAATCTCAAATTTCCATAAATCAATAATATTCTCACTCTGCGTAGTAATTTATTTATTTTATTCACCGTAGCCTAGTTGCTAGTGCTCCTGCCTACGAAGCTGGTGGTCCTGGGTTCGAATCCCGGTAAGTGCAAATATTTGTGTGATGAGCACGAATATTTGTTTCTGAGTCATGGATGTTTTCTATGTATATAAGTATTTATCTATCTATATAAGTATGTATATCGTCGCCTGGTACCCTTAGCAAGTACTATTTATTCTGTGCCCTTAGTACAAGCTTTGCTTAGTTTGGGGCTAGGATGATCTGTGTGACATTGTCCCTAGATATAAAAAAAATTCAAAAGGTAAAGAAGCAGGAATATAAATAAATTTAATAGAGGGGGGATTTTAGAAGGGATTTCATGTGCGATCTATAAGAATATCTATAACAACTACTAGTTTCAGATTCATATGACACACACCTAGACTTTTTAATATCTTTGAAATGTCAATCACAATATTTTTGTACTGTGATATTTTCTATTTGTAAATGAAACTCAACGCGGAGTCAAATTTAATTTCAAACGTGAAGAGTCCTAAATCTGATGTGTGAATGAGCTCTTCAAGTGTGTGATTGATTTCTATATACGGAGTTCGGATTCGCACTGCGCTGAGGACGGACGTGCTACTTAATTTATTTCTAAACTACTAAATTATTGCCAATCAAATTTGCACTCATTAGTTTACATGTGATAGCATATTTTCCGGTACAAGTGAAAGCGTGTGTTACTACCATCAACAACTCAGTAACTGGAGACTCAGGCACATCAAGCGGCGCGGGCGGCTGCCGACCGGGCCCCACCCTCCCCCAGCCCAGCGGTGTAAAAGAGACGGGCTCCAATAATTCATCTCGCTCTGCGCTTGCCACCGGACTACCGTTATTGCACGTACGTAATAGACATAAAGGAGCATTCTCACCTACCAAGTTATAATGAATAATTCACCATCTAAACTCGTTACCCATGCAGCGTCTCAACCAGATTTGTCTAGAATAAATAGTGATGTACCTCAAATAACATTCCGAAAGAGGAAAGAAATGGAACCAGAAGGTCACAAACTTGATTTTGCTAACTTTTGTGAGGAAATTAAGAACGTTATGGATAAATTTACCGGAGATCAATTAAAAATAATGAATAAAATCTCTGAAGATGTTTCCGCTATCAAGGAAGATATTCAAAAATTAAAGGTCACCACCGATAACCTAATCACAGAACATAATAAGATGAAACTAGATATCATTGCACTACAAACCGATAGTATATCCACTACCGAAAAATTCAATGTGTTAGAGGAAGATATAGAAAAAATAAAAAATAACCAGAACATAACTCACACTCCAGTAGTAATGAGTGAAGTTATTTCAGAGATACAAGACAGGCAAATCAGACAAAAAAACATTATTTTAACAGGAATACCTGAAGCAAAGGGCAAAAACAATGAAGATAGACTGACCCAGGACAGAGAAGAAGTTATTAAAATTATAAATAATATACTGCCTAACTTTACGGAGCCGATAAAAATCAGACGCTTGGGAGCATATAAGCCTAACAATACTCGCCATATCAAAGTACTTTTTGCACTAAAAGAGACTGCGATATCATTACTACGTAAGAAAGCCATGATAAAGGACAAATCAATAAAAATGTACTCTGATCAAACTCCTGCACAACAAAAACATATGAAATCATTGAAAGAAGAATTACAGAAGCGATTAGAAATCGAAAAAACCAACTTAGTGATCAAATATATTAATGGATCACCTAAAATAATAAATCAAGATCCAAAAAAGTAAAAAGGAAATCTAAAATACAATACGTTCACTTAGTACCAAACGACAGCAATTCTTATAAAAACACTTACGAGATTACAAGTCAATACGACAACATAAAATCTAACACAGATTCTCTTAGGGTTTTCTATGCAAACATACGAAGCTTGGTTAGACCAGGGAAACTAGATGAATTAAAGTGTATATTAGCAGCAATAAAAAATACTACACATGTCGTAATACTGGTCGAAACCTGGATTAAGTCCGAAGATGAAGCCCAAACTCTACAAATACCAAATTACTCACACTACTATAATTTTAGAGCCCATAGTAGAGGAGGAGGAGTGTCCATTTTTATCCATAATAACTTAAAACATAATTTCTTGTACGACAAATGTGAAAATGACAATCATTTTTTGTGGGTTCATCTGAATAAATTTGCTGTAGATATAGGTGCCATCTATAAACCAGAAAGGACAAATACAACACAGTTTCTAGAGACCTTTTCGGAAGAATTATACAAACATAAAAGATCCATAATATTAGGAGACTTCAATTACAACCTACTCAGCAAAGAACGACCAATCATAGAGTACAAGGAAACACTACAGGAAAACGGATACAATATTCTTAATAAGATAAGCGCTAACTATTGTACAAGAGAAACAGCTACTACCAAAACCATTCTAGATCACGCTTTAACTAGCTTAAAAGAAAATAGTTTCCATCTTGCTATTATTGAATCTGCTATGTCAGATCATAAACAGATATACATGGAAGTGAAAAAAATCAAGCCGAAACTATTACAAAAGAAAAATTATACGTGCCTAGCTTATGATAAACTATACGGATCTTTAGAGAAGCTGGACTTTACTACTGTTGGAGAAAACTATGCAATGTTTCACGATACAATTAATGCGGCTATAAAAAGCAATGAAATAAATAAAATTAAGATCTTAAATCCTCCCAGGACAGACTGGATTAACAAGGATATCATTAGTGAAATTGACAGAAGAAATTTACTGTGGAAAGAATTACAAAATAACCCTTCTGATGAACAATTAAAGCAGACATTCAAAAAACAAAGAAACAATGTATTTGAGCAAATTCAGATGACTAAAACCAATTATTACGATAACTCATTTAAAGAATGTGTAGGTAAGCCTATGAAAATGTGGAAACTAATAAATAGTCTTTCAAACAATAAACACCAAACAAGCCTAGCCCCTTCGAAACTAGAAACACCCAATGGAATTACATCAAATCCAAAAAATATCTGTGAAACCCTTAATGATTATTTCTCGAATATAGGTGTTTTACTAGCAAATCAAATACCTACCTTTTATCACCACAGTTATGCCACTAGCCAAAACGTAACACACACACATAAACTCTCACACATAACACTAGCCACAGAACTTGAAATTGGTAAAATTATTGACAATCTAAAATTAAATACTAGTACAGGATTAGATGGCATCAGTGCGAAAGTCATAAAAATGTCTAAATTACTAATATTACCTAGTCTCACAAAATGCGTAAATAAATGTTTGGTTGACGGGACATTTCCAGATTTACTGAAGAGCGCTAAGGTTACTCCTATATTTAAATCGGGATCAAAATTGGATCCAGGCAACTACAGACCTATCTCTGTCTTACCTGTGATTTCCAAAATTTTTGAAAAATTATTACATAGCAGACTACTACAGTATCTAAACTCATTTAACTTCTTATTTGACCGTCAATATGGATTTAGGAAAAAATCGAATACACTTTCAGCAACAACTGACCTGATTACAAAACTTAAAACTAATATTGACCAGAAACGCCTAGGTTTAGGTGTATTTATTGACCTAAAAAAGGCATTTGATACTGTTAGTCACAAATTGTTATTACGTAAATTGGAACACATTGGTATCACAGGAAACGCGCTTCAAATATTTCAATCTTACTTAACATGTCGGTACCAGGTAGTTAGTATAAATGAGCATATAAGTGAACCAAAATCAATAAAATGTGGCGTCCCACAAGGCTCTATATTGGGCCCACTTTTATTCCTCATCTACATAAATGACGTCCATGAAATAGGCCTAAAAGGTCATATCTCACTTTATGCTGACGACACCTGTCTGTTTTACTATGGTAATTCTATCGATACTGTCATAAACGACGCACAGACTGATCTTTACACCTTAGAAAAATGGTTTCTATCTAACTTACTGACTATAAATGCGGCTAAAACCAACTACATAATTTTTGCAGCCAAAAACAAAAAAATTCTCGATCACAGACCTCTGGTTATTAACGGGACTACACTAACTAGGGTATTTAAAGAAAGGTATCTCGGGCTTATTTTGGATAGCCAACTGCAGTGGAAGCCACATATCGACAAGATACGTTCAAAATTATGTAAATTAACTGGGGCCTTACGTAGTATAGCAAGATGCTTACCCTTAAAAATCCGTTATATTATATACAACTCTTTAGTTAAACCTCACATTGATTACCTAATCGAGGTCTGGGGATCAGCTGCTAAAGTACACATCCAGACATTACAGAGGTCGCAAAATAAATTAATAAAAGTTCTATTTCATTACAATTATTTTACTCCAACACAAAAGCTTTATACTGAAACCAAATTATTAAATATTACACAAATTTACCAATACAATACAGCAATTTTGATACATAAAATATTAAACAAAGACATCCACACAGAAATAAAACTTACAAAAAAGATACAAGTGCAAACACGAAGTTCAAGAAGGGCACACAATATAATACTATACAAACCAAGAACCAATTATGGTAAAAGGACAATTGTATACCAAGGAGCACAATATTTTAATGCATTACCTAACCATATCAAAAACGCTAAGACCACATATATTTACAAAAAATTATTAAAACAACACATTTACAAAGGCTCTACCGAACAATAATAACGAGAAAAAAAAATGGTAAACAAATTCACACTCAGTGTAAATGCCTCTTAAAATTTGCTCACTTACTTACAACGGACAAAGGGCGTGAGCGCAGCGCGCCGGTTTTTATTCACCTCTACCTACACAACTACATTATTTACCAATTGTTAATGGTACGATGTTTAGCAAATTACTTTATATTATGCGCAGTGTGAACTTTTCAAATTTTCAATTATGTAATATTTATAGTTTAATTATGTATCTTGTTTCTCCTCGAAGTGATTGTAAATCTTTGAGAAATAAAGAAATTCCAACCGTTATACGGCCTTTAAAGAAAAAATACACGGATTTTATTATTGCTTTCACGGTCCCGCGCCTAATATCTCCCGGTTCGTTTGGGATCGACATCTCATCGGATTATGGGAGGAGATGCACCTTTGTTAGCGTTGTACGTTTAACGTTTTAGGATAGAGTCATCTAGGGTACGTGTCCCAACCGCCTGGGGCATGGTGCAAAAGGGAGGCATCGGAACAGCATACCTGCCCCCCCCCCCCTCCCCCCAACAGGCGTCAAGAGAAGTCCACGACAGGTTAGGTTCAGTTAGTGCAAGTCTGACATATCCACCCGCAGACACGTTTTGTGGGTGGCATGCATTCCCGCAGCTTTAATAAAAAAAAACAAAAAACGCATAATATCTAAGTATAATACAAAGACTTACGCTTTTTCTCGGAGCGGTATAGACAAAGTATTCTCACTTACCTCTTTTTCATTATTGACAGGCTGGTTGACGTGTTTGGTAGATACTTGCGTTTCATGCCGCAGCGCTGACCCTTTTTTTTTTTTGATGTGGCAGGGGGAATGCCTACGCATGCCACCCGCAAAAAGTGTCTGCGGGTGGGTATGTCGGACTCGCACCGACTAAACCTACCTGCCGTGCACTTCTCTTGACGCCTGATGGGAGGAGCCCCGGGAACGCGGGTATGCTGCTCCGGTGCCCCACTTTTGCGCCATGTCCCAGATGGTCGGGACACGTACCCTGGGAGGGCTTGGGATTACCTTCCCCTATTGCCGACTCCTGCCAGTCTGGCACAGCGACTGTGCCACAAACAGATCGCTGTCTTCCCGGAGCTGCTTGTAAGTGGCCGCAGTAGAGGACACTTCTCACACTGCCACCGCAGCCCCGAGGGGAGTTGGGCTACCGGCCGCCGCCGCCGCCCCGACGCCTCCTCCGTCTACGAGCGGGATCGGCTGGTTCCCGAACCCGCCCGGCGGTCTCCTTCTGGAGCATGACTGCCTCACAGTAGGAGACCACGGCGTCCCATTTGGTGGAGTCACCCGCCAGCATCGCGCCTACGATCGCTGGTGGGGACAGATCCCGTCCGATCGCTGCGACCAAGACTCGCCTCTCGGTCTCCCAGGCCGGGCACTCTTCCAGCGTATGCTGGGCCGAGTCCAGGTCGCTTCCGCAGTGGTGACAATGTGTCGTCACTTCACGGCCGATCCAGCTCAAATACTCACCGAAACACCCGTGTCCGGTGAGTATCTGAGTCAGCCTGTAGGTGACGTAACCGCCCTTCCTTCCCACCCAGGCCTCGAGGTGAGGCAGGATAGCACCGACGGACGTTGGCGCGCGTTCAGGCGCAACTCAAGTCGCGCGCGCCACTGTATTAGTACACGCCGGTGTACATCCCGTCTATACTCAATGAGCGTCCGGTCCCCTCACTCCCCTGGTGGACGCGTATTTCGGTAAAAACCGCCGCGTCGACAGCCGCTAGGAGATGGAAAGGCGGGAGGCGCGCCAGGAGTGTCGCCGCCTCAAAGGATACCGTACGGTATTCTCGTGCGATCCTTATGGCCACCACACGCTGCAGGCTATTCAGAATTACTCTGCAGCGGGAGGCGCCCGTCAGGCGTTCAGACCAGACGGGCGCCCCGTAAAGGGCCATAGATCACACGACACCTCCGTAGAGGCGGCGAACTTCTTCCCGTGGACCCCCGAGGTTCAGCAACAGCCGGTGTAACGCGCCGGTTACCCGGCGCACTCGGGGGGCTAGACGCGACTCGACTCGACTGTCTAGGGTGAGGCCCAGGTACTTCATGTACCGCCCCACCCTGACCTCTACGTCACCTACCCGCATCGACATACTGGGTGGTTCCTGCCTACGGCGCAAGCCGTGGAACCATAGCGCCTCGGTCTTGTGAGGCGCTACCCGAAGGCCCAGTCTCTTTATGGCCGTGACGACACATGCAACACTGAGTTCGGCGAGCCGTACTGCCCGCTGGAAGCTGACCTCCCGGGCTATAACGAGCGTGTCGTCCGCATAGCAGACGACGCTCACTCCGGTAGGGAGGCCAATCCGCAGGACCGCATCATAGGCGAGGCTCCATAGCAGAGGTCCCAACACGGACCCCTGAGGAACCCCGCAGGAGAGCTCCTTCTGGACCTCAATCCCGTTCCGACCGACGAACTTGATCGCCCTGTCACGCAAATATGCCCCGACTATACCACGCAGATAGGGAGGAACGTTGTGGTAGACCAGTGCCTCCCATATCGCCCACCAGGGGACGGAGTCGAAGGCGTTGACGATGTCTAAGCTCACCGCCAACGCCACTCCCCCCCCGCCCGGACGGCGGGTTCCGACAGGGCTCGGACGCGGTTAATCGCGTCCAGCGTCGAACGTCCCTGTCGGAAGCCGAACTGGTTGTCCGACAAGTCGGGGCCAACGCGCGACAGCAGCGCAGACCCTGGGACCTGTCCCAGGACAGATATTTATGTGCATGATCATGTCTGTTTGATATGACTCTGGCCGTAATTATCTATATAAGTATGTATTCACAAAAGAAAAGTAGTATAAGTATATCAGTTATCTGGTTTCCACAGTACAAGCTATGCTTAGTTTGGGATCTGATGGCAGTGATATTATTACTACGATATTATTTTTTAGTAAATCATGACTTTAATAACAGGTAAATTAATATTCATATATTTTTTTCCTACAACACAGTAATATTATAATTCAATGGTGAATTTTAACCTAAATATAGCAATAAAGGCTATAAAATAAAAGGGTTTATCTCTGCACTGTTTGTGTTTGTGCTTCACGAGGATAAAAAGTGGATAAACTTGTTAAAAGATGATTCAATTAGCCTAATGCTGTTTACAGGGTCTAAATACAAAATGAGTTCCGGGAAGATGTTTATTTTGTTTTCAGGAAAATTTACGCTAAATGTTTATTTAGGTAGAAATATAAAGATGCGGCTCTTCCGACTTGTATTGTGCCCCGCGGTTTAACCAGCGTTAATCTTTATAAATTATAGCCTGTGTGTTAATCCATGGTGTCAGCTAACTCCATAACAAATTATATTAAAATCGCTCCAGCCGTTTAGACATGAAGAAGTAACAAACATACACACTCACAAACTTTCGCCTTTATAATATTAGTATAATTATATTGGGCCGGCCCCCTACAAGATGGACCGATGATTTTGTGCGGATCGCTAAAAACCGCTGGATACGGGTAGCTCAAGACCGGCAAACGTCAAGATATTTGGGGGAGGCCTTTGTCTAGTAGTGGGCGTCTTTCAGCTGATATGATGATGATGACTATAATATTATATTAACAAAAGCCATGACTCAGTTGGTAGTAGGTACTTGGTGGTGTACCTGCCTTCTGATCCAATGCAGCTCTGGCAATACAGAAACTGTTTGTATTGCAGTTGCTGTGCCTGACGGACAGGAGTCGGCAATTCGGGAGGCCTTGCCTTGTAGTCCGAAATAGTTGGGAGCGTTGGGGCATTGCGCAAAAGGATTTATCTATCTAATAATTCATACTCTAGAATCGATGCCATAAATAAATATAACTATAAAATCTAGAATGGAAGTATATACATAATATTATAAACATCCGATAAATACTTGAATGATCAATCTGAATGAGGTCACAGAGGTAAATAACCTAGGCTTGCGGTCAGTCTACAAAATTTTACCAATAATTATTTACCAATTTACCAAAATAGTTAAACTTCTGAGCATCTCCGAGCTTCGGACGGCACGTTAAGCTGTCCGTCCCGATTTTAGTTTTATTATGCAAGACATAGTTGTTAATCTATATCAGGCCTACTGAGTGGCTTGAACAACTCTGACACTAGGGTAACCACTGCCCATACGATAATGTATATGAACGCTCAACATTGTAGGTATAACTATTATAAATGTCTGTCTGGGTAATGAAAAGCTTTATACTGCAAATCGTTCCTATTTTGTTCTTCATACATATTTCATAATTCCCCGCACAGTGCCTGTCGGCCGCGCTCCTATCGATCGAGCTTGATACTAAGAATAAGGACTGTGTTTATCCTAAAACTAAAGGTATTGAATAACCTAACTGTCACAACCCTCGATCATAAATAATCCATTAAAGCGCGACCGTCGTTATTAACACAAGGTCCGTCATAATAATATCACCTTAATATAGACAGAACCATTGCCAATATGTATTACAAATATTAGACTTAAACTAGATAATTAGACTTGAACTAGATAATTAAACTTAAACATAATCTCTTGACAATAATATAATATAAATTTGTAAATTTTTTAATACTGTCAATGCAATGTGTACCTAAATATCTATGTTACTAGAAATAATAATGTATTCAACTATAATACTACAAACATGTTCTGACTATTTACAAGCACTTTTTTAAAGTCTACGTGAATAAAAACCTTTTTTATTTTTTATTTTATTTATTATGTCAACTGGGCGGCTCGAACAACTCTGCCACTAGCGTATCCACTGCCCACAAACAATATAAAGATAAAATTGAAACAAAACTCAACCAACAAGATTATACAAACCTAAACAAGACGACGTCTCAGGGCTCCTTCTTCCCCAAAATGAAAGATAATTTTATAAATTCTGCCGACACGATTAAGTAATAATAATGACCTCCTAGCCGAATTACTGCCACGGCGGCCAGTCTCAACAGAGATTAGCCATCTGCGCGGGACATATTATAGTGCTCAAGTGTGTGCGCAAACACAGGAGCACTTTCTATTCCATCACTCTCATGATTCGATGGGACGCTTAGGCGACACGACCGGAAAGAGGTCAGGCACAGGACCGACGGCTTTACGTGCTCTCCGAGGCACAGGGGTATAATACCGCCAACTCCCAGGACTTCGGGCTGATGCTGAGAATTTTTTCTTTTTACAGAAAAGTCTCAAAATCACTTTTTGGCCTGACCTGGGATTTGAACCCAAGACCTCGTTCTCTGCGGGTGAACACGCTACTTCTAGACCAACAAGGCAGTCAAGTAATTAAGTAAATACTAAATATCTTGATGCTTTCACCGGTCCGTAAGTGATTGGTGAGGCTAAGCAACTAGGCTCGCGGTCAGTCCATAGATGGGCGACTGGTGGTTTAAATTCTGAGCGTCTCCGGGATTCGGAGGGCACGTTAAACTGTCGTTCCCGATTGTATTCGTTAGACAACAGTCGTTAAGCCATGTCAGAGTCCTACTGGGCGGCTTGACAACTCTGACACTAGAGTAACCACAGCCCATGCGATAAGTAAGTATTCCAATGTTATTTTACATTTTAGGAAAACACTTCTTAACACTTCTTCACGTCCCGTGTTAAACGATGAAAAGTATTACAAGTAATAAAAATGAAAGCAATTTTTTCCCGGAAAAAATAATGGATTATTCCAATTAGCTCCAAAATGTTAATACTTTTCGTTAGTTAATAGGAGAACATGAGCAAACAAAAATAAAGATAATTAAAATAATGCAACTGAGAAAGCTGCACTATTTTAATTATCTTTATTTTTGTTTTACTAATAAGCTAAGGTTAAGGTAAGGCTTACAGTGTAGCGTAGAGATTAGATTAATTGCCACGCTCCTACGTCGGCACCCTTGCCGTTCGGACTCAACCTCCACAAAGGCCAACTTTTTGTAAGACGCATAAATGGTTGTTCTGTATCTAAGTGTGCTTTGTGTCCGTTAATTGACTGAAAATGTGGCGCGGTGGTTAAGATAGTTGTGACGCAATTTCAGGTCCCAGGTTCGATTCCCACATAGAACTAAGACTGGAAAACTTTAAGTCCGTCAATTACATTTTTGTATAGTACCCTGCAACACAGGGATTCATTTCCATAGTGAGGGCATCTATCCTATACATATAATAAAATCGTAGGAAAGTCAAAACTGTACATTGAATATTTTTTTAAAAGGATCTTGGGGCGTGATCTACAAACGATATCGAAGCCAAAAATATGGTTTTTGAATTTTTGTCTGTTTGTATGTCCGGGCTAAACTCAAAAAGTACGGCATGGATTTACTTCAAATTTTGCATGAGTGTTACTTTACGCCCGAAATTAATAAACGATCCGCAATCTGTCAGTCAGTCCTATCTTTAGATTGGCTCTATCGCTATCTTGATCTTTACCTGCGTGCCAATAACAAAACATATCAATCCATCCATTTTTTGCTCAGAGATTGAGGTGCGATCCTTTCCCTCTGCAGCGTTTCGTTTTATGCAGAACTCAGTAACTGAGTAGACAATTATAGCGGTTTATTTAAGATGAAAAATAATTTATAAAATATTAACAATAAGCCATCAGTACTGACTTATTTATACTCTGGTCAAAATGTGTTTACTAGACGACTAGGGTATATAATAATAAAATAAAACAACATACTATATGTTTTGGTAGCCCGGAACGTATCAAAATTTGACAAGCAAGACGATCGCTGACGCCGACGCCAAATTGTATTAAAAATTTTTAAATACCAGGAATATTAACTAAATACATACCAAAAATGGACTCTGACATGGTAAGCAATGATTTTATTATTGATTTCTGTGTGTGCGTTTTATAAATAATCTAAGCGGTGTATGACGTGAAATGTGTCCTGCCTATTTTGTATACAAACAAATTATGCTTTGTATTTTTTAGACTAAAAGCAAGCCACTGTCCAAAGACGAAACAAAAGCTCTGTTGGATATGATTGAAGCCAGCAAAATCATCACCACCAAAACTACCAATGCCACCAACAACAAATTGAAAGCAGAGGAGTGGACGCGAATAGCAACGCGGTTCAACGCTACTGCCTCTACTTGTCCCCGTACACCACATCAACTAAGGTTGAAATGGGAAAATTTAAAAAAAAATGCTCGTAAGCGCAGCACTAAAATCAGGATGAATAACATTCAGGTTAGTAGTACTTTTTTCAAATAATTGTGACCACACAAAAGTATTTTGGTTCTTAAACCTAAGTAAGTATACTATAATTATTTTTTTATTTTCAGACTGGTGGTGGTGCAGGTGATTATATACCCCCAGATGACATACTGGATCGAGTGTCTAGCCTTTTGGGGAGTACTGCAACTGGTTTCACCGTCCCATTTGGGGGAGACAGGGAACCTGCACATTTTATTGTTGGTGGTGATGGTATTGGTGGTGGTGATAGTTGCAGTGAAGATGAAATGATGCCTGGCAACTTTGCTGTTGTAGAGCTGCCCCAAGAGAATGTGCGCGATGCAACAAACATTGTAGATGAGATTGTCACAGTGACAACTCCTGCAATGTCTAACACATCAAAATCTTTCATGCCCACACCTAGGAGAACTGGTAATGGTTACTTATTTGATTGTTTTTATGTTGTAAGTATACATATCTATAGATGCCACTACAATTGGCTTTACAGTCATTAACATTGTCTTTGTTTTCCAGGTAAAAGAAAAGGTGGTGCCATTAATAAATCCAGAGAAGCAAGAGATAAAGCTATTGCTGACTATTACAATGAGAAAAGAAGATGTATGGAATTGCAATACACAAACCTAGATTTGCAAAATGAAAAATTAAGACTGGAAATAGACAAACTTAAAAACAGTTAAATATTTATATTTTCATTTTGCAAATCTAGGTTTGTGTATAGAATTTCTTAACATTCTCATTTTCATTTTATATTCACGTAGACTTTAAAAAAGCGCTTGTAAATAGTCAGAACATGTTTGTAGTAATACAGTTATTATTTCTAGTAACTTATTACAGTTGTTTAGGTACACGGAATGTTAAAACATTTATACAATTTATTTATAATAGTAGTGATATTTAGCTAGCTTGTATTAAGTTATTGTCAAGGAGATTAGGTTTAATAATTGATTGATTGATTTTATAGTAAAATAAAATAAATAAAATAAAAAAGGTTTTTATTCACGTAGACTTTAAAAAAGCGCTTGTAAATAGTCAGAACATGTTTGTAGTAATATAGTTGTATACATTAGATATTATTTCTAGTAACATAGATATTTAGGTACATCTTGTATGAAAACATTTATAAAATTTATTTTATTACAGAAATGATATTTAGCTAGCTCGTATCAAGTTATTGTCAAGAGATTATGTTTAATTATCTAGTTTAAGTCTAATATTTTTACTACATATTGTCAATGGTTCTGTCTATATTAAAGTTTTGTACTTAGTTGCAAAAATAATAGTTAATTCATATATTGTATCTATGTGTCCACAATGTGATTAATAAATAAAAGAAGGGTATTTAATAAATAAAAGAGGAATAAATTTCGAAGTTTTAATTTAATTACTAAAATAACTATTTATAACATCTGCCCTCTGGCTAATGTCTTGAACATCTACAAGATTATGAGGACCATCATCCATAAACGTAGGTGGCAGCTCAACTTCTGAATGGATTTCCTCAAGCTTGAACTTTCTGCAGATGTTGTGTAATACTGCAGTGGCAATGATTACAGCTTGAATATTAGGCAAAGCTAGTCGCAGTGTCAGTGCAATTACAGGAAAACGGCGCTTCCATACTCCAAATGTCCTTAAATAAAATATAATTATTATTTTAGATATAAGCTTATTGTGTCTTTTGGTATAGGTTATGATAAAAAAATATATATATTTACCGTTCTATGGTATTTCTGGTTTTTATATGAGCTTCATTATACTTTTGTTGGGCTTCTGTGGCAGGGTTTAAAAGTGGAGTCAATAGATATGACCTGTTAGGATAGGCACTATCTCCAAGAAGCCAACTATTGCCAAAGTTACCTGCATCACAGTCAACTGTAAAGTAACAATAATTATGTAGAACACAAAACTTATAAAAGAACATTTCAAGAAAATGCACAGCAGGTATGTTGTTATTCAACATTGTAGTAAAAGAAGATTACCTCTTAAATCGGAATTATTAAAAATTGTTGCATCATGAGTGGAACCTGGCCAGCGTGCCACAACATTCATGAAGATTAGGTCTGCATCACATACGGCCTGGACATTCATAGAAAAGTACCCTTTACGATTCCTGAACTCTTCACCTATTAAACTACCTAAAAGAAATATAAAGTATTTTTCATTCATTCATTTTGTTATTTTTACATTTGAGCAACAACATTCAATATGATAACATTGCAGTATCTAACTTTGAAGTACCTAGGTATTAAATGCAATCAGTTATTAAATTTCAATGTACTATGATGGACAATGGATGATTATTAAGCTATGTTATTTAAATTAATAACTAACATTAGTAACTTTGTTTTTAGTACTTACATGGAGATTGAATGCGAATGTGTGTACAATCAATGGGTCCAAGAACACGAGGCATGCCAGCCATCCGGTAGAATTTTTCTGCACTGTCCTGATGCATGAAAATGTATGTGTCATATAAATTTGATATTGCTGATGACACATCTCTTACAATTCTACCTGCTGTAGACTTTGATACACCAACAAAATCTGCCACTGAAATAAGCATTGTTCCCAATGCATAAAACCTCAGTGTCAACAATAGTTGATGAAGTGGTGCAACTCCAAAATTTCTGTAATAAATAAGTATATAAAATGAGTCCAAGCTTTGCGGGCAACAAACTAAATTTCTTTTTAGGGAAGTTATTTTATTTACCTTGTGGAACTGACTCGGATATAAGGCATTATTTCAGCCAATAGCAAATTTACTGCTGGTTTCGATAGTCTGAATCTGACGGTGAAATCAGTATCCTCAAGACTTTGCATGTAGTTCAACCTTTTCATCCTACGCGAAGGACGTCGTTCCACCACTTCATCATCACTGCTAGAATCAGATAGCAGATCGAGAAGTTCGATATCACTGTCACTATCATTCAAATGTATAGTCAAAGCCATTTTGGAATATAATGAACTATTTCACCAATTTTATCTTTAGAACCAATCGTCAATCCACCGAATTTCTAGGATTGCAACTTTAGATTGTTTTGGCTATCTAAGCTTATGTCAAAATTAATGGATTGGTTATTGGCACGTGCAACCTGTCATTTTAGTACAGAGGCCTATCTTTTTCTATGATCCGTCCTCCCAAAGATCGCTCGTTCGGAAAGATTGCTTTTTCAATCTGTGGATGCTTTATTGGCACGGTTTAATAGACAAATGGATCGAAATTGCTATCGTAGATAGCATAAAATGGATTAGGATCGTTTATTAATTTCGGGCGTAAGAGGTCGGGTCAACATATAGGCTACATATTATCACGCTATAACATTCGGGGGAGGAGCTGTGATAATTTATAAAATATTACGCCGGTAAAACCGCGGGGCACAGTTTTTGTCTATAAAATAAATATGATCACAAAAATGCGACCGTTTCCTTTAAAATGTGTTTATTACTCATTATCTGTGCTTCTGCTGATCGCTAACCACAAATCCTGTCCTAACGAATTTATTATTCCATTATTTGTATTAGTTAAACTATAGCCTAACATACAGTTTATTTGGGTCACGTAAAACATACATGAAATTGACTGCCCGTTTATTTTGGCCGGGGGATTACCTGACAAATGACGATCAAAGCGCCAAACAATGTACCCCGGGCAAGGCAGCCAACCGGAATTGCAGTTTTTAGACCGAACATGAAAATGGGGTCTTGTGACAGTTTCTTAATTAGAATTAATCCTTAAGTATTACTAGGCAGTTGCCTAACTATAAAACATTTTGTTTCTTGAAATAAAACGTTGTGTTTCTTGAAAAATAATTCTTCTGTCTGTCAGACAGAAGTAAAATTTTATTGAATTCCTTATTGTATTACTTTTTGGAAATTAAATTTCCATAATTTAGTTCAGTATATTATAAAGAGATAACGTTTGTGAGTTTGTGAAGTTGTAAGGGGTAATCTCTGGGTCCACTGAACCGATTGTCAAAATAATTTCACCAATAGAAAGCTACGTTATTGTGGAGTGTCATAGACAATGATTCATCATCATAATTTTTATTTATCCCGAACTATTACGCGGTACAAACGGGCAGGGACAAAAATATTTATAACGCGGAACGGAGTCCGCAGGCATTGCTACTAATTTAGTATTTTAAAGACCAACTCTTTCTTTTTTAATTCATTTATTAAGGTGCTGTCTAATAAATGGATAAAATAGTCAACTGACCGCACGAGTGGTGCAGCGGCTAAGACAGTCGCCTCGCCGCTTCGTGTCGCGGGTTCGAGTCCCTCGCTGGGCAACTATTTGTGTGACACATAAATAGTTGTTCTGAGTCTGGGGGTAATTTATGTCCGTCTATTATATGTTTGTAGAGTACTCCGCGAAACAAGGATTAAATTCCCTAGTGCGGGCGTTGTCTTTTCAAAAAAGATATAAAAAGTATTCGTATTTAAAAGCAACAGCAACAAGTCATTGTAAAACTTTATGTGTAACTAACTTCAAATGGGTGACATCTGACGATCAAAGCTCACGATGTCCATGGCCCTCGGGGGAAGCATCCACAGGAACCGCAGCCTTCACAATTAATTAATTTTCGTGACTCTCAAACCAGACGTGAGGTTGACATTATAGCTATTGTTTGTTGGTTTGAATCTGGTAATAAAATGAACAAACGTTTAAACTACTTAGATTAATTTCACTGCACTGTATTTATAGAATGATTTTTCGGTCTATTGTTCTAGATTGGATAAAAATCAAAATGCAAAATGGTTTTTTACAACAAATAAGAAAGCGAGAGAGATTGTGAAATATAACACTTTTCATAGAATTTCTGATCGAGTAGACTAAGTTGTGACTCAGATGCGCCCACCTAGGACTACGTTCGTGTTTTAAACGTATAAAGAATTATTTATTTAGTCACTAATGTATAGAAACTGGACCTCATAACTGATATTCTAAGTCCTGCAATAATACTGGGAAGGAGTACAATTATCTTATCTTTGTTGGGGTGCACTAGCGTACAGCACTTCGACCCTTCAGGATCTTTTGTACTAAGTGCCATATACTAAAAAAGCATTTATTTTCAAAGACTTAAGGTATTTTCAAACTCCTATACTCTATCGTATGTGTATTGATCAGATACCCAGATATAGTCAAAGTAATTTAAACCGTTGTCATCATTCAAAAACTGCAAAAATAATCATGTACTTATACGAGTCGTAAAATTAACAATAACAATATGTCGATATGGAGATTTCGATTGTTTTATATCTTCGATGCAAAAAAAAATTACGGTTAAAAATTACATATTATAAATTTAATTAAAACTTAGTTACCATGTAGTACGTTACATAGGGAACACCATGCGAAATTGAGTTTATTATTAATTCAATAATATGACTCACACGACCCTTGTCACCAAAGGACGATGTAAATTAAAATCTACGCATCACAAAATCTGTCAACGTTTATTAAACTTCAAACGTAATGAACTAAATTACATTTATTTTTGTTTCAGGTATAAATGAAGAAGAAATTTCAGTTCCATCCAGACAAGAATATAAATTAGGTTATAGTCGGTAATTGGAAATATAATAAGGCCATGCTGTGTTGCTGACGGCATTGAATATCGCTACCTCATCTCATCCCATGTCAACAAGTCGTCTCGAGCGGACATCTCTCAGAGAACGGGCAGCAGCGTCTCTCTGTGTACTGTGACCATTTTACGGTGATCGACAACCCGTCTGCGAAGCTGCTGCATATCCCTCCAAATCATTGACACAACTCCATTGTGCATATCTTTTGGGGAGGTCAAAGCTAGGCAGCCAGGCCAGCAGTGGACGTCGTTTGGCTGACATGATGATCAGATAAGGCGACCTTAGTTATTTTTAACCGACTTCAAAACAGGAGGATGCTGTCAATTCGACGGTATTTTGTTTTTCTATAGGTTTTTTTTTAAATATTATATATATTGTACATAAATTTAAGCGATTCATCGTGTTTTTGTTTTTTGTTTTTTATTCGTTAGAGAATACTTTAAGAATGCCCGATATAAATTTAGTTCCAGGGATTCTTCTAGTGGCAATTGGGAGAACACAACGTTACCTCTGGAACCCTGCACAGTGTGTGATCAAAGTATACCCAAGTTTTTAACCTTAAGTCCGAACGGAATTATTGTGTTGTTAAACATAAATCGAGGTGGATTGGTCCAGTCAAATTTTCTGAACATTCAAGAACTGCCAATGACGATAACTTGAGTTTTGGAGGGGTTTACTTTTAGACCGTGGTCTCTGTTGATTTTTGCCATAAAAATTATAAAATATTCGGAACTGATATTTATTTATTTAATTTGTTAGGTCCTTCACATTCCTTTGTTTACAGCTTTAAATGATTGCTTAAGTTTCAAGATTCAGTTATAGAATAGAGAAAATAATACCAGAAACAAATACTTTTATCGAAAACTGGAACATGATACCGTTTCCTAATTTAGCGAAATAGATAGCTATATAATAATACTTTATAGGCGCAAACGACGCTTTGATATAGGCTAGATCGAGCGCCGGTTTGTATGAATTCTAGTGATCCTCGCGGCCATTCCTTCCCCTATTGACCAGTAGTTTATTGTTTATCAATACATCGCTGAACAGAGCAGAGAACATATCATTAGTTATGGTGAGTAAATTATTGTTTATAATAACAATGACTCTATCAAATATTAATTTCCGGTAACCTTGACCGAGTGGAAACTTTTAAGGTCAACTTTCACATGGAAGGAAACACAAAAGGATGGCGTTGTGGGTGTACTGTACATACATATTAATAAGGCTTCGCGCGCTCCTAACACGAATTTTGAGATCATATTTTATTTATGAAATGGCGGTGTTTGTACACTACTTAAAATGAGTGGATAGAAAACCTGCCTATATTTTATTAAGTGCGGTAGAGGATAGCCTCCTTTGCTCTATTTTCACAGGAGTACAAGATACACTATATGTAACAGCATTAGATGTTGCCAGTCTATCTCCTACCCTAATTGTTAAATAACAATTCTGTTGTTCCTGTCAGCCAGAATGCCAAGGATCTTGGTTTGCTTGTTGATGCTACTCTAAGCTACTAAAACCAAATTGCTAGCGTTATTTAGACAGTAACTGGGAACTGGGTTTTTATAAAAACTCAGAAACATCCTACCATCCAAGACAAAAGTAACGTATGTGGTGGTCCTAAGATTTCCTATAATGGACTTGGTCTTAAGATTCCTTAGATTTCCTCTAATGGATAATGATGTTGTCGTGGTCTGGTGGTGGTAAATAAATAAATTGAAATGAGAATAGTTTTATTATAATGGTTTTAAAGGCATCCCAGCATTTGGCTGAGTCACGAGGGCTGTTTGTGGAAAAATTAGAATTCACAAAGAGGCACCTGCCAAAAATATTAATAGTTGCCTTTCGTAGACTAGGCTAGTTGCAATTCGCGCAGGTGCCGGATGGATGCTTAAGGTGAGTAAGATCGCGAGAACTTGAAAGTGAAAAGGCTCGGGAAAGCGTAAGTGGTGACATACTATATGTGCTTACCCTCGGGAGGGCTTAAAGAATCTGTGTTAAAATAAAAAACCGGCCAAGTGCGAGTCGGACAGGCACATGAAGGGTTCCGTAGCAGCAAGTACAATTTCAGTTGATTAAATGAAAGCAAATTGCGGTTTATAACGTATTAAAAAAAACTACTTGCTATATCTTGTTCAAACCAATTTTCGTTGTTAGTTTCTATGGTAATGTACATCATATATTTTTTTTAATTTTATCATTCTCTTCTTTTAGAAGTTACAGGGGGGGGGGGGGCACTCATTTTACCACTTTGGAAGTGTCTCTCGCGCAAACTATTCAGTTTAGACAAAAATGATATTCGGAACCTCAATATGATTTTTGAAGACCTATCCATAGACACACCAAATGTACGACGAAAAAAAAATTGAGTTTCAGTTCTATGTATGGCGACCCCCCAAAATTATTGTTCTTTTTCTATTTTTGTGTTAAAACCTTAATGCGGTTCACAGCATACACCTACTTACCAAGTTTCAGCGGTGCATCTCTTATAGTTTAAAAAAAAGTGGCTGTGACATACAGAAGGACAGACATGACGAATCTATAGCGGCCATCTTCCCTTCAATATGTGCCCTGACCATTACCACTTCAGGTTGCCACGTTGGGTTTTATATTGGTTACTTTGGTTCGCCTGCAGATATTGAAATTTCTGATCCGTCCTTTCAAGGAATTTCTGAGCACAGCCCTGTCCTCTTTGAGTGACTTTGGTATCTTATCTTAGCATGATATCTTACGCCCATAATTCCTTTGCTTTATATAAAGTTCAATCAGCATCACTTAGGAATGGGAATGGAAACTTGCAACCTAAATAATAGGGACACTTTACTAACAAAAATGCTCCTGTTAGTGTGACGTTATTGATGCCACCATATAAAAATTGTAAGAATCATACGCTAAGACCAAAAAATATCGTCATCTCGTGTACTCTTTCGGGACCATGGCAACACATTTATTTTTATGAGGGTGTGCCGTACTGGAGTTTATAATTACAAAGTTAGTTGACTACTCGGGTTCAGTCCTATTATTTTTTATAACATTAATTCTCGTAAATTTCGTTTGTATTTATTTATAAATTAAAAAGTAAACATATTGAAGTAATTACGAGTTTTGATGCCCAAACAAATTGCGGTGACTGATGGCACAAAACATAGATATATAATGGCGTCTTAAACTACCGTATTATATCGATACACATAGACAGTTACGTCAATATTAGTGACAGATGTCGAAAGTGAATTACTGATCAAAATGCCTCCCCCAAGAATCATTTTTGGGGGGTTTGTTCCACATTTGCCCCACTTTTTCGTCCTACATTCCAAAGAATTCTTCTTTTGCCCCATATTAAATTTCATTCCTGTTTCGCCCTACTTTCTAGTACCAACCAAAGTATGGTTAGCAAATTAAAACGTGTTATAATATTATTATTATAAAAGGCCTGTTGGTGCTTTGGTTAGATAATATACAAACGCAAAGCTAGGCCAAAATATGTGGTTTTGGTTTCCATTCAAGTCAAATCTTAAATGGGTATTTTGTTGTACGGGTGGAACTGATCTATTATGTGCAGGAAGTTAGAAATGTGTAAGTATCTTTATCAATATTTTAATCATAATATTTATCATAGTTTTCAATCTCTGTTTCTCCAATACCAAGTAGGCCACCACTAAGTCAACCATAGTATCCTACCTAGTTTATGATTAAATAATTATTGTCTTTAAGAACTTTTCATACTGTCTGTACTAAAATTCTATTAATTTACTCACAAAAAGTATTCGAGGCGAATACGGAAAGGAAAATAGGACAAAACAGGAATAAAATATTAATTTTAAAATAAATATTACATTTGGGGCTAAAAAGGAACAAAATGTATGGCGAATGCGGAATTTTTTATGTGGGGCAAAACTTCGCGAGGCGAACGCGGAACAAACCGCCATAATTTTGATATTTTCTTTAAAAAATTTTTGAGATGTTTTTGTTTCTTGAGGTGTATCCAACTTTATGATTTCTTCTGGCAGATCGGAATTTCCTGAAAATTTGAAGTTTTCTGCATCATAAGCTTCCATTTTCTGGTTTTTCCAAATTACAGGGTCTTTTTTGTTTTTTTTGCCCTTTGCTGTGGACGTGAATGGAGCATGCAAGCTTTGTGTGGTGATTTCATCATCATCGGAACTATCCGATTCAGATATGACAATATTTTTTTACGGGTACGGCTTGAGGGGACGGATGCAAGTTCATATTCAGGATCAGAGTCAGAAACTAGATCATCATCACTCTGACAGCCGTCACCGGGAATGGGATTCACATGCTTGGATGTACCATAAAAGCGTGAGGGATTCATTGCTGCAAAGAAAAGACAGCAAACTTTGAATGCATATGAAGCCATATATGACAGACAGTGAATGTGATTTGAACGCATACGAAGCCAAATATGGCAATTGAAAAATGGGGCCCAAAAATCAAACAGTATTTAAAAAAAATCACTGAAATCTGAGTTATTTTATGTTTATAAATGTACAATGGAAGCATTTTAAAAATTCAGCATTTTTTACTTACCATATTATTGCTTTTTTTTCAATTATAAAATCAGCACTAAATAAATTCACTTTACCGATCGGAGTTGCTGAACATAACCTCTAATAACTTGACAGATAGACCTTACCATAGACAACACAAAATGCGTTCCGTTCCACGAAGAATTCTATAATAATTTTTCTTAGTTGGTTTAGAAAAAATAATAATTTTAATATGTTAAAAAAAATAAACAAAACCAGAAGCCATATATGGCGTTGTATGCGGTAAGGGGTTATGAACCAATTCATAAAATAAGAATGTAAGTAGATAGTAGTATTCATGGTTAATTTCAATATCACAGGTTAATTAAGGTTATTTAGACACTAGACAGGAAATAAATTAACAATTATTTAGGATCTAGAATATACAAAAGACTATTCTATGTTTAGTATTTCTAGATATAGGTCACAATTAAAAGTATTTAAAGTATTTTTACTAACCTTAGCAAATTGAGGTTTCTTCTTATGTTCATAGATATACATACAAAACTGAATATAAATTTGTAGGCATTCTTATTCATTCTCTTGATGTAGAATATATAAATAGGAGTAGTTGTAGAATATCACACTGTGGCAAAGTCACTTTTGATTATATAAACATCTGAGTAATATGATCATTTCGATAATTCTTCCACTATAGATATGATCAATTCTAGTACCTACTTCTTGTACAACATCTAGAAACTATGTTTTTTTTATTATTATTTTGATGTTAATAATATTTTGCCACGGAGACGTTGTACTGCCTTCACAATTAGAATTCTTCTTTTAAAAAGACAACGCCCGCAGTAGGGAATTTAATCCCTGTGTCGTGGGGTACGTTACAAACATATAATAGACGGGCACATATTACTTCCAGCCTCAGAACAATTACTTATGGGTCACACAAATAGTTGTCCGGCGTGGGACTCGAACCCGCGACCCGAAGTGGCGAGGCGACTGTCTCAGCCGCTGCGCCACATGTGCAGTTAACCCACGCTTGGCAGACGGATTGGCGATCGCATGATTATGATCATAGTACTCAGAGAAACGCTGCCGCCCGTCTTGTGGTGGATATTTCCTCGGGTCGACTTCTACACCAACTAGATAGACTACTCCTCTGGATATCAAGCTGAAAGTAGGGATTCTCGGCGTCGACATCGAGAGTGACGTAAAATTTCGCGGTCATCTGGAAGACAAGGCCAAATTGGCCTCCAAAAAGCTGGGTGTCCTTCGCAGAGCTAGGCGATATTTCACATGGGTCCATCGCCTCCAATTATATAAAGCGCAAGTTCGGCCGCATATGGAATACTGCTGCCATCTCTGGGCCGGGGCACCACACCACAGTATTTTCTTCCTTTTGATCGCTTACAACATCGTGCAGCTCGAATGGTCGTTGACGACGGGAGTCCCACTATTTGGCTTGATACTCTTACCCTGCGGAGAGACGTGGCGTCTCTATGTGTCCTTTACCGCATTTACCACGGGGAGTGTTCAGAGGAATTGTTCGAGCTTATACCTGCCGCCACATTCCGCCACAGACCCTCTCGCCAAAAGTGGAAATTTCATCCTTATCACCTGGATGAATGGTCATCTACCACTGTGCGTTTCTCAAGAAACTTTTTGCCACGCACTACCGCTCTGTGGAATCAATTAGCTGCGGAGGTATTTCCGATCCGGTATGACATGGAAACCTTCAAGAAGCGAGCCTATTCTTTTCTTAAAGGCCGGCAACGCACTTGCAGCTCCTCAGGTGTTGCGAGTGTCCATGGGCGGCGGTGATCACTTACCATCAGGTGACCCACTTGCTCGTTTGCCAATCTATTATATAAAAAAAAAAAAAAAAAAAGATGAGATTGGGTGATGATATTCTGATATTCGCCACTGTCACGGTCACAAAAATATTTAAGTGAAAGGTCAGCAAGTTAATTTCTCTGCCGGTTTCTAGAATACTGCAGTGTACACACGGCTACATATCAAGCTATACACTACCAATATAAGCTGACCTGTCATTGCATGGAAATCCTAAACAACAGGAGATCAGCTTATATTGGAAATGTATAGCTTCATATGTAGCCGTGTGTACAAGACCCTTGCTCTTATGATTAATCAAGGAATAAAGCCAGCATTCCAACGCTGTTATTATAATAATATCACGTTGTCATTACATAAGTAACACTCAATGTCTCCAAGTAGGAATAGTCCAGGTGTACTTCAATTTAATCATTCATGCATTTATTCTTCAAGCCTACGAGCTATGAATCATAATTATAGGCCTCGTATTAATTAAATGTACTTGGAATATTAGCTCGTATTTGAGTTTCTGGTAATTCATGGTGAGTTACTTGCCTATTATTGCCTATTATATACCTATTTCTTACCTTTATAAAACTGCGTGAGATTTGGTGGATCGCTTGATAGAAGCGCTTTACGAGTTAGTATGGTTTTATTTGTATTATCGACTCGGACTTCGGAGTGGTTAAGGTACTACCGGCGAGTTCGTGTTTCGGGCACATCTCGTACATGACAACTATTTGTGTGACCCATTTAATAAGTTTAAGTTAATTGATTGAATCTGGGTATACTTTGCACCCATGAATTTCATGGGTGTAAAGTCCCCCGCAATATTCGGATTAATTACCCTAGTGAGGACATTGACTTGTTTAATACAACTAAAATAATAACAATCAAGAAAAGTTTAAGAGAAGTAGGGCACAGCGTTCATTCGCTCAAAGAGCAGCCCGACTGGAGGGAGAAATACCTCCACCTTACAGAAGACATTCCTTAATAATGTTTGTCAGTAAGGTCGCAAGTGCTCATCGAGGTGGGGGGAAAGGTCAGCAACACTTGTTTGCACTCCTCTGTTGTTGCGAGTGTACATGGGCGTCGGTGATCACTTAACATCAGGTGACCCGTTTGCTCGTTAGTCGCCATATGACATAAACATACAAACTTACACATTTTTAATATTAGTAGGATTTCAATCATAAGTAAAATCAAATATTATTTCATTACAGAAACCACATCTTAAAAAAATATAAAAGTAATAAAAGCATACATATAATAATAATTGTAAATGTAATAATCATATTGTACTAATTTAAAGAAAACTGACTAATTTTAAATAAAGAATGTAATCGAGAAAGTATAGCAGATGTTTAAGTGCAGAAAAAATTCAAAAGGAAAAATAAATGGTAACGTAGGAATCTTTTGTAGTGTATCGTTTATGAAAGGATTCATAAACGATACACTACAAAAGATGTTTTATCTGTGATGCAATCATCGATCCGTCTAAAAATCTCCTTTGTAGTCTATACCTACACCAACACGCAATTATTCCAGTTTATTAGGCAAGTAAGAGGAAGGTATTTGCACAAATGGCACCCACGTATATAATTTACTAAATAAATTAATATAAGTACATTCAGGTGGTACCTACCTAATGTTACCTATCCCTAAACTCTTTATACAACCCTCGGGAAGACTTGGCTTAACGAGTTAGGTACAAAATGAAACTATCATTGTCTCTGAAGGTACTAATGTTAGTAATTTTCGCATTCATGAAGTGTTATTACTTAAGTTTTAACTTATATTATGAAGCTTCTACTATGAAAACCTTTATCATGTGTTCACGTCTTTGCTTTCGCTTTCAAAATTAACGTGTATAGTCTATGATTTGGCTTTTGTCTAAAATATGTAATATTGAAAAGACTTTATTGTCCTCCTGGTTCGATTTAGGCCAAAATTACCAATATTAACGGAAACTATATCGGTTCAAGAAATATGATAATGCCTAAGGATTATGGTAAGGCAACAAATATGTTCTTTATGATGGCGAAGAATATCATCACCCCATCTCATCACTTGCTTGGCGTAGAAGTCCCAATGGAATGTATTTTAGAGATCGGGAAGTAGAGCGTTTCTCTGTGGACTATAATCACGATAAAGGATTAGTCTAAGAAGCGCGTAAGCGTGACGATTATGGCATAGCCCTCAAACCAAAATATTCATTAATTCTATCTTGCCCGACCCGGGATTTGAATACATAACTTTATGGACACACTACAACGCCGCAGGTACTTACATAATAAGTTTTATAAAAAGAGCCGAAAACCAGGAATTGTTTAATAGTTTTTTTAGTCTATATTTCACTTTAAGTGGATTTAAATACTGCAATATATTTATAATAAAACTGTGTAGTTTTATGAAACCTTACGGCATTAATTCATTTTGAATGTTTTCGCACAATTCTTGCTAATTCCCTTGTTGTCCAGTTTATTTGACTCACTAGCTGTATCGTTGTCTATCACGATCAAGTAAACAAAAACATTTATATCAATACACTGTTCAGAACACAAATACCGTGGAGCACTTACACGAATGATTGGGAATGTAAATGCTACACGGGCAGCTGATGGGGGCTATGGGAGCCATGGGCGCCGCACGCCGCCATATTATGCTTGGTCGTTTGGAGACCGTAGACATGCAATAGACGGGTGAAATTTTTTTTGACAATTTTCTAAAAGTTTAACTTTCATAATTAATTATACTTCATTAACAATGTAAAATCTTTCATTAAAATCATCCCGTGGAGATATTTAAAGCTAATTATTTAATTATTATTTATCATAATTTTATCATAATATGTTACTAAATCCAAACGTGAATATTTTATAGGCCTAGTTCTTAAACGGTATATCAACTGTTCCATGTAAGAAGATTAAAATGACTGCTTAGTTTTTGAATACATATGTAAGTCTTTATTTTGAACGAATATTACGAAGGCCAAGTTCTATTTCAAAAACTTTATGTCCATACAAGTTCACGGTCTTTCACTCCATAAAACCGCTATTACTTTTTATGAGGCGTATATTATACTTAAACTTAGTCTGCTTACTGTGGACGCAGCATTCGGTCGGTGTAGATTCCATATTAGTGCTGTGCAAATCTTTGTGTGAAAACTAACAATTATCCAAGTTGTTTAAGGGACTCTGTATGTCTTAAGTTAAGCCGTCAGTCAGGGCTATCATCAGAATATCTATTGATAAAAAATCAAGTCATAATCAGATCCCTAATAGATACAACACCGTGTCTAAAGATTTAGGTTACTGGTTTGCTGTGGGTTTCAAGGTCAGATGGCTATCGCTAGTTTAATCTGAGACATAGCTACTTAGACTGGAAGCCGACCCCAGAATAAAGTGGTCTGGTCGTCAAGTAGTTAGTGAGCCCAACCTCAGAGACGAGAGAAGACAGGATCATGTGTCGAAAAATAATCAAAGATTAAAGTGTCAGACATTTATACTTTAATTATATCTACAACATCTATCAAAGGCTTATCATACTTATATTATAAACGCGAAAGTTTGTAAGTATGGATGGATGGATGGATGTTTATTAGTCTTTCACGTTAAAACTACTGAATGGATTTTAGTGAAACTTTACAATAATATAGCTTATACATCAGACTAACACATAGGCTACAATTTATAAAGATATTGTGTGAATTGTTCAAAATATGACGAAGTAAGTAGGAAAAAATCAACCATTTGCGAGCTATTCCGGCGTGCACTGCCAAACCGCTAGAGGTACACATACTACTAAAATTATAAATGTGAAAGTTTGTGAGTATAGATGTATGGATTTATATTTGTTACTCTTTTACCCCAAAAACTACATTAACGCGGGTGAAACCGCGGGACATAGCTAGTAATACAATAAAAATGTTATTTACATTAAATCCTATACTAATAATATGTAATAGTTTATGCGAAACTTATTTTAATATAACTCTGAGTTATGGCATTCATCATCATGATATTAAAGAAGTTTATCACTCATGAGAACGCAATTCCACATATACATTAAAAGTTAATTAAATCAAAGCTAATCTAACTTTTGTTTTGCATCTTAATAATCATAACACCGTAGTATGTAGATAGGTACTCAGAATAATTGACATGTAGACAACGGTCGCGTTTGATTAAACACGTGTTGAATACTTAAGTAGGAACCTACAATTGTAGAGCTTAAATAGTAACAAGTAGGTCACGTACATACATATAGGCTCAGATTTATACACAGATCATTAACAAGATTGGTGGTGTCTGAAAGCTTTACTGAGAAATACATACATGATTCTTCCAAATACATAAGCTTTGATTATTCTGACTTGACTCAACTTATTAATATTTTGTCTTTGTTACGTAATACATTTTAAAGAATTTCTCTTATTTCTGTTCCTAGATCTATCTTTCTTAAAATACTATAACATACGCTAGTTTTGTCAGTCTTCTGAAATCTGTAACACAATTTCATAATTTCAAATTACCTACTTTCTTCATCTTCAAAATAGTCCAGGACCCTGAATGCACTTTTATATACCACCTTACTGTTTTGTCAATTTGTAAAGATCGTATAGCTTTGCCATACCAAATAGTTTTGGCAAAGTTATTTTTACCTGTTACACATACACAAGTCCAGCTATGCTTGTTAGAATTAAATCTATTCTATATATGGACTGCAAATGATATGAAGTAGGCAGAACAGTGATGAACTGAATCTTGTTTGTTATTACTACATTTCTACATTGACTAAATTAATTTGATTAGGTGTTATGGGAGTGCACTGAACAATGCAAATGCAGCGAACAGTGTAGGGAAATGCACTCAATCTAGAAGAAAAACAACATAAATGTATTATTTATTACGTAACTAATTAATGCAACATAAATTAAAATAATATAAAAACCTGGAATCTGAGCGCCATGTTACCTACGCGGGTACAATTGTAAATATAAATCATTGAGGGGCCAACATAAACACCAAAAATCTATCAAAGATTTAAGAGGAGTGCAGTAACAACTGGCATATATCATAGATTGCGTTGTATACGGTTTTTTATGTGATTTTTTTACATTTTAATTGCGTGATGAAACTTTCCGTAAACGAGTCTAATAAATAAAAATGATCAAGTAAAGCAGTCAATACAGTCGCAGGATATAAACAAAAGACCCGTTCGAAAAATGTATGAGAAAATAATTGGATGAAGTAAGTGGATGAAAGATTTAATGTTAAACATTGAACTATATATCAGCGAACAGACAAGGCTTGTCGGTCGTCATTATTGTCATCACAAAATTTAAAGCCCCGTCCGTCAACAGTTTGTATTAATCCCACCAAAAACATTCTGATTTGAAATGAAGCTAAGACGCGCAAATACTGTTTCTTTGCAGAAAATCACGCCAATCTGCAAATAAAACTAAATATCTGAATTATATTTCACAACTGACACTACTGGTTCTTAAGTTCCCTTCTTCATTTCTTTACCTAATGGCTTTGGTCTAATAGACAATTCTACACTTAGTCTGTAGACTTATTTGTGACTCCTTGAGTCTCCGCTCGCTTATATTGTCCGACGAAAATCTCCAAAGCTGGCAAAATAAAAGTCTATTTGACGAGAAATTTCAACATTTGAGTCCATTCATTGCTTTGATTTAGCCATTAAGCTGTCGATCCCGGTTGTAGGCTTAAGGCGACAGTTGCTAAACCTTGCCAAAGGTCTGCTGGGTGATTTGAACAACTCTAATACTAGGATAACTACTGCCCATCCGATGAAGTATATTATAATAATAATATAGGTATTAATAATAAGAACTCTGATGATTCCTGAAACTAAGCCCAAGGTCGGGGGTTCGATTCCCACCCAAGACAGTCTTTTTATTGATTTGGTCGTCATAAAAAGACTGTCTTGGGTGGGAATCGAACCCCCGACCTTGGGCTTAGTTTCAGGAATCATCAGAGTTCTTATTATTAATACCTTAGCTCGCTCGAAGTGCGGGCCGACAGGCACTGTGCGGGAAATTATGAAATATGTATGAAGTACGAAAGAAGAACCATTTGCTGTTGAAAGTTTTGCATCATGCAGCCATTAATAATAGCTATACTAAGTTTAGCATTAATATACTTCATCGGATGGGCAGTAGTTATCCTAGTATTAGAGTTGTTCAAATCACCCAGCAGACCTTTGGCAAGGTTTAGCAACTGTCGCCTTAAGCCTACAACCGGGATCGACAGCTTAATGGCTAAATCAAAGCAATGAATGGACTCAAATGTTGAAATTTCTCGTCAAATAGACTTTTATTTTGCCAGCTTTGGAGATTTTCGTCGGACAATATAAGCGAGCGGAGACTCAAGGAGTCACAAATAAGTCTACAGACTAAGTGTAGAATTGTCTATTAGACCAAAGCCATTAGGTAAAGAAATGAAGAAGGGAACTTAAGAACCAGTAGTGTCAGTTGTGAAATATAATTCAGATATTTAGTTTTATTTGCAGATTGGCGTGATTTTCTGCAAAGAAACAGTATTTGCGCGTCTTAGCTTCATTTCAAATCAGAATGTTTTTGGTGGGATTAATACAAACTGTTGACGGACGGGGCTTTAAATTTTGTGATGACAATAATGACGACCGACAAGCCTTGTCTGTTCGCTGATATATAGTTCAATGTTTAACATTAAATCTTTCATCCACTTACTTCATCCAATTATTTTCTCATACATTTTTCGAACGGGTCTTTTGTTTATATCCTGCGACTGTATTGACTGCTTTACTTGATCATTTTTATTTATTAGACTCGTTTACGGAAAGTTTCATCACGCAATTAAAATGTAAAAAAATCACATAAAAAACCGTATACAACGCAATCTATGATATATGCCAGTTGTTACTGCACTCCTCTTAAATCTTTGATAGATTTTTGGTGTTTATGTTGGCCCCTCAATGATTTATATTTACAATTGTACCCGCGTAGGTAACATGGCGCTCAGATTCCAGGTTTTTATATTATTTTAATTTATGTTGCATTAATTAGTTACGTAATAAATAATACATTTATGTTGTTTTTCTTCTAGATTGAGTGCATTTCCCTACACTGTTCGCTGCATTTGCATTGTTCAGTGCACTCCCATAACACCTAATCAAATTAATTTAGTCAATGTAGAAATGTAGTAATAACAAACAAGATTCAGTTCATCACTGTTCTGCCTACTTCATATCATTTGCAGTCCATATATAGAATAGATTTAATTCTAACAAGCATAGCTGGACTTGTGTATGTGTAACAGGTAAAAATAACTTTGCCAAAACTATTTGGTATGGCAAAGCTATACGATCTTTACAAATTGACAAAACAGTAAGGTGGTATATAAAAGTGCATTCAGGGTCCTGGACTATTTTGAAGATGAAGAAAGTAGGTAATTTGAAATTATGAAATTGTGTTACAGATTTCAGAAGACTGACAAAACTAGCGTATGTTATAGTATTTTAAGAAAGATAGATCTAGGAACAGAAATAAGAGAAATTCTTTAAAATGTATTACGTAACAAAGACAAAATATTAATAAGTTGAGTCAAGTCAGAATAATCAAAGCTTATGTATTTGGAAGAATCATGTATGTATTTCTCAGTAAAGCTTTCAGACACCACCAATCTTGTTAATGATCTGTGTATAAATCTGAGCCTATATGTATGTACGTGACCTACTTGTTACTATTTAAGCTCTACAATTGTAGGTTCCTACTTAAGTATTCAACACGTGTTTAATCAAACGCGACCGTTGTCTACATGTCAATTATTCTGAGTACCTATCTACATACTACGGTGTTATGATTATTAAGATGCAAAACAAAAGTTAGATTAGCTTTGATTTAATTAACTTTTAATGTATATGTGGAATTGCGTTCTCATGAGTGATAAACTTCTTTAATATCATGATGATGAATGCCATAACTCAGAGTTATATTAAAATAAGTTTCGCATAAACTATTACATATTATTAGTATAGGATTTAATGTAAATAACATTTTTATTGTATTACTAGCTATGTCCCGCGGTTTCACCCGCGTTAATGTAGTTTTTGGGGTAAAAGAGTAACAAATATAAATCCATACATCTATACTCACAAACTTTCACATTTATAATTTTAGTAGTATGTGTACCTCTAGCGGTTTGGCAGTGCACGCCGGAATAGCTCGCAAATGGTTGATTTTTTCCTACTTACTTCGTCATATTTTGAACAATTCACACAATATCTTTATAAATTGTAGCCTATGTGTTAGTCTGATGTATAAGCTATATTATTGTAAAGTTTCACTAAAATCCATTCAGTAGTTTTAACGTGAAAGACTAATAAACATCCATCCATCCATCCATACTTACAAACTTTCGCGTTTATAATATAAGTATGATAAGCCTTTGATAGATGTTGTAGATATAATTAAAGTATAAATGTCTGACACTTTAATCTTTGATTATTTTTCGACACATGATCCTGTCTTCTCTCGTCTCTGAGGTTGGGCTCACTAACTACTTGACGACCAGACCACTTTATTCTGGGGTCGGCTTCCAGTCTAAGTAGCTATGTCTCAGATTAAACTAGCGATAGCCATCTGACCTTGAAACCCACAGCAAACCAGTAACCTAAATCTTTAGACACGGTGTTGTATCTATTAGGGATCTGATTATGACTTGATTTTTTATCAATAGATATTCTGATGATAGCCCTGACTGACGGCTTAACTTAAGACATACAGAGTCCCTTAAACAACTTGGATAATTGTTAGTTTTCACACAAAGATTTGCACAGCACTAATATGGAATCTACACCGACCGAATGCTGCGTCCACAGTAAGCAGACTAAGTTTAAGTATAATATACGCCTCATAAAAAGTAATAGCGGTTTTATGGAGTGAAAGACCGTGAACTTGTATGGACATAAAGTTTTTGAAATAGAACTTGGCCTTCGTAATATTCGTTCAAAATAAAGACTTACATATGTATTCAAAAACTAAGCAGTCATTTTAATCTTCTTACATGGAACAGTTGATATACCGTTTAAGAACTAGGCCTATAAAATATTCACGTTTGGATTTAGTAACATATTATGATAAAATTATGATAAATAATAATTAAATAATTAGCTTTAAATATCTCCACGGGATGATTTTAATGAAAGATTTTACATTGTTAATGAAGTATAATTAATTATGAAAGTTAAACTTTTAGAAAATTGTCAAAAAAAATTTCACCCGTCTATTGCATGTCTACGGTCTCCAAACGACCAAGCATAATATGGCGGCGTGCGGCGCCCATGGCTCCCATAGCCCCCATCAGCTGCCCGTGTAGCATTTACATTCCCAATCATTCGTGTAAGTGCTCCACGGTATTTGTGTTCTGAACAGTGTATTGATATAAATGTTTTTGTTTACTTGATCGTGATAGACAACGATACAGCTAGTGAGTCAAATAAACTGGACAACAAGGGAATTAGCAAGAATTGTGCGAAAACATTCAAAATGAATTAATGCCGTAAGGTTTCATAAAACTACACAGTTTTATTATAAATATATTGCAGTATTTAAATCCACTTAAAGTGAAATATAGACTAAAAAAACTATTAAACAATTCCTGGTTTTCGGCTCTTTTTATAAAACTTATTATGTAAGTACCTGCGGCGTTGTAGTGTGTCCATAAAGTTATGTATTCAAATCCCGGGTCGGGCAAGATAGAATTAATGAATATTTTGGTTTGAGGGCTATGCCATAATCGTCACGCTTACGCGCTTCTTAGACTAATCCTTTATCGTGATTATAGTCCACAGAGAAACGCTCTACTTCCCGATCTCTAAAATACATTCCATTGGGACTTCTACGCCAAGCAAGTGATGAGATGGGGTGATGATATTCTTCGCCATCATAAAGAACATATTTGTTGCCTTACCATAATCCTTAGGCATTATCATATTTCTTGAACCGATATAGTTTCCGTTAATATTGGTAATTTTGGCCTAAATCGAACCAGGAGGACAATAAACGGCGGGATTTGACGGTCACCGTAGCCTAGTTGGTAGTGCTCCTGCCTACGAAGCTGGTGGTCCTGGGTTCGAATCCCGGTAAGTGCAAATATTTGTGTGATGAGCACGAATATTTGTTTCTGAGTCATGGATGTTTTCTATGTATTTAAGTATATATCTATCTATATAAGTATGTTAATCGTCGCCTGGTACCCATAGTACAAGCTTTGCTTAGTTTGGGGCTAGGATGATCTGTGTGACATTGTCCCTAGATACTATTATTATTTGTCCCTAGATACTATTATAAAGTCTTTTCAATATTACATATTTTAGACAAAAGCCAAATCATAGACTATACACGTTAATTTTGAAAGCGAAAGCAAAGACGTGAACACATGATAAAGGTTTTCATAGTAGAAGCTTCATAATATAAGTTAAAACTTAAGTAATAACACTTCATGAATGCGAAAATTACTAACATTAGTACCTTCAGAGACAATGATAGTTTCATTTTGTACCTAACTCGTTAAGCCAAGTCTTCCCGAGGGTTGTATAAAGAGTTTAGGGATAGGTAACATTAGGTAGGTACCACCTGAATGTACTTATATTAATTTATTTAGTAAATTATATACGTGGGTGCCATTTGTGCAAATACCTTCCTCTTACTTGCCTAATAAACTGGAATAATTGCGTGTTGGTGTAGGTATAGACTACAAAGGAGATTTTTAGACGGATCGATGATTGCATCACAGATAAAACATCTTTTGTAGTGTATCGTTTATGAATCCTTTCATAAACGATACACTACAAAAGATTCCTACGTTACCATTTATTTTTCCTTTTGAATTTTTTCTGCACTTAAACATCTGCTATACTTTCTCGATTACATTCTTTATTTAAAATTAGTCAGTTTTCTTTAAATTAGTACAATATGATTATTACATTTACAATTATTATTATATGTATGCTTTTATTACTTTTATATTTTTTTAAGATGTGGTTTCTGTAATGAAATAATATTTGATTTTACTTATGATTGAAATCCTACTAATATTAAAAATGTGTAAGTTTGTATGTTTATGTCATATGGCGACTAACGAGCAAACGGGTCACCTGATGTTAAGTGATCACCGACGCCCATGTACACTCGCAACAACAGAGGAGTGCAAACAAGTGTTGCTGACCTTTCCCCCCACCCCGATGAGCACTTGCGACCTTACTGACAAACATTATTAAGGAATGTCTTCTGTAAGGTGGAGGTATTTCTCCCTCCAGTCGGGCTGCTCTTTGAGCGAATGAACGCTGTGCCCTACTTCTCTTAAACTTTTCTTGATTGTTATTATTTTAGTTGTATTAAACAAGTCAATGTCCTCACTAGGGTAATTAATCCGAATATTGCGGGGGACTTTACACCCATGAAATTCATGGGTGCAAAGTATACCCAGATTCAATCAATTAACTTAAACTTATTAAATGGGTCACACAAATAGTTGTCATGTACGAGATGTGCCCGAAACACGAACTCGCCGGTAGTACCTTAACCACCCATCTGATACATTAGCATAGCACTTTTATGGGAAATATTCTAGAAGTTGTATTTAGAATTAAGAAGACAAATTTAAAGAAAAATAATAAGCATTGCTTTATCGGCCCGATAAAAGCGAAGCTAAATGATATGTCACTATCTACGACGGCAAGATCTTGGCAGAAAACAGTTGGAACTGAAAAATCCGTCTCTAACAAGGTAATCCCAATTCTCTTTTGACGTATGTAGTCGGTAGGAACCAATTGGAACTTACTACTTATCTATGTTGTAATAGGATTTTACCTTTATGCACTAAAACAATTGATTTACAAGTAAATTACAAAGGTATGAGATCACTTAAAAATATGCGTAAGGTTTGCTAAGCAAAGACGAGCGTTAGTTAAATTGTGCTAGTAAAAGCGACAATTGTAGAGTTTGTTTATCAAATTAATATTTTATATTTTTTTAATGTAGAATGAGAATGTTACGGTTTTCTCAAGAGCCCACAGCTTGGGGCATGCAGTATAGGGTATGCTCGTTTGCCAACTTAGTTGTATATAAAAAAAACCACGTGATTATTGTCATTCCATTACCTGTACCCGTACCTACACCCGTATGCTGCTATAAACTATATCGAATTGTAAAACAATAATAATGAAGAGTAGTTTTTTTGCATATTCCAAACCGTATTTTATGAATTTAAATATACCATCATATTTTATCATTTATGTCACGTTTATCTACACCTAAACTGATTAACTTTCCTCAAATGTGTCAAAAGTAATGTATAAAATGAATTTCTGAACTCGAAACGAGTCGGAACTTTCCTTTTATTATCGACTTGAAACTGAAAATCTTTTATCGGTGTTCGGGCAAAGTATTCAATTCTTTTACCATTCTTTGGGCTTAGTATTTTAAATTAACATTTTTTTCCTAGTCATGGTGCCACACATATTTGTGGAAGTTTACGAAGTCAGGACGAGCGACAAGTGCGTCTTCTCGTACGTCAAAGTAAACTCGATTTTGTATAGATTTAATATAAAATTTTAATTTACAATCTTATTCCAATATATAGTGTACTCTAAACTGAACTACATTGATTAATGGGCACTTGGGTGAAATCAGAGAAAATCAACAGTGATTTTCTCTGTTTGGCCGTGTGTAAATAATATCCCAGGATATTATTATTATTATAAATAATTCAACACACGAATTTGATATTTTATGCCAGCACTTCATCACTCGCGTTGTCTTCTTTCAGCATTTTATACAATGGTGTGCCGTCCCATTGGACTATGAAGCAAAGAAAAGTATGGGAATATAATTAAATATTGACCATGGCTTCAGTTAGTCGGTCAGTTCATCGGGCATCGTTAGTCATCATCAATATTATTTTATATCTCAACAGAGATAAAATAATATTATTATTTAGTTTAAATAGTTATTTCAACCAAATTATTAACATCAACCTGTTCAATCAATCATTCATTAACCTGTCTTACAAGATTGTACAAATGGCGGCCATATCGCTATGTGCAACTGCTTCCAATCGTGGGATGGTCCAGAAACTTGGCTATATTTATTGAAAGGATTTGTTTCAATGACTAATATAGTTAACACCAATATTACAGATGTTTATAATCAAAATACTATTTAATTTTTATTAAGCCATTTCATTATGATATAAGTGCGAATTATTTTTACTATGTTGATTTCATAAAATATTATAATATATTAAAATTAAATACCTATAAATAAAAAACTGAATTTAAATCGACGCCTGCGGGTAAGGTGCCCAGAAAGCTGGCAAAATTATTGGAATAGCCAGGCTATTACGTTGTTTTAAGTACGAGCCAGCTCTCTGGTCACCTGGCGACTTGATAAGATGCCTGCACAGCTCTCTGACGAAAACCTGTGCTTCTGGGCCCCACGGACCCATTGTTTCCACCCCAAAGGGAAGAGCAATATATCCTTCACCGATGGATATTTATTTTCTTCGCTTACGCTACGTCCTACGTAGGCGGTTCAAAGCGAACGCGATTATGAAGCGGTGACACGCGAGTTCGATGCGATGCGGTGCGACGCGGCGCCATGTCCTACGTGCACCCGAATCGCCTAGCGCAGCCGCCACCGACGCCGCAAAAACACGACGGCAGCGCATCCAGTTCGCGCGAAAATATCAAGCCATCTGATCGCGTTCGCTTCATTTCGCGCCGCTCCGCACCGCGTTTGGTCACGTAGGGCACTTCAATAGGTTTCGACTGTTTGTTGATTTCGCGCCGCGCCGCGCCGCTTCGCGTTCGCATCTAGATCGCTCACGCAGGACGTCGCGTTAAGGTCCTCCGCGGATTCAGCCACAACTCCCGCCTCCCTCGAGCTGATTGGTAGGTGGGAGAGAGCCCGTGTGTCAACACTATCTAATTTAAATGTATGTAACTTTAATCACAATTTGTTGCCCAACATAAAATAAAGTATTTCATAAAAACGTCTAGAGATTACTATTGAGTAAAATTGCGTGTTACCTAAGTACCTATCATCATATGAAAAATCTAATTCCAGCGTTTCACTTCAACATAGCCTTCCTTAAATAATATAATATATATGAATATAAAATAATATATGAAAATAATAATCCATGATTATTTGTTCTGTGTCTGGGTGCAATCTATCTATAATATGTATGTATTACGAAATATAGAAGTATGTTTATCACTAGTCTTGTTGCATTGTACAGGGTCTGCCTGCTTTGGGATCCAATGGCAGTGTATTAATTGTTCCAAGATACAAATATTATCATATACAAAAATTGTGTATTATCAAATACGTAATGACAGGTGACGAGAGAATTCAGCTTTTAATTCGTAGGCGGACCGTAGACGATTTTGCCAATCTTAAATGACGGCATTTAAGATTGGCAAAATCGTCTACGGTCCTGTATTAAAAACAGGCGTAGTCATTTTGAATAATAATTATATTTTATTCTTGATTATTATCTACCTAACGTATAATGAAAATTTAAAAAATATAAATTAGTTATTAAAACAGTTACGCAACTTTTATTTCGCCTCAAAACTTATGAACACACGAGGTATAATGTGTAAACCTTTTTTATTTAAATGTAATAAGAAGTAGTGTAAAATTAAGACTTATTGAAACCAGGTTGAACTAGTTTCAACTTAATCAACGACTCCAATACAGGTGGTTACGTAATAGCGCCATATTGTTGTAAAGTCCGAGAGTAACTCGACTTGGCGGTGTCACGTCCGTGCCCCTAGTTTTAATAACTGTCAGTAGGTAGGTACTCGATAGAGGTGTTGAACGAACCATCAGCGAGCGGCTCAAAAAATTTTATGAACCGCTCTAACTTATTACTATAACAAACTGTCCGATAATTGAAACTAGTTCATACACTTGCGCACTTAGGTTTCTACGTGCTGCGGTTGCCAATAGAAACTTATATTTTTTTCTTTCCTATGGACTTTCTTTACTTAACTAGTTTGTTGCTTGATTCTTAAAGTAATGATTAGTGTATAAGGAAGGCTATGTTGAAGTGAAACGCTGGAATTAGATTTTTCATATGATGATAGGTACTTAGGTAACACGCAATTTTACTCAATAGTAATCTCTAGACGTTTTTATGAAATACTTTATTTTATGTTGGGCAACAAATTGTGATTAAAGTTACATACATTTAAATTAGATAGTGTTGACACACGGGCTCTCTCCCACCTACCAATCAGCTCGAGGGAGGCGGGAGTTGTGGCTGAATCCGCGGAGGACCTTAACGCGACGTCCTGCGTGAGCGATCTAGATGCGAACGCGAAGCGGCGCGGCGCGGCGCGAAATCAACAAACAGTCGAAACCTATTGAAGTGCCCTACGTGACCAAACGCGGTGCGGAGCGGCGCGAAATGAAGCGAACGCGATCAGATGGCTTGATATTTTCGCGCGAACTGGATGCGCTGCCGTCGTGTTTTTGCGGCGTCGGTGGCGGCTGCGCTAGGCGATTCGGGTGCACGTAGGACATGGCGCCGCGTCGCACCGCATCGCATCGAACTCGCGTGTCACCGCTTCATAATCGCGTTCGCTTTGAACCGCCTACGTAGGACGTAGCGTAAGCGAAGAAAATAAATATCCATCGGTGAAGGATATATTGCTCTTCCCTTTGGGGTGGAAACAATGGGTCCGTGGGGCCCAGAAGCACAGGTTTTCGTCAGGGAGCTGTGCAGGCATCTTATCAAGTCGCCAGGTGACCAGAGAGCTGGCTCGTACTTAAAACAACGTAATAGCCTGGCTATTCCAATAATTTTGCCAGCTTTCTGGGCACCTTACCCGCAGGCGTCGATTTAAATTCAGTTTTTTATTTATAGGTATTTAATTTTAATATATTATAATATTTTATGAAATCAACATAGTAAAAATAATTCGCACTTATATCATAATGAAATGGCTTAATAAAAATTAAATAGTATTTTGATTATAAACATCTGTAATATTGGTGTTAACTATATTAGTCATTGATATTAGTAGTCTTGAGTGAATATATAAATGTATGTGTAACTCCCTTACGATTTCACCCTAAGAAATCTGGTACCTACAAACACTGGTAAACAAATCCTTTCAATAAATATAGCCAAGTTCCTGGACCATCCCACGATTGGAAGCAGTTGCACATAGCGATATGGCCGCCATTTGTACAATCTTGTAAGACAGGTTAATGAATGATTGATTGAACAGGTTGATGTTAATAATTTGGTTGAGATAACTATTTAAACTAAATAATAATATTATTTTATCTCTGTTGAGATATAAAATAATATTGATGATGACTAACGATGCCCGATGAACTGACCGACTAACTGAAGCCATGGTCAATATTTAATTATATTCCCATACTTTTCTTTGCTTCATAGTCCAATGGGACGGCACACCATTGTATAAAATGCTGAAAGAAGACAACGCGAGTGATGAAGTGCTGGCATAAAATATCAAATTCGTGTGTTGAATTATTTATAATAATAATAATATCCTGGGATATTATTTACACACGGCCAAACAGAGAAAATCACTGTTGATTTTCTCTGATTTCACCCAAGTGCCCATTAATCAATGTAGTTCAGTTTAGAGTACACTATATATTGGAATAAGATTGTAAATTAAAATTTTATATTAAATCTATACAAAATCGAGTTTACTTTGACGTACGAGAAGACGCACTTGTCGCTCGTCCTGACTTCGTAAACTTCCACAAATATGTGTGGCACATGACTAGGAAAAAAATGTTAATTTAAAATACTAAGCCCAAAGAATGGTAAAAGAATTGAATACTTTGCCCGAACACCGATAAAAGATTTTCAGTTTCAAGTTGATAATAAAAGGAAAGTTCCGACTCGTTTCGAGTTCAGAAATTCATTTTATACATTACTTTTGACACATTTGAGGAAAGTTAATCAGTTTAGGTGTAGATAAACGTGACATAAATGATAAAATATGATGGTATATTTAAATTCATAAAATACGGTTTGGAATATGCAAAAAAACTACTCTTCATTATTATTGTTTTACAATTCGATATAGTTTATAGCAGCATACGGGTGTAGGTACGGGTACAGGTAATGGAATGACAATAATCACGTGGTTTTTTTTATATACAACTAAGTTGGCAAACGAGCATACCCTATACTGCATGCCCCAAGCTGTGGGCTCTTGAGAAAACCGTAACATTCTCATTCTACATTAAAAAAATATAAAATATTAATTTGATAAACAAACTCTACAATTGTCGCTTTTACTAGCACAATTTAACTAACGCTCGTCTTTGCTTAGCAAACCTTACGCATATTTTTAAGTGATCTCATACCTTTGTAATTTACTTGTAAATCAATTGTTTTAGTGCATAAAGGTAAAATCCTATTACAACATAGATAAGTAGTAAGTTCCAATTGGTTCCTACCGACTACATACGTCAAAAGAGAATTGGGATTACCTTGTTAGAGACGGATTTTTCAGTTCCAACTGTTTTCTGCCAAGATCTTGCCGTCGTAGATAGTGACATATCATTTAGCTTCGCTTTTATCGGGCCGATAAAGCAATGCTTATTATTTTTCTTTAAATTTGTCTTCTTAATTCTAAATACAACTTCTAGAATATTTCCCATAAAAGTGCTATGCTAATGTATCAGATGGCCCAGCATATAGAATGAGGTCTCAACAGTTCTGTTATATGTATTTCTTTATCATGTGCAACTGATATGTATTTTGCCTTACAACCACATATATATTAAACAATTCTAATATTTTTCTTGTTGTTACAACAGGGAGAAAGAAAAATATTAGAATTGTTGCGTGTCTAGATATCTTGTTAAGTATGGACGTTAGTCCATACTTAACAAGATATAACAAGACAGCGTGTCAAGCCAAGTTCAAGCAAAGGAACTGGCTAGCCAGCGCCAAGTGTAATATTACACGAATCAATTGGTGCCACTAGACATTATACATTTTTGGCTACTATTTTGTCACCTAAGTCTTATCTATTCTGCGCCTAAGTGAACACAGGAGTTGAAGTGAATCTAAAGCCCCAAGAAATTGGATATCTCAATTTGAGCTACGTTTAGCCTTTGAATCTGTTATAAAAACAATTTTCATATTAGAATAATGCATAAGTATTTTGAAGCAGGTGTTGAAATATTTTTCATTTCAATGATGCGTATAATGTATGATAAAGCTAAAGCCTACAAATACTTTCAAAAAATATTGATAACTAAGTTATTATCTCTTAGAGAATATTGAAATAAGAAAACTGTGAAGCTTTCTTGATACCAGCTAGAAATTGAATTCTTATCAAATGCCATTTATAATGAAGTTCTGCAGTTTGACGGGCACATGATAATGAGTGTTCGACATCTGAGAAATAAGATCATAACATGAATGAGACAATTATGGCATCGAGGACATACATAAAATTAATGAAACGAAAATCTATAGGGTGAGGGAATGACTATTGGATATCGGAGTCCCTTAGATCACATACATCAAACAATTGGCCATTTTGTCACATCACTTACTGTTAGTTAGTGTCATGTTATCCACTGTTGCTAAAACATTTCAATTTTAAATTTAAGATAACCGAATTACGGCCACGGCGGCCAGTTTTATTGGAGACTAGCCAATTGTGCAGGACATATTATAGTGCACAAGTGTGTGCGCAAACATGGGGGCACTTTCTATCATCATATTCCATCACTCTCATGATCCGATGGGACGCCTAGCGATACGACTGGAAAGAGTACAGGTACAGGACCGACGGCTTTACGTGCTCTCCGAGGCACGGGGGTGTAATACCACCAACTTCCAGACTTCGGGCTGATACTGCGAAATTTCTTTTACCGGAAAAATGAAGTTGTCAGTGAATTGTATGTACATCTTGGTGAAGATTTAGGAATTTTAATTCACAAAAGGTAAGGGTCCATTATATTTTAATTATTGGAAACATATTTACGTAGCTGGTTGTACAGACGCCAGCACATACAGCTACCCCAATCTGTCAAATTTATTTTATCGATTTTCAACTTTATCACATAAACATAAGGTTCACTTTCAATTGGGGAAATGTGACAGATTGGGTAGCTTGATTTGCTGGCGTGCGTCGGTACATTTAGCGAGGTTTATTATCAGTCTCACCTGCACTTATTATGTTATATATCTGTTAAATAAAAGATGACGCAGTATAAGAAAAACACGTGTGAGTTAAACGTTATTGACATAAATAGTCTTACCTAAAGTAATTATATTTAGGGAACCATTTTTGAATGCCGATTGAGGAAAAGATTTAGTTAAGCACATGGATTTCCCTATACTTATATTTATTCGTATGGAAATTGGCAAAGCTAGTTTTTCCCTGTTTTCTTATTTCCGAGACATACACTAGAAAATTAATCATAATACCGTATCCATTTTCAATATTTTACGTCATCCAGTGCACGCACAATCGCCGTACCTACCTCAAACGTTTAAAATTTATGATCTTTGGGTTTCCCGCAGATTAAGGCTACAACAAAACTGAAGACAGGTACTCACATAATACAGGTATAATAGTCATAGATATACACAACATAGATCAGCTAACTGTCCAAATCAGATGTGATTAAAAATGAAAACTTCTATGTGAATTTTTACCAAATTGCTGAGAGTGTAGTTTGTATAAAATAAAACTTATAGTAAAAAAAATGTTAATTCCAGTTCTTAACAACCTTGTAGCAATTTAACATGTAAGCGTTTCAGTGTTTGTGATATATTACATAAAGTTTGTCACAAAGTTAGGGTCTGACGAGAATAATTGAATGAATTCTTTATTTACAAGAATCAGACAAGTTTGTTGATGTCTGACAAGTTGTGTTGTGATTATATCTAAATTTAATTACATAATAAAGTATTAAGAATTTTTGATTCAGTAATAGTAATACAATATGAATAATTAATGAAGTCAACATAGTAAAATATTAATAGGTGACGTACAGACGCCAGCACATATCGTAATACTTACAATAATGTACAATACCTGTAATATTTCAGCCACTATTTTGACCAGTAAACTATTTTACCAATAAAGAAACAATGAAGTATTACATTTTTTATATAATTACCCTATTCATATTGTTTTTATATCGTACAGACGCCAGCTACCCCAATCTGTCAAATTAATTTTATAGATTTTCAACTTTATCACATAGGCATAAGGTTCACTTTCAATTGGGGAAATTTGACAGATTGGGGTAGCTTGATAGTGGCTGAAATATTACAGGTATTGTACATTATTGTAAGTATTACGATATTACATTCAATGAATATAACACTGGCTTTGTAGCTGACGGCGAAGAAAATCACCACCTCATTTCATCCCGTGAGGAGTGTAAAAGTCGGCCCGAAAGAACATCTCCATGAGCACGGGCAGCAGCGTCTCTTTGTGTAACTATCATAATGAGGTAGCAAACCCGTCTGCCAAGCGCGAGCGTGGCGATTACGGCATATCCCTCCAAATGATGGACTCCATTGTGAAAATCTTTTGGGAAGGGTTTTGTCTAACAGTGAAAGTCATAACTTATACAGAAGGCGCATTATATAAATAACTAGCGGCCCGGTACGTGCTTCGCTACGTATAAGGCATAGTGATAAAAAAAAATGATTATTAAGTTCATTTATTCAAACAAAAAAAATTATTTTAAATTGCTAAAAGATGGTGATTTTACACTTTTTCAAGACTTTTTTAAAATTTTCTCTACGTACAAACCTTCCCTGGACTTCCACGAATAATTCAAGAGCAAAATTAGCCAAATCGGTAAAGGCGTTGTTGAGTTATAACATTACAACGAAAAGTGGCATTGATTTTTATATACATTGATGAAGTATTTATTATTTAAGTTTGGGCAACTCGTAAAAGAATTGGTCAATTAGCCAGTTTTGTGTCTGTTTTTGAAACATTTCAGACTCGGAGCAACGACGGGCCCGTAACGTGGGTTAATTTGCACGACCTTCCAGTCTTCGCGGCACACCAGTGATGAATATGAAGAATTTTTAAACAATTAAAATATCTGTCATATTCCTAACCCTCTATAGTAAAAATGTAAATTGAACCATACCAAATACAAAAAGTAATTTACTTAACATAAACTCAAAGTACCTGCTTCAATTTGTTTTAATCGAGAGGACGGTACTGAATTTCAGTAGGTACAAGTTCTGGACGATGCAATACGCCAAATTTATGGAAAAAAAACAACTGAATGCTAAGTCTATTGTATCATAAATTATCTACTAAATAACCTCGTGGTGGCGATCAGTTGCGTTCGGCCTCACATCGATGCACCGAGTTTTCATTTTTAATCATCGACATCAGCGAAGCGTGAATCATGGGCAGTTACGAAGACTTGAAGAAGGCAGTAATGAAGCAGTGGTTTTCTATGAGAAGGTACACGGAAAACAAAAAAAACAATTATTGGAAGTATATTGACATTAAAAAATTTTGTACATAATCATATGTTTATTTATTTATTATTAAAATATAAATGTAACCGTGTTAAAATTATAATATATACACTAACAATAATAAAAATTAGATAAAACTACAGAAACCCTATTTACACTAATAGGCGTCGAAGAATCCCTCCGCATCGCAGATGGAAAATGTGCCCAGAAGGCTGACCGCATTGCCACGCTGGATGGCGATGCTGATCCTCTGACCCAAATACAGGCCAGCCCTCTGGTCATGAGAAGCGTCGATCAATCTTTTAGCAATTTCGTGGAACAATAAATCTGCTTTAAAATGCTTTAAGGCCCCAGGGTCCTAAGATTTCTACCCCAAACGGCTCAAAAACATAAATTGCAGCCAAATTGGTGTATTTGCGCCGTTTAAGGGTTTCCGCTAAAACAGAAGCAGCCCCGCAGAACCTGATGTATGGGGAAGATGGGAGGGCGAGAGGGTGTCGTCACATTTTGCGTCCCACACCAGGGTCCTACCCATCTTCCTCGGCACTAAAGACATACCATCGGATCTCTTTCTATCATCACGAGCCAACCCGTTAAAACAATCGTTGCAATGACCCGATATCTAGTACTTATATCATTTTGGACTCAGCTTTCTGCCATTGAATTTGAATTGAATTTTGCAAATGTAGAAATATATAGATATATACACCCAGACTCACGACAAACAGACATGTTCATGCACATAAATATCTATCCAGGATGGGAATCCAACTTATCCAATCCACGATCTGTGGCGTGAAAGGAACTTTATCGATAGAAAATATAAATTTAAGGTAAGAATTCATTTTAAAAGATTTTTTTTGCTTGATTGATTTTTTTTGATTGATTGTTTTGATTAATTGAATTGTAAGAATTTTTCCATTTCACTGAAAGTTCTTTAAAATTTGTATTAAGTAGGAAATACCCAGAAAAACGATGGTAAATACATTTTCTAGGAACAGGAACCAATAAATATTTAAAGGTGGTTTTCATTGACTTACCGTATTAGTATTTATTCTTGGTCTGCTATGTTGCAAATATTACAACTAGCTGTGCCCCGCGGTTTTACCCGCGTCAAACTTTATAAATTATAGCCTATATGTTAATCCAGGGTGTCAGCTAACTCTATACCAATTTTTATCAAAATCCCTCCAGCCATTTAGCCGTGAAGAAGTAACAAACATACACAGTCACACACTCACACACTCACAACATTTCACTTTTATAATATTAGTGCGATAATTTATACACCAAATATAAATTATATAAAGTAAATGATTACAAATTAAATAAAAACAAAATGTAAATTTTAAGCAGCTATACGTCGGAACTTTCATAATTATAGTGTCGACCATAATTCACCAATGTAGGAACCTATTACTCAATTTCCCACGATTGTTACGTAGCGCGTAGCCTTACAATGCGTTTAGAAGGCAATCGATAACTCGCCTAATAGTTACGATAGATTAACGTACAATAAAATAACTGGAACTACCAAGTTAATGCTATCTAAAAGTTTTTCTTACTTTAAACGTAGAAGATATTAAGCGGGCAATATTGAAACGGCGCGCGGCGGAGTAAATCAATCATAGTTTTACTTTATTAATTTTCTTGAAACTTTAGATATCTGAAGAAAGATATTTTTCTCACTCAAACAAGGTTGATAATAAGATCCTGGGTTCGAATCCTGGATCGGCCAGAAAAATATATATTGGGGTTTGATTTGTGTAATGAAAAATTCTCGAGGCCCATGATTCTACGTCAAACTAATTAAACTACTTAATTACTGTTGTCCTTTCTGTGATAGATATTCCCGTCGTATCACTTCTACGCTCCGCATTGGATGAGATAGGACGGTGGTCTTCAACGCCGTCAACCATATTTTCACGGCAGTTTTTTTATACATAAAATAGGATGGCAAACGAGCAAGTGGGTCCCATGGACACTCGCAACACCATAGGAGCCGCAAGTGCGTTTTGCCGGCCTTTAAGAAAAGAATAGGCTCGCTTCTTGAAGGTTGCCATGTCAAACCGGATCGGAAATACCTCCGCAGCTAATTTCATAGGTTCATTTTAAATTGTCAAAAATACATTATAATAGATTATTTAATGAAAGAAAGAAAGAAAGAATATATATTTATTAGACACAAAGTACATCAGTATAAATTAAATAAAAGTAATAGTAATAAGGGTACAACACACAGAAGAATACATAAAAAAATGATACTTATAAATAACAATTAATACATTTTTCTATAACATAATTTTACGCACCTATTCGATGTGGTACCCATACTAAGCATCTTTGTGACTAAAAGGCCACAGTTCAGCATTCTGCCACAGATGACTGTAGCGCTGATTTTCAACTGTGGCCAACGGCCATCCATATAAAAATAAATATAAATATGACGGTGTAATAGAACATACTAAATAATGCAGGCAGTTGAAAAATTAAATAAATACATCCAGAAATAAAAACAGGTGGTAATAATTGATTTTGTTACAAAATATATGAATTAATAGGAATATAAATTACAATTTGAATTAAAATTAAAACGTACACTATTGTCACAGAATTGTTAACAAAACACTCGATTTCACATGTTAACTACTAAGTGTTGGAAAGCTGAATTTTCAAAGCCAACGATTTTATTTTTGATTTGAAATTAACAGGATTGTTTTTGGATTCAGTGCATTCAGTGATATAATTTTCTAATATGCTTATCTTATAAGTATTCCCAAAGTGTGTGTTAGTTTATTTATTACCTTCTCACGCCTTAGCTCCAAAGCTTTTATCGTGTACATATGTGTTTTGTTTCTACAGACGCCAGTACATCCAGCCACCCTAATCTGTCAAATTTCTTTCATATATTTTCAACGTTATCACATAAGCATAAGGTTCACTTTCAATTGAGGAGATTTGACAGATTGGGGTAGCTTGATGTGCTGGCACTGTACATATTATTATTATGATGATATTTGGGTCCAGAATTATTTTTTATTTTGTTTCATTTGTTTTGCTTTTCGACTACTGATTGAACAGGTCTGTCTGAAATTTGGTACAAGGTAGATATTAGTCCGAAGTAACATAATTGACAGAAAACCATACAGCAAAAGTTATGGGTGGCCTTAAAAGAAAATTCAAGGGGGTATTTGTAGGAGGGTATAAAGTTACTTCATTATGCAGTATAAAAACGTATATACAATCTATTCTGATTCTGCTGTATGGAGACGGCATAGAGTATTATTATCACCCCATCTCATCCCGTGGGAGGCGTGGAAATCGCCCCGAGGGAATATCTACTAGATAACGGGCACCAGCGTTTTTCTGTGAACTGTGACCATCAAAGTCTGCCGAGCGTGGCGACAATGGCATATCCCCCATTCTTTGGCGAGGCTTTTGTCCAGCAGTGGACGTAATTTGGCTGACATGATTGTGATTCACAGATAGTGGCCTTACTTATGAAGAAAAATAATACTTGATAGAAGCCCGTTAAGTGTTTGATAAACAGATAACTTTTTATATGGGCCATATGCCACCTATGCCACCTTCGCTGGGTTAATGATAAATTTATTTATTTATTAATTAATAATATAATATTTTTTGTTCAAATTTTTATGTTCCTTTTTTTCACATCATCATCATATCATCCGAAAGATGCCCACTGCTGGACAAAGGCCTCCCCCAAACATCTCCACAATTGCCGGTCTTGCGCTCTCCGCATCCAGCAACTTCCAACGACCCTGACAATATCATCAGTTCCTTTTTTTAGTTAACTTTTATTCAAATTTTAATGATGGTTCTTTTTTTATTTTTTATGTTTAAGTAACATTTGTTATATAGTTTTAAGATAATTAATGTAAGGTTTTCGTTAATTGTGTTTAGTTTAGTTAGTGACAATTTTTCCATGAATGTTGTATACATCTGTAGAAATTTAAATCTTAATCTGATTACTTTTTAATTGTTTAGTGTTAGGCCGATTATTTATCTATTATAATAAACCACTTTTTGCGGGCACCCATCTATTAATAGACCACGCGCTTAATGCACCTCACGATAGCTAATAGACCCGTGGGAGTAACTGGCATTGATCATCTTTGTTAAAATACTATTAGACTAATCACAATGAAAAAGGCAATTCTATTGTATTGTCATAAAGTCACTCGTTAAAGCTATGTTATGAAACGCTTACTTAGAAATGACTTAATATTCACATTGAACTGTGATCTCTATGTTAATGACAAACGATAACCATTACACAGAATAATATCTTATGTCATTGATGTTAACACCACATTAAATAGGAATGCTCAATTCTGCAGACATTATCATATTGTACCAAATTGTGTCATTGGTTTAGCGGCAACATGTTCAACCCGTGATAATGAAATTTCGAGTTTAATACAGTAAATAGTCTGCATTCACCGCGAATGCCAGCAACGTCCGTCATGACTCTTAATGCATTCGTATCGATGAAATGCCGTCTCTTCGTGTACTAAGGTGGAACGACAGTTGCCCAGAACGTTCCTGAAACAACCGACCCTCAGATATATCTGAGTGTACTCTCACGTAGTACACTCAGATATATCTGAGGGTCGGTTGTTTCAGGAACGTTCTGGGCAACTGTCGATAAATGGATGTGCACAATGTTCGAATGCACGCTAGTGCGACACACTGAAGATCGACATCTCACTGAACGATCAATTTTTAGGTTTAGGTTTGGATCGGTTCGGTTAGGTTAGGTTAGGTCCCATTCAAATATTTATATTCGGTGGGAACGGTAGTTTTTCGGATTGGTGTGCCCTGGGCATGGGCGCTGGCTTTTTCCTGTGCTTGCATGGGGATAAGCCACCGTCCGTGGCGAATATTCCGACATCTTACGCCTCTGTTCCCCCTTCTATTCACTAGAAGGGGAGTACTCAGAGGCAGCAAACCCTCACGCCCCAAGCTTAGCTGCCCAGCGAGGGGTTGTATGACCAGGGGGCAATCTGGTCCAAAGGGTAGCATTTCTATGTGTTATGAGAAATGTCGGCTTTGGGAAACAAATTACCCCAGGAGGGTACCAGCTGCGCTGGAGAATCCCTCCCAGGTCCTCACGGATCTGGCAGCCCCACCGTATCTGGGGGGGGCAACCAAAGCTCTAAAACCGCGGAAGCCGCGGAGAAGGTGCGCACGCCCAGTTTTGCGCACCCGATGGAGGATGACGAAGTGGTGCAGGAAGGGGTTGCACGCGGTGCAAGGAGGAGCAGGCGGACCACGAGGTCGAGGTCTCGTCCAGCCACCCCTATTTCCGCTTGCAACAGCCGAGAAGGCGCCAGTCCCAACAGGGACCAAATGTCCGAGGAGGACACAAGCGGCTGCGCGTCCAGGTCCCGGTCCGGATCCATGCCCGGACAAAGGGATAGGAAGCGCAGCGGCTCCTTAAACGTGGAGAACCTGGTGGCCGCAAAGGTCTCCACGGCCCGGAGAGGGAAGGCTCGCGCGGTTCCGAGCGTAGTCATCGCTCGGATGCCGGAGCTTGACGGGCGGGGTCGCTTCGTTGCGGCAGCTCCAGTGGAGCACACGGAGAGCGCGGAGAGCGACCCCAGCCTCGCCATAGCTGACTCTAGCGGGGGCTCGACTGTGTCCCTGCTGGGCAGCAACCGTGCGGAGGCCGCTGCTGCGAGGCGGTTGCAGCGAAAGGAAGCCGCGGCTGACGAGGTCAGCGAGTTGGCCCGGCAGGCTCGAGAGCGGCGCTCCGCTAGGATGGCTGCAGGGAGCTCATCGGCGGTGGCGCTCAGTCGCCAGGTTTTAGACGGAGTGGACGTGGTTCTGAGGGTTGCCACCAAATCGGGCAACCTGAAGGGCACGTTCACTCGAGCTCTGAAGGAGGCGGCTGACGGCATCCGGGAGGCGGTTGAGGTCCTCGCCAATCGCACCGGCACCGAGGAGACGGCGAAGTTGTGGGAGGAGAACGACCGTCTCCGATCGGAGCTGGAGGACCTCAAGCGGCAGATGGCCGCCCAAAGGACAGCTCCCGCAGTCGCCGGGTCCTCTCCTGTCGCGACCCCATCGCCGGCTCCATCGCCGGCCTGTTTCTCGACCCCTGCACTTGTGGATGCGGAGGTCGAAAAGATCGTCCGCGTCTGCATGATGCAGTGCGGCAAGATGGTCGGTGCCCGCTTCGAGGCCATAGAGGCAAGGCTCCTCCCAGCGGAGTCCGTCCGCCCTCCACTCGCCGGGGACGGGCGGAGGAGGGAGGTTGTCCACGAACGGGGCCCGGCAGCCGTGTCGGCTAAACCGGGATCAGGGAGGACAGTGGCGCCCAAGCCCGCGCCTCAAATGTCCACCACCCGGACAGCGGGACCTCCGGCGGGATCTACAGCGGCGCCTCCGGCGGCTGCGCCTGGGCCTAGCGCTGAGGCCTGGACGACGGTCGTCAAGAGGGGCCGCAAAAAGAAGAAGGCGGCGCCGCCAGCACCAGCACCCGCTGGAGCACCGGCACCTAAGAAAGCGCAGGGACCGCCTAAGGTCAGAGCCCCACGCTCCGCGGCTGTAGTGATAACACTGCAGCCCGGAGCCGCCGAAAGGGGCATTACGTATAAGGCGGTCCTGACCGAGGCAAAAGCCAAAGTCGCGTTCCCTGACCTTGGCACACCGTCCGGCTTTAGAATAAAGTCGGCGGTGACGGGGGCGCGGCTCCTCGAGGTGTCGGGTGACTCCAGCGGGGCGAAGGCGGACATCCTGGCCGCCAAGTTGAGGGAGGCCCTCAACCCGGAGGACGTCCGGGTCTCCAGGCCGGTGAAGACCGCGGAGTTGCGCGTTGACGGCCTGGATGACTCGACCACTCCGGCTGAAGTTGTGGCGGCTGTTGCCCGGGTCGGTGGATGTCGACCCGAGGATGTGCGGACGGGCGACATTCGCGCCGACTCCTCCGGACTCGGCTACATCTGGGTACGGTGTCCGGTGGCGGCGGCGAGCAAGATTGCCAGCGCTGGGCGACTGTTGGTGGGGTGGGTTGCAGCCAGGGTCAAGCTGGTGCAGCCCAGGGCTATGCGGTGCTACCGTTGCCTGGACATTGGGCATGTCCGGGCGCGATGCACCGCTGAAACTGACCGCAGCGAGGAATGTTATCGCTGCGGCCAGCCCGGCCACAAGGCGGCCCAGTGCTCTGCGGCGCCAAACTGCAGCCTCTGTACAGCTGCAGGGAGGCCCGCGGGGCACAGAGCGGGCGGCAAGGCGTGTGGCGCACCCGCCAACAGGAAGAAAAAGGGATCCAAGGCTGCCGGGGGCTCTTTACCCCCCCGACAGCCTGGCTGCCCTTCGGCCGACTCCCGGCCTGAGAGGGGTGCGGAGGGAATGGACACGGCCTAATGGCGCTGTTCCATTTCCTCCAGGGCAACATCAACCACTGCGCCAGAGCTCAGGATCTCTTGCTCCAGAGCATGGCGGAGTGGTCGATTCGCGTGGTGGTGGTCGCTGAGCCGTACTTTGTCCCCCCCAGGGATAACTGGTTGGGAGACTTGGACGGCTTGGTGGCCATCATTGGCGGGGCTCTGGTCCACCCGTCCCGAGGGCACGGCTGGGTAGCAGCCCTCGTGGACGGAATTGGTACGATTGGGGCGTATTTTTCGCCCAACAAGAGTCTCGCCGACTTCGAGAACTTCCTTGTCGAGTTGGGTGCCGTCGTAGGCCGGCTCCACCCTCGCCCCGTGCTGTTGCTCGGGGATCTCAACGCCAAGTCTGCGGCGTGGGGATCTCCGGTAACGGATGCCCGGGGTGAGGTGCTGGAGGAGTGGGCGGTCACGACTGGCCTGACCGTCCTAAATCGGGGGTCGGTCCACACTTGCGTACGGCAGCGGGGCGGTTCAATAGTGGACGTCTCGTTCGCTAGCCCTGCTGTCGCGAGCCGTGTCCGTTGTCGTGCGTGAGACGTTGTCGGATCATCGGTACATCCGTTTCGACGTCTCCGCCCAGACCACTGGCGGCCGCGGTCCACCGGCCCCGCGAACGGACGGTCCGCGCTGGGCGCGTAAGCGCATCGACAGGGAACTTCTCGAGGAGGCCGCCATTGTCCAGGCCTGGCACCGGGAGTCGGCGGCGAACGGACCCGTCGACGTCGAAGAGGAGGCGCTGTGGTTCCGCGGGGCGATGACGCAAATCTGCAACGCGTCTATGCCCCGGGTCCACACACAGACAGGAAGGCGCCAGGTGTACTGGTGGACCGCCGAGATCGCGCAGTTGCGCGTCGCGTGCGTGGTGGTCAGGCGCCAGTACACCCGATACCGGAGGAGACGTCGTCGGGTCCCTGACGAGGAGGCCGCGCTGTATGAGGTGTACCGCGCGGCGAAGGAGGCTCTGTGGCTGGCCATTGGCGAGGCCAAGACGCGAGCCAGGGAGGAGATGTTGGAGACTCTGGACAGAGATCCGTGGGGGCGCCCTTATCGTGCGGTTCGAGGGAAACTTCGAGCCGCGGCGCCTCCAATCACGGAGAGTCTCCAACCCGAGCTGCTGGAGGAAGTAGTGGCAGCCCTCTTCCCGGCAAGAGCGGAGCATACGCCACCGCCAATGGCTTTGCCCACAGCCGCAGAGCCTACAGACGAGAACGTCATCAGCGTCCCAGAGGTGACACAAGAAGAGTTGAGGGCGGCCGTGATGCGGCTCCGGGCCAAAAACGTGGCTCCGGGGCCCGACGGGATTCACGGTTGTGCGTTGGCCCTCGCTCTGAAAGAGCTAGGTCCCCAACTGATGGGACTCTACACAGCGTGCCTTGAGCGGGGCCAGTTTCCCACTTTGTGGAAATCTGGTCGTCTGGTCCTGCTCAGAAAGGCGGGGCGCCCTGCAGACTCGCCGTCCGGGTACCGGCCCATAGTGCTGCTAGACGAGGTGGGCAAGCTGCTCGAGCGGATAATCGCAGCCCGCCTCGTCGGCCACTTGTGCGGAGCGGGGCCGGACCTGGACGAGAGCCAGTTCGGCTTTCGGCATGGGCGCTCTACCATCCACGCTGTGTCGAGGGTGAGAGTCCTGGCGGAGGAAGCGGTGTCCCGGGGTGGGGTGATGTTGGCGGTGTCCTTGGACATCTCCAACGCCTTCAACACCCTGCCCTGGAGTTGCATTCGGGAGGCACTGCGATATCATCGGGTGCCTTCCTACCTCCGCCACATCGTTGGGGCTTACCTAGCGGAGAGGTGTGTCACCTACGTGGGACGTGATGGCGGACACCGGCACTCAATGTCGTGCGGTGTTCCACAGGGTTCGGTTTTGGGCCCACTCCTGTGGAACATCGGGTACGACTGGGTGCTGAGGGGCGAACTCCAGCCGGGCGTGGACCTGACGTGTTATGCGGACGACACGCTGGTCACGGCCCGCGGGAGTTCGCACAGGGAGGCAGCGTTGCTGGCGACGGCTGCGGTATCACAGGTGGTGAGCCGCATCCGGCGCCTCGGCCTGGAGGTGGCCCTCAACAAGTCGGAGGCCATGATGTTCCATGGTCCCCGGCGGGCGCCGCCGCCCGGATCACACATTGTGGTCGGGGGGGTCCGGATCGCTGTCGAGCCTACCATGAAGTACCTGGGATTGGTGCTCGACAGCCGGTGGGACTTCGGACCCCACTTCCGGCGGCTGGTGCCTAAGTTGATGGGCGCGGCTGGGGCGCTATCAACGCTGCTTCCCAATCTGGGGGGGCCGAGCGCCGCCTGTAGGCGGCTCTACGTGGGGATCGTGCGATCGATGGCCCTGTACGGGGCCCCGATCTGGGCGGCTGACCTGACGGCCGGTAGCATTGCTGTTCTGCGGAGACCGCAGAGAGCTATGGCCGTCAGAGTCATCAGGGGATATCGCACGGTCTCCTACGAGGCGGCCTGTGTACTGGCCGGATCCCCGCCCTGGGACCTCGAGGCGAAAGTACTCGCGTCACTGTACCGGTGGCGCGAGGAGATGCTGGTGCAAGGCGAGCGGCCGATGCAGCGACACATGGAGCTGCGTCGGTCGCAGCTTCGCGAGGCCCTGGTGGCGGAATGGCGGGACAGGCTCTCGCGCCCAACCGCCGGCCTCGTCACTATCGAGGCGGTCCGGCCGGTACTCGAGCGCTGGCTCGGGAGGAGGCACGGCTCCCTGTCGTTTCGGGTGACGCAGGTACTCTCGGGGCATGGCTGCTTCGGGAAGTACCTGTGTCGCATAAACAGGGAGCCGGACGCCCGGTGTCACCACTGCGTCGACTGTCGGGAGGACACGGCGCTGCATACGCTGGCAGAGTGTGCCGCTTGGGAGGAGCAGCGCCGTGCCCTCATTTCTGGAGTAGGCAGTGACCTGTCGCTGCCGGCCGTCGTAAACTCGATGGTTGGCGGCGAAGAGTCCTGGGACGCGGTGGTTTCCTTTTGCGAGACAGTCATCTCGCGGAAGGAAGCTGCGGAAAGGGAGAGGGAGATTACATCCTCTCACCCGGCCCGCAGCAGACGCACCGGGCGTCGGCGGAGGGTGGACAGCGCCCTCTTCCGGCCCCCCTAAATGGGCCCAGGGGCGACGGACTCGGGGGTATCCGTCGCCCACTACACATCTGGACCCGAGGTGGCGGCGCGACGTGTTCCACGCGCGCCCCTCTTAGACGTTGCGGGGGGAGTTTAACACCTCACTCCCCCCTAATGCGAGGAGGCCCGCAATTATGGGCCAGCACCAGCCGGGGGTTGCGGAAGTATCGTATGTTCCCGCGACCCCTGGCGCAGGTGTGAGATGGAACACCGGGGTGGTTTTTAGTCAGTAGGAGTCTGACAGACCCCTCCGCTTCCCCCGAGGCGGAGGACATCCATGCAGGATTTTCCACCCCGCAAAAAAAAAAAAAAAAAAAAAAAAAAAAAAAAAAGGTTAGGTTAGAACATAACAAAACAACCAGTTACCAGAAGGTCAATCGCTTTTCACGAGATGTCGATCTTCAGTGTATCGCACAAGCGTGCATTCGAGCTATGGTGAGTCGCAGTACAGTTTTGTCGCATAATCGTTAATCGCACATCCATTTGTCGAGCTCACGTAGTACACTCGATTAATCTTCATGTCACTAACCATAGTTGTGGTTCAAATTCTAAATGAGGTGCCCTCAGGCGCGGGTAGGTATTTAGTATTAGTTTTATATTGGTAGACGGCCCGTTCCCACGTTCGCTTCGAAAGTGCGGTGAAGCTGAGAAAGCTAAAGTCATGTTTATAAATAACAAAATGGCTTTATTTTTGCCAAGCTACGTATATACATTTTTTATTCTAGTTCTGTTAAACTTACTCATAGATATTTCTCTGATATCACTAGGAAGTTATCTATAGAATACATTGCTCCATAAAAGAGTTATTACTTATTTCGTGGGTGGTATGTAACAGAAGGTTATGATTATATCTATCTAGTATTTATATTCTGAGTACCAATCAAATGAATCGCATAAGTGTAGGATTAAAGCAGGTGTTATGTGGAAGGAGGCATTGTTGCAATAAAGAAAGGAGAAACGTTACTTAAAGATTAAAAGTTCAATTGATACAATATATAAGTATTCCTGGAAAGTTACTTAAAGTCCTTGCAAGAATTTAAGACCTGTTTATAGTTTTTTAAACCAAATATAGAATTCATATATCATAGATTTTGTAAGCATTCAATCAAGTATGTTTGTATGACAGCTCCTCAGCGGCATTACAGTTATTACAACGTTTATGAATCAATCACCACTCAATCTAACCTAATTGTTACCATATTCACCACATGTGAAATTCTGTACTGTAATGCAGCCGACCATGTTTTGATAACCTCATAATGTCTAACAACCAATTAAGTAAACACTAAAACATATTGCGTAAGAAATAAATTTCAAAGCTATTAGCCTAAATGGTAAAACGTGAGAAAACAAAAGACCCTGTCTGCCTTATTTAGACAATAAGGGCGCTGTGAAGTTATTTAAGTACTTTACTTAGCTGACGGGTACAACTTGCCAGACAATGATTTAGGCTCAGCGTACTACCTGGATAATAGAAGAACTCGGATAATAATCAACATTTTTCATTTCTCGGTATTAAAACTGGCCATAAATAATACAATAAGCCTAATAATACAACAAAATTTAAATTAAAACGAAAAAGATAAATCAATATTATGTTAGAGAAAGAACGCGCTATACTAACATATGACGTCACTTGCAGGGAAGACATAGATGTTCCATACTAACAAGAGGTTTGTGAGACAGGGACAGAGCATGCCCGCTTATTTTTCCCGCCAAGAAGTTAAACTTACTTTCTGTTTCCGATAAGCAAGCATGATAGCCTACGGTAACTTCTTGCGACTTTTATGTGCATATATGTATATAAAATGTAATATGCAAACTTAATTGTTTGATCACCTATGATGTTAATGTTTGTCAAATTGCTGAAATTTCGAACTAACCAACGGGCCGTTAGCGTATAACAAATATACATACAAAACGCCAATTTGAACAAATTGATCGAGATTTCGCTTTGTTTGTTCAATAAATAACATACGCAAGGGAATTCTAAAAACTTCCGATTTCTCCGTACATTTTTAGTTCAAGTTTGAACCTGAGCGATCTATTAAACATTATTAAAAATGTACAGACACCAGCACATCCAGCTACCCCAATCTGTCAAATTTCTTTTATAGATTTTCAACTTAATCACATAAGCATAAGGTTCACTTTGTATTGGGGAAATTTGCCAGATTGGGGTAGCTTGATGTGCGTCTGTAAATAAAATTAATGAATGCAAAACAAATAGGGTGAGGGAATGACTATTGGATCGGAGACCCTTAGATCAAATTCATCAAACAATTGATAATTTTTTTACATCACTTACTCGTCGAAATCAAAGTGTGGCAGTTTTACGTTCATACTGTGACTATTAGACGGAGCGAAAATTTCACACCAATAACAGAGCTAAACTACGAAAATACGTAAATATTTGTAAAATTTCTTTTATAGATTTTCAACGTTATCACTTAAGCATAAGGTTCACTTTCAATTGGGGAAATTTGAAAGATTAGGGAAGCTTGATGTGCTGGCGTTTGTACAAATCTATTGCATAAATACATTTATTTAATTTAGTAGCTATGCTATAGTCGGTTATTTCTCCATTCCTCCCTACATTTGGCATGCGCTCTGACAACTTGATACCCGACTACCACTTTATCTTTGAATTAATATGCAAATGCTGAAAATATACCGCTTCTCCAGGCACTCGGAGTCCATGTTTGTCTTACGAGTAAATAGTGCCATAATTCGTCCAGTACCTAACTGGCCGAATTACGGCTACGGCGACCAATATCAACGGAGACTAGCCAAATCTACCTCAATTTCATTAAGATTAATAACATGCAATTGTGTAGGTACATGAACTGAGGTGTGCTTTCTATTCCCTCAGTGTCAATATCCGATAGGAGAATTATCTGGTACGACATCTTTGGGGACTGCCAATGGACGTGAAAACTACACTTCTTCTCAATAATTTACTATAATAGTTACACAAATTGCTCATGGGAAGCATGAGGTAAAGTAGGCGAGAGTTTCACGCTTTGTATTCACCCAAACTGCCTCGTTGATCTAGCGGTAGCGTGTTCAACCGCAGTTAACGAGGTCCTGGGTTCAAATCCTGGGTCGGGCCGAAAGTGATTATGGGATTTTTCTGTAAAACGAAATAATGTTAATATCAGCCCGAAGTCTGGGAGTTGGCGGTATTATACCCCCGTGCCTCGGAGAGCACGTCAAGCCGTCGGTCCTGTACCTGAGCTCTTTCCGGTCGTATCGCTAGTCGTCCCATCGGATCATCAGAGTGATGGAATAGAAAGTGCTCCTGTGTTTGCACACACACACTTGAGCACTATAATATGTCCCGCGCAGATGGCTAGTCTCCTTTAAGACTGGCCGCCGTGGCCGGATCTCGGCTAGGAGGACATTATTATTATTATTCACCCAAAAAGTACAGTAATCATATAGCTTCAATGTGTGGTGGCGTCAAATATCATCACCCCATGTCATCCCGTGGGGAGCGCAGAAATCGTCTCAAGGAAATACCTACCATATAAAAGGCAGCAGCGTTTTTCTGTGAACTATGACCATCAAACTTTCTGTCGCCAACCCGTCTGCCTAGCGTAGCGATTACGGCGTATCCCTAAATTCTTTGGGGAGGCTTTTGTCCAGCAGTGGACGTCATTTGGCTGACATGGTGATACATATAGCTCATACTTACTTACTTATCGTATGGGCAGTGGTTACCCTAGTGTCTGAGTTGTTCAAGCCACCCGTAGGCCTCTGACATGGCTTAACGACTGTTGCCTAATGGCTACAACCGGGCCCGACAGATTAACGTGCCCTCCGAAGCACGGAGACGGTCGGAAATTAAACCACTTTGGCGGTCACCCATCTATGGACTGACCGCGAGCCTAGTTGCTTGACCTCACCGATCAGTTACAGACCGGTGAGAGTATCTATATAGTTCATGGGAAGCCTGATTTGACGATTACGCGAGTTCCATGTTTTTTATTTCAACTAAAATTCCTCAACGCGCCTAAAAAAGTTTTCACATGAAAAAAACTTTCAGACTTTTGGTTGCTAGGTATTTTCTTTGCTAATAAATTTCAATATCACCTTTAAAACCCGTACCCGGGAGATGAACCCCGAACCTCTTCATATGCAGTTTAACACGTTATTGGTGGACCATTCTACGGTCATTACAATCCGGTATGACATGGCAAACTTCAAGAAGCGAGCCTTCTCCTTTCACGGACTTGCAGCTCCACTGGTGTTGCGAGTGTCTATGGGCGGCGGTGATCACTTACCATCAGGTGACGCACTTGCTTGTTTGCCATCTAATATATAATCTATATATATAAAAATCAATGCCACTTTGCGTTCTAATGTTATAACTCAACACCGCCTTTAACGATTTGGCTAATTTTGGTCTTGAATTATTCGTGGAAGTCCAGGTTTGTACGTAGAGAAAATTTAAAAAAGTCTTGAAAAAGTGTAAAATCTACATATTTCTATACTCCCAAACAATTTGTACTAATACTTATTAAATTCAAAATTCCCAAAAAATCACTTGTCGTCCGACAAGTGATTTTTTGGGAATTTTCAGTAGGTATAAAGAAAAAAAATTTCGCGTAGAAGCGCGTACCGGGCCGCTAGTTATAATAATGTTAACATCAACCTACTACTTACTTTAACACAGAAATTCAATAAAATTCCAATGTTCAATTTAATAGCACCAATAATGTCTTACGTAGATGTCCAGGCTGTTTGTTAACTGAAACCACCAACTGGTATACAAGTAAAGGCCATTTAATGCTATACTGGTTTTAATAAAAGTTGCGGTTTATATCGTACAACTATGTAGAACAAAGTAACTGTGCGACCACACAAGGAGACGAGTTTTACTGTACGAGGACTATGAAATGTGCTTTGTTACGGGTTTTATGTATGGCAGCAAAAATAGACCAAGGACTGTCTTATTTTAATGGAAGCGTGGTTCGTCGTATTCATTGAAGTCGAGATTATGGTACTGGCATGTTGATCTAGGGATTAGTGAACCGTTTTTTTTTGTTGATAAGGCAGGGTAAATGAAGAAGAAGAATATATATTTATTAGACACAAGGTACATCAGTATAAATTAAGTAATAGGGGTACAACACACAGAAGAATACATACAAAAATGTTGATACTTATAAATAACAATTATTACATTTTTCTATAATCCATAATTTTACGCACCTATTCGATGTGGTACCCATACTAAGCACCTTTGTGACTAAAAGGCCACAGTTCAGCATTCTGCCACAGATGACTGTAGCGCTGATTTTCAACTGTGGCCAACGGCCATCCATGTAAAAATAAACATGACGGTGTAATAAAACATACTAAATAATGCAAGGAGATGAAAAATAAAATAAATACATCCAGGAAATAAAAACAGGTGATAATAATTGATTTTGGTACAAAATATATGAATTGATAGGAATATAAAATTAAAATTAAAACGTACACTATTGTCACAGAATTTACCAAAACACTCGATTTCATATGTTAAGTACTAAGTGTTGCCTACGCATGCGACCCGCAAAAAGTGTCTGAGCCCACCCTCATATGTCGGACTCGCCCCGGCTAAACACCTGCCTGCCGTGGACTTCTCGTGGCACCTATCTAACACTAGAAAAGTCGTAAAAGTTTCCTGGCCACTACCACAGCTACTATCGATGCACAGAAAGCGACGGCTACCATATGGCGAGATAAATTTGCTCCTCCTTTGTTTGTCCCGCCAAAGGAAAAATTACCTCCGGGACATAATTTGCCATGGCCAACCTGGAGGACTCTTAATAGACTACGTACCCAGGTTGGTAGATCAAAAGAAAACATGTGCAAATGGAGTTACATTCCCACATCACAAAACATCTGCGAGTGCGGCGTGTCACCCCAAAGTATGGCACATTTACGCGATTGTCCCTCCTGTCCAGTCTCTTTTTCGCTTCAGGACTTGTATGACGCTTCAGCCAACGGGGTCAGCGTTTCCCAATTTTGGGAAGATAGAATCTAATTCTTACCGTCGACACGATAAGAATAAGAAGAACACTACACTCAAATAGTCCCCCCGTAATGTGTATAAAAATTAATAACAATCTTCCCTAAGCAATACGGAGCAAAACAAGCTACACGAAATACACAAACAAATTAAAAAACTTATTATCTACCAAAGCATATTATACAGTTAACGAATACATGAATGCCACAATTAAAGCCCAACATAATTAAAGACCAATTTAATGACCTGTATTTATTTTGACACATACCTATTTATATTGATACATAACTATTTATATCGACACATTTATAGTAACATACCAAATTATAATAATGAACTGATAACAATACAAACAATAATGTAAACCAAAAACATAATTTTATGACCTACTTACTATATTTATATTGACATCTGTACCTCTAGCACGAGTTCCTGCAGTTTACTTACTCGATCACACGTACAGTTTCGTCCCATACATTGAGCACCAGAGTTTTAGTTCTTAATAGTTTCCGCGAGAGGCGGAGTTAAACTGCAGGAACTCGTGCTAGAGGCAATGATAAATTTGATTATTATTATTATATTCATCAATTGTTAATGTAATTCTAAATCTAAACAATTATTGTAAACTAGCTGTGCCCCGCGGTTTTACCCGCGTTAAATTTTATAAATTGTCACAGCTCCTCCCCCGTAGGTGATAGCGTGATAATATGTAGCCTATATGTTGACCCGACTTTTTAGTAATATTCATGCAAAATTTTAAGTAAATCCATGCAGTAATTTTTGAGTGTAGCCCGGACATACATACAGACAAACAGATAAACAGACAAAAATTCTAAAAACTATATTTTTGACTTTGATGTCGATTGTAGATCACGCCCTAATTATCCTTTTAAAAAATATTCAATGTACAGTTTTGACTTTCCTACGATTTTATTAAATGTATAGATGATATGATATGAAGAATACTAATATAAATGACAGTAATCGAGGCAAAAGAAGTAGTATGCAAAGATCGTGATAAATGGAAATCCGTTGTCTCTACCTACCCCTCTGGGAAACAGGCGTGAGTCTATGTATGTATGTATGATATGATATGATGTAACTTATAATACTGTTAAAAAAGCCTACTCTCATTGAAATGTTTTGCTGTTGTGATACACAAGGCGAGTTGCCGAGTCATAGCTATTGCGACTTTAGTAATACTACTTACTTACTTAGTAAAGTATTTATTATAATATTAATGTTGTATGGTCTTCCCATACAACATTAACATTATAATATAAAATACATATAATATCAAATAAACTATACCTCACCTACATAAGATTAAAAGTATTTATTGTCAGATATAAATTAACTTAACGGTATAGCAACTGGCCCCAAACTAGAAAAGCCTGTATCTTGGCCACCTAGTAATAATTTTATGGAGCAGTAGATAAATAAACAGATCAAATTATAGTTAATATAATACCGCAAAACGTAAATCATACTAATATTATAAAGGCGAAAGTTTGTGAGTGTGTGAGTGTGTATGTTTGTTACGCCTTCACGTTCAAACGGCTGAAGCGATTTTATTAAAATTTGGTATGGCGATAGCTGACACCCTGGATTAACACATAGGCTATAATTTATAAAGTTAAGGCGGGTAAAACTGCAGGGCGTAGCTAGTCTAAACATAACTTAGTAATCATAAATTTTATTGTCCGGCGTTGATTGTATTAGTACCCTCTAACAACTGGGGTAGGCACTCTGCCGTTATGCTTCGCAAGATTCACACCGGAATTTATATTCATGATTCGTGTTAACGGTGTAAGCAAGGGTATCATACATACCTTGGACGGGCCTTTTGGCGTGGTTGGCAAATACTTACTACACGCACGCCGGAGGTCGTGGGTTCGATTCCAACCCTGGACAGATATTTGTGTGCATGAAAATGTCTGTTTGTCTACATAAGTATGTATTTACAAAAGAAAAGTAGTATATCAGTTATCTGGTTTCAATAGTACAAGCTCTGCTTAGTTTGGGATCAGATCGCCGTGTGTATATAATGTCCCAGGATATTGTTATATTATTATTATAATACACTATGCCCTACGGGTTTACCCGCGTTATATTTTATAAATTACCACAGCTCCCCCGTAGATGAAAGCGTGCTAATATGTAGCCTTTATGTTGACCCAACCTCTTAGTAATATTCATGCAAAATTTGAAGTAAATCCATTCAGTAGTTTTTGAATTTAGCCCGGACATACATACAGACAAAAATTCTAAAATCTATATTTTTGGCTTTAATAACGATTGTACATCACGTACAAGGTATCATTTAAAAAAAAATTCAGTGTACAGTTTTGAGATTTCTACGATTTTATTATATGTTTAGATATAGATTTGATCTTCCGGTTTCTATCGTTCATAGCTTAACTCTCATTAATCTACGAATGACTAATAGTAATGGTAATGAGATGTGTCTAAATGATTTAAATAACATAATAATAATATCCTCCTGATCGAATTTCTGCCATGGTGGCCAGTCTCAATGGAGATTCGCCATCTGCGCGGGGCATATTATTGTGCACAAGTATGTGTGTAAAGGCAGGGACACTTTCGAATCCATCACTTTTATGATGATATCGTACCATCGATATATATTAATTAAACGATTGAATGTTAATTGTGTGTGTGTGTCTTATATTAATTATAAGACACACACAACAAAAAAAAACAACTTCATGACAACGACGTAACGCGACAAACTGATTTAAAAATATAAAAATATATTGTGGAGCCCCTAAGGTCCCTTGTAAGTGGTCCCCGGTGAACCTGTACTGCCAGACTATTGTTGTTTGTGTTGGTGTTCTCAAGGCTCACAAGCGGCGCAGTTTTTTATCTATAAATGTTCTATAAATTCAATATCAGCTGTGTTTTGACGGCATCATTAAATTCTCGTCGCTGAGCAACGCGGTAGCCATGGCGACGGGTCAACACGGATACTATTGGCTACAAAGAATATTGACTTCCAATAAACGTAAAGTGTATTGAAGAGTGAGAGAGAGCCCCTTACTACTGATTGGACGATATTTTGATATATTTTTTTTGTATTTGTTTACAAATTTTATTACTTTTTTGTGGAAATATTTTAATCTAATTTGTACTTAGAATAAGGTGTTTTTGTGCCGTAATGTGTACATTAAAATAAAAAACAGTGTATAAGTGTAATCTAGTATGTCAGCGGGTCATGGCAGCGACGTCGATACAGGTCAACCTGCCTCTTCATCACTCGATGCTCCGGTAAGGTGCCCCCTTTGCTCAAATTTAAAACTTTTTAAAACTCGTCGGGGATTAAATATACATTTAGGGAAAAAACACAAACCACCAAATTTTTCTCAGAGCCCTAGTCCCAATAACAGCAATAGCCCAAATGCATGCTCCAATAACACCCATTCGCGACTTTCACTAGCTCAAATTTTAAGCAATCTTAAAAATTCTGTACCGCTAGTGAAAAGAATCCCTCGAGGAGCTAGGCAATTAGTTGCACAAACCCTAGCTCAGTGCATTCGCATTGTTCTTCGGGACAACAATGAACACAGCTGGAGGAATTTGCTCACCTTTGCCTATACAGTTTTGCACGCAAAAAAATCAAATAATCCTCAAAATAATTTAACAACCGAAATTAAAAATAATTGTACCCACTACGACACCGATCAACAAGCAAATTTTGCTGTTGATAACTTTAGAATACGGTATAACAACTCAAAAACCTTATATAATTATGTTCAAACCAAATTAGGCGAAGGTGACATCGGGGGCGCCGCCAGGCTTCTTTTTAGCAGTGATGTAGTGGCCCCTTGCACGCCGGACACACTTGGAGCGCTGCAGTGCAAGCATCCGGTGCCAGCAGATGGCCTCAGCTTTCCAGCACCACCCGTTAGTGAAACAGCTTTATCTGTAACTGCCCGGGAAGTGTCAGTGGCCGTATCTTCCTTCCGGAGTGGTTCCGCGGGCGGCCTTGATGGTTTGACCCCTCAGCATCTCCAAGACCTGATTAATCCATCCATGGGGGTCGCTGGCGAATCACTTTTGCAGGAACTTACGGCCCTGATTAACTTAATGCTTAGCGGCAATGTTTGCGGATCCATTATTGATGTTTTGTACGGGGCGAACCTCTGTGCCCTTTACAAACGCGATGGTGGCATCCGCCCCATTGCTGTTGGATGCGTTTTCCGTCGTATGGCAGCCAAATTATGTTGCAAACACGTACATGGAAAGCTTTCATCCGTTTTCCAGCCCCTGCAGCTCGGATTTGGCTCCAAGGGGGGCTGTGAGGCTGCCATACACGCACTTTCCACTTATTTATGTGGTGGTAAAGGTGAGGTCATCCTTAAGGTTGACCTGAAGAACGCCTTTAACTCTGTAAATAGGGATACCTTGTTGGCCGAGGTGCAAAAAGAAACCCCCGAAATTTATCATTTTATTTGGCAATGTTACCGTTATCCCACAAAATTATTATACAAAGGACACACTTTAGATTCAGCCGTCGGATGCCAACAAGGTGACCCTCTCGGACCGGTCATTTTTAGTCTTGCCATACACCCAATAATTCGGCAGCTAAATTCAAAATTTAACGCATGGTATTTAGATGATGGGACCCTAGGAGGTGATGCTGTAACTGTCCTGAATGACCTAATTTTCTTAAAAGAATCATTAAAATCAATTGGCCTCGATCTTAACCCATCCAAATGCGAACTTTTTATAACAAACGAAGTCAATAAAAACACTATAACTTCTAAATTTAATTATATAGCCCCAGATATCAAAATCCTAAATAAAAACTCGTTACGCCTCCTGGGGTCTCCCATCCTGGAAGAGGGGTTCTCACCATTCATAGACGAAAAAATTCAAAATTTCATTGATATTTCAGAACGATTTTCTAAACTAAACTCACATTCATCATACACATTGATTCGGTACTGCTGTTTTGTTCCCAAATTTACATACGTCATACGTTCTTGTCAATTATGGAAACATTCGGTCCTCCTTGGAAAAGTTGACCAAATTTTACGTGACACCCTATGCTCAATTTTAAATTTAGACCTGGATGACCGTGCCTGGGCGCAAGCTACTCTTCCTGTGCGCATGGGCGGCCTTGGCATCCGCAAAATTACTAAGGTTAGCTTACCAGCGTTTCTGTCCTCAGTCCACTCTACCAAGGAACTAATCGGTAAAATTCTTTCACCTACTCAGGTTAGTTCAGAGGTAAGGTGTTCGACTGATGCCATAAACGTTTGGAAAATGACCTGTTCAAGTTCAGACCTACCCACGAACCCGTCCTCCCAGAAACAGTGGGACCAGCCGCTTTGCGAGTTAGTGCGTAATAATCTCATAAATACATGCACGAACCTCGCGGAACGCGCCCGTCTACTGGCTGTGGGAGAATGGGAGTCGGGTTTATGGTTACAGGCGTTACCGTCGCCCAACATAGGTACTATGCTGGACAACGGTACTTTTCGCGTCGCTGCCGGCCTCCGTCTGGGTGTCTCATGCGTTGCTCCGCATCGTTGTAGGTGTGGGGAAGCGGTCGATCACCTTGGACGCCATGGTCTGTCATGTTGCCGTAGCGCGGGCAGAATCTCACGCCACAGTAGCATCAATGACATAATCCGTCGGGCTCTTTCCAGCGTTGACGTCCCAGCGGTTCTAGAACCGAGCGGCTTGGCACGTGATGATGGAAAGAGACCCGATGGTATGTCATTGGTTCCGTGGAAGATGGGTAGGCCCCTGGTGTGGGACGCAATATGCGTCGACACCCTTGCGCCCTCCCATCTTCCCCATACGTCGGGTTCTGCAGGCGCTGCTGCTGCTTTGGCGGAAACCCTTAAACGGCGCAAATACACAAATTTGGCAGCAAATTTTGTTTTTGAGCCGTTTGGGGTAGAAACCTTAGGACCATGGGGCCCAAGCGCACATCTAATGTTTCGGGAAATAGCTAAACGTTTGATCGACGCTTCCCATGATCAGAGGGCTGGTCTCTTCTTGGGTCAGAGGATCAGCATTGCCATCCAGCGTGGCAATGCGGCCAGCCTTCTGGGCACTTTTCCCATAAGCGATGCGGAGGGATTATTGGACGCCTTTTAGGGTAAATAGTGTATCATAGTTTATCTAGTTTTAGCTTATAATTTCATTTTATTTAATTTAATTACTGAAATAAATGTTTTTACAACTAATCTAAAATAAATATAAAAATGTTAATTATATGGTAACTATCTAAATTCAGGAAAATGTCAATAACATCTTGCAAATTTTAAAAACATTCACTTTTTACACATCCCTTCTATCCACAGGTGTATCTGAATATCCTTTATCCGAAAGAGAAACAACTGCCCATATATTGAAGCCATATTTATTTGTGTGTTCGACTGAATCCCGGATTCACAGTTCGGTTTATTTATTACCGCGGCTTTCCATTCATAAAGATAAGGATTGTTTCGACTGTGACTGGTGGAATATTGTCCTAAAGAATGAATGTACACCAAAGATAAAGCTGTCAATAGAACTTGTTTACCCAGTAAACAAGCATTATATTTTACGAAACCATAAATGGAAAGTGCGAATAGAATTTGAATTTAATCACTTCTTTATTGCATAGTAGCTTGGGCTGGTTTTTGTGCTGCAAGTGTGTCTACTGACTTGGCCTTGTAGATTGTAGACTGCTAAGCCAGAGGTCATGGGTTCGATCCCCACCCAGGAAAACATATCGCAGTCAGCAATCTATTCCAGACAACCTTAGGATTTAAAATTGACGATGACTATATTAAAAAAAAACCGGCCAAGTGCGAGTCGGACTCGCACATGAAGGGTTCCATACCAGCAAGTATTTCAGTTGATTAAATGAATGCAAATTGCGGTTTATGACGTATTAAAAAAAACTACTTTCAAACCAATATTCGTTGTTAGTTTACGTGGTAATGTACATCATATATTTTTTTAGTTTTATCATTCTCTTATTGTAGAAGTTAGAGGGGGGGGTACCCATTTTACCACTTTGGAAGTGTCTCTCGCGCAAACTATTCAGTTTAGAAAGAAATGATATTAAAAACCTCAATATCATTTTTGAAGACCTATCCATAGATACCCCACATGTACGATGAAAATAAAAATTTTGAGTTTCAGTTCTATGTATGGCGACCCCCCAAAATAATTGTTCTTTTTCTATTTTAGTGTAAAAATCTTAATGCTGTTCACAGAATACATCTACTTACCAAGTTTCAGTAGTACAGCTCTTATAGTTTCGGAAAAAAGTGGCTGTGACATACGGACGGACAGACAGACAGACAGACAGACAGACATGACGAATCTATAAGGGTTCCGTTTTTTGCCATTTGGCTACGGAACCCTAAAAAAGAGAGGGTAGTGAAATATGTACATGAAAGAAAACATGGAAAAAGGAAAGAACTTTGAATACTTATGTAAAAGGTAACAATAAACAATTACTTTTTTGCGACTTCTGATGATCTCAATGATTTCATATGCGTGTCATGTGATTTTAAACTAAGTAGAGCTTGTACTGTGAAAACCAGATAACTGATATACTACATATACTCCTTTTTTTCGTAAATACTTACTTATATAGATCAATGTAAATCAATGTAATGTAATCAATGTAAATGGGTGGGTCAAATTTACCATTACTTATTGACAACCTTACGGAGGATGTTGGTCCCATCCATATTTTTAGAAACATGACCGTGTTAATAGTTTTATGGGAAAGAACACAATAATATCATATTTTATTGACTGCCTCGTTGGTCTAGCGGTAGCGTGTTCACCCGCAGATAACGAGGTCCTAGGTTCAAATCCCGGGTCGGACCAAAAGTGATTTTGGGACTTTTCTGTAAAAAGAAAAATTTCTCAGCATCACCCGAAGTCTGGGAGTTGGCGGCATTATACCCCCGTGCCTCGGAGAGCACGTAAAGCCGTCGGTCCTGTACCTGACCTATTTCCGGTCGTGTCGCTAAGCGTCCCATCGGATCATGAGTGACGGAATAGAAAGTGCTCCTGTGTTTGCACACACACTTGTGCATAATATGTATAATATGTCCCGCGCAGATGCGTGGCCACCGTGTCCGAAATTCGGCTAGGACGACATTATTATTATTAATATCACCTTCAGAACTTTTATACATTTAAAATTATTTCCCCATTTTCTTTTTAGATTTCTACTTGGTGGTGTACAACAAAATGGTAAACATCTTGTATACAACAAAATTTTAAATAACTCTAAATAATAGGCAATAAGTAATAAAACTTAATCATTTTAGTTAACTAATAAGTAGCTAAGTTAAATATGATGGAATTGCCTACTATCTGCTTTAGCCGTTTCTTTAACGATTTAAACCAATGTAGCTTAAATGTGAGTACATAAAAATTGGTTATCTATCTAGCCTATAATCTATTGGCTAAAGCCGAGATATTGACTGGCTTTCAACACCAAACACTAAAACCAATTTCTAATCAAAAGTTTCATCTAAAACAGCAATACAGTTTAGGTAGCTACTTAAGCATTCAGGCTACGTTTCTCTTCAGAGAGAATAAACTAGGAATATTATAGGTAGGATAAACGTTATAAATAATTTTGAGTATAATACTTACTTAGGAGTGGTCAAGGCTAAGATAAAGATAGCTATTTCCAAACTAAGAGAGTCTCTTATAGGGGCTTATTTATGATAGACTAGTTAGACTTAGTACTCGATACAAGTACCTTATCGATCGATCATGTTTTTGTTTGTCTCATACATATACAAACAATAATATATACTGGGTTATTACTCGCACACGGCCATCTGATCCCAAACTAAGCGGAGCTTGTACTATGGAAACTAGGTAACTCATATATTTATTTATTTATTTTGATAAGAAACAAACGGTCATACAGAAAAACTTAAATATTTCATTTTTTTTTTACTTAAAGACCTACAGTTTCCTCATGGATTAACAAAGTACTAGTTGATGAGCTAAGTTACTTATGAAATTTAAAAAGGTTATACTAAAGACGTAAACATTTTTTCAATGATGTTACTGTACAACAGAAAACATCAATGTCTGCTAGTTTTTCGCTATTATTATAAAGTTCACAGGCACGCCTTACAAACATGTTCTTACAATAACAGGTTCTACTTTTGGGGATAGATAATTTGGGGATAAATCTATATCAAATCTATATAATATACTAAATATACTAATTTTCTTTTGTAAATACATACTTATCTAAATAATTACACCCAGACTCAGGACAAACAGACACGATTACAACTTAAATTATAGTTTTTTAACCGACTGCAAAAGAAGGAAGTTATCATGCGACTGTATGGTTTTATGTAAGTTACGTCATTTCTTTGTTGTTGGTGACTAAACTTTTTTTACGCACGCTTGACTTGGGGAGTCAGCTGGTGAAGTGACGAGAGCTTTACGAAAAGAGTGATTGAGCGAGGGGAACGGAAATTGAGAGGGCGATATAAGTTAATGAATATTGAAATAGGGAGAGTTACGTTTTGTATATTACTGTAGGGGCAAAAGGGAGAGGTGCGAGCAGACATTTTAATTTTCTCTTTCTCTCATAACCAGTTACGTTCCATAGCACACTCATTATTACGGTTCCGTAAAATAAAAACGGAACCCTTATAGATTCGTCATGTCTGTTCGTCTGTCTGTCCGTCCGTATGTTACAGCCACTTTTTTCCGAAACTATAAGGACTATTCCTACTGTTGAAACTTGGTAAGTAGATGTATTTTGTGAACCGCATTAAGATTTCACACAAAAATAGAAAAATACAATAAATTTTGGGGGTTCCCCATACCTAGAACTGAAACACAAAATATTTTTTTCATCAAACCCATACATGTAGGGTACGTATGGATAGGTCTTCAAAAATTAAATTGAGGTTCCTAGTATATAATTTTTTTCTAAACTGAATAGTTTGCGCGAGAGACACTTCCAAATTGGTAAAATATGTGTCCCTCCCCCCTGTAACTTCCTGTTACTTGCTGCTACGGAACCCTTCATGGGCGAGTTCGACTCGCACTTGACCGCTTTTTATTAAAAGGAGAAAGCTTTCGGAATGGTCCGATATTTTTTTTTTTATCAGTCGTTGTTGATTGTCACAGTAATTATATAAAGTAACTTCAATGCATTACGTATCATCCTGACATCTTTAAAATGGGTTGTCAAAGGTTAAGTGCGAGTGGGAATCGAACTGATGACGGCCCGTGCTCGTTAACCACTAAGCCACCGCACCGTGCTGTTCGGACGTGAATGTTTTGAATCTATTTGAACCTAACCTATTATAAATTTACGGATACAAAATTTGGCTGGTACTCCATGAGCTGAACACATTTCGCTGCATAAAAACTTAAATGGGATATTTATTAGGTATACAACATGTAACTTAATTAACGCACATCCTGAAAATAGTTTGTTCAGATTGTGTACTGAATCGATTTATATCATTTTTAATATAGGTAATTTTTTATTCCAAAAATAATTAAAACTACGGAAATGGTTGTCTTATTATTAACCCTGTACAGTCTAAACAAATTGAAATCGAACGTAAGTCAGAGTAATAAGACTTTTAAAATCGCAGTTTTATTAGAATTCATACAAATTCCATCATTTAATACAAAATAAAGCAAAATAAACTTTATTCCAAGAAACTAATTTAGTAAATAACAATGCATATACATGTTAAATTAAAAATTTTGTGTATGTATTATGATTACAACATAATATTCTAATTAGGGTGTTTGAGGGTGTGCGTTAATTACGTTACATGTTGTATAAGAGATTGGGGATTATTCTTATTATAGATTCTATGTTAAGATGGATGGATTGATTGGGGATTAAACAAACTTTTAGTGAAATAAAAAGCGCATCCAATCCTATTACAATGATGTCACGTACACTGTGAGAATAAATTTTATGACCAGTAGCATTGACTTTAACCTAACTTTAGATTAAGAAATTATTATTTTAGATTATATATATCGGCGCAACAACATTAATTAACCAAAAACAAATGCGTCATAAGAGTAGTTTTAAGTCTTTGTTTAAATTACTCTTAAATAGTTAGTTAAACTTAATGAATTTAGTGTTAAAAATCAAGTTACGATTTATAAACCATCTTAACATTTGTACAATTGATGATTTCAATAGTTTAATTTACATTCGTTCATCGAACAAAGAAAATACGTAACATGTTTGTCGCCGCACATTTCGTATTAATACGGCCGACGTGTCGAGTACAAATCACTTTCGCTCGAGCCGTCGGACCGTACGGATCACCTTGTATCGAAGATTGTTATGGAATAAAACTTCACGAAACATATTTTGGGTTTTACTATCGCCATGAGTAAACAACCTTCAGTGGATAACCAACGAGCAGATAATAGTGACGTCAGTCTTGCCGACGTCATCATGACTAAAGACAACGATACCCCCGTTTCTCCGTTATCAGAAGTGGGATTCAACCCAGAAGATGACCAGCGTGAAAACACCCTTGATGACGAAGATAGTGAATGGCGCTTACTTGGGGAGCAGCTAAATCGTAATTTTATGGAGCTGATAGAGGCAATGAGGTTGCCTTCTGCTAGCCAAAACATTCAGGGTTAAACCCGGATAAGGATAACGTGTACGGCCGCAGACATGCGTATTGTGGATCCGGACTTACTTTCATGATGTCTTTGAGTCAGGCGGGTTTCGGCGTGGCTGTCATACGTTTTTGACTGTTTGACTTTGTCGGGGTGTACTTACGTACAGCATTTCGACCCTTCAGGATCTTTCGTACTAAGAACCATTACTTTCTATTCTATCCCTAGTGCCCCGAATGCAGTTTGCACATACATCAGTACGTTTGTTAGGAGTAGCTCATTGTAGTCTCCTGGTGCTGGATATGCCAGTCGCAGGTTGGCTATTCTGTGTCAAACCATAGTGGTGGTACTGCTACTATTAGTCGTAGTTGGTTCCACCTGTACTTCCATTGGGTTTTGAACCAGCTCTTCTCTACTCTTTTTATGAGTTTGGAGTGTTCCTTGATTTTGGTTCACATTTGGTTGTGATTAACTGTGGATTTATCTTTGGGGACTGCTCAAGGGCTATCACAAATTAGTTGGTTGATTGATTTGTTTTTCGCATTTAACCTACTGATTGCGCCATTGTGCGTGGGCTTGTTTGGCTCCTCTAACCATTTTGGTTCTGTCCGCAGGTGTAAAACGCTTCGAAGGTTAGGTTCGAGTACTTCCTGTAATGTCTACGGATCATTTAGGAACTTTGCCCGTTGGCAGGAAGCGCTACTGCATTGTGGCGGTATGTTTGCTGGTGATTCTTCAAATTCAGTGCATCCTCTGCGGGGGGCTGTCTGTCGCTACTCTGAAGGAGTGTTTGTTTAGTGTGCAGTGCCCGGTAATTGTGCCTATTACCATGCGTAGATCCCTTCTGTTCAGGTGTACTAGACTGCGCGATAGGCGTTTGTTCAGAAATGACAGAACTCCTTTTGTTTGCTTACATGATTTTGAATCCATTCACTCTTTTTCATTTTGCTGTGTGAAACCAACCAACACCCAACAGCAGGAATCTGTGCTGCGCCATGCTCTACAATCTGGTGCTCAGCTAACCGTATCGGCGGGAAACGAATAGTCTTCTCACCGGAATTCTGTTGCAGAACCAACCAAGCCAGTTGCGTCAACCTCACGAGACCTAAACAACCTTCACAGTAAAGGGCAAGTAACTTAATTCAATAACTCCAAATAACTCTACGAGAACTACTAATAAAGATCTCCTACGATCACAGCACCTTCCTAATAATATTTCCTTGTATTGTGCCACTGTGTTATCAGCCACTCAAAGCAAAATGTAACACAACTCCTTCTCCCTTAATCTACGAGAACTAAACCTACCCTCACCTTCCTAACCTTATTTCCTTGTATTGCGCTACTGTATGCCACTGTGTTAACAAGCTCCAGAGCACAATATGACACCACTCCTTTTTCCTTAATCTACGAGAAATCTACGAGAACTCTACGAGAAATCTACGAGACCTCTACGAGAACTAAACCTATCCTTACCTTCCTAACTCTATTTCCTTATATTACGCTACTGTATGCCACTGTGTTAACAAGCTCCAGAGCACAATATTACACCACTCCTTTTTCCTAAATCTACGAGGCCCTCCGAGAACTCTACGAGACCCTTCGAGAACTCTACGAGACCCTCCGAGAACTCTACGAGACCCTCCGAGAACTCTACGAGAACCTTCGAGAACTCTACGAGACCCTTCGAGAACTCTACGAGACCCTTCGAGAACTCTACGAGACCCTCCGAGAACTCTACGAGAACCTTCGAGAACTCTACGAGACCCTTCGAGAACTCTACGAAACCCTCCGAGAACCTACTCATTGATATTACCAAAAGACAGCAACCCAAGTTGCTTACAGACTCACTACTCAGAGAAAAATTGTTTCGTTCTTTTCAGGTCTACGAGAATCCATAACAATCTACGAGTATCCATAAGAATCTACGAGAACCAACGAGGCTGGTGCAGAGCGCGCACCGCCTTTCAGAATGGCCGTATCGGCGCAACAACATTAATTAACCAAAAACAAATGCGTCATAAGAGTAGTTTTAAGTCTTTGTTTAAATTACTCTTAAATAGTTAGTTAAACTTAATGAATTTAGTGTTAAAAATCAAGTTACGATTTATAAACCATCTTAACATTGTACAATTGATGATTTCAATAGTTTAATTTACATTCGTTCATCGAACAAAGAAAATACGTAACATGTTTGTCGCCGCACATTTCGTATTAATACGGCCGACGCGGCGACGTGTCGAGTACAAATCACTTTCGCTCGAGCCGTCGTCGGACCGTACGGATCACCTTGTATCGAAGATTGTTATGGAATAAAACTTCACGAAACATATTTTGGGTTTTATTATCGCCATGAGTAAACAACCTTCAGTGGATAACCAACGAGCGGATAATAGTGACGTCAGTCTTGCCGACGTCATCATGACTAAAGACAACGATACCCCCGTTTCTCCGTTATATAGAATAATTTATTTTAGACTAAGAAGTACAAAATGCAATAAAATAAATTAATAGTGACTGGTGATATTTGACTCATATATGATAAAAAGAAACAAAATATTATTTTTGTTGGTAATGGATAGATGGCAAAATGTGTTAGTTGTCCCAAGATATTTATTTATTTTCAAAATCAGTTAAGTATGTATTTTTGATATTACACAAATGCATCTGATTTTAAACATTAAAAATAACCACTGCTACTATGGCAACCAGACAATTGATAAGCATGCTTATTCATTTATAAATACATACAGATTATAGATAAATTACACCCAGACACAGAACAAATAATCGTGGTCATCACACAATTATTTGTCTCGGGTGGGAATCGAACCCACGACTTCTGCCTTAATAGTCAAGTCTATAACCACTCGACCAGCAGCCAATCGTAAAAATCATTTCATCTGTAGCATGCTACATTATCAGGAAATTGCATGGACTGTATTACATTACAAAATTCAAGATTCATACAAAAAAAAACCATTATATTGCTACAAAAAATTTTTTATAGGCTATAATTTACGCGGGTAAAACCCCGGATCACAGCTAGTATTTAATATTTGTAATATGTTTATAATAAAATCGTAGGAAAGTCAAAACTGTATATTGAATATTTTTTTAAAAGGATACTTGGGGCGTGATCTACAATCAATATCGAACCCAAAAATATAGTTTTTAGAATTTTTGTCTGTATGTATGCCTAGGTCAAAAAGTACTGCATGGATTTACCTCAAATTTTGCATAAATATTACTAAAAGTTCGGGTCAACATATAGGCTACATATTATCACCTACGGGGGAGGAGCTGTGATAATTTATAAAGTTTAACACGTGTAAAACCGCGGGCGCAGCTATAATATATAAAATTGAACGCGGGTAAAATCACGGGGCACAGTTATTATCTGTAATATGTTTATGATTTTCACTGTACAAATTACCTTTGCGGAATAGAGCCGTAGGCGAGAATTTGCATGCGTGATGAGGCTATGACCAATACGACCATCTGGTATGTGTTATTATTGTTGTTACCTAAAAATGGTGTCTAGCACATTTTTATAGTAATACGTGTATTGTCTTGGTGATGTAACCTATTCTGTAATAGACATGTTCGCTTAACTGTCCGGTTTGAATATCAGAATCTGGCGTCAGAATCAGCATTCATTTATGTTAACCCAAGCTTGTACTAGTACTTATTCGAATTATTTAAATCTTTGAAAAATCTAATTTAAAAACCAAGGGTTCCGTACCATTATCTATAAAAAACGAGCAAAACATTCACGTTTGTTGTATGGGAGCCCCCTTAAATTTATTTTTTTATTTTATTTTTTAGTATTAGTTCTTATATATGGCAACAGAAATACATCATCTGTGAAAATTTCTACTGTCTAACTATCACGGTTCATGAGATACAGCCTGGTGACAGACGGACAGACAGACAGACAGCGAAGTTTTAGTAATAGGGTCCCGTTTTACCCTTTGGTTACGGAACCCTAAGGCAATGTTTAAGATTATTTAACAAACATCCCAATGAAATCAGAGAATTTACTACAAATAAGTCCGAAAGAACTAGAAACGTTAAATTATTATGTAACAGGCCTGTGTAGCAGGACGTGTTACAAAAATTCTATTTATTTAAGTGACAAAGTGCTTAAGATTGAGGCGCTCTAAGTTAACAAACTTATTATAAAACAAGGGTTCCTACTGAATTTGTAATAAAATTCTGAGGCGCTTATAGCTCAATGCTCTGTCCAGTCCGTAAGCGATCGGCGAGGTTAAGTATCTAGACTCGCGGTCAGTCCATAGTTGGGTGACCGCCAAAGTGGTTTAATCTCTGAACGTCTCCGTGTTTCGGAGTGCACGTTAAGCTGTCGGTCCCGGTTGTAGTCATTAGACAACAGTCGTTAAGCCATGTCAGATCCCTACTGGGCGGCTTGAACAACTCTGACAATAGGGTAACCACTGCCCACACTAAGTACTGAATTTCTGGCAGCATTGCTCAGAAGCTGCCGCGTCATGCAGTACGTGGTAGGTATGGTAAAATAAGTTGATGATTCCTCATAGATGTAATTTACACTAAAATTCTAATAATAATGTAGAAGCATTGATTACCTTGAGATTTCTCCCGTTTACTCTAGTAACATTTGTATACAAATAGTATTTTACGTTGGATACGTTTTAATATTCTAGCGAATAACGACTAGGGATGCCTAATAGTTATACGATCGAATGTAAGTGTAATTTTAGGGTTACGTAGCCAAATGGCAAAAACGGAACTCTCTGTTTGTCTGTCTGTCCGTCCGTATGTCACAGCCACTATTTTCCGAAACTATAAGAGCTGTACTGTTGAAACTTGGTAAGTACTTAGATGTATTCGGTGAACCACATTCAGATTTTTACACAAAAATAGAAAAAGAACACTATTTTTGGGGTGTCCCCATACAGTGAACTGAAACTCTTAAAATTTATTTTCATCGTACCCATACATGTGGGGTGTACCCATACATGAAAAAAATGATATTATAAACCTCAATATCATTTTTGAAGTCCTATCCACAGGACTTCAAAAATGATATTGAGGTTTATAATATAATTTTTTTCTAAACTTAATAATTCGCGCCAGAGACACTTCCAAAGTGGTAAGATGAGTGTCCCCCCCCCCCCCCACCCCTCTGTAACTTCTTAAATAAGAGCATGATAAAACTACAAAAAATATATGATGCACATTACCATGCAAACTAACAACGAAAATTGGTTTGAACGATATCTAGCAAGTAGTTTTTTTTAATACGTCATAAATCGTAAACCGCAATTTGCTTTCATTTAATCAACTGAAATACTTGCTGCCACGGAACCCTTCATTGGCGAGTCTGAATCGCATTTGGCCGGTTTTTTTAATTAAGGCGTTGTTTACTTATGATTCTAGCTGCCGCGGCGCCGGCCTTAGGGATCTTATGTATTGTCTACAAATTCTTAATCTTCATTTATTGCTTTTCACAAGAATTCGGCATAGCCCCACACTGCTCTGATACCTGAAAAAGAATTATAGAAAGAAATGAGATAGATCAGAATAAAAATAAAATTATACATTAAATTGAAGATTCGGTTTGTAATGATAAAATAACAGCTTTATACTGAATGCATATATCATGAAAATCTTTGTGTGATAAGCACGATTAATTGTTCTTAATGCGGATGTTATCTATAGGTATTTTTTTATTTCTTTTTTATTATAAGCATGTATTTAGTAATTATCAGCGTATGTTTATCAGTTGTCTGGCTCAGCTTAGTTTGGAATCAGGTGGCACTGTGTTATTTTTCACAAAATATTCATTTGTTTATTAATATTTGTTGAGTGCAAAGAGAAAAAATGGTTCCTAAAATCATAAGTCTACGCTACATCAGTAGGCTACGAAGTATATAACACGAGTAAATAAATAAGCACCGTGAAGATATATACAGCAATATTGTAAGGCTATACCAATAATATGTATCAAGGGCCTACGTAATCTAAATATTTATTCCTACATGCCAAAAAATGTTTGCGTCCAATACTTAAAGCGTATCTTCATCAAGAAGAAATCCTGTCACGTCAGAAAAGCCATCCATCTTGAATTCGATTACGCAGCCTTAAATAGCAGATTGATCGATTGGAAGTCATCTACAACGTACAGAAGACAGAGCTAAAAGTTTCCTGTAGTGCCTCATTCATGCATGCACGCAAATAGGCGTAATGAGAACGTTGGCGAAATTTCTGGGGAGGCGTCACCAGGAACTAGGATTACGTCACTATGAGTATAAGTATAATACAGCTTTATATATACATTTCACACTTTAATTATCTCGTTGGTTTAACATCAGATCATGAGTCTGTTCAAATCCTAGGTCGGACCGAAAAGTTAATATTGGGATTTTTCTGTTAGGTTCTCGGTATCAGTCCGGAGTCTAGAAATTGGCGATATGCAGCCCTGTGCCCCGGAAAACACGTACAGCCTGTCTGTACCTGACCTCTTTCCGGGCGTAACGGCTAGCCGTGCCATCGGATCACGAGAGAATATTAGCAGTTAGATGGTTTGTCTCCATTTAGACTGGCCACCATTGCTGAAATGACACTAGGAGGAGACATTATATACATTTTGGAAAGCAACACGAGACGAAAATCTATTCGATATTTCAATTATGGGAACGATATTTCCCAGATTATCCCCCATCGAAAAGAAAGGAAGGCGACTTTTGTTTTTCTTAATATCCTTACGACACTACAATGTTCAAAGTGAACCAGAATAAGGCCCTTCTGATAGAATCCTCGCTCTCTTGGTCTGATGGTACGGGGCTCACCAACGCGACTGGAGAGTGGTACAGTAGAGGATCACGTTATTTACGTCCTCTTCGTGGCACGGGGATAAAAACACTTTACTAACGCCAAGCGATGATACTAAGAGATTTTTATAGAAAAAGGCCAATAATACTATTTTGGCCTGACCGAGGATTTAAACTTATTATCTGGGCCCGCGCTTCAAGAGACAGTCGCATCATTATAACAATAACATGGAATTTAATTCTAGGTACAAAATTATTAGATCGAGACGAATATGATTGTAATTCAAATTGTTATCTAATTGGATATCAAGGATTTTATATAGGTACTAATAGTCAATAGGTACTCATAGTTTTAGATATATTTTATAACATCTTGCTGAATTGTTCTTTCCATATTGCGGAAAGAATAGGAAAACTAAATTGTCAATACTTACACAATAAAATCTTAGGTCCCCAAAATAGTTCTTCTCTGGTCAGGTCTGGAATTCTTGCAGGACAGATTACAGGAAACAGGACTAATTGAAACAATCTGGAAAATAAATTAATAATTTTTTACCGTTTGTGTGTGTTTTTTTTGTATCAAAACAAGCAAGGTGAACGACCAAATGGGTCTCTGATGGTAATAATCATCGCCGCCCTCAAAATCTGAGGGGCCGCAAGCCGCAAGAATGTTGCCTTAAGAAAATCTGGGTCCGCCGATTGATTATTCCCATGTGATAATGTTCTTTTTCTCTTGTCAACACTAAAGTCAAATTATCAACGGTAGTGTTTTTTCTGGACCAGTGAGTGAGTGAGAGAGACGGTGGACAGTGAGGGAGTGTGACTCCCGGGAGTGAGTCCAGTCCGATGTCATAGTGGCAATTTACTAAATACTTCGCGTACTTACTTTCTAACCGTATCGACGTGGATACGGTTCCATTGGTATTCATACACATGAATGTGAAAACTTTGATAGCGCGTTTCAGAAATTTTTGAATTTCGAAGCGATCGGATTTTGTGTCGATAAAGATAACATACTGTTTTATTAAAACGTAGAACAACTGATTTCAAATAAATTTATATGGGAGTTATTCATACAGAAAGCATTTTCCATTCAATACAATTATCATAGCAGAATTCATAACCTCTTATGAAGTAGTTTATTGAGTTGGGTTGGTACTTTCTAAAATTAATTGAATGTTAATTGCCACTCATTTGTTTGATTGGTATTCGTAATAAGTAAGATAACAAAGTTAAGAATGAAAAGGTTAATTTATATCTACTTGTAATTTTTTTTCATTTAAATATTGAAATATTAATTATGTAGATATAATTAGGACCTTCAGCCCTAAATTTGTGCCTTGAATAATGTAACCGTTGTAAACTTCCTTAGAACAATTATTTACCATATGTAGATGACTTAATTTCCTGCTCGTCTCTGTTTTCCGGTGAAACAATTTCAGGCAATAATATACAATAAGAGTAAAGTGCAGTTTACATAGGATATACAAATATTAGAAGAAAATTCTCTATTTGAGGTTAGAGATATCTTTATTTTCTCATAAGAATTTACAGTAATTCACTTACATGAGAACGTTTATAAAACATGCAAACTAATAATAATCTTATCCTAGGCGTACATATACTATGATCTCGAATAATTTCATTTAAAACGTTCAATTACAACTCATTCAATTACAACTTTAGATAATTGGTTCCGAGATTAACAAAATGCAATATAAGGGTAATTGTATAAAAACAAGAAGCTAACAGTGCTAAGACGGTCACGTTACACAGATAGGGCGTAGCTAGAAGCGACATGTAAACTAAGGTGCGCTCAGATTAGAAGTTAAACAGTATATTCCGTTATACATATACGTACAAAGAAGTAAAAATTGGAGAAAAGAAAAGCGACTCTTTGCCTATCTGATTTCGATAGGAAGAAAGGTCCAGAGAAGAATGGACTGCACAAAAAAAAGAAGGGTTAAAGTTAAAACGATGTAGGAAACATTGAAGAAAACGGTTGTTATTAGTTAAAGATTTTTATTATACTCCGTATAAAGATAACGTTTTTTAATTGATCTTCACCTTTTAAATATTGATGAGAAGAAGGAGAATGTAATAGAGAAAACAAGGTGGTTAAGATCTTAAAATTCTGCGCTGACGAACAGCCAACCAGTTTAGCTGAAATCGATAGCTATCATTTTATGAAGATTTAATATGAATCGAATGCAGCTCGAGTTCGAGTTTATTTAGGTATTCGAGTTTATTTGCATTCAGGTCACAGTTACACACATCACCATAGTCAATTATAGGAAAGTTTAACGCCATGATTTATGATACTTATATGTATTTAATTATATTAGGTGGACTTACTTATACTCACATTTTGTACAATATCAGTTTCGGAAAAGATGCGAAACTTATGGCTGTTCCAGCGTGCATCAGCTGGTTGGATGTTTCATCTTCTGCGTATATTTAAATTAAACTGATATTCTACTAATCTTTGAGTTTCTTCCGTCTAAAACTAAGAAACTAATGGGATTGCGATTGGGGCACTGAAGGATTGCAATATACCTGGATTGACCTCCTTACTTGACTCTTTCTATTCATTGAATACATCCTCTTTTCCATTATCAGTTTACAGATAATGGAATTCTTCTAGGTATTAACATTTATCTCCCACTCCCATAAAGCGTTCGCCGCGTATGTCTTTAAAAAATTTGCCATAAGTCTTATTTTGCCACGTTAACTTAGTTAGGACATATACGGATCGCCACGGCTAAATTATTTTGGATACTCTCTGGCTTTTGATCTAGAGAGTGTAAAGAATTTGAAGTGACGTTAACGTCGAGATTGATTTTAACATGACATCTTCGTTGGAATACTTTGTATTGAAGTCAAATAAAAACCGGCATTGCAGCATTGCAAAGACGAAGACCGCTAACGGGCACAGATCCTGGATGATCCACGAATCACTCAAGCATTTTTGAGGTCCACGTAGTGCGTATCAGGAACAATGGCCCAATTAAAAGATTAGGTGCGAAAGATCAATTGACCAACTAACTCAGCCGTTCGGCGACAGAATCATTCAATAAACGCAACGGTAGTGCATTGTGTAGGTCCCCGATGGTTCTGATGTTGATGAATGATGATGATGTTAAATTTTTTATGGCTTACTTTTTGCCATATCATGTAGTATTTAATATTATCAACAGATTAGAATTTACACCAGTTCCCGTTAGATGTGTAAAAGCAAAAAGAAACTCTATTGTGCCGGTGTAACGGTGCGGTAACAACAACGACCCTAATCCACCCGGGACCGATAAAGTTAAAACTACAATAGAGAACCCAAAAACTATTATTTTGTCCTCAAAATCAGCAGGTAGCCTGTCCTGAATCGCGCAAGTAAAGTTTTCGCACATTTTAGCTAGTATACAAAATTTGGGACTCTATCCATGGGCGTCCGTTTCTTCGCATTAAATCAGTTGGCAGGAGCTGACCTAATTCCTGTGTTCTATGAAGGTTTGGGTGCAAATCCTGTGACCTTGACTATCCCAGTGAACTACCTCTTTAGACGATGGGTCTGGTATATGGCACTGAGTGCGTGCCAGACCGTCTCAAAATCAGTGCCGAAGAATTTTTGACGCCTTTTTTACGACTAGGATTTTAAATTATGAATTCCAATAAGAAAATAATCTTTTTATAAAATAATTAATTAGAGCACGGCTTACCTATATATGGCTTTTTATTCATTTGTGAATTCCGTGAGTTTTCCTTTTTTGAATTTCTAAGAAACAGTTCGATCAATTTTCTGCGGCCTTCTAGATGCTTGCTCTGTTTATATTTTTGACTTGTCTTCCATGGCAAATGTTTCAGCATTTGATTTTGGCTAGGAAGATGTTAAATCTACAGCGTACACGCTTTATCTGTGCTGCAGCTCCTCTGAAATAACTTTCTTAAGTTGCCACGTTCTTTTGCATTAATTTACGTATTCATCATCATATCAGCCGAAAGACGTCCACTGCTGGACAAAGGCCTCCCCAAAATATCTCCACAATTGCCGGTCTTGCGCTATCCACATCCAGCGATTTCCGCACAAGATCATCGGTCCATCTTGTAGGGAGCCTTCCCACGCTGCGTCTTCCGGTTCGTAGTCACCACTCGAGATCCTTTCTGCTCCAGCGGCCGTCGGCTCTACGAGCTATGTGCCCTGCCCACTGCCAATTTATGTATTGTATCAACCTATTTAAACTCCTCCTGGAAAGAGAAACGAAAATTATATAACTTTTCAGAATATGTTATTAGTATGGGCAGACTGACGCTTTTATAATAATATATAATATACATTTTGAAGTTTAACTTCTTTACGCAGGCTTGAATTAGGGAATAAGTTAATGAATGCATGACGAGAGCGTAACGAAAAGTATGATCGAGCAAGGCGAACGGAAGTTGAGAGGGTTATAGCTCCCTCTCAACTTCCGTTCGCCTTGCTCGATCATACTTTAGTTAGTGATGATAGAAAGAGAGAGAGTTACGTTTTGTATATAAATAAATATAAGAGTAAATAGTTAAATTATTGGAATAAATTTTTTATGTTGTTTTGACATGTAAATTTACAAGACGATTATTAAAATTTAACTATAACCAAGCTAAACTGTATTGATGTTAAATGCTTACTATTCATATAAGAAGCTCTGCAAAAGAAAAGTATCTACTTCTAATACTATTTTGGCACCATAATTAATGGATTAAAGCACATCTTATTTATATACCCTAAGTTTGTAATCAGGTTTGAATAAAATGTATATGGGACGATTTCGATTTTCGAAATTTGAGAAGAATATCAAAATCGATTTCCAAACGTTTATGTCCCAGGATATTATTATTATATTATTAATAGTTATGCCCCGCGGTTTCACCCGCGTTAAAGTAGTTTTGGCGTAAAAGAGTAAAAAACATACATACATACATCTATACTCCCAAACTTTCGCATTTATAATATTAGTAGAATGTGTACCTCTAGCGGTTTTGATAGTGCACGCCCGAATAGCTCGCAAATGGTAGATTTTTTCCTACTTACTTGACACTTATCGTCATATTTTAGACAATTCACACAATATCTTTATAAATGTAGCCTATGTGTTATTCTGATGTATAAGCTATATTTTTGCAAAGTTTCATTTAAATCCATTCAGTAGTTTTTAAGTGAAAGAGTAACAAACATCCATCCATACTTACAAAGTTTCGCGTTTATAATATTAGTAGGATTATAAATTAAAATAATAGTCTGCGATTTTATTCACATACGGCCATCTGATCCCAAACTATAAATAAGCAGAGCTCGTACTATTGAAAACATATAACTGACATACTACATATACTACTTTTTTATGTAAATACATACTCATATAAATAATTTAACCCAGACTCAAGACAGATATGTCCCAGCACACAAATATCTGTCCTGGGCCTCTACCGGCTAAGTCGCCGAACTTCGTTTTCGTGAACGGCGTTCAACTAAATAAAAGTTAAAAATGACTTAATCAATCGTTAAATCGGCTTCCATGACCACATGGGACGTCATAAAGGGCCCGGAATCGATTGTCAACGTTGAAGCTGATTTAACGATTGATTAAGTAATTTTTAACCTTATTTATTTGAACTCCATCTAAGTAATCGATGTTTGGTGACTTAGCCGGTTGAGCCCCTGGGTGGGAATCGAGCCCACGACCTGCGGCGTGCAAGGCAAGTATTTAACAAACACGCTAACCGGCCTGTAAATAACGTCAACCTTTTTTATAAGTGACAAAAATTAAGAGTTTTATAACACTTACCTATTTATTCTCCAAATTTTGAAATCTAAAATTTATTCGCCCGGCGGGTCTCGAACCTGCACCCTCACCACTCCGGGGAACTAACCGGGGTAGGCGCTCTGCTACGGACGATACCCACTGTTTTCACCCTGGCAATTTTTGAGATTATATTTACGCTTTGCATTGCGAATAATGCTATAAAATTAAAATTCATTAACCTATTTATGTTATTTGTATCCTAGGATTTGTGACTTCACATCAATTATGATGTCAAGAATCAAATCATGGTTATCTGAATAAGGCAGAAGTAATTAGATTGTACGAGCTCCGTCTTTTTTAAAAGGACCTTTATTTTTATTTTGCAGGCACCTTCTAGAAAATAACAACAGGAAAACAGTCAAACTTACTTGTCTTAGTAATCTGACCTACATATTTTATATTTAGGGACAATGTCACACAGATCATCCTAGCCCCAAACTAAGCAAAGCTTGTACTATGGGTACCAGGCGACGATATACATACTAATATAGATAGATAAATACTTAAATAAATAAATAATATAATAATAAATAAATGTTTTCTATGAAAACATCCATGACTCAGAAACAAATATTCGTGCTCATCACACAAATATTTGCACTTACCGGGATTCGAACCCAGGAACACCAGCTTCGTAGGCAGGAGCACTACCAACTAGGCTACAGTGACCGTCTGACATAAAATGTTGAATTACTGGAATATTTTGTTGCCGCTTATTATTCCGGGATAATAATGATAATAATAATGGCCACGGTGGCCAGTATCAATGGAAACTGGCCATCTGCACGGAGCACATAATATAGTGCAATTATTGGTTAAGAAATTGCACCAAATAATATTAATTACAATATGTAATTTATATGGTATATTAAATATACGTATGTATACATATACTTCATACAAATGCCTTATGATGGTAGGTACGTTAGTACAGAGGTACGTTCACTAAATTAGATTTCAGCTAGCCAGTCTTGTTTGTATACTTATAAATAATATTGAAACTAAAATAACTGTAGCCTAGTTGGTAGTGCTCCTGCCTACGAAGCTGGTGGTCCTGGGTTCGAATCCCGGTAAGTGCAAATATTTGTGTGATGAGCACGAATATTTGTTTCTGAATCATGGATGTTTTCTATGTATATAAGTATTTATCTATCTATATAAGTATGTATATCGTCGCCTGGTACCCATAGTACAAGCTTTTCTTAGTTTGGCGCTGGGATGATCTGTGTGACATTGTCCCTAGATATTATTGTTATTATATTATTATTATTATAAGGTCTAGGAGTACTTAGAATGCTAAGGTTACCCATACATTGCAATAATTCATCACACAAGCATTTTTTTAAATGACAAGCATGGACGGTGTAAAAATATTTCTGTATCCTTCTACCTACTGATATGATACTTCTTTTTTGTATACAATTAGTAGTAGTAGTCATTTAATGTTGCCTATATCGCAGGGGACTTTACACACATGCAAGTCACATACAAACCATAACCATTTTACATGACGTTTATAAGTAATGGAATCAGGCGTTACTTTGCGGAAATCTATAACAATCAAAATACAAAATCAATATGTGCCGGGATGCAATTTGCACCGCCCTCTCGGCCTCAAAAATGTGCACATGCTAGAAGGACAATATAAAAAAAAAGCATATTACATGCGCCAGTACGATACCCAACACGTGTTTCAGTCCTCCACGGACCATTCTCAAGGGCTGCTAACTCGTCGAGTGCTCGAAGGAGACATGACGTTTATAGTTAGCGTATGAGGCTTTCACTACTTCACCGGTCAGAAGAGATGAGCAGGGGCTTTAGCCATAAAGCTAATAAGACTCCAAAATAGGTAAACTCCGCACAGAGACACCGCCTTAAAAATAGGTTATTGGTGCTACTTATTTTTTCATATATTGATATAAGCCATTATTACAAGATTACTCTAGAATCAGAGTTTACAAATCTGGCTTATATCAATGAATAAAAAAACGTAAATAAATAAGAAATCAGAGTTTACAAAGGATTGTAAACACTGATTTTACTGAGACTCTGACTGATACTAGAGTAAGTATCAGTCAGTCTTTTTTAAAATCTCGTCTTATATCAATAAATAGAAACATAAGTAGTACCCATAACCTACTTATACTATATAATACTACCTATAAGGAGACTAGACAAATCACCACTTTGATAGTTGCCCATCCATAGACATAGACAGACGGTGCACGTAGGTGGTTAACCAATCCGATCGGTTTTGGATTGCTAGGAAGACTGGCTATAAGTGCCACATGTGTTCTATGGACTCAAAGCTCTCAAGGTGGCCGGAATCAATCACCTTCAATCATTTTTGCACGTATTAGTTTACAAAAGTAATAAAACATAATTTCAAACATTTTTAACCACTCGTATAAAACGCCAACAAATTTGTGTATAACATCTGTGTAATAATACAATAAACATTTTGGTATTTTGTATTGTATATAATTTTCTTTACAGCCTTTATATTTTTACATACTGATTTTGCAATTTTATTTTAATTATTTTTAATGGCGTTCGAAGGCAAGTACAGACGCCAGCCAGCTATCCCAATATGTCAGATTTATTTTATAGATTTTAAACTTTATAACAAAAGCATAAGGTTCATTTCCAATTGGGGAAATTTGACAGATTGGGGTAGCTTGATGTGCTGGCGTCTGTACAATTCCAATAGGTCGCTAAGAAATAGGGACCGATTTTTTATTTTGACTGACCTTTGACCTTGATTGATCTAGTGGTTGGTGACCCTAACTGCTAAGCCAGAGGTCATGGTTTCAATCCTCACTCAGGACAAATCTTTGTGTGATGATCACGATTATTTGATCTGTGTCTGGGTGGTAATTATTGGGTGGATTTAGTAATACACGTATATTTATCAGTTGCCTGGTTGCTTTAGTACAGGCTCTGTCTACTTAAGGATCAGATGGCAGTGTGTTATTTGCCCAAGATATTATTCAATTATATTTATATTGTATAAGCAAGCAACAATAAACCTATTTAACGTACTCATAGTATGGATAAAGAAGCTATAATTAGACATAAGCCGTTTTCATTTAAATTAAAAGGACAATCGTTTTGAAATGAAATATAGTAAAAAAAAAATTTAGTACAGACAAAAGTACTGAACTATTTACGTTGGAACATCATTCATAATAGCTGGACAAAGACAGTTATAACCAATATATATTAGGTCTTTACCTATGAAATTGCCGTTCTGCAGTACTGGCCATTTCAAATCAAAATAATTTTTGTTTGGCTAAGAATTCTAATTTCAAATTAATTTTATTTTAAAAACATGGATTCTTTTTTCCAAAAGTAGTCATTTCTTTATTGATTAGTGTTACATTTTCATCGCATTGCAATCTTTTTCGTCATCATGGATACGTTAAAAATTCGAGTAATTATGGAATATGAGTACCGTCGTGGCAGCAACGCGGCACAAGCGGCACGCAACATCAACGACGTTTACGGAGCTAACACTACAAACCAACGCACCACCTGTTATTAGTTTGCTCGCTTCCGTTCTGGAAATTTCGACCTGAAAAATGAACCTCGCGGTCGTCCGAAGACTTTGGTCGACAATGACGAATTAAAGGCGGTTGTGGAAGCTGATGATACACAATCTACGGCTGAATTAGCAGCAGCTTTCGACGTTAGCGTCAAAACAATATTGGTCCATTTGCGTCAAATTGGCAAGGTAAAAAAGCTTGACAAATGGGTGCCCCACGAACTCAATGATCGCCAGCGCGAAGTACGCGTCGAGACGTGCCTTGCACTGCTCAACAGACACACAAATGAAGGAATTTTGAACCGCATTGTTACCTGCGATGAAAAATGGATTCTGTTTGATAACCGCAAGCGCTCAGCAAGTTGGTTGGATCCTGGTTCAGCACCTAAACAATGCCCTAAACGAAAACTTACCCCTAGAAAAGTGATGGTCACTGTTTGGTGGTCTAGCGCCGGTGTGATTCATCACAGCTTCTTACCAAACGGGGTGAGCATTACTGCAGATGTGTACTGTGAAGAACTGAGCACAATGATGGAGAAGCTGGCGCATCTCCAACCAGCATTGGTCAATCGCTCGTCTCCGCTGCTCCTGCACGACAACGCGCGACCTCATACTGCACAGCAGACGGTCTCCAAGTTGCAAGAACTGGGGTTGGAAGCTCTCCGTCATCCGCCCTACTCACCAGACCTTGCGCCTACAGACTACTACTTTTTCCAGAATTTGGATAACTTCTTGGCGGGAAAAAAATTCAATACCCGAGAGGCAGTACAAAATGCCTTTGAAGAATTTGTTGCCTCCCGTACAGCTGATTTCTTTAAGAAGGGCATCAATAAACTGCCACTGCGATGGCAAAGATGCATTGATTGCATGGGTGATTACTTCGATTAATACAAATAAAAAAATTCATGAAAAAAATTCGTTTAAATTTTTTCATACAAAACGGCAATTTCATAGGTAAAGACCTATTATGAACTGTAAAATCTTCTTTGTTTTGAAGTTAAGAAGTGATTAGTATATCTTACTGGCTAATCCATAAAAAGGTTTTAAATTAGTAAGTTTCCTCTCTAAATACGGTTCTTACTACTTTCTAATTTTAGATTTTACACTAATTGATTGAGAACATTGACACATAGGAAAATATTTTTGTACTTACCATATATAGTATTCCTCGTTATTATTTTGCACGCATTTCCCTAATAACACACTCCTAATCAGAATATAATAACATTAACCGTATCAGGGGTGAATATAATATAATTAGTAATACAAACAACATTTATACACGATACAACACTAACAACATTTACAATAATTTAATATACCAGCAGCTTCACTATACTATCGAGAATAACAATATTCAAAAGAGGGTAGACATAAATATTTCATTCTGTTCAAGAAATTTCGATTTGTCATTGATAGATGTCACTATTGATTCTATTTTTATTAAAGAAATTTTATTTGATTTATAGCCAGTAACATTCCTTTAATAAATTAGTTTTAAAAGTATTTTAATTTGAAGTGTCAATAATAGATTTAAAATTGATACTTTTTAAACAAAATGCTGTTCTAAGTTTGACGTAGTATTACGGAGTTGTAACTTGCGATATTGATGTTATGAATCTTATAAATATGTATAAAAGAAATGAAGATGTTCATTCGGGTGTCTAGCTCTTCTCGGGAAGTTGCATTAATGTAACATGAGATAACGATGTTTGAAACCTTTCCGAGCCAACACTGTGCCCAAAAGTGCAGTTCAAAATTTGTGTACTTGACTTGATTGCTGACTGCCTTGGCAGATTTCACGGGCAGAGGGGAGAGGTATGCGCCGGACTTTCTCCCCTCGGTCCTAATGGTCGGAGTTCAGTATTCTGTTCTCGCCGCCACCGCAGAAGAGTTACTTTGACACCTTTTTGTTCTACAAGACGGATAGCAGTGGCGTAGAATCCATATAAGACGGATCATCTTGAGTTTCTTTTTATAAATTATGTCTAATGCTTACTCTTATTTACGAAGTGTAACATAAATAATGGAAAACACTACGTGTAAAATATCAGCACATACAAACATATTCTTTCAAAACCATATTTGATCGGGCTTTTAAATATCAAACTATTGAATATCAAAGTTTCAATCGGCCAAAAACGAATCATAACCATATTTGATCTGGATTTTAAATATCAAACATTTGTTGATTACGTGCTGTGTAGCTGACGGCGACGAATATTACCACCCCTGGCGTAAAACTAAAGGCGTAAAACTTGTGCTGGGAACCTACCGCCAACGTCACCGATCATCGCGGTCGTGGTCGTCATTCGTTGAATCGGCTTCCATGAGCATATGTGACGTCATAAATGGTCTGGAATCGGTTTTGTCATTTTTAACCTTCATCTATTTGGATGCCGATCACGATCACGATGATTGGTGACTTAGGCGGTACGTCTCCTGAGGGAATACTTAGGTACCTACCAGAGAACGGGCAGCAACATGCAGCGTTTTACAGGGAACTATCGTAACCTCCTATACTTGGGAGAGGGGCTCTCGTCAAGCAAAGAACGTCATTCGGCCCACGTGATAACTTGCAACATAAGACAATTCGATATTTGGATACTCAGTATTTGATGCCTACGTACAAACGACGTTGCGTCGGTTGATACATTTTAAAAGCGTCCTTGTTACGTTAATGATAAGAGCAGTTTTCGTAGTATAAATTTAAGAACCAGAATCTCTTTGTCATCAGTTCTCATAGTGAGGTCGGCGTAGTGGCAGATCAAACGACTGTACCACGTTTTGGAACTATCTATTTATTCTTATCTTATATTTTACATAAAAGAGCGGATTATATTTACCGTAAAATGTAATCAGAAAAGTTAAAATTAACTGTTGAATCATATTTACTTAAAAATTATCATCTCCGTAATTACTTTGTAATGTAATATTCTAGTACATACATACATAGACTCACGCCTGTTTCCCAGAGGGGTAGGCAGAGACAACGTATTTCCATATCTCAAGAAAGGCCAGGTCCCAGAAGTACCCTAAGCCGGCGAGCATGTATGAAGAATATAATGACAGTAAACGAGGCGAAAGAAATGTGCAGAGATCGTGACAAATATTTAGTACTTAATGCATTAAAATAATATAAAAAGTACTTATTATTATATTCTTTAAATATTATCATAGTATTTAAATTTAAGCGATGAATGTGTGTATGCAAAGATGAAGGTACCTATGTATGTTTACTTGCGTATACAACATTGGTCTAGCGGTAGCGTGTTCACCCGCAGGGAACGAGGTCCTGGGTTCAAATCCCGAGTCGGGCCAAAACGTGATTTAGGACTTTTCTGTACAAAAATTCTCATCATCAGTCTGGGAGTTAGTGGTGAGAGCACGTAAAGCCGTCGATCCTGTACCTGACCTCTTTCCGGTCGTTTCGCTAGGCGTCCCATCGGATCATGACAGTGATGGAATAGAAAGTGCTCTTGTGTTTGCGCACACACTAATCTCTATTGAGACAGGCCGCCGTGGCCGGAATGCGGCTAAGAGGAAAAAAAATTACATATACAAGGTGTAGTGTTCATTGAAACTGAACTACTTAAACAAAACCAGCGTGTGAAATACGAAAACTAATTTGATACTAAATGCTACAGGTTATCCTTATTCTTGTATGTGGAGTTAACATGTCTTTTAATGTGCTACATGTTTTTGAGTTTCAGAGACAAATTAAGCTCCTTTACTTACGTCCACTATTTCTGTTACACTTTGTATATAAAGAGCATAAATTATTTAGCCTTTATGAGGCTTTATTAATTTAATATCATTTCCGGATTTAAACAACAAATTTTCGACCAGGAAAATCCAATTAAGCGATGTTTTGACAACAGTTAATGGAAAATGGCTTCCCGGTTTTCGCCAAAATTATTTTGGCGTAACCACCATTTAACGTGTTTCAACGTTGGCTTACCTAACTTAAAACGATGAACTACGGTACATTGGCCGAGTACATTGAAGCAAGGTGTAGGATTAAATTGGACCATTAATCCGTTGATTATTACTAGTATTTTCGCTTTTAATTAAAAAAAATCACTTATGTGGTTTTATGCCAATGCAAATTTAACTGTTCTTAACAGGGTTAAATTTAACAAAAGCATGACAAATATGAAATACATAACAAATCTCCTCATGACAGAAAACTACATATCATTATGCTCAAAATAACAATTCTCAATTAAGTCGCAATTTTCGACATTCTTTTGTTTTACTTATTTTTTTAGTAGCGACTTTGTGATATTTTTCTATAGAGGTAGAGGAAAGAATTTGAATGTTCATGTTATGGAAGCAATGAGTTACTAAATGGTATTGTCAAATATATCCTGATTTGGGTAAACCGTAGTTAGTAGGAGTATAATATTTTTTTTGTTTAAAAAAGACAACGCCCGCATTAGGGAGTCTAATCCCTGTGTCGCGGGGTACTTTACAAACATATAATAGACGGACACAAATTTACATCTAGACTCCGTACAAGTATTTATGGGTCATACAAATAGTTGTCCGGCGCGGGACTCGAACCCGCGACACGAAGAGGCGAGACGACTGTCTTAGCCGCTGTGCCACCCGTGCAGTCAAATCATTGGTTCTAATGTATGAGATTTTTGTACTCATGTTTGCGTTGTTTGTGAACAAATTCAGATTTTTTAATCAACCTACATACACCTTTGTGGACTACCGTTTGGAATAAAATGTTGATGGGTCCATGTCAATTTTAGTTCAAATCAGTTGTCCAGAAGATAAGCTGAATACGGTTTTATATATTTTAAATATTATATTTTAATTAATAGTAATGAAAAAAAACATAAAGTAAAAAAGTTGTAGGTATACGCCAATAGTACACGGTTTACCAAACTAAATAAACTAAATTCCAAATTAAATTTTATTTGGAAGAACAATTTGATTGATTCCAAAACCCGATACAACTACTTTTCCTTGATACATAAAATGCATCAAATATTTGACGTAAAATGTTCGAAAGAGACAGGTTATGAAAACAATGAAAACATTCTTACAATGGCCGAACTTAATATTGTGATGAAACAAATTTATTGTACCGATCAATCAATCAATCATTTATTTATTTGCTTGCATGTCTAGCATTTCTGCAATGTTCTGTACATGGAAGAAATGTTAGACATCGGTACAATAAATTAGATGAACAATAAAATTTAAAAATTGTTTTGCACATAGGCCGACGCGAATTTAGTAATCGAAGTGCTTTTTTAACACTTTCGCTCATAGACACGATATCATCAAAAATTAGCAAGTTAGGGTCAAGTAGGGTTGCTATCCGTCCGGATTTACCCGGATTTGTTCTAGTTTAGGGGCGTCCGGAAAGCTTCCGGGGTTTTAAAGTTTTCAAGTCACCCGTTGTCGTAAAAGTGCCTTCTTATTTATCTAAGTAACTTAAAAATAACCCACAGATATATCATCTGTATTTTCAGATTAAAAATTCAGATATTTTTAATTAATCTTCAGTTCAAGTAACTAATGCCACAAATATAATATCTAGGGACAATATACTATCTAGGGACAATGTCACACAGACCATCCTAGCCCCAAACTAAGCAAAGCTTGTACTATGGGTACCAGGCGACGATATACATACTTATATAGATAGATAAATACTTAAATACATAGAAAACATCAATGACTCAGAAACTAATATTCGTGCTCATCACACAAATATTTGCACTTACCGGGATTCGAACCCAGGACCACCAGCTTCGTAGGCAGGAGCACTACCAACTAGGCTACGGTGACCGTCGAAAACAAATAGTTCTTACTTCTAACATGCACCCCTACAAAAACACAGAAGAGATAAATAGCATCTCGTCTGTGTACAAACATCACCATCTCTCCTAAACTTAAAAGCCAAAACACATCTAAACTGTCTCGCTTTTCTGGTAAAGTTTCATAATATATCGCTTAAATTTTCATTTCTATGCAAACCAACAGTGGTCGTTACAAAATATTTTGCACAACAAATTTCTTATCTTTTACCTTTTACTTACGGTAGATAATAATGCTTGTATTTCAGTGCTATTAAAGTAGCACCTGAGCACAAACGTCTAAGAATTTATCGTGATTTTACAGAAAATATAACAGAAGGATTAGTAATTTTAATATAGAGGGTTGAACTTTAAGGACCAGCGCAGACAGAGAGGAGCGCAGCGGAGAGGATTTTATTAAGCCACTACAAAATCAACTTTAAAATTATTAAAATAAAGTTCATATATGCTTAAACATTATATGCCCGGGACCGCGCGAGCATTTTATGTTAGGTTCAAGCATAATATGCACTTTATGTCTATAATTTTATAGTTGATTTCCTAGTGCTTTAATAAAATCCTCTCCGCTGCGCTCCTCTCTGTCTACGCTGGCCCTAAGGAGCCACCTTACCTACCGAATAATGCTTAAAGCTGATGCCAAAAAACTGTTTTATGAAACCAAACACTATTCCAAAACAAGCATAAGTAAACCATAATTACAGCTATACACTAAATGGTCATAATTGAAGTAGGGCCAACGATATTATATTTTTTTTAAATGACTTCTCTCGCAGTAGGCTAATGAATCCCTGTGTCGCGGGATACTTTACAAACATATAATTGACGGGCAAAAAGTACATCCAGAATCCGGACAACTATTTATGGGTCACACAAATAGTTGTTCTGCGCGGGAATCGAACCCGGGACACGAAGTGTCGAGGCGAGTGTTTTAACCGCCGCGCCACACGTGCACTCATTTACATGGAATATATTTAAATATTGACACCAACTACAATTGTTATATAATATACAATTTAGCGTGCCTATTAGCAAAAAAAAACTTATAGTTGAAGGCGGTGTTTATAATATATTATTATTAGACAATAATGTCTATTAAGTGTCAATCGAAAATATGAAGACTCACGTAACAATTCTTCGGAACCCAAATTCAAATTGCACATATTAATTTTGATATAATTAATTTGGGTTAATTATTCTCATACCAAAAATCATATGGGGCCACCTCGCAAGCAAGCCCAGTGGAATCAAAATAATAATCAAAATGGTTCTAACCGTCCGTTCCTATAATTCACATTCATAAATTATACGTTATATTTTATTCCTTTGATATATGTAGTCAGAAATAATTATTTAAGTACACAGTAAACGATAAATATATCGTTGAGAACATAAGCCAACTAACCCCCTTACTTGTAAAAATTTTCTCATTCAGTGTAAAATAATATCTGAATGACATTAACAAAATGTCAATGCTCTCAGTATTGGCATTTTGATTTTGTCATTCTGATATGATTTTTCACTCATACGAATGATACAAACTATCTCACATACCTAGTTATCTAATATTATAACTTACCTTATATAAATATATATATATAGGTATTAGACAGAACCATTCAGACAATATGTAGTAAAAATATAGCTAAAATTATAGATAATTAAACCTACACATGATCCTTGACAATAACTTAATTTAAGTTAGCTAAATATCGTTACTGTTATAAAATAAATCTTATGGTAAATTATTTCCTACAATCCGTGTACATACCTAAATATCTATATGTACCTAGAAATAATTATAAATTAATTATATATTACTACGAACATGTTCTGACTATTTACAAGCGCTTTTTTAGTCTACGTGTATAAAAACCTTTTTTATTTTATTTTATGAAATGAGCAGATCATTTTGTAACTAAAAAAAATCTTCTGGTGTAGCAATCAACTAGTCTTAGTTTTTAGATACTCTGTCCGATGAAGCTGTGAAAGCCTCTTAGAATAATTGGAAACGACAAGCAAAAAATAAAAAAAGAAAATCTCTAAACAGTCCTCTCAAGACCAAAAGAGAAGTCAAAATTTCTACGTCGGTGGTGTCGAGTGCTAAGCACATCCCTTTCCTCATCAAATAGCAATCCGCCATCTGATGCATCGCTCCATACTAAGTATAAAGTACTTCACGCCAAGCCAATGGGTTCTGTGCCTTCAAGGTCACATTTCCCGCGTAGAAACGGACTCCTCCATTTCTAACACCCCATAACTTTAAACATCCCAAAATCCTAGAAAACTTTACTAGCGCGATTCAGGATCCATAGTAAAAAAAACGATTTCTGTTTCTAACGTCTGTCAAACAAAAAAAAGGACGCGGGCGCAGGTACTCGGTGTTACAAAAAGGGCCTGCACTGGCTTGAATGACTGTGGATAATGTGCATTCGGAAATGCAAGTCATGGAAGAGGTCAAATAAAACGCGTAACATTAATAATAAGGAGCCAGAGTACGCGGAAGATGGTTTTTATTTTTTATTAAACATATAGGTAACTGATAAATATATTTGTTGATGAAATATGTGTGAACAGTCACATATTCTATCTTATCGATAAAATGCCCCCTCAGAGGAACGTAGAACATACATGGGGGTGATTCGGATACTCCTCATCATAAAGTATCTAAATTTAGCGTTTGAACGTCAACCCCTCGGCCACCCTGTATAACAGCATAATTATAGCGCCTTAAGTGCCGATTTCCTTCAGTTATCACCTACTTGCAGGCCGTGATTTGACACTACTTTTATTACACGTTACAAATTGAGCTCACAGTTATTATTTTACAAGTCGTACAATATACCAAAATTATGAATACTTTAAAGTAAAACAATTCAAATTATCTCGAAAAATACCGTTAAAAGAATTTGGCTTCAATTAAAAGTTCTTAAAACTTTTTTATATCGCTCCAGTATAAAAGTAACTAAAGTAATTAGTAAAGCAACTTCGCGATCATTATTCTAAAAAGCTTATGAACTAACTCTCGGAAGTCAATTTATTTACTTTCCCAATCAACGCTAGACTAAGAAAAAAAATATACTGGGTGATTGTTTTTTGACAGTCCAATTAATATATTTTATTGATACCTAATAGAAAAAAAAGTAACCCTTTTTTCACTCCGTACTATGTTATATGGTATTTTAACAGTAACAGAGGTTATCAAGTTGATTCGTTTTTTGTATGTATGTATGTAATGCGACATAGCCCAAAGAAATGCCAAACTGAAGTGGTAGTGGGCGGGGCACATAGCTCGTAGAACCGATGGCCGCTGGGGCAGAAAGGTCCTCGAGTAGCGACCACGCACCGGAAGACGCAGGCGGCGGGCCCCCGATAAGGTGGACCGACGATCTTGCAAGATCGCGGGAAGCCGCTGTTTAACTTAAGGCTTCGTTTTTAAATAAGGGTGTAAGTGTTACATTATAACATTTAATTTAGGATGGTAACAATAAGTCCAAAGTATTGCGTGTTTTTCCACTTTTAACCACATGCACACAAAATAAATATCTCGACTTAAATCAAATATTTTAATTGTTACAGGTCATCAATCAACAAACAATCACTGCCAGAAAACCGCCCAAAGTGATAATACAGAGTTCTCCAAGTGAATGTTAACAGTGCTAGAGTGCGCGAGGTGCCAAAGAGTTCTATTGACATGTGACGCACTAAAATGTTGAAGATACAAATGTTAGAGTCCATCGTCAGTAATGATGCTGATGAAAGCCAGGAGCAGCAGCCAAATGGGTGAGTAACAAAATAATTTCTCAATAGCTTTTAAATTGCAAACAGGCCATATCAGTTCCGTTTAAACCGCCACAGTCAAACCAAAATGTGCCCATCACGCCACAGTCATGACTATGTAGTCTTATCGTTGCGTGCGTAGGTGCCAAAGAGTTCTATTGTCATGTGAGGCACTAAAATGTTGAAGATACAAGTGATGAAAGTCAGGAGCAGCAGCCAAATAGGTGAGTAGCATAATAATTTCTCAATAGCTTTTAAATGGCGAACAGGCCGTATCAGTTCCGTTTAAACCGCCACAGTCAAACTAAAATGACCCCAGCACGCCACAGTCACGACTATGTAGTCTTACCGTAGCGTGCGTAGGTGCCAAAGAGTTATATTGTCATGAGAGGCACTAAAATGTTGAAGATACAAGTGATGAAAGTCAGGAGCAGCAGCCAAATAGGTGAGTAGCATAATAATTTCTCAATAGCTTTTAAATGGCGAACAGGCCGTATCAGTTCCGTTTAAGCCGCCACAGTCAAACCAAAATGACCCCAGCACGCCACAGTCACGACTATGTAGTCTTACCGTAGCGTGCGTAGGTGCCAAAGAGTTATATTGTCATGTGAGGCACTAAAATGTTGAAGATACAAGTGATGAAAGTCAGGAGCAGCAGCCAAATGGGTGAGTAGCATTATAATTTCTCTATAGCTTTTAAATGGCGAACAGGCCGTATCAGTTCCGTTTAAACCGCCACAGTCAAACTAAAATGACCCCAGCACGCCACAGTCACGACTATGTAGTCTTACCGTAGCGTGCGTAGGTGCCAACGAGTTCTATTGTCATGTGCCGCACTAAAGTGTTGCAGATACAAATGTTAGTGTCTATTGTCAGTATTGATTCTGATGAAAGCCAGGAGCCGCAGCCAAATTACTGAATAGCATTTTAATTACTCATCGTATCAGCCGAAAGACTACCCACTGCTCGACAAAGGCCTCCCGCAAATATTTTCACAACTGCCGGTCTTGCGCTACCCGCATCCAGCCCTCACAAGATCATCGGTCCGTCTTGTACCCCCTACAAGACGGACCGATGCCGACAGTCGACGTGCGGCTACGAACTATGTGCACTGCCCACTGTCAGTTCAGCTTGGCAATTCTTCGAGCTAAGTCGGTTACTTTGGTTCTTTGGTACTTGGGTTTCGCGGGTTATGTCGTTAACTTTAATTATTCTATAGCTTTTCAATGGCGAATAGGCCGTATTACTTCCATTTAAACTTTTGAGCGCCACTGTCAAACCAAAATGTACCGTCACAGTGAACGGTCACGACTAAGTAGTAGTAGTGTGCTGGGCATATTTTGGTTTGTCATCTATATATGACTGTGGCTGTCGATCATTTAAAATTGATTCCTTCTTTTATAGAACACTAGCTGTGCCCCGCGGTGTTACCCGCGTTATATTTTTTAAATTTTCTTTGCTATAAACCTCACGGAGCCTGAGACCTTTCCAACGAATTCAAAACCGTGGAAATCGGTTCGTGCGTTCTGGAGTTATAGCGTCAGGAAGGAAAACCCGACTTATTTTTATATAGTAGATATGAAATTTATTTGCGAGTTCCATGATTTTTATTCAATCACAAAGTGCACACAGTACAAGTGCGCCTAATGAAGTTTTCACTTCAAAAATATTGATTTTCGCAGCCGGAATTTCGAAGCAGGCGGTCGTTAGTTTTTGATAAATTTGAAGCTGTGCCCATTTGTGTGGACATCATAATCCCTTCTTGCCTGTGGACGGTATGGTTACAGGGCAATGCTTATTGGCACACGCTCAATTTCATGTTGAGTCTTCACAACGACAGGCGTAAAAGATAATGGGTGAGCAAAGTTTTTTAAATTCAGTCTTCTTTTTGTTGGACTACATTGACTTTAGAGAGTAATTAAAAAGTATGTAAAGTACTACTACTCGTAACCTACCTCCCGTCAAAACCTACCTAATCTGGAGATGAAAGAAAAAAATTAAGACTATGATTTTTAGGCGGGAAATGGCTTGTTGGTCTAGTGGTTAGTGACTCGGACTGCTAAGCCAACGGTGAATCCACGATGTTCGATCCCCACCAAGGACAAATGTTTGTGTGATCAGAACCACTATTCATTCTGTGTCTCTGGGTGTAATTTATGTATTTAATATGTATATATTTAGAAATATATAAGTACTTTTAGCGATTTTTGCCACAGTACATACAGGCTCAAGATATTTACATTTATTTATTACTAGCTGTGCCCCGCGGTTTTACCCGCGTTAAACTTTATAAATTGTCACAGCTCCTCCCCCGTAGGTGATAACGTGATAATATGTAGCCTATATGTTGACCCGACCTCTTAGTAATGTTCATGCAAAATTAGAAGTAAATCCATGCAGTACTTTTTGAGTTTAGCCCGGACATACATACAGACAAACAGACAAAAATTCTAAAAACTATATTTTTGATTTCCATATCGTATGTAGATCAAGCCCCAAGTATCCTTTTAAAATAATATTCAATGTACAGTTTTGACTTTCCTACGATTTTATTATATGTATAGATTGATTTGATATAGCTGTGTGGTTTCCGGCCTAGACAGAATAACAGGACAACACCTTACCATCCCGTAGGTGTCGTAAAGGGTGACTAAGGGATACAGCAGGTAGTCGGACAGGAGCGCCACCAATGCACCACCATGCCAAGCGCGGTGACTACGGCAAACCTCTGCAAATAGACGATATCAGACTGTTGATGTGACATTGACAATCATAAACGAAAACAAAAGTTGGAGGTAAAACTAAGGACGATCGAAACCGAACTAAACTCCGTAATATTGAGCTAATACAGAATAAAATAATAATAATATCTAGGGACAATGTCACACAGATCATCCTAGCCAAACTAAGCAAAGCTTGTACTATGGGTACCAGGCGACGATATACATACTTATATAGATAGATAAATACTTAAATACATAGAAAACATCCATTACTCAGAAACAAATATTCGCACTTACCGGGATTCGAACCCAGGAACACCAGCTTCGTAGGCAGGAGCACTACCAACTAGGCTAATACGAATACGAAATAACCGTCCAGCGGCGGCGCCAAAAATATCACAAATAACTTTTATAGCGACATCGCAGACCGTTTTTACCGCGTCGCTTTTAGCCGTATGTTGAAAAACATGTTAATGAAATGTTTTCATAAATGCTTGACATAACCCACCACCTGAACAATATTAACTATGTGTACTCTGTGGCTGACGTGAAGAGTTTAGGAGTCCTAATGTAACAATAAAGCTTTGTGCCGTGTTTTATTTTGTAGCTCAGTACTTAAATTTTCCATTAATTCCCAATATAGACTATATCAATATTGAATCATATTTGTTTTCAATAAAATTATAAGTTTTAAAAATATATTGCATATTAAATAGCCTAGCAATATTTTAGACTGAAAAATATATTTTAATGCGTTTCGAAACCATATAGTCAAGCAACAAACAACAACCCTACCTATAATTAAAAAAAATATATATATAAAGCAAAGTGTGCATGCGATGCCAGTATTAAGTATAAAATACACAATAAATTAATATTTATTGCGTATTTACAAACACATGCCAGAAATAGGTCAAGTTTATTTAGTAAAATAATACGTTACAACTATGTACCTAACACATTAAATAAACATATACCCAAAAAAATATTGCTTTATGCAATAAGTTCAAAGACATAAATTATTATGCCATGTCAAATTTAATATTAACTTGACGAGGCAATTTTTTTGTAAAAGATTGATAACTATTTCGCTTATTCTGGAGCCCCATAAGTATTCCACACTATTTAACTAATTGTATTTAGGTCAGAAAATATTTTTTGTTTTTCTCCCGATGTTTTTCACCGAATGTAAGTAAATAGTGCTCAACAAAATCTTTGGATTAGTAGCTAAGTCACGTCGTAAAAACAAACGAGACTAGATTTAGTAAGCCTTAACCTTAGCCAAATACCGAATGGGTAATCAAACCTAGGTATCTTCGAAACACAACCAAAAAAAAATATGTTTGCTAACAGGCTAGATAATCTACTATATAAAAATAAGTCGGGTTTTCCATCCTGACGCTATAACTCCAGAACGCACGAACCGATTTCCACGGTTTTGCATTCGTTGGAAAGGTCTCGGGCTCCGTGAGGTTTATAGCAAAGAAAATTTATAAAATTTAACGCGTGTAGCACCGCGGGGCACAGCTAGTATAATATAATATCTCCTGGGACAGTATTAAAATAATACACGGCCATCTGATCTCAAACTAAGCAAAGCTTGTACTATGGAAACCAGATAACTGATACTAAATATAATACTCATTTTTGTAAATACATACTTATATAGATACTTACACTCAGACTCAGGAGAAACAGACGTGTTCATGCACACACATATTATCCTGGGTGGGAATCGAACCCCTGACCTGCGGCGTGAAAGGCATGTATTTACCAAACACGCCAACATATTTTATTTAAACATTACACTACAGAAATAAATTCAAGTGTCGCAGGGGACTTTATAAATTTACAATTCATAGACACATGTCATGCCCAAACACATAACAACTATACAACATGTAACTTAATTAACGCACACCCTGAAAATAGTTTGTTCAGAATCGTTTACTGAATCGATTTATATCATTTTTAATATAGGTAAGTTTTTATTCCAAAATAATTAAAGTTACGGAAATTATTTTATTTATTTTTTAATTAATTTAACCCTGTACAGTCAAAACAAATTGGAATGGACGTTAGTCAAAGTAATAAGACTATTAAATCGTAGTTTTTTGTATTCATACAAATTCCATCATTAAACATAAAATAAAGACAAATAAACTTGTTTCCAAGAAACTAATTTAGTAAATAACAATGCATATACATGTTAAATTAAAATTTTAGTGTATGTATTATGATTACAACATAATATTCTAATTGGGGTGTTTGAGGGTGTGCGTTAATTACGTTACATGTTGTATATATGTAGATCACATTAGCAATTGCCCTGTACGGGGATCGAAGCCGGGCGGAGGCAGAAGCCCGATTTCCGAAACAGCGTAGGAACCTATTAACAGAATCACAATGAGTTGTATTGGCATACTGAATATTATCTAATCCCTGTGGTTTAATTCTAATAAAATATTTTCCAAATCATTAAATTGCGTTGTGGACTTTTTAATGCATTCATATTTTAATTTGATCTCGCTCGCCTTCAGTGTGAATGGCCTAACATTGTTTACCCTCGTAAAACTAAATGAAAATATACTAGAGATTGGCGACAGGCGACACCACGACGCGACGGAGAAAACATATTCTACACCGCGGTTTATAGTCATGGTAAAGGTCGTTCCCGTGTTACGTACATCTTAAATATTATGCAATACAAATACATGCATGTATGTATAACATAAACTATCTATCGGCTTGTTGGCGTGGTTGGTAGGTACTTGCCTTTCACGCAGGTCGTAGGTTCCATTCCCACCCAGGAAAGATGTTTGTGTGCATGAAAATGTATGTTTGTACTGAGTCTTGGTTTAATTTGTTTTTGTTTTTTTTTTAATAAAGACTACACGGGGTACTATACAAACATATAAAAAACGGACATAAATTACATCCAGAGTCAGAACAACTATTTATGGGTCACACAAATAGTTGTACGGCGCGGGGCTCGGACGAAGCGGAGAGGCGACTGTCTTAGCCGCTGCGCTACACGTGCAGTCAAAAAATTATCTATATAAGTATGTATTTTATAAAGGAAAAGTAGTATATCAGTTATCTGGTTTCCATAATACAAGCTCTGCTTAGTTTGGGATCAGATGACAGTGTATCCGTTGTCCTAAGATAACATCCCTTAAAACTCATTATTTCAAAAAGTACTTTTAAACGCCGTAAAAAAGAGGTAATGATGTTAATTTGCCCGTTCTTTTTTAATAATTTACTTCACAATTTATTTTTCCGATTTAGATTATAATTAACTATACAGAAAATAAAAAAAAGATTAAACATGTTGAATAATCCATAGTGCTAATGTTATAAAAAAAATACAATGAAAAATTTGCGTTGGAATATCAATTAGGAACAAATTGCTGTGTGGTACCGGCGAAGAATCATCACCCCATCTCATCCCGTAGGGGCGTGGAAATCGTCCCGAGGGAATACCTACCAGAGTTCTGCCGGGCAGCAGCGTTTTTCGGTAAACTATGACCATCAAACTGCGATCGCCGAACTATCTGCAAAGTGAAGCGATTATGTTATATCCCCCCACTCTTTGGAGAAGGCTTTGGTCCAGCAGTGCACGTTATTTGGCTGACATGATTGAATGAAAAATATAGATTTACTTAACTGTAAGAACAAAAAGGTGTCAAAGGATATACTCAGTTAGGTCGCCCAACTTCGCACAGCAAGGTAATAAATGAATACATAACACATAATTAAATACACAAGAATACAGGTTAAATGATGATGGGCTATCGCATCGCTTCGCAAAGAGCACGTTATGTACGTATCTCCAGATGCACCTACTCTAGGTAGTAGCCTCTCCAAAGTACGAACATACATTAACGTACGGGAGATATTAAACCCAGATCTCCCTACTGGCTCCCTGAGTATAGACGGACACCTCGAGTTTATAATAACAACATAATCTTTATATATTCTCACAACGGAAAACTTCGCTTGTGCGATTTAGACCCACGCTTATTTTATTATTTTGTTTTAGTTGTGGCCACCTTTCCCTTTAGCATTTTAAATGGATCCATGTTCGCCAACATCAGAAAGACGTAACAGGTCCTATTGTGTAAATTTTTGTGGGTAGTTGAATATTCAACTACCCACAATTAAGTGAAAAATTAAGATGGCGGATTTACATTGTAACTTCGTTTGTCAGTTTCCTGTTAGTTTCCTAACCGCGACTGTATTCAGTTATATTTTATTGTTAAGTAACATTGCGTTTTGCTTTATTTTTAATTTATAAGAAATACAGTGTGTTGAGAAAATTATTAGAAACTAACTTTTCTATGTGTACTAAGTTATACCAACTTGATTTTAAGTTAATTTACATAATTAAGAAGTGATAAATACTTGGTCTATTAGCCCGTGAAGTTTATAGTTATGCAGTGCCGTGTATCCTATGTGTTTTGTGATGAACCTGGCAATTATGGCAATATCTACCTCAAAATTACTAGTTGCAGAGGAAATGTGGAGAGGAACTACATTTGTTATGAAAATACAAACAGGTATTAGTACATTAAATTTATTTATTCATTCACATTAAGTTTTGCTTGGTATTGTATCTTACGGAGTTGGAACAAATTAGTAAACAATCAGCAAAATTACATATCTAGGCGTGTGGTTATTCTACATTATAATTAACGGGCGAGTTGGCGTGGTTGGTAAATGCTTGCTTTTCACGCTGCAGGTCGTTGGTTCGATTCCCACCCAGGACAGATATTTTTGTGCATGAACATGTCTGTTTGTCCTGAGTCTGGGTGTTATTATCTATATAAGTATGTATAAAGAAAAGTAAGTAGTATATGTAATATATCAGTTATCTGGTTTCCATAGTACAAGCTTTCCTTAGTTTGGGATCCGTGTGTGAATAATGTCCCAGGATATTATTATATTATTATCTATTGTTCTATAGATGGGTGATCATGACTCATGATTTAATATCCGAGGACCTCCGTGTTTCCGAGGGCACGTTAAGCTGTCGCGGTTAGAAAACAGACACCCCGGATAAGCAGAAAGGGTTGTTCTCGAAGTAGAAGTGTATTCACTTGGCGTCTATTGTACAGAATATAAATGAAGGCTGGGTACACATGATTGCTTTTTCTATCGCCATATTTCACGGTTAGATGCTCAGTACGGAATATCGGTGGCACACCGTTGGTTGGGTAACAGCTGTATTACAACTGTGGGTGTAATTGCACGCTCGTGTACTACCGACTTAATTGTGTGAGCGCATACCTGCTATAATTAAACCTTTGGTGATATGAAATTAATATTAGTTGCTATGTTTTTATTAACGGGCCGGTTGGCGTGGCTGGTAGACACTTGCCTTTCAAGCCGCTGGTCGTGGTTTCGATTCCCACCCAGGACAGATACATATTTTTGTGCAGAATCACAATCATTTATTTCACAAAAAGGGGTACATATACTGTCTGGGTACATGTACTAGAAAATGCATGCTGAGTCTGTAATGTAGTATATCAGTTTTTTGGTGTCCATAGTACAAGCTCTGCTTAGTTTGGAATTAGATGGCCGTGTGTGAATAATATCCCAGGATATTATCATTAATACGTGGTACCTACAGATTATTATTCAATAAGTAGGTATTATTTATTGGTTAACTTCTACAGCAGAGAAAAGAATCCCTTTTCCTAATGGAGTGAGACGCAATATAAGAGAAAATATGTTTCAAAAACGTTTCCCTCCAATCTGTTGTGATATCTAACATCATTTTGGCTTCTCCCTTATCAGTAAAAGCAAAGAAGCTTAACACACAAAACGTCCCTAAAAACCGACCCTCTCATGCATCTCCACATCTGTAATCGCCTTGAGCCAGAGTTACCTTATAACATTTTAAATTAAGTACTAGCTGTGGTTTCACCCGCGTTAAACTTCATAAACTGTGTATATGTGAGCATATAAGCTACTGCTGAGTATCATCAAATTCCGGTGCGTAGTTTTTGTGTGGAAGAGTAACAAACATCCATATATCCATTCCCGCAAACTTTCGCATTTATAATATTCGTATGATTTGCTAGACGGCTTAGGCCGCTCGCCTCAAATGTCCGGTGAAGCAGTGAATGTCTTCTAGTAAAACTGAAAAAGTCAAGTTAAATGTGACGGATCCCGTTTCATACTTCGCGCGTCGTGTGGGTCGAATTCGCCTTGAAGAGCTTGGAACGGTTGGCCGAGTCTAACATAAATTTAATTACGTCAGTTTTCACTTTCATTTAGACATATAAAATTCCAACGACACATTAAAACGCCCAAGAGCCCACTTGTATAAACTGAGCAATATAGTGTTAAAATGTTAAGGAGAGCCGCAGAAATCCCATAATGCCCTAAGTTGAGTCATAACGAAACTCAATTTAGACCGAAGCACCGGTTGTGAACGCCAAGATTCTCTGAAGTAAATCCTTAAATAGGGACAGTTTCAGAAATAACACACTAACATTTCCTTAGTTTTGATAGCCTGTAAAATGTAGATTGTTTCACTTAGGTTCGAGTTTTGTTACATTCTACTTACTTCCGTTATTTTTATCCTCAACTTCCGGTCTACTTATTTTTTTTTTCATCTGTAATATCATCACACTGGGAAAGCATAATTCCATGCCTAAACTCCGATACAAAAAGAGAGGGTTTAAGTTTTAACATGACGTATACAGTTAGCCTATGCTGCCACCACCGTACGCCGCATAGGAAATTCAAATACCTGTAATGACAGATATTAAGGAGAGAGATAAATAAATAAATAAAAACTTACCCAGAATTCATGCACTTTAAGATCATTGGAAAGTCCTACGTTAAAAATGCTAGCGCATTCCACCTATTTCTTCGATAAATCTTTCTCAGTTCAAAGTGTTCGTTAGTGGAATGCGTTGCTAATGACAGAGCGAGTTGCGCAAAGTTTACATGAGTTCCAGGCTTCATTACTTATAACAATATAGAATGAATAAAAGAACAAATATTTTAGTAATTATGTACAGACGCCAGCAAATCCATCTACCCCAATCTGTCAAATTTATTTTATAGATTTTGAACTTTATCACATAAGCATAAGGTTCACTTTCAATTGGTGAAATTTGACAGATTGGGGTAGCTTGATGTGCTGGCGTCTGTACGTATTTATTTCTTACTAGCTGTCCCGGCGCCTTCCCTCACTCACTTTTCGGATCATTTTAAATATTGCTCATATATTTATTTTTTCATACAAACCTGACATAACAAAAAGAATAAAGGACGTGCTGAGATGGGACCAATTCGGAATCGCACAGATAAAAAATTAAGAACTTCTGTATCTACCTTTACATATTATCTGTGCTAGTTTACTGAATAAATGTATTTTCTTCCGTTTTCGTAAAAGAAATTTTATCCAATTTGGTCCAGTCGTTTGGAAGTTATAAGCGTACAAATATTTCAGGGATTCATTCTTATTATATATATATATATTCTTATATAAAGTTATATTATAGTCTCTTGTATTGAGTACCAATATGGTAGGTATTATTAACCAGGGGCTCTACCGGCTAAGTCGCCGAACATCGTTTTCGTGAATGGCGTTCAAATAAATAAAGGATAAAAATTACTTTATTCAATCGTTAAATCAGCTTCCATTGTCACATGTGACGTCATAAATGGTCCGGAATAGATTGACAACGTTAAAGCCGATTTAACGATTGATTAAGTCATTTTTTGAGGCGCTCATAGCCAGATGCTCTCACCGGTCCGTAAGTGATTGGCGAAGTTAAGCAACTAGGCTCGCGGTCAGTCCATAGATGGGTGACCGCCAAAGTGGTTTAACTTCTGAGCGTCTCCGTGCTTCGGAGGGCACGTTAAGTTGTCGGTCCCGGTTGTAGCCATTAGGCAACAGTCGTTAAGCCATGTCAGAGGCCTACAAGGCGGCTTGAACAACTCTGACACCAGGGTAACCACTGCCCATACGATAAGTAAGTAAGTAAGTCATTTTTTACCTTTATTTATTTGAAGGCCATTCACGAAAACGATGTTCGGCGACTTAGCCTTAGAGCCCCAGGTCTGAGAACACTGATGATATTACTGCCTATAGAAAAGATCTAAGGTTAGTGAAAAGGCGCCAATTGTTTACTTTGTAATTATATGCTTTTTACTTCGTACAATAAAGTCTGATCTACCTATCTAACCAGCCCTGGGGACCTTGTTTGGGAATCGAACCTCGACTCGAGCGATTTCTGACGGGAAGTTATCTGTGGTCATTTTTAGGGACGTTTGGTGCAACTGTCGCTCTTGACGCGGGTTGACTCATCCGATTGAGGATCGGGGAGGGTATCTTATCGATAGAATACAAATTAGTCGCAAGTCATCGCGAAAATTGAATTAAATTGAGCTGCGGTGTCGACGATAAGGCCGTGTGAAACGGCCGGAGCCATTACGGAAACCATGCCTGCTGTGTGGCGCATGCTATATGCTTGATAAACTATTTGATTGATAAGTGAATCTTTCAATTATTATGGCTTAAAGCTAGACGCTCTCACTGATCCGTAAGTGATTGGCGAAGTTAAGCAACTAGCCTCGCGGTCATTCTAAAGTGGTTTAATTCCTGAGCGTTTCCGTGCTTCGGGGGGCACGGTAAGCTGACGGTCCCACTTGTAGCCATTAGGCGTTAAGCCATGTCAGATGCCTAATAAGCAGCTTGAACAATTCTGACACTAGGTTTACCACTGCCCGTACGATAAATTATTAGGGTTGTGTAATAGACGCCGAAAGACGATTCTAATTGTCAACTATATAGGTATGAAATGTATGCCAAAAGATGATTCCAACAATAAACTTTCTCTGACATGATACTTCTATTTTTTAATAACTATCGATATGAAATGTATGGTAAAAACTATTGTAAACTTACTGCGTTATGGTGCTTCTAATTTTTAAGTATTATGTAAGATGATTCTGATTTACAAATTCATAATTAATAATAATAATATCCTGGTACATTATTTACACACGGCCAACTGATCCAAAACTAAGCAGAGCGTGTACAATGGAAACCAGATAACTGATGTACTAATTATACTTACTACTTTTCTTTATTATAATATTACGCCCAGACTCAGGGCAAACAAACATATTCATGCACACAAATATTTGTCCTGGGCGACAATCGAACCCACGACCTCCGGCGTGAAAAACAAGCATTTGCCAACCACGCCAACAGGCCCGTCCAAAGTATTATGGATATGAAATGTAAGCCTAAAGATGAATCTGTACATGTAAATCAGTGTTTATTGTTTCTTTTTTAGGGTTCCGTAGCCAAATGGCAAAAAACGGAACCCTTGTAAATTCGTCATGTCTGTCTGTCTGTCTGTCCGTATGTCACAGCCACTTTTTTCCGAAACTAAGAGCTGTACTGTTGAAACTTGGTAAGTAGATGTATTTGGTGAACCGCATTAAGATTTTTACACAAAAATAGAAAAAGAACAATAATTTTGGGGGGTCCCCATACATAGAACTGAAGCTCATAATTTTTTTTTTCATCGTACCTATACATCTGGTTTGTCTATGGATAGGTCTTCAAAAATGATATTGAGGTTTCTAATATCATTTTTTTCTAAACTGAATAGTTTGCGCGAGAGACACTTTCAAAGTGGTAATATGAGTGCTACCCCCCCCCCCCCCCCCTGTAACTTCTAAAATAAGAGAATGATAAAACTAAACAAAATATATGATGTACATCACCAAGCAAACTAACAACGAAAATTAGTTTGAACGAGATCTAGCAAGTAGTTTTTTTTAATAAGTCATAAATCGTAAACCGCAATTTGCTTTCATTTAATCATTTGAAATACTTGCTGCTACGGAACCCTTTATGGGCGAGTTCGACTCGCACTTGGCCGGTTTTTTTAAAGACAATGCCCGTACTGGAGAATTTAATCTCTGTATCCCGGGGTACCTACATTACAAACGTAGATTTGAGAGACACAAAGGACACCCATATTCTTAGGGACAACTATTTATGGATCACCAAAAACCTGAACCCAGAACACGTAGTTTCTAGACGACTGTCTTAATCACTGCGCGACACTGCAAAATGAAGTTACCACCACTCTTATACATTATAATAAAACGGCATAAAAAGTTCTGCTTTAAAGGGTGGCCCCGTTTTGATATCTAATACCTATTTTGTGCAAACCACGCAAAAGATTGCCTCATAGCGACTTCCATTAAATAAACGGAGGGAAATCAGTTTTCTAATGGTGAGAAAGGAAAATAAAACCGCACGTTCTTGATGACTAGTTACTGTATTATTTTCTATTTATGATGTTACCTACTGCACTTGTTCTAACAATTTCATCTAAGCTTAAAAATAGAAGAATTATGCACGATAGAAATTCTAAATGTCCCGTGTAGGTATAATATACATAATTAATAATACAATACATAATTATGTATACTTCTTAACTTATTTTCTGACTATTTACAAGTGCTTTTTAAAGTCTACGTGAATAAAGAGAGGTTGGGTTGGGCACAGCGTTCATTCTCTCGAAGAGCAGCTTGACTGGGAAAGTAACTACCTTACAGAAGACATTCCTTAATAATACCATTCATAATTTTAATGTCGTGCTTCTGAGCGGGATTAAGGTCGCCAGAGCTCAACGGGGTGGGGGGAAGGGGCAGCGACACTTGTTTACTGAGTTTTAAAGCCGGCAACGTACACACGGCTACATATCAAGCTATACATTTCCAATATAAGCTGACCCGTCATTGTATGGAAATCCTATACAACGCGAGATCAGCTTATACTGGAAATGTATAGCTTGATGTGTAGCCGTGTGTACCTGCGACGCCTCTGGTGTTGCGAGTATACATGGGCAACGGCGGTGATAATTTACAATCAGGTGACCCACTAGCTTGTTTGTCTCTATGATATAAAAAAAAATTCTTAGCAGCAAGCCGAATTCAGGGAGTTGGCGGTTTTATAACCCTTTGCCTCCGAATACACCTGATCCGCGCTTGATATGTATTTCACGAGTTTTCTATCAGCATAAAAAGTAAGTTTTGAGGCGCTCATAGATATCTGCACTCACCGCTCTATAAGGACTGGTCAGGTAAAACCATCTACGCATGAGGTCAGTTTATATATGGTGACCGTCAAAGTGATTTAGTTTCTGAGCATCTACGAGTCAACAGTGGTTGTGATGATAGTGAACTGTCGTTAAGCCATGTTTGAAGCCTACTGGGTGGCTTGAACAACACTGTCACCACAACGAGTTTGCCCAAACAGTAGAAATTATCTGAAATAGATCTAAATGACAATAATAATAATAATAATATCTCGGGACAATGCCACACAGATCATCCTAGCCCCAAACTAAGCAAAGCTTGTACTATGGGTACCAGGCGACGATATACATACTTATATAGATAGATACATACTTATATACATAGAAAACATCCATGACTCAGAAACAAATATTCGTGCTCATCACACAAATATTTGCACTTACCGGGATTCGAACCCAGGACTACCAGCTTCGTAGGCAGGAGCACTACCAACTAGGCTACGGTGACCGTCAAAGATAAGTAGGCAAAGATTTGATGAAAAGCTATAGAAATTCTGAAGATTCTCCTGTGGTGACAACTAACCGGAAGACGCAGCATGGGCAGGCCCCCTGCAAGATGGATCCATGATCTTATGAGGATCGCTGGAAGTCGCTGGATGCGGATAGCGCAAGACCGGCAATTGTGGAGATCTTTGGGGGAGGTCTTTGCCCACCAGTGGGCGTCTTTCGGCTGATATAATGATTGAAATCCATTCACAGAATGAGTTGAGTATAATTATGACTTAGGTATACTTATTTCAATTTCATATTGAATTCAAAGCAACGTATATTTAAAGCGGCCGGTTCAGAAATAAAGGAAATATTAACGTTTAATTACGATTTCGGGGAACTGTATAACGAGCTTTAGCACAAAGCTTGATTAATATAATAAAAACATGTTTAATTAATGAAGCTAACCACATCACTTATTAATTTAAATAAATACAGCAGTATGTTCTCCAATTCATTTTAAATTTTACTCGGGTTCCTTTCCGTACAGTACAGCAATTTGTGTAATCCTCAAGTAGATTTTAAGGGAGGTAGGGCACAGCATTCATTCGCTCAAAGAGTAGCGACTGGGGAAGTACCTCCACCTTACAGAAGACATTCCTTAATAATAATATTATTAAGTTTAACGTTGTGTAAGTAAGGTCGCCAGAACTCATCGCGGTGGGGAGAAGGTTGTTGACTCTTTTAAATGCCGGCAAGCAACCGTGATTCCTCTGGTTGCGAGTGCCCATGGGCGGCGGTGATCACTTACCATCAGGTGATCCGCTTGCTCGTTGGTCGCCCTATGACATAAATAAGTTGTTCTGATCCTGGGTGTGCTTTGTGTACGTCAATTATGTTTGTAAAGTTCCCCATCACTCAGGGATTCATCCCCTCAATTTTTTTTAGGTTTTCCCTAGGAGTATTTCACGAATTTAACCTTACTTTAGAGACTAGCCAAGACTCAGGCCGTCTAGCTTTGCGGACGCCCTTTAGCTCTTCGGTGTTCCTACCTCGGCTCCGAACAGTTCTAGGCGGGAAGATGCTTGATTATCTACGGTTAGATTTATTTATCTCACCTTAGTTTATCAGTACGGTTAGAACCCAGACGCGCGGTAAATCTACAGGTCGGTTCCGGTTGTAGTCTTCGGAGGGTTACTAGGCGGCTTGAACAACTCGGTCAATAGAGAAGCATTTCTCATACTATATAGTTAAGTACCTACGCATGAGTGAGGATCGGGCGAGAGCCGATCCTGCTCGCAGACGGAAGAGGTAGCGGCAGCTGGTAGACCAATTCCCACTCGGGGTTGTAGTAGCAGTCAGAGAAGTGTCCTTCACTGTCGTTAATTGCAAGAAGCTCCGGGAGCACAGCTTTCTATTTGTGCCGGTTGGTAGGAGATGGCTATCCGAGAGGACAAGTAATTATGGGCATGCCGCAAAAGTTTCGGGAACTCTCCCCTCAGCCAAGAGAAGTCCACGACCGACACCTTTTGCGAGCGGCATACCGTGGGAATTCCATATGCAATATTAAAAAGAAAGGTTGAGGGGACATACCGGGGTTGGGAAGGATGAGCAACCCGTAAGGGTTGCCATGTATTAAAACTTACTGTACATATAGATAAAGCCAATAAATAAATATAGTACAGTCTCTTAGAAACTAGAATAAAAAAAATTCACGCCACATGAATAATTTAGGATGCTCGAAAACATTCTTCGCTTATTTTCTCATTGTGTGTTATAAAAATTAAATTAAACCTCGGACTATCCCAAATTACATTTAATCAAAAAATTCTAAGAAGGTTCATTATAAATGCCTGCGCAAATATACATACATAGCAAAGTTTAATATTGCAAGGCTTTTCTCTATTTTAAAATGATTAGATGTGTAAAGCATATAGAAATGTTTTGTATTTATTTAACTAACACAGGGATTAGATTCCCTAATACAGGAGTTGCCATTGTAAAAAAAAATGTTACCATCTCTAGCAAAGAATTAAATAAGACGATTCTTTTCGGCTTATCTATCAAAAATCATTTTTAGTTTTGAACAATATTACGAAAGCATAGGAGGCTTTCACTGCTTTACCGGACAATAGAGGCAAGCGGAGGTTCAAGGGGCATTCTAGCAAATAAACCTACAAACACAGGTAACCCGCGCCAGAGAGGATCCTCGTTGAGACTCGAACTACGTACTAATCCATGAGGGTTTTAGGGACGTATTATAGAACTGTCGCTCTACGTTAATAGCAATTGAAGATAGGCCTTTCATCGATACCTCAGTATAAAAATAGACCAGTACGGAAACTACCTACAAACGGTCGAAACGGCACACTCACCCAAATGTGCGCATCAACAAGACCCCTAAGCGGATGTCGCGTTGCTGTCAGTAGTGAGTGTCTCGTCAAAACGAGTGGTCGCGTATAAGTTTATCTCAGCAATCTCTTTAAAAATCCACGTGCGTATTGCGTAGGATACGGCTGTTTAAACTCGGCTTGATCAAAACAAGACCTTTAGTATTTTAACCATCCTGCTAATTTATAAAACAAATGTTTTAATAAAAAATATACATAGGTATCTAAAAGATTAAATTTTACAATTACAAAGCTTCAATAGAGCGTAGGTAATTATTTCATTAACTAGGCTTAGTTACCTTACTGTCCATATTTGTCCTACTGTGTCGATACTAAAAGTCATGGTTGGCGATGGTAATCACGGCCCGTTCGCTGTCGTACCTACACTCGTCCGGCGAGTACTATTTATATCAATGGCGAGTACTATATATCAGATTGCCTACAGTAGTTTCACGAGAATTACCTTGACTTGTTGACATCTCAAAGTTATCTGTCACCTTGGATTAACACATAGGCTATAATTTATGAAGTTTAACGCGGGTTAAACCGCGGGGCACAGCTAGTTTAAAATATTTGTTCAATCTCATTAAAATATTGTGTATTCCACACTACTATGTCAGTTTTCAAACTCCATAAATATTATGTTATACTGATGTTTATTCATTCCCATTCCTCCCGCGTCCCTGACCCAATTGCACTCCCTGTTGCTCGCTGACCTTTGTACACTCTTCGTTACCAATACCTTCCATTGCATTGAAAATATAAATTCATAATAATGTTTCGATTCAAATACTCTTATAGTGAAATTATAGGACTTCAGGTATTTTTAACGTGACGTTAAGAGTTAGCCAAGTAGGCTTTAACTTCTCCGAAAGTGTATGATTGGACAATTAAAAAACATGCGGGGCAGTCTTTGGAGACTGCCGATAGAAGTGAAAACTATTTTTTAATTTCTCATACTCGGATATTAGTATTTATTTGGTCCGACTAGGTTGTAAGTAGAAGATGCTATTTCGCACCTTTGGGCGGTAAATACTCATAGTAATTGCTTTCCTCCCTATGGTGGGAATAAATTTTAAAAATACCCTCCGTCTTACGAATATTTGATAGAATATAATAAGATATGAAGTGCATCGTTAGTCCAAAATTTAATGTAGCGTATTTTTTTAATAGATTTAATAGTACACATAACCATTTGACAATGTACAGGCACACTTAATAGGTTCATATCAATAAAAACTTTTTCATTTCGTTTTCAAGGTCAAATTATTTATTGCTAGCTGTGCCCCGCGGTTTTGCCCTTTATATATAATAAATTATAGCCTATGTGTTATTCTAATCTATAAGCTATATTATTGTAAAGTTTCATTGAAATACATTCAGTAGATTTTACGTGAAAGAGTAACAAACATCCATCCATCCATACATACTTACAAACTTTTAGCAATTTATTCCCCGCCGTGTCAAAAAAATCACCTAGGAAACGAATATCACATTCTTGGCCACGAATTAAATTATTGTATTACACAATCCACAATCAAATACCTAACCACGACCTTTTTCAGCTCTGAACCTTAAAATTCACTTCCCACATATTTAATTCAAAATATCGTACCCAAAAACCGCAGACAAAATGTGTTATAACGTAAAACCACACAGCGCCTGTAATGTCGGGCCGATAATATTCTCATAATGTGTGGAAAATTCACCTGAACACCTGTAACTTTACCCACAAATTCAATGAGTACATGTATACTTAGCGGAAGCTCGAATCTACCAACGACGAATCGATTACCATGAGTTTGCAAAATACACTAATAAAATTGTAGATTCTGTAATGTTTAAACATGAAATAAAAATAGCGCATTAACTGACTCACTCACAGATTCATAAATATTTTAATTTATAATAATTACATAGTTTTCTTATATGAAAAATGCGCATGTATCAAACTCTTGTTTTATACAAATAGCTTAAATATTTTACATTATTATTGCTACATTTTATATAATTTTATATAATATCTAACATAAATATTGTGGGAAAAGGGTTTCTAATCTAGACAAAACAGTCTTCAATGTGCGATATAAACAAATGACAGTGCGGTCTTTTCTTTTTGTGTATTGCAAACTTATTTTCTACAAGATGTCCGTTTAATTACGTGACCCAATTCATGAATATGTATTTATGTAGGACAACAGTACAGGTATATTTTTTCTATGCAAATCTCCCTTACTACACAAACAATAAGACGCTGTCAAAATAAAAGAGTATCCACCGACGCGACGTTGCGTTTACTGTACAAATGTTTAGGTGGATTTTTCTTTTAACCTAGGTAATCCCAAAGGCATTCTATATGAGATATCAAGCCTTAATCCTACCGAAATGATGCAGGTGTGCTGTCAAAATGAAACACACTTTGGAAAAGTGATATCACGTTTCAGTAGCCCTGAAATGAGGGTTGACTAGCTATTAAAAGTTCTGCTAAACGGAAAACGTGTCTAGCATCATATAGTTTATAAGTTACGTGATTTATTTTGACAGCTAAATATTCATAGTATTCGTACATAGAACTCTAAAATATATTTCCTTTTTTGGGTTATACAGGGTGCAAACTTAGTCGTGTAAAAACCCTAAAAAATTCGATCTAATTTGAGTAACTAGCTTTGTATAAGAATTTACAATTTAGGTAAAAGAAAATTGTTAAATTTTTACACATTGCCAGACGATTGGTGCCCCAAAATGTATGGTAACCAGTAACTCTGTGAGCTCTCAAAGTCATAAATGACACTAGGGTTTTAGATAAGAAGCTTTCTGTGCTGTTTGTTAAAAGCAAGGTGTATTCCTTATAAATGTATCCGCAATTTAGTTCAAGCGAAGCGCACACAAAATTGTTTTAACTTAACAATTACACATGAAGATTTTGAAAGGAAAGGGATGAAAATGAATGTTTGTAGGACGAAAACTATGTATTTTACAAATATGAACCTTGTGTTATTGGGATCAGAGGTGAGAATTACGTACCGGTGAAAGAATCTGTAGATTTGGCAACTTTTTTCTCTAGAAATTGGATTTATGAAAAAATTAGTTTGATTTTTATTAAAATCTTTAATGTTTGAAAGTTTGATAACTCAGAAAAAGGTTGACTGGCAGAGAATGCCTTTGGCATTAAGTCCGCCTCTGTACATTCATGTGCATAAAGTTTTAAAATAAAATAAAATAAAATAAATATATAAAAAGAATAAAAGTAGAATAAATGCAGTGGAAATGAGAATCAATGAATGAATGAAATATTTATTTGCCAGAAATAGAGCTCTGAGAACTATGTATGGTGTGACTTTGACAGACAGAATACGAAATACTGACGTAAGAAAAGGTTGTGGTGTAAAAGATTGAAAAATGTATGCTGAGATGGTTTGGGCATTTCGAAAGGATGAATGAAAGAAGATTGACAAGAAAAATGGCCTGTATGAATTGTAAAACCGGTAGGGAAAGACCTCGTAAAACATTATCCTACCAAACCGGGGCTGTTCTCAAGAAAGGCCAAGTCGGAAGTAGCGTAATCCAGCAAGCAGTATGCAGAATATATTGAGATTAAACGAGGCAAAGAGGTGTGGACAGAGCGTGATTAATGGAAATCATTTGTCTCTACCTACCCCTCTGAGTAACAGGCGTGAGTCTATGAATTTATATAATAATAATATCCTGGGACTTTATACACACAGCCATCTGATCCCAAACTAAGCAGAGCTTGTATTATGGAAACCAGATAACTGATATACTACATATACTATTTTTCTTTTGTAAATACATATTTACACCCAGACTCAGGACAACCAGACATGTTCATGCACACAAATATCTGTCCCGGGTGGGAATCAAACCCACGACCTATATGTACATTTTAAATAAATGTTGCCTATTTTGCTACAAAAAGTAAAAATAGTTTTGCACACATTCAATCTAGCCAATGCCCTTAAGAGATCGATATCAGAATAGGTACAGTTTCCACGTACTACAAAGCCTTCAATGGGCCAGCAAAAGCCTATTATATTTACGTCCTAATGAACTAGTAGGTGTTCGGTATTATGAAGGCACACTCCATGTAGTTAATAATTTCCCTTTGTCAACTGTTACAAAGGTATAACCTGTCAAAGCCAACGTCTCCTTATAACATCACTTATCCACCGGAGGCCGACGAAAATATCGCTTACAAGAAAATGTATATCTCAAATCGACCAACATTACCTGGTACCCGATCACCTCAATAGTTCCATAAGTTTTGCGCATTTTGTATGAAGTTCAGCGATAGGATCGTTCAAGTAACGCTGGTCCTATTATAGGAAATAAGTTTACGTATCTATTTGATATCGTAAGATAGCTTGAGACGGGTCTGTTACTAAATTAAATTACAAGTGTGAGAGTAAATAAATTTGACGTTTTCACCTTTTTTTTTATGTCTGGTGAGTTTGCGCTTCACCACAATCTCACGTGATGAAAAATGTAGACCAAATGTGTTATATGGTGGGCCGCAACCGTTGTTCCGCATGATATTCCTAGATTGAACGCACTGGATTCAGTGATAAAATGAAAGAATAGTTTTATATTTATTTATTTACTAGTAGGAGGCTTTCACTGTTTCATTGGATTTTTCCATCATATCCAATTTTTTCCACCAAGTTATTACTCTCTAAAGGGACATACATGTGTAAACCCAACGCAATGCTGCCCATGCCTCAGCAAATCTTCCTTTATTTGATATTTAGACATCGACCAGCATATAAAAAATCATGAACATCTAAGTTAGGTTAGGTTTAGGTGATATTTTAAGAAGAAGTCATATCTCGAACACCTAACATGAAGTTGATATTTAAGAAACTGCGACAATCTGCTGATACACTAAAATATTTTTGGAATAATTATGATCTCCATAGTAACTTTGTAACGATGAAATGTCTTATTACAGCATATTAGTAGTTTGAATAATTATCATTCTCTATGATGTTAGAAACGTGTGATTTATTCTTCATCATTATGTCACCCTAATGACATGTCTGTCCACAGCTGGACAAAGGCTTCCGCAAAAGATTTTCACAATGGAGTTGTGTGCATAATTTGAGGGAGATTTGCCATAATCTCCACGCTGGACAGGCAAGTTGGCGATTGCAGTAAGATAGTCATGGTACTCAGGAGACCGCTGCCGCCCATTCTCTGGTATATTCCCTCGGGATGACTTCTACTCCTGGGATAAGAAGGGGTGACGATATACGGGTCAGCCACACAGCCAAATGGAATTTTTTTTAGTTTCCATAAAAGTTACCAAAAAAATGTCACTGACTGATTTTTTCATTCACGATTTAGAGAAAAAAATTGTCACAGTAATCCGAATTCCTATTTCTTATACCCTATAAATGAAGAATAAGTAAAGTATTGCAATTTTAAAATTCAAATTGGCACGAAATGTAACCGATATCACCACAAGTTCGTTAAAACTCCAGCTGTTCTGTTTTAATTAAAAGTTCTAAAAAAGACTGCCGCTAACCTATATTGACCAGTTTTGAAAATCGTAACGCCGCCGAACATTTGCAATATTGGATTGGCACAGTTCTGCAGTTAAAACTAACAGGGAAATAAACTGGATTCATCGTTTAAAAAAACCAGCCTAGTGCGAGTCGGACTCGGGCACGAAGTCTATAAAAACGAGCAATAAATTCACGTTTGTTGTATGGTACCCCTTAAATATTTATTTTATTTTGATTTTTAGTATTTTTTTGTTATAGTGGCAACAGAAATAAATCATCTGTGAAAATTTCAACTGTTTAACTATCACGGTTCAAGAGACAGCCTGGTGAGAGACGGACAGACAGACAGACAGCGAAGTCTTAGTAATAGGGTCCCGTTTTACCCTTTGGGTACGGAACCTTAAAAACGAAACTAATTACACGGACAGACGGATCACGAAACAAGCCCAAAATTCAGGAAAAATAATATATTAAACAGCAACAATACCAAAAAGGCGGGTAGACGCCAAAAGAAGCTAATGCTTATTTTAGGTGTTATATTTTCACGGATATAAATGAATATCTAAACATGATGTTTAGATATTCATTTATACAACTTTAAAACGTCTTCAGAAGGGGTGTATGTACCTTGCCAAATCGAATGATAAAATAATCGAATATTAATTGTTCGACCAATTCATAAGATTAAAGATTTAAGAAAAAAATCATGAAATCGAATCGTTAATAATTCCGAAAGCGATGCTTTCGGAACGATTCCATTGAATATTGTTTTAAGCCGATTGCATACAGTAAATATGAAGTTGGTTCCATGTTTTTTAAAAGAGTAATTTCGTTCACATCTTTCGGCGAAGCATTTGTCCAGCCGTCGACGTTATTCGACTGGCATGATGATAATGGTATTTCATCATCATCATCATGTGTGTGTGTTGAAATGACATCGGAACAAAATACGCAGCACTATTTCCTAAAAAGTAATAAAACAATGACATCTGTAATATATTGATATATTGCCAGTTGAAAGGATTTCAATGTCCCAGTTAGTTAGGAATTAATAATATGGTACTTGCTGGCTACTAACATGGTAATTTTTTTATAAAATACATAATTTACATTGTTAACGAACCTACCTTCTGTTAGGTTGGATAATATTATTTAAATAAAAGCTACTAAACAACCAACCAAAGTAACCGACATAGCCGTTAGAATTGCCAAGCTGAAGTGGCAGTGGGCAGGGCACATAGCTCGTAGAGCCGACGGCCGCTGGGGCAGAAAGGTTCTCGAGTGGCGACCACGAACCGGAAGACGCAGCGTGGGCCGGATGGACCGATGATCTTGTGCGGGTCGCTGGAAATCGCTGGATGCGGATAGCGCAAGACCGGCATTTGTGGAGATCTTTGGGGGAGGCCTTTGTCCAGCAGTGGACGTCTTTCGGCTGATATGATATGATGATGATGATATGATGATGATGAAACAATAATATCGATTTTTGATATGGCAACACCAACCGGTGACGTTTGACAAGTAGACGAACCTAATGCGTGAGCACTTTGTTCGGGAGAACGCTACGACTTGTTATGTCGGTTGGTTATGGCGGTATGTTGGTTGTGATGTGATGGTTGTGTGTAAAAATAAAGTGTCTTGTGGTCATACATAGTTAGTTGTATGTACTCGATCATAGAAATGTTATAATAAACTAGCGACCCGTCCCGGCTTCGCACGGGTGGACATTTATTTTTTAACGTTTTGGCATAAACGTACAGTAAATGTAGGATATAAATAATTATGTAGGTACTTAGCATAGTTCTCTCAGCTGTATGGGACATACTGAAATTGAAGCTTCTCTCAAAGTGATTTCCCATTGCTTATCATTTTCCAGCAAACCTCTATCTCGGCAAGCGGCTTATTAAGTTTCTTTAGTAACTCCGTCAACGGTTTTTAAGTCCTGAAACGATGTTGGGTCTCGTACATGGTAAGGTAGTAAAAACAGTCTGATTGGGTAGGATGTTCGCTTTACACTTTTCCCAATGCCGCATCTTTTTTTATACAATGATATCCACCTCTCCTGCGCTCTGGCCCCGGCCGCGTCACATTAGATACACACTAAGTCGTTTTCTGTTCAATAGTATTCTTCTTCCACTTTGTTCGTTGAAGCGTATCGTTGTTCGAGACAATACAGCTTACTTATTATTTTAAGATAAGATTTGTGCACATTGTCTTTGTGGTAGGTATTCCTTTTTTATGACTCAATTACGTCTAGGTCTAACTTGGAAATAGGAATGCAAACTGCAAGCCTGTTTTTTATGTCCATACCATCTCAGGGGAACGTAAAGAGCGCACAGCGTAAGAAAGGGCTGTGTTAAATTCTAAGCCCTGAATTTTTTGAACGTTAAATTTACCTTTAATTGATACTCACGTTTGGAGTAAAAGGTTAAAATGTCTGAAATGAAATTTTACTGTATTTCAGCACGATAGGTTTTGGTACACAGATTTATTTGAAAATATTCTGGTATGTGGTTCATATGAATGACCAAACGCCGCGCCGTTTGCCGGTGTAGTAGCATAAATACATGGTATTTTTTAGGGTTCCGTACTCAAAGGGTAAAACGGGGCCCTATTACTAAGACTTCGCTGTCTGTCCGTCTGTCACCAGGCTGTATCTAATGAACCGTGATAGTTAGACATTTGAAATTTTCACAGATGATGTATTTCTGTTGCCGCTATAACAACAAATACTACTAAACACTAAAAAACAAAATAAAATAAATATTGTAGGGGGCGCCCATACAACAAACGTGAATTTTTTGCTTGTTGTTATAGATGGTAAGGAACCCTTCGTGCGCGAATCCGACTCGAACTTGACTGTTTTTTTTACAATAATTAGCTTAAGTGTGGAGTTTAAGGTTAACAGATAGCCTATATAGAAGGCTTTAACTGCTCAAATAGACAATAGAGTGTCGTGGATTCGATTCCACCCAGGACAGATATTTGTGTGCATGAACATGTCTGGGGGTAATTATTTATATAAGTACCTATGTATTTACAAAATAAAAGTAGTATATCAGTTATCTGATTTCCATGGTACAAGCTCTGGTTAATTTGAGACCATATGGCCGTGTGAGAATAATGTCCCCGGATATTATTATTATGAGCTATATTACAAGTACTACTTAGTCTTAATACTAATTTTTTTTTTAAAGACATGCCTGCATTAGACAATCTAATCCCTGTGTCGCGGGATACTTTACAGACATATAATTAGACGGACACAAATTACATCCAGACTCAGAACAACTATTTATGGGCCACACAAACAGCTGTCCGACGCAGGATTCGAACCCGGGACTAGCGACTGTCTTAGCCGCTACACCACACTGCAGTCAAAATGTAATAGTATATAAAGTCTCATCAAAATCCGTTCCGTAGTTTTTACGTGAAATAATAATATATAATAATATCTAGTGACAATGTCACACAGATTATCCTAGCCCCAAACTAAGCAAAGCTTGTACTATGGGTACCAGGCGTCGATATACATACTTATATAGATAGATAAATACTTAAATACATAGAAAACATCCATGACTCAGAAACAAATATTCGTGCTCATCACACAAATATTTGCACTTACCGGGATTCGAACCCAGGACCACCAGGTTCGTGGGCAGGAGCACTACCAACTAAGCTACGGTGAAAGGGTCACAAACATCCATACATACGTCTATACTCACAAAATTTCGCATTTATAATTTTAAATAGGATGTTACGCAAGATATCCGTTATTTGTAAACCGTTTATATAATTTCATTTATCAATCCCCAGTCGAGCCAACCCCAGGTGAGGGTCAGTCCACAAATCTATCGGAAACAAATAAATGTAGAAACTGGGAACAATTTCACCGAACACGAACACCTACGGGTATTAAAAGATCTTACCTAAATCACGGTACAGTCGGCAGCAACTTTTTTTTTTAAGACGACGTCCGCATACAAACATATAATAATAATGTATATTCATATCCAACGTAGTATATTCATATCCATCCAAAGGTTGTCTGGAAGAGATCGCTGACTGCGATAAGACCGCCTATTGTACAATTTCAATAGCTAATTAATATTTCCTATGCTTTTATCTGTAATTGGTGTGCAATATATAAAAAATAAAAAATAGTTTATTTCTCTCTATAAAGTTTATACAATGTACTTCTAGTTAGGAACAATTACTCATATACATAAAAACTTTTGAGAGAGCTGGAGTTCGTACTAGGCTCGAGACCTGTATGACAAATCTCCAATAAAGAGTATTAAAATTTATCTTATCTTAATGTCCTCCTAGCTGAATTTCGACCACGGCGGCCAGTCTCAACAGAGATTAGCCATCTGCGCGGGACATATTATAGTGCACAAGTGTGTGCCCAAACGCAGGAGCACTTTCTATTCCATCACTCTCATGATCCAATGGGACGCCTAGGCGACACGACCGGAATGAGGTCAGGTACAGGACCGACGGCTTTACGTGCTCTCCGAGGTACGGGTGTATAATACCGCCAACTCCCAGACTTCGGGCTGATGCTGAGAAATTTTTCTTTTTACAGAAATGTCCCAAAATCACTTTTTGGCCTGACCCGGGATTTGAACCCAGGACCTCGTTCTCTGCGGGTGAACATGCTACCGCTAGACCAACGAGCCAAACATATAATTAGACGGACACAAATTACATCCAGACTCAGACGACGGGTACATGATACTTGGGACCGTTTTTCAAATTGCCCGTGTGTTGCAGGTTAATAGTCGCCTCAGCATTGCGGTACTGTCTCTGGTTCGATTCCCACACAGCACAATTATTAGTGTGATCCTTAAATAGTTGTTCTGAGTTTGGATGTTCTTTGTATCCGTCAATTATGTGTTTGTGTAGTACCCCGCAAGACGAACAATGTGTAGCATATTAAAATACAAAATACACTAAAGAATATAAAAAAGTTCTCATGCAAGAATAACGTACAGATGCCAGCTCATCAAGGTACCCCAAACTGTCAAATTTCCCCAATCGAAAGTGAACCTTATGATGTTGTGATAAAGTTGAAAATCTATATAAGAAATTTGATAGATTTGGGTAGCTGGATGTGCTGGCGTCTGGACGATGCATTTTGAATGAAACGCCAAAAAAACATCTGCTTTTCACAAACCGGTTTTCTTTAATGTTTATTTTTATAGGTGAATAGCGCTTCTTAAGTAACATCCACTATTTATGTTACACCTATGTATATTATGTTTCCCTATTATTATCTGTGCTAGTTTACGGAATAAACGTAGAATAGAATAGAATTATTTATTTATAAGAATATTGTTGTCACAGGTTGTTACAGTTTAAAATGTCCAAAATATTCTGCCGTTTTCGGCGCACAAATCTTTACAGGTCAAATATATTCTTTTAATTAATACAAATTCAATTTACAAAATTATGAATTCTGAAACAATTCCCAAGTACTGCAAAAAGGCCACAGTTTTTGAGTTTTACATAGCATTATGGTCTAATTTAAATCTAGCATCGAAATTACTTAAATTATTTTTATATTATTTACATAATATTTGTATCGATGGTGCTAGTGGGTCGGCGGTCTGGAGAGCCTACGCGACTGTTTTTGTTATTGTTTTTATACCGGCCTACACCTGCCTACCTATGTACTTGTTTGACCGTTCTGCATAGATTTTAATACCTTTTTAGATTTTAATATCATTTTGATACTTTATCTGATCATTGTAATAACTGAGGATAACTGTAATTGGTCTAATTAATTAGTCATAGTGTTTCTTTGTTAATACATTTGTAAACGACTGTTGTTATCCCTAACAAAATATAAATACATAAAATAAATAAAAATTAATTTAGTTTCAGTCAGCTAAACAAAACTAGAAGTCGGCTGTATTTTTTAAAAACGGTAATTACGTACGCAGTAAATAGTAAAAACCGGCCAAGTGCGAGTCGGACTCGCCCATGAAGGGTTCCGTAGTATTTCAATTGATTAAATGTAAGCAAATTGCGGTTTACGATTTATGGCGTATTAAAAAAAACTACTTGCTAGATCTCGTTCATACCAAATTTTCGTTGTTAGTTTGCATGGTAATGTACATCATTTATTTTTTTTAGTTTTATTATTCTCTTATTTTAGAAGTTACAGGGGGGACACTAATTTTACCACTTTGGAAGTGTCTCTCGCGCAAACTATTCAGTTTAGAAAAAAATGATATTGGAAACCTCAACATAATTTTTGAAGACCTATCCATAAACACCCCACATGTATGGGTACGATGGAAAAAAAATTTGAGTTTCAGTTCTATGTATGGGGACCCCCCAAAATTATTGTTATTTTTCTATTTTTGTGTAAAAATCTTAATGCGGTTCATCGAATACATCTACTCACCAAGTTTCAACAGTGCAGCTCTTATAGTTTCGGAAAAAAGTGGCTGTGACATACGGACGGACAGACAGACATGAGGAATTTATAAGTGTTCCGTTTTTTGCCATTTGGCTACGGAACCCTAAAAAGAGCCTTTTTTAGTTTAAGTACAACGTCGACTGTACGACGTAAACTAACAAACGTAATAGGATTCAGAACAAAAGAAGATGGGAGAAAATCTTATAAGGATAATTTTCTTTTAGTTTGTTAAGCTCGTTAAACCTTTGCTAACCGCCTTCAAAATTCTCTATTCGACTGTAGATATCTTATTTGTTCGACAATATGTTTTCTTTGTAGGTAGATATTTTACGCGGTTTCTCCGTATATTACTGTTTTATTTTAATTACGGACATGGCCTGTCTCAATGGACACAAGCCATCTGCGCGGACATTATACACCCGGATGGAACGAAGTTCCTTTCGATTAATTAGTGAAGGAATTGACTGGCCACCGTGGCCTAAATTCGGCTAGGAGTTCATTATTATTATTACATGTTTGGTTTCGAGAGGGTTAACAAGATACGGTGACCAATTAACATCAAGTGGTCTATATACTTATTTCATGTCGAGAGCGGCCATAGGCTACGGTGACCTCTTAACTTTGTATACTTGTTTGGTGTTAAGAGCGTCCATAGACTACGGTGACCGCTTAACACTGTAAACTTGATTCGTGTTGAGTACGACCAAGGCTACGGTGACCTCTTAACATTGTATAGGTACTTGTTTGGTGTTGAGAGCGCCCATAGACTACGGTGACTGCTTAACATTGTAAACTTGATTCGTGTTGAAAACGACCATAGGCTCTGGTGACCTCTTAACATCGTATACTTGTTTGGTGTTGAGAGCGACAATAAGCTACTGTGACCACTTAGCATCACGAGGTCCAAACACTTGTTTGTTAGAAGCGTCTATAGGCTACAGTGACCGCTTAGCATCACGTGGTCCATATTGTTTGATAGAACCGACCGTTAGGCTACGGTGACCGCTTAACATCACGTGGTCCGTATACTTGTTTGTTGGAAGCGACCTTAGGCTACGGTGACCGCTTAGCATCACGTCGTCCATATACTTGTTTGTTAGAAGCGTCTATAGGCTACGGTGACCGCTTAGCATCACGTGGTCCATATTGTTTGATAGAACCGACCGTTAGGCTACGGTGACCGCTTAACATCACGTGGTCCGTATACTTGTTTGTTGGAAGCGACCTTAGGCTACGGTGACCGCTTAGCATCACGTCGTCTATATACTTGTTTGTTAGAAGCGTCTATGGGCTACGGTGACCGCTCAGCATCACGTGGTCCATATTGTTTGAGAGAACCGACCACAGGCTACGGTGACCGCTTAGCATCACGTGGTACGTATACTTGTTTGTTGGAAGCGACCATAGGCTACGGTGACCGCTAAGCATCACGTCGTCCATAAACTTGTTTGTTAGAAGCGACCAAAGGCTACGGTGACCGCTTAGCATCACGTGGTCCGTATACTTGTTTGTTAGAAGCAACCATAGGCTACGGTGACCGCTTAGCATCACGTGGTCCAAACACTTGTTTGTTAGAAGCGTCTATAGGCTACGGTGACCGCTTAGCATCACGTGGTCCATATTGTTTGATAGAACCGACCGTTAGGCTACGGTGACCGCTTAACATCACGTGGTCCGTATACTTGTTTGTTGGAAGCGACCTTAGGCTACGATGACCGCTTAGCATCACGTCGTCCATATACTTGTTTGTTAGAAGCGTCTATAGGCTACGGTGACCGCTTAGCATCACGTGGTCCGTATACTTCTTTGTTAGAAGCGTCCATAGGCTACGGTGACCGCTTAGCATCACATGGTCCGTATACTTGTTTGTTAGAAGCGTCCATAGTGTTAAGTGCGCAAACATAGGGGCATTTATATTCCCTCACTCTCATGACCCGATGGGACGACGAGTGACATGACTGGAAAGATATCACGCAAAGCCCTCGGCTATGCTTCATTTCAGACGCACATTTGTAACACCACCAGTATTCGGACTGATACAGAAAAATCACTTCTTTGGCTCAACCCATGATTTGAACGCAGGACCTCGTTTTCTGCGTTAAATCACGCTACCGCTAGACCATCGAGGCAGTGGTATACAGTAAATAGTTACCTACATATATTTTTATTGTAATTCAAGTGTATCAACGAACATGGCGTCGACTGTACAATGAAAACAAACTAAAATAAAAAGATTCTGGGAGAAAACCTTGGGAGGATAATTTTCTTTTAGTTTCGTAGGTTAAGCCCGTAAATCCTTTGTTGTAGGTCAAAGAACAAGAAAATATGTATGAAGAAACTATTTAATTAGGTATTTACCTAAAGAAACAAAAGTAGCTACCTACTTTTATTAACCGGCGGCTTAAGAAGGAGGTTATAGATTCGGGTTATTCCCTGAATACCCCGATCCCTGAGGCCCCCGTCCCGGAGTACCCCGATTCATTTTATCTTAATAAACTCAAATAAAAGGTAGTATAGCTAAAAATACCGTCAGCAGATAAAATGTTAAATAAAATTTTGTAACTTACTAAAACTATACACTTAACTTTAAGGATTGTACCTATTTGATGTTCAGGATAAATATTACAATTAGCAAATATAGAGTGTATTTGCTAATTATAATATTTACCCTAACCAAGGCAGAGTACCATTTTTTCCTGATCCTTTAAGTTAAGTGTTATATTTTTAGGAAGTGTTAAAATTTTATTTAACATATTATCTGCCCGCCATATTATTGACGGTATTTTTTAGCGATACTGCCTTTTGTTTGAGTTTATTAAGATAAAAATAAATCTCTTAGAGCAATAACAGGTTATAATTATTATCACAATAATTCATCTTTCTCTATAATTATTATCACAATAATTCTTCTCAAGACATGCTAAAATCAACAAAAACATAGTCAACATTAGTAAAATTGAAAATTGTAACGTCTAAATTTTTAAAACTTTAAAAATTTAAACGTTTCAATTTTCAATCAGTTATTTTCAAACAACATACAAAATCTATTAAATTTTAAAATAGACATATAGATTAAATTCTAATTAACTTAAAAAATAGTTAAAGTTAAGTGTTATGTTTTTAGAAATTGATAAAATTTTATGTAACATATTATCTGCTGACGGTATTTTTAGCTGTACCTACTACCTTTTATTTGAGTTTATTAAGATAAAAATGAATCGGGGTACTCAAGGACGGAGGCCTCGGGGTTCGGGGTACTGAGGGAATAACCCATAGATTCGACTTTAGGTATTTTTAGGATGTAACATAGGTACAATACTACTGTTACGAGATTTCTCCATTATTTGTAAACCGATTTTGATGAAACTGTTTTTCTACATACATCAAAGTAGAAGAAGATTTTATACTCTGGTGTTCTTCAATCATGTTACCCATCATCATCATCAAAGGCGTCCTCGGCTGGACAAAGGCCTCCCCAAAGATGCCCACAATTAAATTCAAAAATATCGTGTCACGATATTTTGACAATTTTATATTTCATCGTTTTAACCCAATTAACTACTATATCGCATAAACTACTCCATCTCGTGGCGTAATGTAATAACAGTTCATTGACGATCGAACGAATACTTTACCAGTGAGTAGTTCGCCAAATTTATACTAGATGGCGGCTTAATGTGTTAACACAAACTTATAATAGATGGCAGCACTTTAATAAGTGCTTTATTTAATGTTGATTATCTGTTCTCGTAATAAAATACTGTAGCATTCCGTTATTTCTGTTTTTTTAACTCACTGAATTTCGGTAATTTGTAAAGGTTGTTTACGGCTCTAATTGGACTTCAGATTTACAAGGAAATTACGTTATTATTAATTAGTTTTAGTCTGTTACATGTTACTGTAATTATTAAATAATAAAATAACATGCTGGGCAGTCTTTCGGGACTGCCGATAAAAGTGATTTATTTTTCATTTCTCATACTCGGAAAGTAGTGTTTATTTGAACCGAGTTGCGAGTGGAAGATGGTAGGTACCTAGCAGTTCCCACCTTTTCGCAGTAAAAAGTCATAGTAATTGCTTCCCTCCCTATGTTGGGAATAAATTTAAAAAAACTAAATTTTGTTAGGAAGTCTGCTGTAAAAAGTTTAACATAATTGAGAAAAAACAACGCCGCTGAAGAAGTTTTCACCTTTTCACTTCAAAAATGCTGCGGTCATGGAGTATATAAACGACCAGTGTGAATTAAAAAAAGACCCTCCGTCTTCCGAATAAGTATTCGATCAAGTCACGTGTCCTGACGCGAGTTTAACATTTTTAGGTACCCATCTTAAAAAAGTGCACAACGCCGCAAAAGAAGTTTTCACTTTAAAAGTAACTACTTACATTTACCGATATAATTATTTTTTAGACAATCTATTATTCAGTAAATTTTAAGCTTTGTCATATTATGAATGTGTTAGGTACCTACTTGATAGAGTTATAAAATATCAAAAAAAAAATGTAATGAGTCTACTCGTTATATTAACAGTAATATTGATTTTATAGGAAATCAATCCAGTCGAAATTCAAAAGTATTGCCTATTTAATGATTGGCCCATATCGTTCCGCAAAATTAACAAACAAATAACTTCAAGGCATTATCTTAGTCTCATGTTGGTAATTAATCCTTTCCTAATACGTGTTTATAACGCAGTTCAAATAAGTTTAAGCACTCAACTTGGTTCAGGAGGTTAATTGAACATAAAATGTGTTTACCGTTTAGGCTGGAGTCTGGAGCAGCATTAGTTTAGGTAGCATGAAAACAAGCCATTCGAATGCCTAATACCAAGTGGTTATATACGAGTATCTAATACTATGTGGTTATATATTTGTGTTAAATAATAAGGATACTACTGGTTTTGTTTCTGAGATAATTTATCTCTTCATAAGAAATAAGTTAAAGTTATTAATTGAGTAGGCGTCACAAGAAGAGTCTTCCAAAGTGAGAAGTCTTCCAAAGCGCGCTCGGAGTATCCCTTCGAGATAGAATCATTAATATCGAAATACGCAGGCGAACCATTAGTAACCGACATAGCCCGAAGAATTACCATACCGAACTGGCAATGATCCCGCCGCCGAATTCCGACCGCTGCTGGAGTAGAAAGGTCCATGAATAGTGACTATGAACCGGATGATGCAGAATGGGCAGGCACACATCGAGGTTGACCGACGATCTAAAGGTCTCGGGATGCCGCTTGTTGCAGACAGCGCAAGAACAGCCATCGTGAAAATCCTTGGAGAAGAACTTTATCCAGTGTAGTCCTGCTGACAAGATAATGATGATTAGTTGAGTGGAAGTCACATTTGAAATTTACAACACTAGCCTAAATCATTCAGTGTCACTTTGGATATTCGTGTGTTTATAGGTATATCACATTAGTCTATCTCTGAACACCGACGCAAAAAGTGTTATAAGTTTGAAGTCGATGCCTGTTTGTGTGTTTGTGTGTGTGTGTATGTGGCACCGTAGCTCTCAAACGGATGGACCGATTTCGATGCGGTTTTTTTCTATTTGAAAGCCAGTTTCCTTACGGTGGTTCATAGCTATGTTTGCTTAATATTGGTCAAGCAGTGTAATGATCAGCTCTTTTCTAAAATGATATAATAATAGTTGGAGTCGAGGTTTTTCAAACGGTAAGGCTAGGTTATTAATTCTTAAAGTAATAGACATTAAAGCACAGAATAAAGAATAAAGAGTACTTACGTACAGAACCGTCTCTTCGCGCAACAATTTATAGAAATAGTGACTCTTGCTACTAAGCAACTAAGTGCAATTCAGCTTACATTCGCGCTCAGTGCCTACCGTGATATTCACCTAAACGCTGCCGCTCTCTTCTAACGCATTACACTGTCTCTGTATGACTCGGAGTGTACTGGCGTAGGGTTACCGGCTTGCCGCCGTTACTATGATACCTATTAATCGTCTATATAATCCCAAAATCACTTTTTGGCCCGACCCGGGTTTGAACCCAAGATTTCATTTTCTGCGGTTGAACACGCTACCGCCAGACCAACAAAGAGTGAGTTCGTATAAAAATATGAACTCAGGTTAGAAAAAGTGCATCTATTTTTTGGATATTTTTTGCAGTCTGTACCATTTTGTAACGAACTTTTGTATGAAGTGAACCCAACTAAATTCTATTTATCATCTACACCTAACAAATTTTGGCTTTTATAATGTGGTAAACATCATAAAATATTCACATTTTGCAGTACTTAAAAGTTCGTAGACGAGAAAAAGTAAAAATTCTGGTTGTTTACATTTTCACTATACTAATTTTAAATATCTCCTATACGCGTGGACCGATTGACATGACTCAAATGGATAAAATGGTTTTAGGCCTAGATCTTTCATTTGACACCAAAATAGTTAAGATATCTCGACAAACAAAAAAACACATTTTCAAGTTGCTCTCGTAATTATTTTTCCCGTACTAATTCTTTTAAAAACTATCTTGGTCAACAAAAATGTTAAAACTAGAGTATATACGACTAAAATCACTTTATTTGTATTCTAATTAGAAATAATCAACACCTACAAAGCTACTTTGTTAGGTATTTAAAAGAATAATTTGAACTAACCTTTCTGCATCTTTAGGTAATGTAAAAAATGATAAACCCTTGTCTCCTTTTTTCGACAGACATCCGTCAAATGAACAATATCTAGCACCAGATTTGTGATGAGACATTTTTTCTGTTAAATATTTATAGTATTAAGTAGTCTTTTAATCCGTGGCTGTGCGCGCGAGCGGTGACAACCGACTGGCGCACGCCACTTCAGAGGCGCGCGAAAGTGTAGGTACTTATCACCGTAGGTACGGCCGAGTGAAGGGGCCCTGATTAAAGCCCAGAATTCAGTGCATAGCAATAGTTAGGGTTGGTTAAGTTGTTATTTACTAAAAATACACTTAACGATAAACTGCTGCTGGCCAGAATCGGCTTCTAAATCTGTAAATAAAAAAAATATGCGGGGCAATCTTTGGGGACTGCCGATTGAAGTGAAAACGATTTTTAATTGCTCATACTCAGAAAGTAGTGTTTATTTGATCCGAGGAGCGAGTGGAAGATGCTACTTCCCACCTTTGAGAGTCATAGTAATTACCTACTTCCCTACCTATAGTAGGAATAAATTTTGGAAAAAAAATCCTGCGGTCATGTGAGTGTAAAAAGGGCAGTGGGAATTAAAAAATGACCCCCCTTACGAATATTCGATCAGGTCACGGGTCTTGACGCGAGTTTAAGGTTTCTACCCACCTCAAAAAAGTGCACAAACGCCGCCGCTAAAGAAGTTTTCACTTTAAAAAGAAGTTCCTGTACCTATTGGCTAACAAAAAACAATGGATGGTGCATTTCCTACGCATAACAAGACATACATAACAAGTTTACAAGAGCCTAAAATTTAAGCAGTGCTACAAAAACCGTTAATGTTCAATAATGTACTTTTTTGAGTCGTTAACTCGTTACGGAACGAAGAAATTCACACGATATGGCTCATTTAGCTAACAAAATGAGTGAAGAAAATGGACATCTGTTGGTATTTACTAATAATGTTATTGATGTTTCCCTTCTAAGTTTTATGGTTTCATGATTAATGTACCGTTTCTATATTCCACGGTTCGCTACATACTTTCTTGCAAGACAATACTTATGACTATTATAAATTACTTATTTTGATCCTACTAATTTAAATTAGGCAGATGCTTTCAAATAATGTCCACCCGGCCGAATTTCGACCACGGCGGCCAGTCTCAATGGAGACTAGCCAACTGCACAGGACATTATGGGTCCTGATTTACATAAATTTGTATCTTCCTGATTACAGTTAAAACATCGTGTAGTATATTCATTATGCTGTATTCAGTATCCATTACAGCAAATAATATAATTAGTCATAATTATAGATACATAATTGATACATACCAAGCAATTTTCCTGTTAGTTTCATTAGTTAGCCTATAATATTCACTAACGCATTTAATTTCCAACTACTTCATAATTGCAGTTACCATGATATGTACATGTACCTATATCATAATATACATGTACATACAACGTCGCACAGGTAGATTTTGTAGATTTATATTTGTAGATTTTATAGGTATACAAAAAAAATTGTATTGTACTGTTTCAGCTTCCGACCAAAATCTAAAAATATCTAAAATTATAGATATGGACAATAAGTACCATACGTTTAAATAAATTTCATAATAACTTTAGTAAATTTATATTCTTACTTACTAAATAATTACTATCGAAATTAAATGCTGAATATAAATTATTAGTCACACACAAATACATAGAATACCGTTACTTAGAATGTATGTACATTATTAATTAGACTATTTAATACATATTTTATGTAGTTTTCACGATGTTTCCGTTGTTTCTGGACCGATAATATTTTTTTTATGAAATTGCCATAAATTTTAAATGAACGCGATTTTAATTCGAGGTACTTATAGGTAAAATAGAATTCTTACTAAACGAACAAAAATAAAATAAAAACAGTTTATATTTATTAACACTGACTATAATAAATTATTGTTCTGAAAAGCATACAGCCTACTTCAATGCTCCATTAAAACAACCGCCTTGGAAAAAATATATATAAATCTACAAATATTCTTCCTATATTTGCTAAGGTTTGCTCAGGCTATTTGCTCCGGTATATTTTTGTAATTAGAGTATTAAATAATACAGGTTCTTCAGCACATGATTTTTGGAAGATACTATACTTTTGGAAATTAAAGGTGATTATAAATTTCTCTCATGGATCCAATATTCTTAGAGACTAGTTGATAAGATTTAATTACTATGGGTAATTGTACAAAATCTGATGAATCTGATATAAAATTAAACCAAATATGAATGGATTTAATATTTGAAGTAAACGGCTCCTTCTATCTCCTAAAATATTGTGACGAACCACGTGCAAAACAGCCTCTAACGGCTCTAACACGAAAAAACGTTTTAACAAATTTTCACTTAGAAATAAAATAATTTAATAAAGTAAGCAATATGCAAGTACCCAACCCCTCCAAACCCTTCAATCATAAAAATAAAAAGAACGTCTTTTTATATTTACTCATTCGCAAGACCCTTAAAAGAAATTGGCTCTAAAGTCATTTCCTTTGACAATAAGGCACAGAAAAAAAAATCACACCCACCTGGTAAAGGCGCGTGGCGGGCCCTTTCCGGTAACTTCCCCTAGCTATAAATCAACCAATTTAAAAAAATGATAATTAGACAAAATACTAAAGGTATATGATGACTCTCAAAAACGGTTGGGTTATCAAGTTTACCGGTTTGTTTTCTTTATAATTTAATAAGAAGGCGCGTGTCGGATGTCCAATTGTAAGAGTGCACGCAGTGTGACGAAGTTATAACAAGTTTTTGTTGTTTTAAATAATATCGTATGGCGGTGAATTATGTTTGGATAGGAACATGGTGACAGCTGTGCATACTTTTTAAAATAATCGCGTATTCCACACACATACCCTTAGAAAATACAATATTGTACAATATTGTACTTACTCTAAAATAGCAATTGGGTAGACCAGATATAAGAAACGTATATTATTTGTACTGAATTATTTTTTTAAATAGTTATTAAACCCAACAATTTAAATAAAAATAAGTATAATTTTAATAAGATTTATAGATAAAGATCAACAGGCTATAAATTAACAAGAAGTATAAATCACGGCTATCATCAGAAAGAGGTCCCCCTCTTTCTATGCAATGCGACCCCACATTCCATGGTCCGTAAACCCTCCTTCCGATGATACCCATGTCCAGCGCCAAGCAAGCGAGGCAGTTTAGGTATTCCAAAGCTGCCTAGGCACGTACATTATAGTTAACGACATTGAGTTAACGACGTATCATCAACATCATCATATCAGCCGAAAGACGCCCACTGCTGGACAATGGCCTCCCCCAAAGATCTCCACAACGACGACGCGGCGACGTATAGTATAGATATTTTTTTTTAAACCAAAGCCCGGGTGGATCGATGCAGGTATCAACGGATATTTTTAAGTAGTATCCAATTTCTGAGTATTAGCTATTACAGATACATACATATCTACAGACGCCAGCACATCCAGCTACCCCAATCTGTCAAATTTATTTTATAGATTTTCAACTTTATCATATAAGTATAAGGTTCCTTTTCGATCGGGGAAATTTGACAGATTGGGGTAGCTTGACGTGCTGGCGTCTGTACATACATAGACTTACGCTTGTTTCCCAGAGGGGTAGGCAGAGACAACGGATTTCCATTTGTCTCGATCTTTGCACACCTCTTTTGCCTCGATTACTGTCATTATATTCTTCATACATGCTCGCCAGTTTAGGGTACTTCTGACCTGCCCTTTCTTGAGAACGTCTCCGATTTGGTCAGAGAATGTTCGACGAGGTCTTCCCCTTCCGGTGGTCCCATTCACTCACACAGGCCAGGTATACTTATTTTGCCGATCTATTACAAATATCCTATAATTTTAGAAAATATTATCCTCAACTAGTAACATCAAATCAATCAATCTACAAAACATGGAGCGTATCAAATCGCTTTTAGCTAACTCACTATTACTTTTTATAAAAACTTTTAGAATTTTTACTAAGTATAAAACTTTTATCGTTTTAACGTCGGAAGCGGTACAGAATCATGTCAGCTTAAGAAGAAGATTTATTGCATTTAATTCAGAGCATGAAAGGGTTTGAAAATGTAGTTATTGTTATATGAAGTGCACCTTTTGTTGACATTGCACATGCTTTATTTACGATAATGCACAATTTTCACGGACCATTTATATTTTACTTTCGGTTTATCGCGTTACTGCTGGAGGCATGTGTTCCAATTTTAAACATTTTCTATTCTTATTTTTTTAATCATATTTGGTTTTTATAAGCATTGAAGTATTTATTTACGGCCAGCGAGTTGAGTTTTTAAACGAACGAAGGTTAAATGTTCGTTGATTTTTGCATACACACATCAACACAATCTAGGGATATTGAACATTTCATTGATTATCTAGAAAACTATAAACATTTTGTTATGACTGTAAATGGAAGAATTAAAGATAATTTCATGGCCGATATTTAAACATTAACAACACGATGCGATTTTGTTTTTCTAATTAATAAAAGTCTTAAATTAATTAAGCCATAGAAAATTACTGAGTGAACAAAAACATTTTATTCTTATAAAATTATTCAATCGAATTAAATGAATAAAAATCTTACCAAATCTGATAATCAGTAATCGGTATTTCCTCCTCTAACATTAATCACACAGCGGCAACGATTTTCCATACTTAAAATTAAGGTGTCAATGTCTTGCTGGGGTATGCAGTCCCAAGTTCTTTTTAAATGTTCGAAAAGTTGTTCTTCTGTTGTCAAGTTGGGCGGAAAATCCCTCAATGCTCTTCGCTGTAACATGTCCCAGGCGTGTTCAATTGGGTTTAAGTCTGGCGAGCGATGTGGAGGCCAATCTAATACCTGAACATCGTGTTCTCGAAGGGCGGCCCTCACCAGCCGCGCTGTATGGGAAGGTGCATTGTCATGCATGAGCTGAAATTCTTGCCCCGTTAGGGCCCTGAGCGGGACAATGACACGTTCTACTACCTCCTCACGGTATCTATGGGCAGTCATGCTGCCCTGAATCCAAATGAGTTGGGTTCGTCCGCCGATTCGTATTCCTGCCCACACCATAATTGTCCCGCCTTGGTAAGAGTGGACCTCCTGTGGATGTCGGAGACGGCTGACCCTGCCTGGAGTTCTCCAAACGCGTGTTCGTCTCGAATCTGGATGAAATCCATAGCGGGACTCATCAGTGAACAGCACCAATGACCATTGTTGATCACTCCATGTCAAATGTTCTTGAGCCCATAAAAGTCGCCTACCGCGATTGCCACGTCGCAGCGCTGGGACTCGTAGCGGTCTGCGAGCATGAAGACCAACTTCATGCAGCCTCCTTCGCACGGTTTGGTCGCTCACCAGCAGCTGCTGACCCTCCTGGAGCCTTTGCACTAGTTGCATCGCTGTGATATTGGGTAGTCTTCTGGCGGTCATTTGGAGAAATCGATCCTGTCTCTGAGTGGTAACACGATATCTACCTGTGTGCCGTTCTGCCACATCTCCAGTAGCGCGATAACGTGACCACAGCCTGGATACCACATTTTGGCTTGTGCCCAGAGACTCAGCAACGACGCGTTGAATAGCACCGTTTTGTAACATGCCAACTGCCCGTAACATTTCATCTCGACTCAAATGATGGCGTGGCATGACGCTAAAAAGCTTACACAACCAATTGAGAAAAGAAAATAAAACAATTTATCAGGTTTTCTTCAATTAACACGCAAAAAAAAATTTAATGCAACTTCTTGAAATTAGATACAACTCAAGATTGCGCTGTGCTTTGCGTGTTTTCATTTGTTTCTCATTTTAATTTTTAAATTTTGAATAAAGAATAGACAAGGTTTAAATCTGTAAATAAACTTTTTAAGGAAACTAAATAGGTTTTAAACAATAAAGCCATGTTTGATTTCAAAATAACGTATCCCTAGACTTTGTTGATGTGTGTACTCAAATAAAACCTTCGCGTAGGTAACTTGTAGGTGGCTTGGACAAACAATTGTGAGATGGGTTTTATTTTAAGTTTTTCGTTTAGCTGCTCATAGTAATTTGCACTCACCTGTCCATAAACAATCGCCAAGGTTAAAAGTAACTAATCGTAAAATTCTGAGTCCTACATATACCATGTCCCATTGATATATAACTACCAAATCCCATACGATTTAATTAATGAAGTTCTATTTGAATTGTTCTTTGAGACTTCATCAAAGACAAAATAGGACAAATGGAAAACTAACAGCCTCCTTAAAACTGAAAAACTGTTGCTGATCAGTGTCTCAATATTTTTATAAATGATACGGTCTGAATCTACAAGTTAATAAAAGTAGGTATCTTCGTTACGGGCCCATTAAATTATTACTATGCTTTAAATAATAAACACAAAATTTTATATTTATTTAATACAAAAACGAATAAACATTTTGTAACAATGAATGCAAATTTGATGATGCCAATTTATTCATTAGATGCAAGAGTTTCGTCCAAACCAAACAAGGGTCCGTCTACATTTGTAATTTTAAACAGCGGGGAGTTTTGCGTGGTTTTTAATTACGTCCGAGTGGACGCAGCCTTAAATAGAGAGGACGTTGGCGCGAACTAGCTAGAGGATCCGATTACTGGACCCAATTAGCATTTCCGAAAGTCGAGTTTCACATTTCATTGCTTATTTTGACAATCTAGGTGCAGAATGACCAATCGCTATAAAATTTTTGGCTATGGACATTAGCTTGTATATACATTTTTATTTTAAGCGATATTTAAATCGAACAATTGATTAAAACCGTTAATAATATTAGTGTCTAATATTTTTGCCATTACGCACGGAATAGCTCAAAAAAATTAAATTTACTTACGCGAACATCCCCTCACCGTTGTCTATATTTTGTCGAAGTTTAATAAATGGAAATTAAATTACTATACAGCTCATATAATACTTCAGAATTGTATTTTGTGTCCTTGAATGCATGTTTGTTAAGTCCATGCCATAATACAATTATAATCATTTATGATTAAATATTAGTCACATATCTAATAATCTATTTATACTAATAATATATTTAATTTGTTCTGACTATTTACAAGCGCTTTTAAAAGACTATGTGAAGAAAAATCGTTTTTATTTATTTATTTATACAGGCATTTGTTTGGCTTTTGATTTCTACTTTGACTGACCTATTAGTCTAACGGTTATGGACCCTGATTGCGAAGCCTTAGCTCTTGGGTTTGACCCCACCCAGGACAATTCTTTGTGTGATGAGTATACATATCTATATCTAGGGACAATGTCACACAGATCATCCTAGCCCCAAACTAAGCAAAGCTTGTACTATGGGTACCAGGCGACGATATACATACTTATATAGATAGATAAATACTTATATACATAGAAAACATCCATGACTCAGAAACAAATATTCGTGCTCATCATACAAATATTTGCACTTACCGGGATTCGAACCCAGGACACCAGTATGATTATTTGTTGTGTCTGGGTGTAATATGATCGTATTTAGAAATCTTTATGTATGTTTATCAGTAGTCTGGTTGCCTTAGTACAGGCTCTGCGTAGTTTAGGATCAGATGGCAGTGTGTTATATGAACTTATATGTGAAAAAAAAATAATGAATTAATCCGGTAGAAATCATATTAAAAAAATATCTTAGAAAAATCGAAATAACTAAATATTTGTAGTAAATGTTTTTATCCATGTGCAAAAGGCTCCATACATAATGATTTACATGTAAATTGTTTGAAGCTCTATCCTTGAAACCAAACAAGTTGTTGCAACTTAAGTTTGCAAAATACACTCAAATATAATCTGTTCATATTTCGCGCTTTGTTTGTTTGGGAATGGATTTTTTTAAGTGATACAAATCGATGCTTTACAAATTATTGAATTTCATGAATTATATATAACATATAAGTTATGTTACAACGATCAAACATAAACATACAGAGTAAATTAATTATATATAGCATATCTTACAAACAAACACGTAGTATATTTTCATATATTTATCTATGTATACTTATTTAAAATATTCGCAACATTGCTGTAATACTGATTTTTGTATCATGTAATTTAGATTGCTTGGAAGAAGAGAGATTTGCGACGATAGAAAACGTACTTATTTATAACGTTTTTGCAAACGTCGATAGTTTTTGTTGTTTTATAAATTAAAATAGCTTTTTATTTAAAAGTAATCTTTCTTCTTTAAGTTTTAAAACTGTGTTCCCATATACAATTTCGCGCCAAAATGTGCTTAGCAATGGACAATTTTTTTTTTTTTTATAAGATGTATATTTCATACAAGATAAAAATATATCCTTCTCGATTCGGTTAATCTCATTAAAACTTTTTATTGGATGCGAGTTTTCTTTTTTATAGCGTTATTATTCACACGGGTATATAAATTGGTAGTTTAAATTAGTATCTTACGAGTGTTGTATAACACCGGTAATGTACATTACACATTATTTTTAATAACAGCAAATTCACAGCGCCAATAAATGATTTTAATAAGCAATATTATACAGCGAAGTAACATTTTTAAACTACTAGCTGCGCTCCGCGGTTTTACCCGCGTTATACATTATAAATTATAGCCTATGTGTTAATCCAGGGTGCCAGCTAACTCCATACTAAATTTTATTAAAATCGCTTCAGCCGTTTAGACGTGCAGATGTGACAAACATACACACCCACAAACCTCCGCCTTTATAATATTACTGTGATTCTGTTAAATAATATACAAGTCCATGTTACCCGCTTGTAATATATATATCTAAGGTGGAATAGTTAACATCAGTTTAGTAGTTTTCGAGTTACTCCGTTACCATCATACATAAACAAATTTTTTAATAATATATTTACTAGGCGTACCTAACTCAAATAGTGGACGCAACTAAAGGAGCTTAATCTGCCCATGAAACTGAACAACACGTAATCAGTGTAACTTGTAAAAAAGACAAAAAAGTTTTTTTTTTGGTGACAATATGACAGGGCTGCCGGTTCTTTCCTGTTAACAAGAATTCAAAACTTATTATTAAAGTAAGTTTTGAATTCTCGGTTTTTAGGTGCAATTATAAAACAACTATTTCAATTAAATAACGATTTGGCTACCATTTTTAGCTGAAAAAACCACTGGTTTTAAAGTTTGCCAAACTATAAAAAAACTTTTCACACATTGTGTCAATCTTGCAACCCCTGTGCACACTCGCAAAAAAGTACAAATACCTCAAGGGTTTGAACGAACAACCACATCGCTACCAATTATCGCGATTGTAACACTTTTTATTATAAACAATGTAAAAAAATTACACACTGATATGCAAATGAGTACAAATTTATTATTGGAGCGTAATTAAGGGGTATTTTTTTCTCACAATCTAAACAAAAGTTAAAAAGTTGATTGAATAGATTTGAGACTTTTGTTTAACACTTATCCTTTGTCTATGGAACATTTTATTGAAATGATAAATACTATTGAGGTTATGGAGTCCCAGTTTATTTTTAGAATTGACTTCGGTTTCCCATTTGTCATGAGAAATTTTGACTTTTAAAACACCCGAGATTTTATTTAAATTTATTGAGCGCCCATGAATGCATTGTTTCAAAATTCAACTAAATAAATTTGACTTTGACACCATCGAGCCGTATGTTACTGACATCTACAAATGTCATAATGCAAATTAATTCTTTTATTGGAAAAAGATGCGCAGGAACACCTTTGTTATGCTAATTGTTCCGTTTGCAACCAAAATATGATAATGTTGCGGAGCCCACAAATGTTTGGATTACTTCTGTTTTATGGCACTATTACTCATGCATGTAGCTTAAAAACATGTAACTGTATAAATATTTGTGAATTAAGTTGAAGTTTTACATTTTGTTACACAATTTACATGCACTGTAAAATTAATTCGGTCAATGAAGTAGATACTATATGAAATATATATTCCTCAACGCATGACTGTAGGTCATGACAACAACGCATGACCTACACCTTATCAATACAAAACAATTTATTTTGTGCATGATACAGACCCATTTTCCCATTTCGGTAAAAATATATTTTTATTACAAAGAGACGCCAGCAAAAATCTTTTAATCATTTACTCCGTAAATAATAATAGTCAATTGGACACCCCTACCAAGCGAACTTACATTCTTTATTCGAAATTCGAAGAGTAGAACACGTCAAAAGGTAGAGGGCGCGCGCGCATTGTCACTGCGCATGATAGATTGCTGTCATATTCAAAATATAATCTATAGACATGTAAATTATCAGTGTACATTCGTATTGCCACATACATATTGTCAGTGAAATATTTAAGGGGCTTGCGCTATCGAAGTATTAACAATAATAAATATCAGTTCTAATTCAATTACTCTCTTTTAAAATTCGATTTTTATACCGATACAGCTCTATCAGTTTCAATCGGATACTGTACAATAATAAATTGACCTAAAAATTGATTGATTGACATATATCAATGACACCCTTGGGGTTGAAAAGGGTTGATCCCGTATTCACATTAGAACTGAGAATTTGATTCTGAACACTTTGATTCATCCAAAAGATAATGCCGTGTAAATACTATAATGTTACATATATGTATAACAATCAACTAAAATGAACAACAGCAAAGATATTTTAACGATATTCGAAAATAATCATGATATTCCCACTCAAAAGCTTGTATCATTTTATTTTATTTTCAGTTAAGGCGCATCCCTTACCACGCCAACGAAGTAAAAATAACCTTCATTTATTGAACGCAAGCGTATTCAAAATATTGTCACACTGTATCTCCGCCCAGGCGTTAGCGGGCCTGGAGTTGGCGTCACAACTTATATCAAATCTAATAGAAGGGTTCAGACACAATGGTCGAATTGCGTTCCATTTTTTTCCATAGTTGGTCTTTTTCAAACCAGTGGGCCGGTGTTAGACTGACGTTATTCAAACAGTGATTGATGGAACTAATTAATTTTGTCGTACGCGTGTTTTCAATGAACTTTACGTACTTGAATCCTTATTTTTTATCTATTGTAATACGTACAAAGGGTCGGAATATTTAATTTGTTTTTTTAGTATTGTCACGTGTTTGGTATTGCAGTTCGATAAAATAAATTGCATTACTTTAGGACAGTCAATGAGTAGGAACTATGGCATTTACATCACTAGGCATGGGTTGGACCAAACAAAGGTGACGAGAATTTGAAATGCAACACAATTTACAATTTTAAACGCGATGGTGCATTGAATTTTTAACTATTTGCCGTACACGTTGGGAATCCCGAATTTATTAATTGAAGTGTGTCGTTGTTTCCGCAGTAGATAGGAACCAAAATAGTGTGGCTGCTTCGCACTGACAAAGGCGCCAATTTGCATCGTTTGCAGTTTATCGCATAGAATGTAAAAAATACATTCATATTTTTCACAAAGCGAGACGCTCCGGTGTAAATTGTGACATGTCGACCGCAGTGTTGTGTCAGTTTGTTAGTGGCCGTTTTGAAACACATACACGTTCGTCTCACTCAGTGCACTGTGTAACATCAGTGCTATGAATCAAGTTTGAAACAACAACTGTGTTTGCAGCTAGAAAACGTGTTTATGTATTCCCTCGTGTTATCAATTTGTAACTGTCCTGATTTGGACTGCGGCACACTATGGGAAAACATTTAGATTTATGAGCATACCATGCTGATCCTAATGGCAACTCATACCTAATAATAAGTTTGTGAACAGATCACTAATACTAATGTCAATTCATACCAAGTAATATGTTTATAAACATACCACACCGATTGTAATGGCAATTCATACCAAATTATAATTTAATGAGCATATCAAAGTGATACTAATCAAACTAATATTGTAAAGGCGAAAGTTTGTGAGTGTGTTACTGTGTATGTTTGTTGCTGCTTCACATCTAAACGGCTGCAGCAATCAATAAAATTTGGTATGGAGTTAGCAGATACCCTGGATTAACACATAGGCTATAATTTATAAAGTTTAAAGCGGGTAAATCCGCGGGGCACAGCTAGTTACAAATAAGAATTAGATGAGCATATCACACTGATATTAAGGACAATTCATGTCGAATAATAATGAGTTTCAATACTAAGTCTATATTATTTGATAAATTGGCGGGTGCAATTTTAGGCGTATCAAAAGTAAATAATATATTTAAGAGGAAAGACCACTTAGCAAGACGGGATGACTCGCGGTCACAGTATAACCGTATGGTAAAGTTATATATAGTATTGTACTGCCGCGTTGGTCTAGCGGTAGCGTGTTCAACCGCAAATGAGATCCTGGCTTCAAATCCCGGTTCGGGCCAAAAATTGATTTTGGGATTTTTGGAATTGGGAAGAAATTTCTCAGTATCAGCCCGCAGTCTGGAAGTTGACGGTATTTCACCCCCGTGCTTCGGAGAGCACATAAAGCCGTCGGTCCTGTACCTGATCTCTGTAACGAATATGAACAAACCGCTCACCACATACTTTGGGAATGTGATCTCTGGCAAAATCAGCGTGATATTATGTTAAATAGCTTGCAACCAATATCTGGAGTAGTTTATTATACGGATCTTGTAGCAACAAGGAACAACTTCCGTGCGTTTAAGCGCTTTTGCCATACCTACTATTGGAATCAAATATAACAGCTCACTTAGGACCCTTAAATTAATCCTTGGTGCTCTTGCAGCTGGCTTCTCTAGTTGCAATTCTCTCGTTTAATGAGGCTATAGCCTCTTTATATCATTCTGTCTCCCGCTTTGCTCTGGAGGGAAGTGGAACTATTCATTTCTAACTCCTCCTTTTTTCTTTCTGATTAAATTCGTTGCGGGATCCAAGACAGTTAAAGCCATTCCCCGGGACATGTCTGAGCCTCACCGCTCAGTGTCATTTCATTGTGTGCCACTGTTGATCCTGGCTTACAGGAGTTGCAGTGGTGGGTAAGAGGGAGGGACTAGTCCCTGTACCTGACCTCTTTCCGGTCGGGTCGCTAGTCGTCCCATCGGATCATGAGAGTGATGGAATAGTAAGTGCCCCTGTGTTTGCGCCCACACTTGTGCAATATATGTCCTGCGCAAATGGCCGCGGTGGCCGAAATTCGGCCGGGAAGACATCATCTTATTATTGTAGTAATAAATACGCCGACGAGTAGGAAGTCCCCTAAAGTCATGTTTAATCAAGCTATTTATACTGTGCTGCAGCCTTTTAGACATATACAATATATTTGTGCTATTTTTAATAGATATAATATGCTTTTAGATACTAACTTATTCCTGTCTTCACTGTTATTGTTTATTTCTTTTCTATAGTAGGTACTTAGGTTATATGTGTTTTGATATATCTTTATTTAAATACTTAAGACATCTAACAGCTGAAAGACATCCACTGCTGAACAAAGGCCTCCTGTAAAGCTCTCTACGACTGCCAGCCTTGCGTTAGTCGCATCCAACGGCATCCCACAACCCTTGAAAGATTGTCGGTCCATCTCGTGGGGGGCCTGCTCACTCTGCGTCTTCCAGTGCGCCACTCGAGAACCTTTCTGCCCCAGCGGCCGTCAGTTCTACGAGATATGTGCCCCATCCACTGCCTCTTCAGTTTGGCAATTCTTTGGGCTATGTCGGTTACTTTGGTTCGCCTGCGGATTTCGACATTTCTTTTCGATCGCGCAGCGATACTCTGAGCATGGCCTTCTCCATTGCTCTTTGGGTGACCTTGAGCCTCTTATAATTTTGCTTTTAGATGCTAATCAAAACTGTTTCATTTGTTTTTATTATATTAAAAAAAAAGAATAGCACATTGGGCATTGATAGGCTAAATGGGCGGAAAACACATTTTTATTTTGGTACCAAAATAAAACTTTAAACAATAGAAAAATTGTGGTTATATGTTACTCGATTTTTCGGTTGTTTGTAAATCGAATTTTGATAATAATTATATTAATCGATATGAATGCTTCAACTTTTCTATTTGGTAGTCAAATAGTTGAAAGCGGTTTTGTGTTTTTTTAAAGAAATTAATTAGATGAGAGAGGGAGAGAAATCTAAAATTACCTAGATTTAAGGTTATACGTTAAAAATAACAATACATTAATACACTAGACTGCGTTACAAAAGGTTCACAAGGGGTTAGTTAATTTTACTTCGATATTATTTATAGCTATTTTACTATAAATAATGTCTGACGAATAAAAATATCTTCTTATCTTATGAACCTGTCTCTTCAGATGTCGAAAATAGATCTATGATCATATCAATGCCTCTAAGCACGTTGGTAGCGACCTTTGACCGTGATAGCGTTTTTATTATGTAGGCAATAAGGTTGGTTTTCATAGAGCACGGACATATATTCACGACGTACCGACTGAACTCTTTAAATAGAATGTTCCCTACGGCGCAAATCCGGTCAGATACTAATTGGAGTCATGAGGTGACAACAATGTCTTTTATTTACAAATAAGGCAGCATATTTAGGCCTCCTAAAGGAATGTGATAACCGTAGCCTATGGACGCTTGAAGGACCGTGATCTCGTGTGTTTCTGACACATTCCCTCTCCCTGATGAGCGATTGTTTTTAATAATAATATCCAGGGACATTATTATATAATACCCACGGCCATCTGAACCCAAATTAAGCAGAGCTTGTACTATGGAAATTAGAAAACTGATATACTACATAATATATTAATGTTCTTTTGTAAATACATAGTTATATATAATTACACCCAGACACTGGACAAACAGACATGTTCATGCACGCAAATATCTGTCCTGGGCGGGAATCGAACCCACGACAAAAGTGTGTGAAAGGCAAGCATTTTCCAACCACACCAACGCAACGGGCCCGTCAGCTATGGCAACCTTAAGGTATAAGGTCAGTAACAAAATAATATTTGGTGCAGATTTTATTTATAGACGCCAGCACATCCAGCTACCCCAATCTGTCAAATTTATTTTATAGATTTTCAACTTTATCACACTAGCATAAGGTTCACTTTCAATTGGGAAAATTTGACAGATTGGGGTAACTTGATGTGCTGGTGTCTGTTCATAAGTTGGAACCGTAGGAGATTGGAGGAGGCTCTTAGGCGTTTAGCACCAACCGGGTCAAAGGCAGATGTCCTGGGCCTTGCTTGCCCACCAAGATTTAGAATCTTGACAAAGGGAGCACCTATTGAGGATTATACCAAACTACATTAAGGTTGTATGAATTTTTAATTTTGGGATCTCAATCATACTAATTTAATGTACCAACGATAAAATAAAGCATCTAAATCAGATAAATTTGTGACCAGGTCACCAAACTGTTACAAAGTAGATGATGATGATGATGTCTTCCCGGCCGATTTTCGGCCACGGCGGCCATTCTCAATGGAGATTAGCCAATTGCGCAGGACATATTATAGTGCACAAGTGTGTGCGCAAACACAGGGGCACTTTCTATTCCATCACTCTCATGATCCGATGGGACGACTAGCGACACGACCGGAAAGAGATCAGGCACAGGACCGACGGCTTTACGTGCTCTCCGAGGCACGGGGGTGTAATACCGCCAACTTCCAGACTTCGGGCTGATACTGAGAAATTTCATTTTACGGAAAAATCCCAAAATCACTTTTTGGCGCGACCCGGAATTGAACCCAGGACCTCATTTTCTGCGGTTGAACACGCTACCGCTAGACCAACGAGGCAGTCAAAGTAGATACATACATTTCAACGTTCTCAGTTTAGTAATTCCATTAATTAGGCTGTGTGGTGACGGCCTAGAGAATATCACCACCCCCTCTCATCCCGTGGGGGGACGTAGAAGTCGTCCCGAGGGAATATATTCCAGAGAATGGGCAGCAGCGTTCTCATGAGTACCAATTTTTACCTTACTGCGATCGCCAACCCGTTTGCCAAGCGTGGCGATTATGGCAGATCCCCTCAAATGAAGGACACAATTAAACCGCGGCCCCCAGTCCCCGGCAGCCCTGCTATTCCCAGCCGTGGTAACAGCCGTGGTTACGGCAGGGCAGGGGGTGCTAAGAATCCCCGGCAGATTCCGCGTTACCAAAACCGACGACCTCTGGCCCTGGCAACATACAACACACGCACACTGCGGACCGACGAGAAGATGATCGAACTGGCGGAAGAATTGAGCAGGTTACATTGGGACATAATAGGATTATCTGAAGTCCGAAGAGAGGGGGAGGACACGATAATCCTGAAATCCGGGAATCTGTTCTATTTCCGGGAGGGCGACCAACTCTCCCAAGGTGGTGTTGGGTTCATAGTCCACAAGTCCCTCGTCCACAACATAGTGAAAATCGAGAGTGTGTCGACTAGGGTTGCGTACCTTATACTCAGAATTACCAAGCGGTATTCGTTGAAGGTCATACAGGTTTACGCGCCGACTTCGACGCACTCCGACGATGAGGTTGAGGTCATGTATGAGGATATTTCTAGAGCCATACATACCTCGAACTCTTATTTCACTGTGGTCATGGGGGACTTTAACGCGAAGCTGGGTAAACGATTCGGGAATGAGCTGAAAGTGGGGCAATTTGGAACTGGAGACCGGAATCCCCGGGGCCAAATGTTGGCCGACTTCATGGAGAAGGAGGGACTCTTTATGATGAACTCCTTTTTCAAGAAGTCGGAAAACCGCAAATGGACCTGGGTAAGCCCCGATGGTAAAACAAAAAACGAGATAGACTTTATCTTGTCGACGAGTAGACAGGTGTTCAATGACGTCTCAGTGATCAATACGGTTAAAACCGGGAGCGATCACAGACTGGTGAGAGGCTCATTGAACCTAAATGTCAAGCTCCAGAGGTCCCGACTAATAAAGTCTACGCTCCGACCTTTACCCATCCACATCCAAAACCCTGAACCCTTTCAGCTCGAACTGCAAAACCGTTTCGTATGCCTAGCCGATTGCGAGGAAGTGGACTCATACCATGACAGGCTCGTAGAAGCTGTCCATACGGTTGGGTCTAAGGTCTTCAAGGCCCACCGTACAAACAGAACCAAAAAGATCTCTGACTATACCCTGCAGCTTATGGACGAAAGACGGAAAATGGTTCTGACATCCTCTGATGATGCTACCAGATACCGGCAGCTCAACAGACAGATCTCAAAGTCTTTGACACGCGACACGCGCCAATTTAATACAAATTGTATTAAAGAAGCCATTGAACGGAACAAAGGCTCTAAAGTGTTTGCAAGAGAACTGTCTGTTGGACAGAGCCAACTGACGAAGCTGAAGACTGAGGATGGCAGAATCGTCACGTCTAAACCTGAGTTGCTGGGAGAGATCGAGAGGTTCTATGGACAGCTGTATGCGAAAACCCAGTCACCTGTCGATAGTTGTGCCTCAGATCCCAGAGCACGACTAACCCAACACTTCACCGACGACATCCCGGACGTCAGCCTGTGCGAGATTAGAATGGCTCTCGAACAGCTTAAGAACAACAAGGCGCCTGGTGATGATGGAATTACGGCAGAGCTTCTGAAGGCGGGTGGTACACCAATCCTACGGGCCCTTCAGAAGTTATTTAACTCCGTCATACTAGAAGGTCAAACGCCAAAAGCATGGCACAGGGGTGTGGTGGTGCTCTTCTTCAAAAAGGGCGATAAACCCTCTTGAAGAATTACAGACCCATCACACTGCTGAGCCATGTTTACAAGTTGTTTTCGAGGGTCATTACGAATCGTCTCGCACGCAGGTTTGACGACTTCCAGCCTCCCGAACAAGCCGGTTTCCGTAAAGGCTTTAGTACCATAGACCACATACATACGCTGCGGCAGGTTATACAGAAGACCGAAGAGTATAACCAGCCATTATGCTTAGCGTTTGTGGACTATGAGAAAGCCTTCGATTCGATCGAAACTTGGGCCGTACTGAGGTCTCTCCAAAGGTGCCAAATCGACTACCGGTATATCGAGGTGTTAAAGTGTTTGTACGAAAACGCCACTATGTCAGTGCGACTCCAGGACCAGAACTCGAAACCTATCCACTTGCAGCGAGGTGTGAGACAGGGAGATGTTATATCTCCGAAACTGTTCACCGCTGCATTGGAAGATGTCTTCAAGCTTCTGGACTGGAAAGGCTTTGGCATCAATGTCAATGGCGAGTACATCACCCACCTTCGATTTGCCGACGATATAGTAGTCATGGCTGAGACCCTTGACGACCTCGGTACAATGCTCGATGGCCTCAGCAGAGTCTCTCAACAAGTGGGTCTGAAAATGAACATGGATAAGACGAAAATTATGTCAAACATCCATGTTGCACCCACTCTAGTTAAGGTTGGAGACTCTGCACTCGAAGTTGTAGAGAACTATATTTACCTAGGACAGACCATCCAACTAGGTAGGTCCAACTTCGAGAAGGAGGTCAATCGTAGAATCCAACTCGGCTGGGCAGCGTTCGGGAAGCTACGTAATATCTTCTCGTCCCAAATACCGCAGTGTCTCAAGTCGAAAGTCTTCGACCAGTGTGTGTTGCCAGTGATGACTTACGGAACAGAGACGTGGTCGCTAACTATGGGCCTTATCAGGCGGCTCAAGGTCACCCAAAGAGCAATGGAAAGGGCTATGCTTGGAGTTTCCCTGCGAGATCGAATCAGAAATGATGAGATCCGCAGGCGAACCAAAGTCACCGACATAGCCCTAAGAATTGCCAAGCTGAAGTGGCAGTGGGCAGGGCACATAGCTCGTAGAGCCGACGGCCGCTGGGGCAGAAAGGTTCTCGAGTGGCGACCACGAACCGGAAGACGCAGCGTGGGCAGGCCCCCTACAAGATGGACCGATGATCTTGTGCGGGTCGCTGGAAAACGCTGGATGCGGATAGCGCAAGACCGGCAATTGTGGAGATCTTTGAGGGAGGCCTTTGTCCAGCAGTGGACGTCTTTCGGCTGATATGATGATGATGATTAATTAGGCTGTTATAGACGGACACACAAATGAGTGTTCACTCGTTCGTGTGTCCATCTCCTGTCCATCGATAAACATAACGCCTACATCCTCCCAAAGGGTGATAGCAAGGGAATCCTACATTTGATATGCCAGTGTGTATCGTCCGTAGCTTAATGCAGAGCGCCTACCCCGGATTACTAGAGGTTGCTAGTTTGAAAGCCGGACGATTATATTTCTGATATCCCATTTCTGAGATTAGATTTACGATTAACATCGCGAATAAAAGTTAAAATTTGTTTAGTTACAAATACCATAGAAACCACGTAACATATACATACCGGTCTATATAAAAAAATATATAGCCGAATTGAGAAACTTATGCCCCTATATAGTCGGTTAAAACAACATCGACAAGCAAATAACTATTCTGAGACATGGCCTTCCATATCTATCTTACTTACTGTACTAATTTAAGGGCCGTAGGTCCATCATTCAATTAATAAATCTATATATATAAAATCAGAAACTGGCTGACTGATCGATCTACGCACAGCTGGAACCGCTGGGTTTAGAACCATGAAATTTTGCATAAATATTGCTTAAGTCGTAGCTGTGCACTAAGAAAGGATTTTAAAGATGAAAGGGGGTTGGAAAGTTTGATAGATAGCCACAAGATTCGTCGTTTATTTTAATTACACCCATAAAGTGAAAAAACAAACGATGATCTATCAGTCAGTGAATCAAACAGTCAGCCAGTCACTTTCCTCTTTTATAAATATGATCTTGATTTATTCGTTTTAAACTCTTAGATGTCTATCGGCTACCACGCGTACAAAGTCGCGGGCTAAAGCTAGTTTATAATAAAAAAAAATACGTAACCATTTCTATTAAAACTTAAATAAGGTAGGTAAGTAACTAAATCATAAAACAATGTCATTTCTATATGATTTCATACAAACCACAGATTTATTTATCTTCATGTATAGAAATAATTATGTATCTTTAACTATTACTAAGAATAGGTTCTGACTATTATAAGCGCTTTTTTGAAAGTCAACGTGAATAAAACCTTTTTTAATTATTTTATTAAGGGCCAACATACTACACAGAAAATAAAAATCATCCTATAATTTTTCAGACTGGCACGCTTCGGGGATTAAGTAAAATACTCTCTCCGTAAAATTATGATTAAACTCATCCAACCAAATAACGCACGTAAAGTATTAGTTGAAAATGTAGGAGGATGGGACTCTAAAGGTAGGTTCGTTTGTGCGGGCCGCGTGACGTCACGGTTCGTTACTTTGACTCTTGTTCTGATTTAATTAAACGGTAACGAATTAATTTTTTTTAATTGTTTCCGTCTAATATGGTTTTGTGTCTATTTTTGTCTTCCTGCCTTTACCTTGTCTGCCTGTTTAGATTATTTTAATTGTGTCACTTTTATAATTTTAATTTGATATTTGAGAGTTGTTTAGGGAGTTCCGGGTCAAAAAGAATTCTTTGGAAAAGGGGCTAAAATAAAATAGACCGTAATTTGAAGTAATGCTTTATTTATATACTTTAAAATTTCGACACCGCTCGATACTTTGAATACCGAATAAGATGTCGAGTTACCAAAAATACCACTGAAACTTCTATGCGACAAAATCTGAAACGTTTGGGATAAGTTCTCACTTAAAATAACCACATTATCTGCGAATTGGTTAATTATGAGTTTATAATAAAATAATTTTGTTTTTTACATCCACATTACTTATGTTATTCATTATTCACTGTGTTACAGATTAAAGAAAAGCTTTTTAAGGGTCGTAAGTTAGCATGTGTCCAGCCGCTCGATTGTAGGTGATAACTAATCAACTTTTCATAAGCTCCCAGAAGGAACGTGCACTTACTCTACTTTTATTAATGAAGATAACGTGTATTAATAACATTTAAGAGTAAATGTGGAACATTCGAGTAATTTAAGTTTACGTAACGAAAGTAACGGCGAATACCACTTTACTATTTATTCTGGAACTTAGTCGCATTTACGTAGACTTGCTTGTGCAATGGCACGTTATTAGTATTAATATGTATATATATGTATATACTAATAAAATGGGAAATATAGAATCGAGGTTTTTAACTCAGTAAAACAACTGGAATTATTTTATTACAAACTTAAGGGCTATTAACTAGATAGGCTTAATGAGTGCAAAACACATTTTTATTTTCATACCAAAATCTACCACATTAATTAATAATGTAAACACTAGAAAACTTGTGCAATACATTAGCACAACATTTGATAAGGTTTTCTTTAAATTACTACTACTACAATTTGTTTTACCTACTACTTACTTGTTAACAAATTGTAACATAATTCATTAGTTACTTCAGTGAGTCCTATAATCGAGTTGTTTTAGTAAGTTAAAGACCCCGATCATTTCACTCTTCGTTCTCTTCTCTATCTATCTTTACAAAAGCAATTCCAACGAATACCGTTTCGTTTTGTTTAACCCGTTGCCCACTTTTTAAATATACTTACATAATAAAAGCTTTATAATCAAAGTGTCAATAACAATTCTACATCTGCTTTTACCAAATCCAATACTAATGAAAGTAATAAAATACTTTTGATTGGATCTGTTAGGAACCGGTATGACAAATAAAGTGACCGGACGCTTATTATTGCTGACAAGTTTTTTGCCACCCATTTCTTTAATAAGAGTTACCATTCTCTATTAAACGAGGATCGGGTAACACGATAGGTATCTTCAGAACTTTTGTAGTCCAACTATTTACCACCTATCACTATGCCTGCTCGAAGCATAATTCTATGCTTCGATTGCTGTTTTTAAGCTTCCTTAATCTAAGTTTTTACACAATTGTCATAACACCTGGGGGAACCGGCTAAGTCGCCGAACATCGGGATAGTGATCGGCGTTCAAATAAATAAAGGTTAAAAATGACTTAATCAAACGTTAAATCGGCTTCCATGAGCACATGTGACGTCATAAATGGTCCTTAATCGATTTTCAACGTCAAAGCCGATTTAACGATTGATTAAGTCATTTGTAAGCTTTATTCATTTGGACGCCGATCACTATACCGATGTTAGGCGACTTAGTCGGAAGCCTGTCCTGTCGGGGGCAAATGCTAGCCAATTGGTGACACTAATCCATTTCTAAAATACTTAATGACCTTATCAGTAACGTCAGAAAAATATACTATGCTATGGCGACCTGATATTACAAAAAACTCGAATTGATAACGTCCTTCTTTCTTTGGAGGGAAGTGGAACTATTTTTTGCCCTGACGGAAACTGGACCTACATTTTCTTTCTAATCAAAATTTGTTGCGGGATCAAGATAATTGAAGCGATTCCCCGGGAAATGCTTGACCCTTACCGCTCTGTGTCATTTCACTGTGTGCGATTGTTAATCCTAGCTTACAGGAGTTGCAATGGGTAGGTAAGAGAGAGGGATTAGTCCCATAATCTCCTTCTCTTTTGAAGTAGTAGCTCAATCGATTCGACTTTATGTTTTTAGTATGTATGTATACTTAAAATCGCCCAATAAAACAGTGAAAGAGTAAGGTAAAGAAAGTAGGCTTTAATATCTTCATTGTTACCTACTATTAAATTTTAAACATAAAACGCTACACATTCTTTTTAATGGCAAGTAAGTAATATTTTATGCGTTTATGTATACATATGTGTAAGTTGCCGAAAACTTGTAAAGACCGCGTCAATATTTATTTTTTACTCTGTTTTGTAAAAAGGTTTGTAAAATGTTGAATAAATATTATAAACAGCAAAATAAAGAATTGACGGAACGTCGAACTCGAGTTAAAACCATGTATGTTTAAAATTTGACTTTTTATTATTTTCTATAACTAGAACAAAATGTAAAAAAAAAACTACATGTTTAAATATCTTCCTCATGTGCTTACTGCAGTAGTGTAAAGTTCATATATCACGATTACTTTCGACTTAGATTGGTTCATTAAACATACACTTTATTACACACACTTAAAAACAATTGAAAAAATAATCGCCCTCGGTCTAACTCACCAAGTGTTCCGTACCATATACGAAGATTGTACATACAATATAATAAATTTTAACCGTGTGGCTTCTGGCCAAGAAAGAATAACAGGCCTACCCCATACTATTCCGTGGGCGTCGTAAAAGGCGACTAAGGGATTGACTAGATAGTCGGGCAGCAGCGCCTCCTGTGTACTAAATACTACCTAACTCGAATGACAAGCGCGGTGACTAAGTCATATCTTTCCAAATGTCTACGTTACAGAAACCTTTGGTGGAGGCATATATCCAGCAGTGGATGATATCACTTACGGCGATGAATATAACGTGTTTTTATATTTACAAAAGTGAAGCCGATTGTACCCCGCGTGTGTCTGCACATGTAGCCGAGATATGTAAGAAAAGTAATACACATTAAACCTATAGTCATCAAATTAAATGGGTTAAATATGTCGCAATACTATAATAGTCTCCCATTAATGTTGTTTGAATAGATAGATAAAAAGCAGATGCTCCGTCAATTGTGTTTAGTATATATGAAGAAATCAATTAGCGCCCTAGAACATCGATGATATAATCATTAGCCCGGTGATAAGATAAACCACTTCCAGTAAAACGGCCATCTGTTGCCAATGATCCCATAGCGTTAATGTGACTGTATTTTTTGTTTCTAAAGGATATTGAATTACTAACCATATCATTTACTAAAGAATGGCAAAAGAAACCCTATCTCAAAAGTTTTAAGGTTCACATTTAAAAATATCGAACCCCTTGATTCTTTTGCGGGAACAGAGGTGTAGGGTCTATAAAACGCGATCATTTCAGCTTCCGCTTTGTAAGAAAATGTGACAGATTTACAAGTAAATCACTGAGTTATGTGTTGTGTCTAAAACTCGCCGGTAATTTATACGCTTAGGTCCTCTTTTTATGTCTACCCACGGCACTCGTTACGTTACGTCGCGCTGGCAACACACAAACATGACAATCAATCTAAATTCTAATCAAGCTATAGAAAGCGCTTACTATGTGTGTTCTACGTCTAGAATTACATTTTCCAGACACAATAATAATGCAATAGTGTCTACCACATATTAACTATATTGTTTGCCAGACTATAGGTGTGGGGTCACTTAACTTTCTCCTCGGCTCAGGCCCGGACATTATTTATGGATACATCGCACTCCTTCATATCCTCTACCTTTATCAGCGTAGACCATGGCTCATGTCTCTCTCTACAAGGTCCGTCATAATAATAATACCTTAATATAGACAGAACCATTGACAATATGTAGTAAAAATATTAGACTTAAACTAGATAATTAAACATAATCTCTTGTCAATAACTTGATACGAGCTAGCTAAATATCAATGCTATAATAAAATAAAATTTATAAATGTTTTCATACAATGTGTACCTAAATATCTATGTTACTAGAAATAATAATGTATACAACTATATTACTACCAACATGTTCTGACTATTTACAAGCGCTTTTTTAAAGTCTACGTGAATAAAAACCTTTTTTATTTATTTATTTTATTTTATAGCGATCAACCATTTTAAACACAGAAAATCCTCCTCATCAAGCTAGCTCTTAGCCTCTTGGAGCTTGTTTTGGCTGTAGTGGGACATTCCCTACAAATATGGTAATCACGCCTTTCCGTGACTGTATCCTACACCTTGCAAGTTTCCTCGCAATATCTTTGACGCTAAAATATGAATAATAATGTTTTTATTACGCCGCTCTGCACCGGATTCACAAGCAAAAGATACTACCCTGCGCCAGTGGTGTAACAGACAAGTTTAATAACGATAGACAAACAAAAAGTTTGTTTTTATAACATTGCAAAAAGGACTTAGATAATAAAAGCCAAAACGACAATGGATCGCAATTTGAAGTGGGACACTCTTGTTACAATAACGACCCCTTGAACAAAATTATAATTTTTGTGCAACATAAAATAAACGTAAAGTTTGTGCAAACAAAATCTGGTAAAACTGGATTTCTTCAACACTCTGGCAACCCATAAAATCAGCCAATAATTACACAAAAAACCAAATATTTATCTAGCGCTTAAATGGATTGTTAATGTTTCAGTGATGTTTAACGTTTGTTGTACTAATTAATATTTGTACAGGATTTAGTTAATTATAAGTGTACATCTTCCCGAATTGTTGCTCAGATCACTATGAGTACGTCAACACAAAGGTTACCCCAAAGATCCATATTTGAGGGGATATCCAAAATGGATTAAAGTATGGTGGTCAGATAAGCGCTGCTGCTCGTTCTCTGGTAAATATTGTATTGGGATGACTTCTATACCCCTCGCGGGATAAGATGGGGTGATGGTATTGACCGTCAATCATACAATATCATCGGTATCGTTACCTAGTATTGGTTTGTCCACATTTGCAAACAAATAAACACCGTAAAGAAGGTACAGTGTGACACGAGATACTTAATTTGTCGTCATATTTGCTAAAGGGCTTGAACGCTGGGTTATATTTTTTCGGAGAATCTGTGGAAAAAAAACAAAACAACTTGGCATAAAATAATATAAACGATTTTTGGGAACGTATAAATCAATCCCATCCAATTAAATCGAATTGTGCTAATTAAACTTATGAACCCCAATTTAGACCCATTTTGTGAAGAAAATAATAATAATTTCTCATTATTTCTCATTTTCAATGAGGTTATGTAAATCTATTAATTGCAATAAAGTAATACATTGAAGGAAAGGAACCAAAAAGTTATTTTAGTTCTGATTTATTTATTTTAATTTCTTACAAACATATACGACATTAAATTTCTAAGTGGCGTCATTCACTATGGAAAGAGAATCGAGTATCTGAGTGTTCAAAATTAAAGTGTTCACCTTAATAATGTCAGCCCTTGAACCAACTGATGTACTTCGTTCATATTTTATCGCTCTATAAAAATGTCGCCCTCTTTCAATTTGGACACAGTTGTTTTATTATGTACAGGAAAATTATTGCCATTTTTATTGCTAGAACACGCACCATTTCGGACGTTATTATTATACGTCGTGAAATAAAGTATGTTTCTTTGCATTGCTAGGACATTCGAGGGGATTCCTATACTGTATTGGTCCATGTTTTTAGGACGTCATAAATGTGAAGCGCAAGCGCAAGTAATTGTGTTAACCCTTGTTTCTGTCTTTATCGTGATGGCAATGGTTACTCTAGTATCCGAGTTATCCAAGCTACCCAGTAGGCCTCTGACAATTTTCCGAAGTATGAAAACGCTCAGAAATTAAACCACTTTAGCCCTGATACCTAGGTTTACATCGAACCAGGAGAGGGTTTCTAAACTGTTACTGAATTTGTCTGCGTTGTCATTTTGTAACCATATATCACATCACACACTCTCAATACCTGATTTGAATCGGATTTGGTAATAAACATAATTTTAAAGCTCCAACGCTTTGACAGATTTTTAAGGTTCCTCAATCTAAGTTTTAACACAATTTGACGGGCCTGTTGGCGTGGTTGGCAAATGCTTGCTTTTCACGCCGCAGGTCGTGGGTTCGATTCCCACCCAGGACAGATATTTGTGTGCATGTCTGTTTGTCCTGAGTCTGGGAGTAATTATCTATATATTATGTATTTCCAAAAGAAAAGTAGTGTATGTAGTATAACAGTTATCTGGTATCCATAGTACAAGTTCTGCTTAGTTTGGGATCAGATGGCCGTGTGTTAATAATGTCCTAATATATAACAAGTAATTATCAAGCCTGCCGGGGGCAAATGGGTAGCCAATCGGTTACATTGATCCATTTCTAAAATACTTAATGACCAAACTTTCCCTCCAAAAATTAAAGTGAAAGGAGGTATTTTCCCTATCTGTAAAGTCAGATTAAATGTACTCCCGGTAACGAGTAAGGTCGCCATAGCATATCGGACAGAGGGAGAGAGGTAGGCAACGCGTAATTGTTGCAATCAAGAGGTCCCAAGGAATCAAAAAAAGAAAAAAGAGTGACGGCATTCCAGAGCTTGATACTAATATCGATGATCGAACTAGGATTTTTGCCAGGACCTTTGCTTTTAAATGTTGTTATAATCTAATAACGATTCATTACAATAAATTAGAAACGGTGAGCACTAATTACCCAAAATCCTGTTAGTTTACCGTTCGAAATATCACTTAATTTCTTCATTCACTAGGAGCTAAATTCCCGCTTTTATAATAGAGGAGTCAGTAGGCAAAGCTATTCAATTTTGAGTGTATGATTTAAAAGTCCGATAAGAGAACTCACAAATTAACACCTCAAAATACTATCGCAACATCAAGATCAGGTCGTTGAACTAACCCTTTTAATTTCGCATGTACAAAACGCACAGGGCACATACCCCAATAGTTTTGCGTAAAGTATACTCTATTTTATAAAACTAAGAGTCGACATTCGATTGTAAGCACATTAGTTTTCGTCTAATGCCCCTGGCTTTTGATTACTGGCCACCCTTAGATTGTTCAAAATGTCTTTACGGCTGGTTGACTCGATTATGGTAATTTTTGTAATAACATCTCATATTAACAAAATGTTTCTTATTCGGACAATAGAAACAATTTTGTTGGGACTTTGGCTTTGACGGTTGCCAAATGACTTTTTGGTACGTTAGATGTTTTCAATAGGAACGCATTGTTTCTGGAAAATTTATTGCAAGCTTATAAAAAGTATAAATAAATGTGGATTGTTTAGTCTTCAAATTATTAAGAGGTACTCATTTGAATGAGTACCTCTTAATAATTTGCCAAGGTTTTAATTTGGTTTGTTCAGACCATCCAACTAGGTAAATATAATTCTCTTGGTTGACCAAGAGAATTATATTAACCTAGTTGGATGGTCTGAACAAACCATCCAACTATAATATAGTCGTAGTTCTTATAATAAATACAGGTTTAGTTATCCCCAGTCCCAGATCTTTGCAGTAACATATCCTATGTCCATTAAGTAACATGTACTGCACCTCTGATATCAATTGTCATAACCCTGTGTTACCAAATAAAAGCTTTTTCAATAATATATTGCAATCGATAAGGCATATCACACATTAGACGTACCTTAAAACAAGTTTCAGTTATCACCAGAATCAGACCTATGCAGTAATATATCCTATGTCCATGTAGTAACATGTACTGGACCTCTGATATCAATTGTCATAACCCTGTGTTATCAAATAATAGCTTTTTCAATAATATATTGCAATCGATAAGGCATCTCACACAAATTCCCATAAGACGCTTTGTAGACGTACCTTAAAACAAGTTTCAGTTGTCCCCAGACCCCGATCTATGCAGTAACATATCCCAGATTCATGAAGCAACATGTACCTCTGATATCAATTCTCGTAACTCTGTCTTATCAAATATAAGCTTTTTCAATAATATATTGAAATTGATGATGGAAAACACACAAACTACCACTAGACACCCTGTAGAGGTACCTTAAAACATGTTTTAGTTATGCCCAGTCCCTGATCTATGCATTAACATATCCCAGGTCCATGAAGCAACATGTACTGAACCTCTGATATCAATTCTCGTAACTCTGTCTTATCAAATATAAGCTTTTTCAATAATATATTGAAATTGATGATGGAAAACACACAAACTACCACTAGACACCCTGTAGAGATACCTTAAAACATGTTTTAGTTATGCCCAGTCCCTGATCTATGCAGTAACATATCCCAGGTCCATGAAGTAACATGTACTGAACCTTTGATGTCAATTATCATAACCCTATTTTATCAAATATAAGCTTTTTCAATAATATAGTATTGCAATTGATAAGGCATGTCACAGTTATCTCCAATCCCAGATCTACATATGCAGTAACATATCTATCCCAGGTACATGAAGTAACATGTACTGGACCTCTGATATCAATTGTCATAACCCTGTGTTATGAAATAAAAGATTTTTCAATAATATATTGCAATCGATAAGGCATATCACAGAAACTATCATCAGACGCACTGTAGACTGTAGACGTACCTTAAAACACGTTTTAGTTATCCCCAGTCCCAGATCTATGCAGTAACATATCCCAGATCCATGAAGTAACATGTACCGAACCTCTGATATCAATTCGCATAACTCTGTCTTATCAAATATAAGCTTTTTCAATAATATATTGCAATCGATAAGGGATATCACACACCCTATCAATAGACGAACTGTAGGCGTATCTCGGTACCCTTTTTTGGTTATGTAGATCATTTGTTATTATGACAAATGTGGGTACATGTATAGTGATCTGTTTTCAATAGCTCTTTTGATAGCCCCTCCCATTCGAATCATAACGGTTGTGTACCCATTCAATTTTGATGATATTGTGCATAAAATAGTATAAATGAGAAGAAATAAATTTTGAGCAAGATGGAATAAGATGATTGATGAGAATATAAAATGTTTTGTTTTTATTAATGTAGCGATTACAGTAATCTATTCTCTGGTGTTGCGAGCGTCCATGGGCGGCGGTGACCACTTACCATCAGGTGACCCACTAGCTCGTTTGCCTTGCTATTATATAAAAAAATTGTCTGAAATTTTCACGGCTTCAACGGAGAATGTAGTCGAGAGAAGGCTTCAGCCGTCTGAGAAAATATTAGGTACTACAAACCGCGCCAAAGGTATTGGTTCTTTGATATTTAAACCACAGCTTCGGATGGTTTTTGACATGGAAATGCACTAGACGATCGGTTATTAGAAAAATTCAACTGTCGTTCTACGGTAATGCGTTATCACTCACTGGATTGAGTCAATTTTACCGAAAAAAAAAGTTGAGCTACGCTTCCGCTTAGCAGGATATTTTTAATTATTTAGCTCTAGAATGGCCTACAATGCTCTGCATACAATATAACAATGCCTTCAGAATGCTTTTGGGGGTGCTGCGACGCTGCAGCGCGTCCGGCTTTATTTCCGAGGCGCGGACTAATGAATTTTATACAGAATATACGCAATACGCAAAAAGTAGCGTCTCTGATAATTAGAGTGTGATATGTAGTATATCAGTTATCTGGTTTCCATAGTACAAGCTCTGCTTAGTTTGGGATCAGATGGCCATGTGTAAATAATGTCCCAGGATATTATGTGCTAGTTGGGTGATGTTTAGTTAGTATAATTATTCTTTTATTTGATTTCATATTATTATTCATATTCATCATTTTATGTATAGTAAATATATATTATGCGATTATTTTTCATGTGTGAACTGAGGAAGTTGTTTTCTGAAATAAATGCTATTATTTGACTGTACGTGTCGCGAAGCGGTTTACAGTTGCCTCGCTTCCCGTTTTTCGTTTCCCGGGTTCGATTTCCACGCAGGACAACTATTAATGTGACCCACAAATAGTTCTTCTGAGTCCGGAATTTGTTTCCGTCAATTATATGTTTGTAAAATACCTCGCGATGCAAGGAATCTTTACCAAAGTGCGGGAGTTGTATTAAAAAAATATATTATTAACTCATTCATGATCGCGTGGAAGAGTGCTCTAATTTATCATTAGAATATTTATATTTTCCGTGATCTAATTTACCGTGATTTAGACCACGAAGAGAAATTAATATTACGGAACATTCAATTGTTCGCGGCTTAGAAGGAAATTAATGATAAATATTGGAACACCCTATAAATTATTTTATACTGAAGAAACAAGAATCGACGTTTTAATCGGCGATTACTATGATTAATACAGACTATTACGTAATTAGTGCCCACGCTCTAAATTGGTCGTACAGAATCATTAAGTTACGAAATTTAAGGTCGGCAAATTGGATTCAGTTAGCTAGTTAGCTTAGTACGAGTACAGAAAACGGACTGTAGTTTTGCGTATCACAATGCTTCGTTACAGACAAAAATTATCACGACATTAACCAATTATATGTAATTGGGTATGCAGAGCTGCATACCCGTCGAGAGCTCTAACTCGTCCGTACGTTTCGTTTTTTGCAAGCTAATAGTATAATCGACTTCATTTTTCCACAGTAAAAATATCTATAAAGTGATCTTCCATTTAGTTACCATAAGTTCGAAAAATATTTGACGAAATTTCATTTCACCTAAAATTTCAACTATAATCGTTTCGCTTCTTTCTATTACATCGCAGTCATGACTGGCACTGTATTAGTTGACCCATTATCAATTAGATTGTTTTCGTTACTCCGACGATTCATTTGGACGAAAATATTTTTACCGAGTCTCTAAGTACACTCTAAGTGTAGGGCAGATGTGAAGTCGGTTTTGAAGTGATACCTTTCTGTCACAAAATTTTGTAACAGAACATGTTGACTTTTTATGACACTATTTTCATTTAATATTCAAAATACATCCAAGTAACCGGATTTATATTAGTGACAAACCAATATTCCGTAAGTGTTGTGTCGGTATAGTGAAAATATGACAAATAATTAATATGCCAGATAAAAAAGCTAACAGAAAAAAGTTATTTTATAAATCGGTGAAATATATTTCCGTAAAATATTAACTAAGTATGTCACATGACACTTCCATGATCTAAAAATATGTCTAATAATGCATAATTATAGAAAAATAACTGTTTTTGTCTATATGCATTAATTATTTATTTTAATACTTTTCGGTAAAATAAACATAGAACAAAAAAATCGGAAAAGTGATCGGTTCCCCGTGTTCTCTAATATTAACTATTATTTTCTGTATAAGAAACTCGGCCGCACAGATTCTCGGCCACCATTGAATAGTCCTTACCTACCTACTTTTAATTTAAAAGTTGAATTAATTATATTAATCCGCATTTACATTGCAAAATACTTTTCTACGTTTACACTAAAACCCGTGTAATCCGCGTTTGAAGTTATTATAAAGCGACGAAGTTCATTGTTTGGAAGCAAAGGTAATGCGACAAAGGGGCGCAACCCTAATACTAATACGTATTGTAATTGAAGAGCCCTCGAAAAGTAAGAATGGTCAGTGTAACCTAATATTTTATTAGATACTAAAATGATTTAAATTTAACGAACGCTATAGCTTAATTATTGAAATCTATTAGTTAGTAACACGGGCTGAATTTTATCATCAAAAATATTAAAAGGTATTAAAAAATACCTAAAAACTATTATTGATAAATACAATAAAGTAAAGTACTCATAGTGATGTGCGGGTTATAAATATCCGTATCCGCGGCTATCCGATGGATAACAAAAATCCGTATCCATTAATTTTCTCCTTTCCGGATCTTTTACCTTATAATTTTCAGTACAAAGATGAAATTGTATGTAGGTATATATGTAGATGATTAAGTAGCAATGAAACCAATTAATAAAGCCGACCCTACCTAGAAACCTTTTATAAATTTCATTCATTTCTTAAAATCAAATATTTGGCGCGCTTATTTATGTACCAAATATTTTCAAAGGTACTAAATCTTTATAACGAGATTAGTCTAAAATCTTTGTGATTAACTTTTAAAATAGGTATGTATATATTTTAACATTATAATAGCAAGCTTTTGTAGATTATTAATTACAATATCATTATAATAACCGCAATGACAATGACACCGGTTGAGTAAGAAAGTTAAGATCCGTATCCGCGGATCTTGACACCAAATATCGCGGATATACATTTTAAACGATCCGGCACATCACTATTCAAGCAAACGGTTGACATACGTCTAACTATTATAGTTAAGTGCAAATAGCCGCTATTTTTGTATTCGTAAAATGCTATAATCGCGAAAAACGGGTAAAACGGATGGCACCTAAGAGTAAACCGAAGGACGGTACCTACTTCCCCCGTAAGGAAATCATAAATCTGATCTGCAGGTGTGTATTGTTCGTAGCTTAACCGCGGAGCGCCTACCCCGATTTAATAGAGGGTGCTAGTTCGATACCCGTGGGATGATTAAATTGAAGCTCCCAGCTTTGAGTATACAATGAATTTATTTGAAATTAAGTGGATTTTCTGGAAATATAATATGGAATCCCAACCGGCTTGACCTGCATCGAATATCGAATCAGACTCGAGTGCTTATTCCCGCTGGGAAAACGAAATGTATCATTCCTCCGTATTTAGTTGAATGCACAAAGATATTTGTCAACTTCATTTATTTATTTTTGTCTCGACATAAAAATAGTCGTGATAAATTGGTATGTGTTGCTCTATTTCTCTTAAAATTTCTTAAAAATTAATTACATAGCCCCAGATGCTTACGCAGTTTAACTGTAAGATCATTGAGTCTAAATTACAATAATTTTTAGCATAATATCAGGTACAGACGCCAGCACATCAAGCTACCCCAATCGGTCAAATTTCCCCAATTGAAAGTGAACCTTATGCATATGTAATAAAGTTGAAAATCGATAAAAGAAATGTTTCAGATTGGGATAGCTGGATGTGCTGGCGTCTGTACATTTTACATAGTATCTAATAAATATCTCTTTAGCTGACGTGCGATTTTTAATTTCATATCTTCTGATCTGATGTCAACAGGCAAAGTATTCAATAGATAGGGAATGCGTTTTCTTAATGTTCTGTCGCCATAATAATTACAAACTCTGGGTACATCATATTTACCTGTTGTCATCGACCTGGTAGTATACCCGTTAAATGCCGACTGTCGTGGTTATTGACCAATATATGTCTACACTACTGTCAGCGCTTACGATTTTGTTCCAAAAGAGAATGAATGATAAATATTTTTTATAATTCGACTCGGAACTACAGAGTGCGCATAAAAGTTTGTTTCTAAATCACAAATCTATGTTTCTAAATATAATTATTTATAATCGAACAAATGAAATAAATCAAGTAGATCGATCAACTATATTTGAAAGACTTCTTTTTAACCGACTCCAAATAGGAGGTTAACAATTCTTTCTTTTTTATTATTTCGAGTAGGTATATGTATACTCACAACATAAATAGAGGTGATACTTAAGGAGTGCTATCTACCAACGAAACTGAACAAATTAAATTAAACCAGTTTGGGGAAATACGACCAGCTGATTGTTATTCTTGTATGCCTCGTTGGTCTAGCGGTAGCGTGTTCAACCGCAGACAATTAGGCCCTGGGTTCAAATCCCGGCTCAGGCCAAAAAGTGGTTTTTGGGAAATAAATTCCGGCTCTGGTTGCGTCGCTTGTCGTCCCATTGGATCATGAGAGTGATAGAATAGAAAGTGCCGCAGACACTTCACTATAATACGTCACGCGCAGATGGTTAGTCTTCATTGAGACTGGCCGAAATTCAGCTTGGAGGACATTAGAAGTTAATATATATTTGTGTGTTTCGCATGGTTATGTGCTAAACGTTGTTCAGTTTAATAGCCAAATTAATGATCCTTAAGATACGTCCACTATTGATTTCATACTTTGCATAGGTATGATGCGTCATTACCTACACAGTTGCTGGTGAACTGATTTTGAAATTGCTCTTTATTAAAAGGATTGGGTGTGTTTTTGATAATATCATTATATTCATCATCATATCAGCCGAAAGACCATTGAAGATCCACTGCTGGACAACAGCCTCTCCCAAAGAACTTCACAGTTGCCGTTCTTGCGCTATTTGCATCAGCAATTGCTGGATGCGAATAGCGCAAGCGTCCCGCACAAGATCATCGGTCCACCTTGTAGGGGACCTGCACACGCTGCGTCTTTCGGTTCGTTGTCGCCACACGCGAACCTTTTGATAAGATAAATACACTTTATTGTACACCATTTATACATAATAGTTACAAGATATCAAATAATATAAAAAAGAAAAATCCTTTCTGTCCTAACGGCCGTCGGTCTACGAGCTATGTGCCCCGCTCACTGCCACTTCAGCTTTTCATATTTTATCATATAACTAGCTGCTATCATATAGCCCCGCATTTTAAACCGCGTTAAATGTTATAAATTATCACAGCTTCTCCCCCGTTGGTGATAACGTGATAATACCTATGTAGCCTTGTGTTGACCCGACCTCTTGTAATATTTACGTAAAAATTTAAGTAAGTAAATCTATGCAGTACTTTTGAGTTTAGCCCGGACCCGGACATACATACAGACAAACAAACTAAAATTCTAAAAACTATATTTTTGGCTTCGATATCGATTGTAAATCACGTCTAGACTTTCCAACGATTTTATTATATGTATAGATCATAACGACGAACATGAATCATATCAAAACACTGTTAAAGTTTATATGAAGAAGGATCTTCCTACAGAAACTAATAAATTTATATTAAATCATCCATTAAAAAGAAATTAAATCATTTGCGCGCTAAAACCAATAACTTTGCTTGCTACCGGTACTTTATGAAAAATTATGGAAAATGAAGACTTGTGACAATTTACAATATAAATACAATATAATTAATATTTTCAGTGCTTGTGACGAATGCATACAATAACCCTTTATAGGTTAGGTATGGTTTATATATAATATACAACTAAACCATTATACACGCGATGAAAATAATTTCTGTAGAAGTTAATAACATAATAAACGAGCTGCCTTTTACTGGCTTCCATCAGGACTATTTTAATCTAGTCCCGCACTCAGCAGTTAATACTTTTACATTCGACATTTAACAGGCTGCCCATAAATCATTGAAAAGCTAGTAAATATCTTACCACAAAGATCAGCATTCAATGAAGTCAGATCAGACAAAGGTTTAAAAGAGCTATTGTCGAGCCGTGTCTGGTTTAATACCTCTATTTTCACCTCTCTTTGTGAAGAGGAATGTCTTTAGAGTTCTGAACTAGTTCTACGGGCAAATGGTTATGATGGTTGACTTGATCGTTTTTTTTTTGTTTTGGAATTCTGTGTCATGTTGTCAAGGTATACTGCATAAGTAAAGTTTATTGAAAGTCATTATTATCTCAAATGATTTATTTAAATTCCGATGTAAAAAAGTTATATTATGAAGTAAATAAAAATGCAAAAAATAAAGTTCCTCGTGCGGCGTGATGTGACGCCCTAGGTCGTCTGTGGTCAGGGCGACAGAGAAAGGAACCTCCGTATTATTATTAAAGTTAAACGGAGTATATTTTATTAGACTTTTAAGATATTAATAATACAATTGAAAAATAAGTTAAAGAGCACGTAAGTACTTTTAAGTACACTTGGATTAAACTAAAAATTACATTACTGTAATATTTTTCATTAGGCTGGCTCTAAAGTAAAGACGTATATCCCCGTGTTCGTTCCGAGCGGGATGATGTAATTAATTTAATACAAGCAATTATTATGAGATGTCTATACTGTGCAAATTCACGGAACGAACATTGCAATCACATCACACTATTTTTATAAAAGGTTTGTGAGTGTATGTTTGTTACTCTTTCACGCAAAAACTACCAAACGTATTTTGATGAAACTTTGTAGTAATATAGTTTATATATCCGAATAGCACATAGACTATAATTTATAAAGATTAACGCGGGTAAACCGCGGGGCACGGCTAGTTAATAAAATTAAATGAAATATATATAATTATTTCTAGGTACATAATATGGATATTTGTACACGGATTCTATGAAAACCTTTGTTACATACATATACATACAATACACAAACAATGTACATTTAATTTATAACGATTTAGTTATTTAGCTAGTTTAAATAAAGTTATTCCCAGAATGTAAAGTAATAATAATGTATAGATATAAACTTCGATACTAATTATAATGTGCTCAGTTACTGTACTTTAAACATAATGATTTCATCTAATTTATAAGAATATTGATAAAGTAAAAATAAATAATTAGACTTTACAATATGCTTCTATCGCAAAATGTCTAGTTATTATATTTTTATTTTTTTGGTGATACCTACTTCATATCGACGATATACGATACAAATGTAGTTCCTAAATTTATAAATTGCAAGATACATGGTGAATGGGCAAGACTCAATAATTTCAATGCTTGCCCCTAATAACCTTATTACTGGATTGAATATGGTTCAAGATTTGTTGTTAATAAATAATTGATGCTCACCTTTCATTGCCATTAGTGCCAATGTGTCTTTAGTGCTATTAGTGTCTCCATCCATTATTTATTCTCCATTTATTTATTTATTTATCACTCTCCTTAACATCTATCATTACCTACAACTCCTGACCTAATGCGATGTGTTGGTACTACAATTATAAAAATACGACCTTATGTAACTACAGTTTAAAACTAATTATTCATATAACTAACTACATTTAACAAGAACCATTACAATTATAATTACCATTTATAGCCCCATCTATCGCCGTTGGTGCAAATTTAATCCACTAGATGGCACTGTTTTACACTATAAACCGTGAAGCCATTTTTTGTGTTATGTGTGCACTACTTTTCTTGTGAAAACTTTAAAAAGTTAAATAGTTGTAAAATTTAAAAGACTTCTTCCTGTGCATATTGTCGGGTCTGCTATGTAATTCTAATCTTTTATACGGAAAATACAAATTGTCTTAAAAACAACAGACAAGAGGACTCATTTCAAGCCACTGCTTCTGCCCCTGAACTCCTGATGCCATAATTCGTAACACTATTATTATCTTGATAAACCACAATGAGAATAATCTGGTGTCAAAAGAATTCTAATCAAAGAATGGGGTAAATAAGAGGTCGCTGACCTATCGGAGACGTAAAGGGTGGTTTCATCACGACGTTGTTTTCATCTTTGTAACCTTTCCCTTTATAACCATTGTTACCCACTTGTGCTCCACCTTGCATTGTGAACTAGATTTTATTACCTACAGCGTGTTTCACTTTAGATATCACAATAATATTATAGTACCGAATCCCCGGCGTTTGTAGGTCACCGATTCAACGAACAGTTCTTGAATGAATAAATAATCTTGTTTCTCCGAATCAGATGCATCTTGAATTCGTAATGCGATTGTAAATTAAGGTTCATTGATTTACTTAATTTGGGACTTAGGCTTAGGCATCTCAATTTCAAAATATATTTAGGCACGAATAGCAAATTAATACTTAAAAAAATATGTATTTCACATTATGCTTTATGAAAATCAAATAAAATAAAAATTATTTATCACTATCACTATTTCGCGCCTGGCTCAAAATAGAAATGATAGATGTTTCTAGTTCTAGTTAGCTAATTTCAATGATTTTACTTAAGAAAAGGTATCTAAGACCGAATTACATATTCGTTTTGTTTCTGTAAGATAATAATATCTTAGTTTAATCGGATATTTTATAAAATCCATTCTGCTATTTAGAAACTTTACTCAAAACTCTGTCACTCGAATTTCACTCATTACAAGTGTTAACAGATAGGTTATTTTGTCTGAAAGACTTACACAGTATTTTATGTAAAAGTAAGTCTTATAATTTTCCTGAGTCTTAGAACTTAATCTTAGCTGCAATAATATTTAACCCGATCTATTTTAATTTAATCAATATATTTTTATATTTCGAAATAGCATGATACTGAGATTGGAAGGCTTATAATTATCTCGTAGATGGTAGAAGTAGTTAGGTAGGTACTTAGTTACAAAGCTTCTAATCAGTTGTTCGGGAACGTTATTCGATCATGATAACCATAAAAGGGACTTAACTGCCATTAAACGTGCTGAATAGAAATCCAGGGGTGAATAGAAAGGGGAACAAAATGTTGTTTTTGTATGTACATATCTTGTCTCTATCACTATTCGCCCCGTTTTACTTCTAGTTGAAACAAAGAAGGTTTTAGCAACAATTTTACGAATGAACGTAAAATAACGAATTGTTTTTTTTTTGTTTACTGTCACTTGTTAAAGATATTGAAGAACCTAGTTAAATAATCTGTATAATGCGATTTATAATGCGAATTATAACAGATTACCCACGTTTAAAATTGGGTCTTGATAATTATCCACGCAATCAATTTGAAGCAAAGAAAATAGAGCGATATAATATATGTATATGCCTCATCATAACATAACGCTCGGCCGCTCGCACGCTTCACGGTCGAAGCGACGCACTTTGAATGTGTGGCACACTCAAACGTGCTTCAATTTTGTTTGAACGTTATATATTAATTGCTATTTTATACTGGTAATTATAATCTTAGTTCAAAATTTGTTAAGATTCCCTATTACCATAGAAATTGGCTCTAATTACTAAACTAACAAATCCTACTATTATTTGTATAACTAGCTGTTATGCGCGAATTGTCCGAATGGAATAAAAAAAAAACTATTTATATAATCATTTTTTTTAATAACACAGTTACATTGAATAGTAAAGTTTTGAAAATACAAAAGTGCTCACTTCATAACGCTCTTTAGCTTTACTATAAGAAATTAATTTTACCTTATATATAAATCGGTCTTGCAGTTTCGGACATTAGCCTAAACAAACAGCTAGCTAAATTAAAAAAAATATGTTTAAGATATAAATGGCATATAAATGGCAACATACGCATTTTGTAAAAAGCTGATTAAGACATTACAAATAAATATTTCAATTTTATTCATATAGATGAACGGATAATGTAGACTAGTCTATTCTAATCCTTGGATAACTTGTATGTTGTTAACGAGATGTACTTTTATTTTTAGTTCTAAGTAGTAAATCAACTCTAGTGTAACGAGGTAATAAAAATAAAACTCATTTTCAAACATCCTGTGCATTATAAAGCTCAGTGTTCACTTGTAAAAGAAGTATAGTCTAATCTTGAACATAATAAAGAGTTAACTGTGTGAATAACAGCATCCTTTTGTCCCCTATTGTATTTTTGTGAGAATATTTTCCTGATGCCAGTGGGTCACCTTTGGAATAAAAAACACATTGTGGACTACATTGTCCGAAACACATTAAATAGTCAAATAAGTCACCCTTTTTTATTAGAAGCATGAATTGCATCGTCTGGTAAACGGTCACTTTCTGTTTGAATATAACCTCTATTGTACATTTCTAATAGTCGTAGTAAACTTTATTCTTTATCTCCCATATAAAACAGTTAGCTACAAGTTTGTGTGTCGTCAGTGTATGGTGTTGAATTACCCCAAATGATGAAACAACGTAGTTTAATTGGCATAGTTTTTGCCTAGGTTATAATAATGACAAATATACCTTATTGTTTTTTGTTCATAACAATTGATTTGAATGAAATGTATATGGGACTGAAAGTATTCTGTTTCGAAAACAAAAGAATCTTATCAAGATTGGCTCACAAACAACTTACAAATAGCAATAAAATAAAACATTCAGTCGAATTGATAAACTTCTCTTTTTGAGGTCGATTAACCTTTTAACTTTTGATTTTTAATCATACATAGCTCTCCTCTTAGGCTAACTACATCTAATAGTAATTAAAAAAAAAACACATTTATGTAAAATAAAATATTAAAAATAATGCACAAAGGACGGTTTTATTAGTGGCCGCAATTTGAATCCAGACAACTGTGAAATGGACTAATAACCTACTATCACATTTTATAGATTATAAGCCTTTGTACGTGTGCGTGTGTATCTGTCTGAAAACTGATTTCAACGCAGTTAATTTCATGGTCATTTCAACTCATTTGCTATTTAAAGCTACTTAAGATAGATAAACTTAAGGTTGGCGTGGTTGGTAAATGCTTGCGTTTCACGCTGCAGGGCGTGGGTGCGATTCCCAACCAGGACAGATATTTATGTGCATGAACATGTTTTTGTTCCGAGTCTGGGTGTAATTATCTATATAAGTACATATTTACAAAAGAAAAGTAGTATATGTAATAATATCAGGTATCTGGTTTCCATACTACAAGCTCTGCTTAATTTGGGATCAGGTGGCCGTGTGTGAATAATATCCCAGGCTATTATTATCAATATACTTTTATTTCTACTTAGGCAACCTGCTTTAAACTAACTGTTAAAGCAATTAGGTCATTGCTACCACTAATCAACTATTTATTAGAAACTTAAAACTGGAGGAAAGTGGCTTTTATTAGAACACCTATATATATTCAAATGAAGCTTACGTTGCATATAGCTTTAAATCTATATATTTTAAAAAGGACTTAGTAATAGAAATACTAGTCAAATGAAACAGTGGTTTCGAAGAACGATACACTGGCTAAATCTTCATTTAAACTACATTGTATTAGTTTTAATCAACATCAGTTTCACCAATACAAAGCCCTTTGGTATCCTACGAGTCGTTACCAGACCCCCATAATACCCTCTAAGTCACCGTCAAAATTGCTCAAGTAAACCGTAGATACAGAACCTGTAGCTATGGTAAATCAGTAAAGTTTAAAGACTAGGTAAATTGAATAGATGGTAATTGCTTGTCTAGAAATTCTAGGATAGAAAGTAAAAGTTATGGCATCTTTTACGGCAAGGCTTAATGGTTAGGTTGTACAGATAGCGGGATTTCACAAATTGTCGTTTCGCAAGTTCTGCCGTAGGTACACACGGCTACATATCAACCTATACCTTTCCGATATAAGCTGACCTGTCATTGTATGGAAATCCTATACAATGCGAGATCAGCTTATACTGGAAATGTATAGCTTGATTTGTAGCCGAATGTACAGCTAATTTGCTTTTATAAAATGTACTATGTTATCGTTACATTTTCTTCCTTTTTTAATTCTTCTATAATGGGGATGGCGTACGATTGAAGCCTTTGTTTCAGTGTCTGTATATTTGTCTGTAGCATCATAGACGGTTATATAACTAAAATACGGTACATAGTTCACTAAATAACATCCTATAATAATAATATCCTGAGACATTATTCACATACGGCCATCTGATCCCAAACTAAGCAGAGCTTGTACTATGGAAACTAGATAACTGAAATACCACTTTTCTTTTGTAAATTCATACTTATATAGTTAATTACACCCACATATATAGAATATCACTGATCGTTACTCCCAAAATTAAAACCCCCTTTCACTTTAAAAATCGTGATTGTTTTTATGCAAACATTTATAAGCGATAGCTAAAGCCACAAGGGAGCTACTACATATTTAAGGACCTAAGAAACCTCCGAGTTGAACTCTGTATATAATTGCGAGCTACATTTAGCTATAAATATAAACGAATAAATTATACAATACTCATTTAACCGTTTTGTTAGCAAACGTGAATTTAACCTGCTTCCCAAAATCAGCTTCTGAATTATGCGACCTACTTTACCTCTAAAACTTGACCGAGAATCGAAAGCTTCCCTATAATCTGCGCTTGCATTTTATTCCTACCTTACCAATTTCCCTTGAGGCAATTTTTGGATGCCATTTACTTTCAACCTCTCCTGTATCGTCAATTGCATGTTTCATAGGTGTATAATTATTGCGTTTATTGGTCCATTTCATACCATAGGAGGCGTGTTCCAAATTACTGTTTTACTCCAGGGCTTAGGGCTTACACGCCAAATTATAACCCACTTACGTGACTTGGTAAATTGGTTTTAGAAAGTTCGATGCAATAGAAGTTTATCTTGTGATTTATTATTATTAGCTTCGTTAGATTATTTGTGCGGTATGCATTATGTTGTATCTGGTTCTTGATTAACACTTAAATTAATCGAAATACTGTTAAACGGGCAGTATTTGTACATGAATATATAATCGGATTCTCAACATTTACAAATGCGGACAACTTATTTTTATTGACGTATACTTATTTTTGTTTATCTACTATTGGCAATAAATTCCAAAGATGTTGTCATTAAAATATTTTACTAATTGGAACAATATTAACCAAAGTATATTTTAAGTTGGTAACCGCTGAGTGCGTACGACGCGAGACCGGCAAATGTGGAAATCTTTGGGGGGGAGGCCTTTGTCCAGCAGTGGACAACTTATATGATGATGATAATATAAATCGAGTTCAATTAAACTTTATAAAAACAATGCGCATAATATTATCAGTATTTTTGACGTAACATAAAAAACTAGCTTGGTCTTATGTCAGGTATTATTGCGAATGATTAGCAAAATAACGGAATAAGCAGACCTCGGTTGATAGGTCCTAATGGCCGAGCTAAGTATAAAGAACACAGAACTCTCTTTTCTTATTAATAAAAAAAAATAAACATAGAACTTATACTTTTAAGTTACTCCCACTACAAATGGCAAATAGAGTGTGATTTTTTCGTTGATATCGTAGAAAAGTATATAAGAACGACAATAGCTGGCATATATGGTTAGTGAGACCGCTTCTTAACAGCACTTAAATTTCTAAAACTAATCTCTAAGGTGTATGAAGCTTAAGAATCATATGGATGATCGATTTCAAATAATCGTTGAGCAATATCTAAATTCTAACACAAACACATGTTTAATCTACTAATTACAAAAAGAAGCAAAGATTAAAAATATTTTGCAAATTAGAATAGCAATAAACAAGGTATATTTTTATATATCCAGTAAAAATAAGCTACAAGCGATTTCTTAGATTATGCTTTTACAAACAAGTTCAAAGTTTTTATCTACACTTGGCAATCATATGCAAAAGTGTGAGCATTATTTTGACTTCCTAAAATAGAACAATAAAAGTAAATTGTTTATATTGTTAATGGTACTCTTAAAATAACTAGTTACTTCTCTCAATTCTCACGACCAACAATAATAATTATTATACATAAATGTATGTATTCTAGTAGTAAATATTTTACTATTGAAGTCATAACGCAGAATATAGAACTATTTTAAAACGAGTCCAATTAAACTGACCGCTTTAATTATGCCATTTCACACACTAGGTTAAACTTTTAGTCTAGTCTCACGTCAAATGGCAATAAGATGCAAATTAAAATCGTTCAGGTCAAACTCGATCACGCTCTCATCGGAATGGTGTACGAAAACGTGATTTTGGAACTAGTTACTAAGATAACAATTGAAGATCAGGTGTTACCGAAGATGAGGACCTGTTGCAAAAACCGGCCTGCCGCGCAGTGATTAGCAAGCAACACTGCCATGAATGTATAATTTTTATGGTAATTAATATAAAGACAGCTGTATGAAAACTCAAAGTAATGGGAACAGTAGCGTGATTTTGCGCGAACTTACTACATAATATTTTTTTAAAGACAACGCTCGCACCCTGGAAATAGAATCCTTGCGTTTCAGGGTACTTTACAAACATATAATTGACGGACACAAAGTACACCCAGACTCACGACAACTTCTTATGATTCACACAAATAGGTGTTCTGCTCTCATCGGAATGGTGTACAAAACCGTAATTTTGGAACTAGTTACTAAGATAACAATTGAAGATCAGGTGTTACTGAAGATGAGGACCTGTTGCAAAAACCGGCCTGCCGTGAAGTGCTAATGCATTGCGGACACTGCCATGAATGAATAATTTTTATGGTAATTAATATAAGTTTGAGTTTACTTTGAGTTAGAAGTTAACTTTGAGTTTTGGTACAGCCGTCTGCTGTACAAAAACTCAAAGTAATGGGAACAGTAACACGCTGTTGCGCGAATTTATGACATTGATGTGTATATTGTTATTCTTTCTGCCTCGTTGGTCTAGCGGTAGCGTGTTCAACCTCAGGTAATGAAGTCCTGGGTTCAAATCCCGGGTCGGGCCAAAAAGTGATTTTGAGATTTTTCCGTAAAAAGAAATTTCTCAGTATCAGCCCGAAGTCTGGAAGTTGGGGGGTATTACACCCCCGTGCCTCGAAGAGCACGTAAAGCCGTCGGTCCTGTACCTGAACTCTTTCCGGTCGTGTCGCTAGGCGTCCCATCGGATAATGAGAGTGATGATAGAAAGTGCCCCTGTGTTTGCACTATAATATGTCCTGCGCAATTGGCTAGTCTCCATTAAGACTGGCCGCCGTGGCCGAAATTCGGTCGGGAGGACATCATCATTATTCTTATTTTGATTTTACCTACTGTTGTATTTTTTACGTTGTGTCTTAGAAATTTATATTTATATATTTTGCATATAAAATCCTTTTTAAATGCGAAGTTGTTTATTTAGTATGACGGGCCTTTCGGCGTGGTTGGCAAATGATGGCTTTTCACGCTGGAGGTCGTGGATTCGATTCCCATCCAGGACAAATATTTGTGTGCATGAACATGTCTGTTTGTCCTGAGTCTGGGTGTAATTATCTATATAAGTATGTATTTACAAAAGAAAAGTAGTATATGTAGTATAATATCACTTATCTGGTTTCCATAGTACAAGCTCTGCTTAGTTTGGGATCAGATGGCCGTGTGTAAAGAATGTCCTAGGATATCATTGTAAAGTTGTTATTAAATTATGCTAAACTAACAATAACACTATACTAATTTACAGTAGTTACTATGCTACTTTGCTGTGTGGTAACATTGGCGAATACCAGTATATCATCACCCTCTCATCCCGTGGGGGGCGTAGAAGTCGACCCGAGGGTATATCTACCAGAGGACGGGCAGCAGCTTCTTTCTGAGTACTATGCCCATCTTACTGCGATCGCCAACGCGTCCGCCAAGCGTGGCCATTATGGCATATCCCTCAAGGTGATTCTTAGGGAGGCTTTTGTCCAGCTGTGGACTTCTTACACCTGTAATGATGAATATGCTACTGGATCGCTCAATATTAATATCTTTTAATATTTGCCTATTAAACATTTTTCAGTCCCTATATGTAACATACATTGATTTTGGTGGTAGTAGGTAGGTAATCATCTTATAAGTTACACGGTACACCCACTTGACAGATCTATAAATTGTATAATTGCTGGACCGGCACTATGTCATAATATTATATATATAAATTAAATCGTGTCAGTTTTGAAATATTTTCTGCCATTTTCAAGTTTTAACTGTTTTGTTGATTTACGGTTGCGTGTTGGACGTTTAGATAGATTCCAGGGTCTGTATAAAATTGTTATTGGGATTATTATAGAAAGTAAAATTCTTAGTAAAGTAGCAACCTGGAGTCTTGAAGATGTCGGTGTCAGGTTCCTGTGCCTCGGGGAAAAACCATGGGCCGATATCCGTGGGTGCGCCCATTAGTTTTATCGGTTTGCCTACTCTTTCAGTTAAGAAGAGTCAGGGAGTAGAAAGTGCGCCTGTGTTAACGCGTACATTTGTGAACTGTAACATTTCCCAGACAGATTGCTTGCTTCTGTTAGGAGTAGCAGTTTTTTCGGGCCCGTTGGCATATTGTAGATGCTTGCCTTTCACGCCGCGCAGGTCGTGGGCTCGATTCCCATCCAGGACACATATTTGTGTGCATGAACTTGTCTGTTTATCCTGTGTCTGGGTGTCCTGTGTTTGGGTCTAATTATCTTTATAATTATGTAGTTACACAAGAAAATTAGTATATGTAGTATATCAGTTCAGCTTGACGCAGGGGACGAGCACAAGTGAGCTATTTAGTCCGAGGGAGCATACCTGAAACAAAACCCCGATCCAAGGTGTTATCCGACCCGTGCTGAGGGATCCTTGGCCAGAGGGTATTCTGGTCGATAACGGAGGGTGTCTATGTTGGCGGTCATAGGACACAGCATGGATCCGCCTTACCCCCGTATAGGGCTCTGCGAGGGTGGACCGTTTAGTCCCTAATACTCGTGGGAACGCAATGGATATAATTCATTTTAATCCTTCAAATGGCGGTGACGTGGTCCGCCACCCGTCACGTCTCGTTTCCCGGAGAGGCGAAAAGTGGCCAACGGAGAGCCGTTTTGCTACGTTGAATGTGGGAGGAGGAATAGAAGGTAAGATGGACGAAGTATGTCAGCTGATGAGTGAAAAGCGGATCGATGTGTTGTGTGTGAATGAGACGAAGCGGAAAGGGTGTGATACTACAACACACGGACAATACACGGCGTATTGGTCTGGAGTACCGAACACCACCAGAGGTTGCCAAGGTGTGGGTCTCATTCTTTCCACAAGTATGTCTGAGTGTGTGACTGAGTTCGAATGCGTGAATGCAAGAGTAATGTGGTTGAGAATGAAAGTTGGTATGACCCGTATCTTCCTAGTAGGAGTGTACGCTCCTGTAGATATGGGTGCAGTTGTAATACAGCGAGAACAAGAGGAAAGAAAGGCATTCTGGGAGACCCTGAGAGATGTGTTGCGGTTAAGTCAGTAAAATGAAAGAGTAATAATGTTAGGTGATTTTAATGGATGGGTTGGGGTAAAACGTGATGGTTTTGAAAGAGTATTAGGTCAATTCGGTGACGAGAGTGAAAATGAGAATGGGTACAGTCTGCTTGAGATATGTTTGGAATGGGGTCTTTGTGTTACAAATACTATGTTTGAACATAAAAGAATCCATACGTTTACACGAGAGAGGAAAAATGTGAGAAAGAGTATGATTGACTTCGTGATTGTAGATGAAAGACTGAGAAAGAATGTTCTAGACACAAGAGTCTATCGTGGGACCGCAATCCATACAGACCACTTTCTGGTAATGAGCCGAATAAGTGGTCTGTTTAAAGGATGGCGCCACCGAATCCCTGAGACTAAAAGTGTACTAGAGAGAATAAAAGTAGAGGAACTGCAAGAGGAAGAATTGGCAGATGAGTACAAAAGTAAGTTGGTTGAGAAGTTTGAGGGATCTGAAGACATAAGAGAAGTAGAAGAGCTATGGAAGGTAGTCAAAGAAGGTGTGGTGAGTGTAGCTGGTGAAGTATGTGGTGTAATAAAGAGACGAAGAGGAAGAAAGATGAAGAATATTTGGTGGGATAAAAGTGTACAAAAAGTTGTATGTGAAAAGAAGAAAGCGTGGTTAGACTGGCTAGCCACCAGAGCAAACGAACGAATGCATAAGGCGACGAATGAGGATATAGAAAGGGCCTGGAATGATTATAGGAAAATGAAAGGAATTGTAAAGGATGTGGTGAATGAAAAGAAAAATGAACAAAAGGATAATTTTGATAATAATAATAATAATAAATACGTTTATTTGTCCTTCCACAAATTGTAACTTAAGGCTAGATTATAACTATGAATACTATTTACATTTGTGAAGGACTGGTGCCTGAAATAGGTTTCGAAAACCTGTGCCACAGGTCACCAGGCCCCCCTCATGGAAAAGTAGTAGGTTATAGGTACATAGGCTTAAATGTATTGTTCTAGCGAGATAAGGGATGCAGAAGTATGTGTGTGACAGTGTGTATGTGTGGTTGTGTGAATGTACGTGTGAAAGTAGAGAGTTGAGATGAGTCTGTATGTGTGGGAGTGTACTTGTATGTGTGTTATGTGATGATATTGTGATGTGTAAAGGTGGCTGGAAGTATTATGCCTTAGTATTATGTCTAGTATATAGTTTTACTGTGGCGGATGGAGTGACTTTTCAGTGTTCTCATAGTTTAGAAGTTTTAAGTGCAGGATAACCGCTTGCTTGCACTTGTATTTAACAAGAGGGTAAATATTGAGGGCTGCATTCACCTTATTGTAGAGGTAGTCCCCAAGAAAGCAATAAAAATGCTGTGAAAATGCTGTTCTTCTGCGCTGGTGTGTATAGACCGTACCCTTTCGACGTTTGCCTTCATTCTTGTTGGGGTAATATTCGGATTCGGAATGTTTCAGGAGTATAACTCTAAGTATGTAAGTTTTCCTGATGGATAGTATGTCCCAGTCATTGTAGAGCATATCTGTCGGGTGTCGGTAGGGTAGGCCAGCAGCTACCTTGAGGAGTACCCTTTGGGCTCTCTCTGCTACCATCATGTGTGACTTGGCAGCTCCTCCCCAAGATGTAATGCAATACTCTATAAGGGAGTGGCATAGAGCATAATATACCTTCTTGATTATGTCTCGAGTGGTAACGTTTCTTAGGGTCTTAAATATATATATTAATTTGCGTAGCCTTACTGTCAGGATATCAATATGGGGTTTGAAAGTCAGGGTGTGATCCAGTGTTACTCCTAGATATTTGATTGTCTCAGTTCTTTCGAGGGTAGGGCAAGTGCAGGTCTCTGTGGGAAGGCGTCTTGTGCACTTATGTGCTATGATCGAGAAGCTTTGTGGTGGAAGTTGATTGGTCCTGATAGCGAATGGAATGTATTTGGTTTTGGCTATGTTTAATGATAGTAGGTTGCTTCTCATCCACTTATTTACCCTATCGAATCCCGTCTGCGCATTTGAGAATGCTTCCTCCCAGGTGTTCCCTCGAAAGAATAAGGCCGTGTCGTCGGCAAACGTGAATACCTTTCCACCAATGAGCTGTGTCTGGCAGAGGTCATTGATGTAAACGAGGAATAACGTAGGAGAGATTACGCTTCCTTGAGGAACCCCATAAACCACCTCAGTCCCATCACTCACCCAGTCGCCTATTTTAACCATCTGCCGTCTATTTTGTAGGTAGTCCTTGAAGAGTGTAAGTGGGAGGCCTCTCACACCGACCCTTTCTAGCTTGTTTAGTAGGCGGGGAATAGGTATTGTGTCGAATGCCTTTGCAATATCGAGGAAGGCAACTACACACTTCTTTTTGTCATCCAGGTCAGTAACAATGGAGTGTATCAGGTTATGCACTGCCTGGGAAGTCGAGGTACTACTTCGGAAACCATACTGGGATTGAGATAGTATGTTGTTTTTTTCTAGGTATGTGATTAACCTCTCGTTCATTACTCTCTCCAGTATTTTCGAAAAGGTGGGCAGGATGGAAATTGGCCTGAAGTTATTTATGTCACTCTTGTCTCCGCTCTTATGGATCGGTTTAATTAGACCGGTTTTGAAAGCAGAGGGAAACGTTCCAGTTTCGAAAGCAAGGTTGCAGATATGTGTGAGAGGAGCGACCAAGTAATTCACGTATCTTTTAACCATTATATTGGATATGTGGTCAATTCCTGTTGAGTTTTTGTCTTTTAAGTTGGCGATGACTCGGGCGACCTCGATCTCGGCTAGAGGAGCCATAACCAGTGAACCTAGGGGATCGGAGTTGGTCAGGGTTGCAGTATCACTAGTATTAGAAGTGGAGGATAAATCAGTATCAGAATGGTCGATCCTTTCGGCTATTTCTCTGCCGATGTTCGCGAAGTAATTATTGACTTCATTAATTCGTTGTTGTGGCACCTCATTAGTTAAAAGTGATACCGAGTGGTCAAAAAAGTGGTTAGTGCCTGTTACGTCTTTGATCGTCTTCCAGAGTTGTTTTTTGTCTTTACCAGCTTTGTTGAATTTTTGTCTGTTGTAGGATTGTTTAGCGTTCTTTAGGATGGTGGAGCAAAAACTTCGATATCGTTTGTATGTCTGCTGTAACACTTCGTTCTCTGGATCCCTCTTAAATTTTTTGTGTAGGTTGTCCCTATTTCTCATACAGCGTAGAATTCCTTTAGTGATCCAGGGTTTGAGTATTGTTTTTCTCTTTGGAGACTTGATTGGTACGGTACTTGCTTTTATGGCACCCGACAGATACATAATTAGGGTATTTGTTGCATGGTTAATGTCGGCACTGTCTATGATCACTCGAAAATCAATTTTTTGTACAGCGGCGTCAAGGAGTAGAAAGTCAACTTTAGTACGTTTCTTATCACTGCGATGTAATTTATTATGCCTGGCTTGGATGTTTAAGGCTACCGAATCGTGATCTGTTATAGAGGAGGGAAACACGTAGCATGTAGCTTCGAGTTTAGTTTTTAAAATTATATGGTCAAGGCATGTACGTCCATGTGTCGGTATAGTATGCCCAGGGAGCATGGAGTGGCTAGCTAAAAGATTTAAGTAGTCCTGTGCTCGTCTATCAGAGGTCTTTGGGTGAATATCAATGTTTATATCACCGCATAGGATGATATTTTTAAAGCTTCTTAGCCTTGTGAGTATTGTTTCTAAAGAGTTTATAAAACTACTTGTATCATAGCAGCCGGGCGGCCGGTAGATACCAATCACGCAGGTATCATTACTTAACTTCAATGTGAGGCAGTTGGCATCATTTAGGAGTAGTTCCTCCGTAGTCCCTTTTAGTAATTTACTGTAGTAAATGACTACTCCCTCATTTTGGGTTTTATGCTTAGTGGTCGTAGCGAAGTTATAGTTTTCCAAGGTCACTATGTGCTTTACTGAAGGTAACCAGCATTCAGATAGTATTATTACATCCCATCTGAGCTCGGATCGTTGTAGTAGTGTTGTGAAGCTATCCATATTACGTTGGATGCTACGTATATTCTGCGAGATAATATTAAGGGCACCTTTATTTTTAGGGATTTGTTTATTTATATCGTCAACGTCACAGATGATCGCCCGTGCAGGAGAGAGGGAGTCGAGATCGAGGCCTATTGATTCAATATTATTCATAATGTTTGTGATTATGTAATTGAATAGGTATGGTACTCGTCACTAGTTATAAGTGACGTAAGGAATGTTTGATATTTTGAATAAAATAGGCCACGAGTCCCGCTCCCACCCATCTCCGCAAAGGCGCCACTGTACTGATTCAGGTGTAGTATGCGAGTGAATGGGTATATACGAATGAGAATGTTGTGTTTGTATTGTGTATATGTTGTGACTTGGTTGTTAAGTTTTAAAGTTGTAAGTATGGTGAGTTTAATGTGAGAATGTTGTGTCTGCTTTATACATCTTAGTAAATATGTGATAGAAGGTTGTCTAAGGATTTTTAGACGAACATTAAGTTTTTCTGGAAATCCGTTAGATCAGTAAGAGGCATAACTCAAACCTCAGAACTGAAATCCATACGAGACCAAGATGGAAATATAGTGAAAGGGGAAGAATGCGTGTTAAAACGTTGGAAGGAGTATTTTGAAAGTTTGTATGAAAGAGGTGTAACAGAGAGTGAACGTAGTTCACTAAGTATAGACAAGAACAAATGTAAAGATGACATTGGTATGGATGAGATTGTGAAAGCTATTAAGGGTATGAAATCAGGTAAGTCACCAGGGTATGACAGGATAACTTCCGAGATGCTGAAGGCTGGACATGGCGTCATAGCGAGTCAGCTGTGCAGCCTATTCAATTTATGCTATACCACCGGCCAAGTGCCAAGTGATTGGTGCAAGGCTGTCATCGTACCTCTTTACAAAGGGAAAGGCTCACGGCAAGACTGTAAAAACTATAGGGGCATTAGTCTACTCAGCGCCGTTGGTAAGTTGTATGCGAAAGTATTGGTTGAAAGAGTTGTGAAAGAAACCGATGCGAAAATATGGGATGCACAGGCAGGTTTTCGGAAAGGAATGGGATGCACGGATCAGGTCTTTTCTCTGCGAAGCATAGTAGAGAAGTTTTTGGGCAAAAACCAAAAGGTTTACTGTGCCTTCGTAGACTTAGAAAAGGCCTACGATAGAGTGTTGAGGAGTGAACTATGGTCGGTACTGTCCATGTATGGGTTGAACGACAACCTTGTTCAAGCACTAAAATCTCTTTATAGGGATTCCAGAGCTTGCGTGAGGATTAACGGGTCATACACCGAGTGGTTTAGCATCCAAAAGGGTGTTAGACAGGGATGTGTAGCGTCACCGTGGTTGTTTAACCTATTCATGGATAGCTGTTTAAAAGATTTGAAAGAAAGTGAATGCGGTGTAAGGATGAATGAGTTACTCATCAAATGTCTGCTTTACGCTGATGATCAAGTTTTACTTGCATCATCGGCGGACGAGTTGCAGGTGATGGTAACAAGTATGCATGAATCTTTTGAAAGGAAAGGGATGAAAATGAATGTAGGTAAGACGAAAGTAATGGTATTTGAGAGGGATGAATACACGACAACGTGTGATATTGTGATTGGAGGAGAGAAAGTCGAACAGGTGAATGAGTTTGTATATTTGGGAACTTTGTTTACGAGAGATGGGAAATATGAAAAAGATATTGTTAGAAGAGTAAATGCGGGGAACAGAGTGAATGGGGCACTACACGCCTTTATGAGTAGCCGGCAAGTATCAAAGAAGGCTCGACTAGCCGTGCACGATGGAGTGTTAGTGCCAACTTTAATGTATGGAAGTGAAAGTTGGGTATGGCAGAAAAAGAATGAAAGTAAAATAAATGCAGTGGAAATGAGAGCTCTGAGAAGTATGTGTGGTGTGACTTTGAGAGACAGAATTCGAAATACTGATGTAAGAGAGCGTTGTGGTGTGAAAGAGGATGTAGTCACAAAGATTGAAAAAGGCATGCTGAGATGGTTTGGCCATTTAGAAAGGATGAATGAAAGAAGATTGACAAAAGAAGTATACCTGGCCTGTGTGAATGGGACAACCGGAAGGGGAAGACCACGTCGAACATTCTCTGACCAAATTGGAGATGTTCTCAAGAAAGGGCAGGTCAGAAGTACCCTAAACCGGCGAGCATGTATGAAGAATATAATGACAGTAATCGAGGCAAAAGAAGTATGCAAAGATCGTGACAAATGGAAATCCGTTGTCTCTGCCTACCCCTCTGGGAAACAGGCGTGAGTCTATGTATGTATGTATGTAGTTCAGCTTGCTGCTTGTTGTAGTATGGATAGTACAAGCTCTGCTTAATTTGGAATCAGATGGCTGTGTGTGAATAATGTCGCAGGATATTATATGACATAATATGCTCAATTCAACTAAGACAGTTTTATTTGTATGGTCCTGATATCAGTTCTAATTTAAATCATTTTCTTATTCCAGGTAAGGAGTTATTTAAAAATTTACAGTAAGTACATCGATGGTCATCCCTTTTGGGCATTAAATGTATAGTGTATGTACTAATAACAACGTCAGGTGGACCCTTTTGTAAGGAAGTACAAACGGTACATACAAAAGTTAGTCAGCGGCCGAATGGGTATTCGAAAACGGTTGAAGTCCCATGGTGAGTTAATTATGGGTTGGAGCTTGGACTGGCCTGTGACCTTTTTTAACGGACTTTTGTGATATTCTAAATGGTTATTTAAGAAACAGTAAGGTCAATGACATCGACTAATGACAGGTCAGAATGTGAATTCACAAGAGGATTGTGTTACGCAAAGTAAGTACCCTCATATTTAAACGTTTCTTGCTTTAGGGTATTTTGTTCGTTTTTATTGTGAAGAACATATGATATGATCGTGGTTTTTTCATTTGTTTTATCGTAAGTGGTGGGTAACGTGCCATGCAAAAAAGAATTATGGAGTGTAGATACAGACGAGGAAAAAAAAAACAAGTAATATTATTAAAACTGACGTGAGGTGCTAACATAATGGAATATAGTAATTAATTACGTGAGTTACCCGTTACTATCTTTCAAAAACAAGTAACTCTCAGTGATATTTTTATAGGTACAGACGCCAGCACATCAAGCTACCCATATCTGTCAAATTTCCCCAATTGAAATTGAACCTTATGCTCGTGTGATAAAGTTGCACATCTATAAAAGAAATTTGACAGATTGGGGTAGCTTGATGGGCTGTTGTCTGTACATTTTGGATTTATCTGTCTGATATGACCAGTAAATGGTATCTTGTCTACCATTAGACTCGCTATAGTCTTTTCGCCATAGGATGAGTTCCCTGACAGTTCATTTTTTCTGTGGCACGCAAACGCATACTACTTATGACGAAAAAAAAAATTAACTACAAAAAAATTAAAAAAGATATGATAAAAAAATATTGCCTTTCGTAAATTACTAAGTAAATTATTGTAGTTATAATTAACTGTTAATAAATAAAATAAAAAAGTATAAATCTTAAAAATGTCTAATGCGTTGAACGGAACGTCGCTGCGTCGGCCAATAGAGATTGACACTACTCATAGATTGACACTACGCCGATTCCATTTTCTTTGCCAACTGAATCGATATTTCAAAAAATCGATATATTTCGTTAGGTCACGTCACTACAATTGTCAGACAAGAACTGTCAGGGAACTCATCTTATGGCGAAAAGACTATAGCCAGCAATTCGCACATTGAATGCCTGACGAAGTATGAGTCAACCGCAGCGCCGTACGCCTGCAATCGTGCCCTGTTACAACTTTACGTGAATAGGTTTATGCATTCACATGTGATCTGTTTGATAATGAGTTTAAAATAAGAACGAATCCTAACTAAAATTGAAAATGCGAATGAGAGTTTGTTTCACACCGTAATTAATATAATCTGTTTGCTCCCGAAATAAAGCGCATGCGTAGGTGGCTAGAAGGAAGATTTAAAAATTGAACGAGGTGCTCAATGAAACTGTAACTATGTTGGTTTGGTTTTAAAAAAAGGAAAATGGTATATGTATCTCTGGACAACACAAAAGTCAATAAACGAAAGCTACTATACATTTTAATGTACAAGCATACAGAAAAGTTCATCTGTTTCTTGAATGCTCTGCCGAAAAAGTAATCACTTCACCGTTAGCTAGCGTAGCTAGCTAGGTATGCCACACCTAGCACTGCTTGCTACCCCTCCTGTTGGTTACCCCGCTTGTTACTTACGGATCAAACAACAATAATAATAAACACAATATAAATATGTTAATGGATCAAAGTGAGTGTTTATATGTTAAGCGTTTTCTACCTTATTTGTGAACCGAACTAATGGTTTTCTTAGATTCGATTCTTTTCTGTATTTTTATGTAGGTAATTTTTTATCGATACCTTCTATCATTCCTGCAAACCTTGTATTTTCATTTTATTATCAATTTTCTTTTATTAAAAAGTAATAGTATAGTTTTAGTAAAAGACAATTACTTAACTAAAACAATACGATAAATATTAATATTTGGTTTCATTGTTCGTTTCATTTGCACGACTGCGTGTATGAGACTTTTGATATAATTATTTTATAGCCGATCGCGATGGGTCGAATGGCGTGGTCGAAAGGCAAGCATTTCACGCCGCAGGTTGTAGGTTCCATTCCCACCCGCGACAGATATTTGTGTCCATGAATATGTCTGTTTCTCCCGAGTCTTGGTGTAATTACCACCCATATAAGTATGTATTTACAAAAGAAAAGTAGTAGTGTGAATGTGTGCATAATGTCCAAGGATATTATTATTTTAATTATATACATAGACTCACGTCTGTTTCCCAGAGGGGTAGGCAGAGACAACGGACTTCCATCTGTCATGATATTTGCACACTTCTTTCGCCTCGATATATACTTAATTACTTAATGATATTTACCATCCCAAGTTTCTCATTCATTGTGATTTTTGAAGTTATACTTCTTTTGGCGGAATGGATGGAGAAAAATGATGAGAGTGAATTTTTACGATGCGCGCGCACACCGACACCAAAAAATTTAACAGCATGAAGTTAGTTCTAGGTGGTATGACAGTGAATTTTTACGCGCGCATCGTAAAAATAACAGCATGAAGTTAGTTCTAGGTGGTATGAAAATTGATAACTATGTTCAAGTTGTATATTAAGAAGTATAACTTCTAACGCGTGTACATAAGTACACACAAGTTTTTTTTAATCTAGCCAATACTGGATATTTCAAACTGTTTAAATCATTTCAATAAATTCATCCACTAAAGTAAGAAGAGCAATATTTGAAATATTCCATAACCACTCCCCAATGTTTAGCACAGGTGGCTGCATACTAGCACAGTGACCCCGTTTCTCCCACAGCGCCGTTGGACGTCCTCGCCGTCCTTTGTCGATAATCTTTCCATCTCCCTCCTAAATTAGGAAGCTGAGATCTTGATAACGCCAGTCACCATTTACCTTTGAAATGTATAGAATGAAAATGAGTTTGAAGACAACTTCAAAAATTCAAACATTCTAATAATGTTTCGATAATATAAATAATATATATTAAAATAATATGAGTTCTATTATGGTTATCTAGAGTCAGAGTTGTTTAAGCTGCCCACTAGGCCTCTGACATGGTTAAACGACTGTTGCCTTGACTGTTAAGCCGTTGGCCGTTCAAATGATAAAAAGGAAGCGAAATGCTTGGTACGGCAATATAGAATGTCAACGGCAAAGCCGTGTAGACTCCCCCGTCGCCTAGCTGTTAAATAAAAGAGACTCTGTCATCTGACTTCATAAAAGAACGGGCGCTTCGGTCGATGGTCGAGAAGAGCCCATTCTCCTACTTTAGCCATTTACCATTTCAATATTATTGTTTATTAATTATTTTTTTAATTTTAATATAGAGTCAATGACAAGAACAATTTTTAAACTTAATTCAGTTCTTTAATTTTTTTTTTTTTTATTGAGATATCATCTCAATAATAAAAATTTTAAAAATGCTAAAGAACAGAATTAAATTTCAAAATCGGAACAATTTTGAAACATAATTCTCTCACTAGGTAAGAATATTTTAATTAAAAATTCAAATTCAGAACAATTTTGAGACTTAATTCTCTCACTAGGTAAGAATATTTTGGTTACATGATCCATCAAGTTATAATATAGAGAGAAATTGATTTTATAAAGTATGCGATGTTTTTCATTGAAAGTTGCGTGTCCAATTAGCCAAAAATGTTCGAAATGAGTTTAGTATGTGATCAAGTCGCGTAGTACAACTATTATTTCCGAATGAGTAATCTTTTTAACGTAAATTTATTACTATTCACATTGCTAAGCTAGTAAATTATATGACGTGTAACATAAATAATATGAGTGATTTAATGAGCTCAATTGACCCGTAATACTGAACAAATTGTAGACCATCGATTCGAAATATATTCGATTAGTAAACACGCTTTTTGTACAGACGCCAGCACATCAAGCTACCCCAATCTGTCAAATTTCCCCAATTGAAAGTGAACCTTATACTTGTGTGATAAAGTTGAATATCTATAAAAGAAATTTGACAGATTGGGGTAGCTGGATGTGCTGGTGTCTGTACTTCCTTCCTACAGCTTCCGTACAGGCGGCCGCGACGCATCGTTGGGTAAACTCAGTATCTTTATTAAGATAATATACAGTTCGTCTAGCAGTTTTTTACTACTTCTCCGGATAATAGAGGCGATGATCTAAAATATTTTCAAGGAATCTTTTAAAGTCATTAACTCCAGGATAATTTTGACTATACCCCAGGGTATAGCCTCTTTCTCTAATATACTTCTTACTGACTAATGATGCTGTTGAATAATGATTGGACACGCCATGAATGTTTTAAGGGCATGTATGCATTATGTTATTTATTTTGCGTGTTTTCAATGCACTATATTTTGTGTATCTAATAAATTAGGAACTTTAATTGGAAATAGGCATAATATAATGACTTGCTATAATTATGCTCTCTAATCGCCAAAATGGTTGATTTTTGTAAACTTGAAATTTCCTTTTAATTCGTGTAATTCTTTCTGTAAACTTGAAATTTCTTTTTATTCGTGTAATTCTTTCGAATTACTTGTTATAATTACGTTATTACTATAGTTAATAAGCACATTTACACAAACGCGTTATTGAGTTCGTAGCGTACCTACTTTAACTAAAATAAAAAGTTTTTATGAAAAATTAGTAAACCATACATTGCTAAACTCATTTTTCTGTTTGTACTCTAATCGGCAACATTATTTAAAATGTAAACAATGGAAAACTAGTGCAATAGATTAGTACGACAGCTGATAATTATACATTTTAAAAATCTCTAAAGAATAAGACTACTAATTATTAATTACCTGTCACCAAAATTAAAAAAAAAACTTGAGAGGTGTCAAGGGACACCCGGATGGAACGAAGTTATTTCTTATTATTTATTATGTACAAAAACCTGTATACACTCAACAAAAACAAATCGTCGCGACACCACACTGTTCAATGCGAAATAGAAATTAAAATATCTGGCTTGCTTTCTATAAGAGAGAGAGAGACAGACAGAGAAACATGAGCACGCCGCACAGCTGCAAAAAGTGTCGTGACAACTTTTCGTAAGAATTTTTCCGTCTAGCTCTAGCCCCCTTTCACAACGCGCGATATGGAACTTCGTTCCAAAACTAAAACTATCAAAAATAGTTCAAATCTATGGCACAACTTTTCTATGGTCAAAAAAATGTGATGCAATTGACAAAAATAAAAGTGTGTTTTGTACTACTGAATGCATATCCAAAGCCCTTAAGTTACTAAGACACAGCTAATATAGTAGGTATAGTAACTCCAGTTATAATCCCTGCAATGATAGCAACCGATTAGTCGTAAATACTGGTACCTTCAACTAAATATATGGCATGCAATTTGTATCTATGGTCCGTAAATGCAGTGACGCAAACCTCCGTGGTGATAAAGGACATTTGTATGCGTCGCGAGGGCAAGTAAAGAAGCATGTCGTCTACAATACACAGGTGACTAACACACTGAAATATTATGATGCTCTCTCTGAACTGTTCCTACAGTATGGTATACAATGGTTATTTATGATGTTTATGCATTTATTTTAATAATCAAAGCAGTTTTGTTGGAAAAAAAGTCAAAGCAAGTTAACTACATAAAAATAATTGTTGGAACAAATATATATTTAGATTTGTGATTGAATATAATATAATGAAAAATGTATTTTCAGTCGAGCCATTTCTGTGAATTTGAACAACGACAAAAAAAATCATTTGAACTACGAAAACTGTCCTTACTACCTACGCAATAAGTACGCTGTAATGGTCACAGTCTATGTATCGGATTAAATACGAAAGGAAAAATCTTATATCTTAAGTCAATTAAATATTAATAAGAATATTACCAATGCATTTGTGCATTGTTGTCCCTATTCGTTTAGTTTGTTGTTTTGGTGTGTGCGCACGCGCATGCATCTTCGTCTCGCCGCCGAGCGTAGCTGAGCGTTGGATGCGACGCGACACCGATTGACCAATCAGCGCCTCAGTTGCTTCTTGCCTCTCATCGCGTGTGGTAGTGTCGCTCGTCGGGATGTAAGTGTGCGAACATCGAACTCAATTTTGAAATTCCAATATCGAATGTTGACTCGAAAATTATGTGCATTTTAGTGAAAATGTGCCTGTTTAATACGACTCTCATGTGTTGATGGATTGAATAAGTTAATACAGTTAATAGTCGCATTATTTTGCTGGATTGTTTACTATGGTGATCGTCAGTGTTTTTAACAGGTTAGTTTAAGTTATTTTATTTATTCAACATCTTTGGTTAATTTAAATTAGTGAGCGAAACAATGTAGTAATCGAATAAAAGGAATAAAAATATAATAAACATTCATTACAAATAAAAACTTTTTTCTTCGGTGGCCGCCTCACTGGCAACCAAGAATATAAAAAAATAAAACGACCTTTGTTTTGATTTGTATTTAAATGCCTGACTTCGAAATTTCTCTCGCCAATTTGATTTAATCGAGAAGATTAGATAAGATGTGTGTCGCATGGTTTTGTTTTGATATAATGTACTTATTACCTAGTCTATATATTTACTTACTTATCTCTTGGAATGTTGTAATTAAAAAACAAGCACCTACCTATATTAACTTTCATTTGACGGCAAATAGGTTAGATGTTACTTAGGTGTATTGCCGCAATGCAATGCAAATCATAAATCAAAACTCGAATACGAACTCATAGAACTCATAAAGGAAATTTATGATTCCCCAGTGTGTAGTTGTAGATTATTATTAAATAACTATTATATTTAATATCGATAAAAAATAACCTTTTGATGTTAAATGTCCGATATTTCGATACTATTGCATGTGTAATGATCTCGCAGGAAATCTAAGACGACCGTGATCAAACATTCCCGACTCAAAACAATTAGATAAATAGGTCATTACCTTACCAGACATCCTGATTATATTTCTAGGTATTTAATTGACAATGACCTTGGTATCTATATTAAATGATATATTGTGAAGCAGTCACTTGTTTACTTCCATAGAAATTATAATGTCTTCTTAGAAATTATTACCTAATAATATAATCTAACACTAATTTGGTAAATTTTCAATATATTTCCTATTACTTGGACATAACATAAATGATATATCTGATTTAGCACCAACCTATTTTAGAATATAAATAACCCTAGAGTTATGTATATAGGATATAAAAGGAAAACAAAAGCATATCGCCATATTTGCCAATTTTCAATAAGTTACTTATAACTAAGATAGATTTTATATGAATACACATACAAGGTGGAACTTGAATAGACGAGGAAATTTAAGTAAATAAATAAAAATAAAAAATTGTAAAAATCTATTAACCTATAAAACTAAATTATCTAATTTGTTGCCCATAGAACATACTTACATCTGCAGATCGATTTTTATATTGGAGGTTAAATTTTTTTTTATGTTTTACAAATTTATGTCAACTCGTCGTTCTCGTTCATTGAAAAATTAAGTTACTGAAGTTACGTCTCATATTTTAATAACACCTTTTATCTATAATGATTGACAATTTACCTACATATTCTACTAATTATTCTAGTCTATACCAATGATTAAGCATAAACACAGTTTTAATCCAAATATGGCCGCAAAGAGGAAGAGGTTGCATTCTTCGTTATGCTTCATCAGTTCTGTAATCGCATTATGTAGCCTCACAGGTAAATACACACAACTTTGTTATAGAAGCGTTGCGAATACCCACATTAACTTATGTCGAACTAATTCTATCTCAACTCCTACGCATTCTCCATTACTGCCTATTGTACGTATTCAACTGAATGTAGGTATTATCTTTTGTGCTACATTGTCAACTTTATTCTTTTATTCAACATACTATTAATCTATTATATAAAGTTGTGTGTATTATAAGTATGTATCATCATCATCATCATCATCATATCAGCCGAAAGACGTCCACTGCTGGACAAAGGCCTCCCTCAAAGATCTGAAGTATGTATATATAATATATATTTCTATAAATATAAATCGTAGGAAAGTCAAAACTGTACATTGAATATTTTTTTAAAGGATACTTGGGACGTGATCTACAATCGATATCGAAGCCAAAAATATAGTTTTTAGAAATTTTGTCTGTTTGTCTGTATGTATGTCCGGGCTAAACTCAAAAAGTACTGCATGGATTTACTTCAAATCTTGCTTGAATATATCTAAGAGGTCGGGTCAACATATAGGCTACATATTATCACGCTATCACCTACGGGGGAGGAGCTGTGATAATTTATAAAATAAACCGCGGGGCACAGCTAGTTATTTATAATTTTTGCTTAGTGCCTATTTTGGTGTCGGAGAATTACTTATTTTTACGTTTCCTGTCATGTTTACGTGTTTTTTTTTACGTAATACGACAATATATTAATAATATCATAGAAGATTATTCACATACGGCCATCTGATCCCAAACTAAGCAGAGCTTGTACTATGGAAAACAAATAACTTTTGTATATGCATACTTATATAGATAATTAAACCCAGACTCCCGACATGTTCATGGTCACAAATATCTGTCCTGGGTGTGGATCGAAACCTCGACCTGCGGCCGGAAAGGCAAGCATTTGCCAACCACGCCAACTTGCCCGTCAATAAAATCTTAATACGACGAAAATGACACATAAACGGTATTTGGTATTCCAAATATTTAATGTCGGTGTTTTAACCACAACCTTGATCTCAAGATTTCGGACTACGGAACTAATTTGCACTCTCCAATGATTCACTGGTATTTCCCAATTTACCGTCAATGCAACCTTTGTGACTTTCAAATACCTCACAGGTAAAGGTAAATACTGCATAAAAATAGTGTTTTGAAAAATCCCTTTTTTATTATATCGTAGAAGTTATCCTAGAAGACTTTCACTACCTACTTCAACGGACAATACAGGCGAAGCCATCTCGCCACACGAAATACTTAAGGATTTGAACCTCGACTCAAAGCGGTTACTAATAACGGACATAACTACTAAATATATATTTTGACCGCCTCGTTGGTCTAGCGGTAGCGTGTTCAACCGCACAGATAATGAGGTCCTGGGTTAAAATCCCAGGTCGGGCCTAAAAGTGATTTTTCCGTAAAAATATTATTTTCAGTATCAGCCCGAAGTCTGGGAGTTGGCCGTATTACACTCCTGTGCCGTTGGTCATGTAACTGACCTCTTTTCGGTCTTGTCGCTAGTCGTCCCATCGGATCATGAGAGTGATGGAATAGAAAGTGCCCCTGTGTTGGCGCACACCCTTGTACACTACAATATGTCCTGCGCAATTGGCTAGTCTCCATTGAGACTGCCTGCCGTGGCCGAAATTCGGTCGGGAGGACATTATTATTGTTATATATTTTGAATTAATGACGACGCCATAATTATGTGATTTGCACACACTCAGCGTATGCAACGCCCTCAATACTTATAGACGCGACGATAATTGAGGGATGGGAAAGTATTTTATCGATACGCAATTTAATATCTCGCTATATCCAGAATTCATTAAACATTCCGAATCCGACACTGTAGCCAACCAATATTTACCTAAGATATCGTGACAATATCTTCTTTCACTTTCTTACACAAAACACACCCGTACCTCAGTATAAAATTGACAATATGTAGTAAAAATATTAGACTTAAACTAGATAATTAAACATAATCTCTTGACAATAACTTGATACGAGCTAGCTAAATATCATTGGTATAATAAAATAAATTTTGTAAATGTTTTCATACAATGTGTACCTACCTAAATATCTATGTTACTAGAAATAATAATGTATACAACTATATTACTACAAACATTTTCTGACTATTTACAAGCGCTTTTTTAAAGTCTACGTGAATAAAAACCTTTTTTATGTTATTTTATTTAAAAAAATAGACCAGTACGGAAACTACCTACAAACGGTCGAAACGGCACACTCACACAAACATGCGCATTGACAAGACTCCTAAGCGGTTCTCGCGGTGCTGTTAGTAGTGAGTGCCGATTGCCCCGTCAAAACGAGTGGTCGCGTACCTATAAGTTTATCTCCGCAATATAATTAAAAATCCACGTGCGTATTGCGTAGGATACAGCTGTCTGAACTCGGCATGATCAAAACGGGAGCTTTCGTATTTTAACCGTCCTGCTGATTTATAAAACAAATTTGTTTTAATAAAAATATACATAGGTATCTTAAAGATTAAATGTTACAATTACAAAGCTTCAATAGAGCGTAGGTAATTATTTCATCAACTAGGCTTAGTTACCTTACTGTGCATATTTATACTGTGCCCGTATCACTGTCATGCCCTGTCGCCTGCACCTCACAACAATTCACACCTTTTTAGGGTTCCATACCTAACGGGTAAAACGGGACCCTATTACTAAGATTTCGCTCTCTGTCTGTCTGTCACCATGCTATATTTCATGAACCGTGATAGTTAGACAGTTGAAATTTTCACAGATGATGTATTTCTGTTGCCGCTATAAATACTAAAACTCAAAATAAAATAAATATTTGAGGGGTTCCCATACAACAAACGTGCATTTTTTACTCGTTTTTATAGATAATAAATAGTACGGAAAAGTTTTGAAACCTTCGTGCGCGAGTCCGACTCGCATTTGGCCGTTTTTTTTTCTCTCCCTACCGTAGCACTTCTTCCATGACGCCGAAGTAATTAAGAAATGAATAAATCATTATCAACACTAACGGAAGCATCGAATTTGAAATTTATTTTTAAGAAAGTAAAGTTTAAATTTGATTGGCTTGTGATAGATCCGATGTGGTTCCGATTTCGCACGCGAAATAAAACCTGACTGATGTTTGAATATGCATGGGCATGGTCCAGCTAGCTGTGCACTTCCACGCATAATCGCGATTCGCTCTCGTTTCCCAGTGTTTGCTTTATACAATATCAACGTAGTTCGGTGGTCGGGGGCGCTGTCTGAACCATACAGGTTGGAGTGCGGGGTGAGGCAAGGGGGGTTGACCTCGCCAACGCTCTTTAACCTATATGTAAACGCACTTATTGCGAGGCTGAGCAGCACGCATGTCGGATGTCATGTTGGTGGTGTTTGTGTAAACAACATCAGCTACGCAGATGACATGGTGCTGCTCAGTGCCTCGGTTTGTGGCATGTCTAAGCTGCTCGGCATTTGTGAGAAATATGCTCTCAGCCATGGACTGCTTTATAACAGCAAAAAAAGTGAATGTATGGTTTTTCGGGCCAGGGGTAAATGTCCAGATAGTATCCCTAGCATTATATTAAACAATGTACCGCTAAATAGGGTTGACACCTTCAAATACCTTGGGCATCTGGTGACCTCTGACCTGAAGGACGATACAGACATAGAACGGGAACGTAGGGCGTTGTCTGTTCGAGCGAACATGATAGCTCGCAGGTTTGTACGATGCTCGAAAGAAGTTAAAAACACTCTTTTTAGTGCGTATTGCACTTGTATCTACTCGAGCGCCCTGTGGGCTGACTATACTCAAAAACAGTACAGCGCCCTACGAGTCCAATTCAACAATGCCTACAGAATGTTGTTGGGACTGCCACGGTTCTGCAGTGCGTCAGGGATGTTCGCTGAGGCGCGCATTGACTGCTTTTATGCGACGATGCGAAAACGGTGCACATCTCTGGTACGTAGGGTCCGCGCCAGCTCCAACACCATCCTGAGGATGATGGCTGAGAGGTTTGACTGTCACTACATTAACCATTGTTGCATGCTTAATGTAGTGACAATGACAAGGTAAATGAATTAGGGATAACACATAGCTGTTTTATTATCGGTCCGTATTTTCTTAATTATATTTTAATTTTAATATTTTATTTTAATTTTCGTGACATGTGATTAATTTTAATTCATTGACTTTGCCAATTTACTTTTAAGTTGTAATGTAATTTTGTGTTGTGTTTTGTTTTGTCTTATTTCTGTAATTTTAATTTAATGTATTTATTATGATCCACTTGTTGGTTGAAATAAACAAATAATAATAATAATAATAACATAACATATGTGCAGACGCCAGCACATCAAGTTTCCCCAATCTGTCAAACCCCCAATTGAAAGTGAACCTTATGCTTTTGTGATAAAGTTGAAAATCTATAAAAGAAATTTGACAGATAGGGGTAGCTGGATGTGCTGGCGTCTGTACATTTAACATAGAGGCGCTCATAGCCAGATGCTCTCACCGGTTCGTGATTGGCGAGGTTAAGCCACTAGGCTCGCGGTCAGTCCATAGATGAGTGACCGCCAAAGTGGTTTAATTCCTGAGCGTCTCCGTGCTTCGGAGGGCACGTAAAGCTGTCGCTCCTGGTTATAGCCTTTAGGCAATAGTCGCTAAGCCATGTCAGAGGTCTACTGGGCGCCTTGAACAACTCTGACACCAGGATAACCGCTGCCCATACGATAAGTAAGTGACATAACAAAAAATACTTTGGTAGTTATTACTTAATATATATCCTGGGACATTATTCACACACGGCCATCTGATCCCAAACTAAGCAGAGCTTATGTACTATGGTACCCAGATAACTGATATACCTACTACTTTTATTTTGTAAATACATACTTATATAAATAATTACACTGACTCGGCACAAACAGACAAGTTCATGTACAAACAGACAAGACAAATCTGTCCTGGGGCTCTACCGCCTAAGTCGCCGAACATCGATTTCTTAAAAGGCGTTCAAATAATTAAAGGTTAAACATGACTTATTCAATCGTTAAATCGGTTTCCATGAGCACATGTGACGTCATAAAGGGTCCGGAATCGATTGTCAACGTTGAAGCCGATTTAACGATTGATTAAGTCATTTCTAACCTTTATTTATTTGAACACCATTTAAGAAATCGATGTTCGGCGACTTAGCCGGTAGAGCCCCTGGGTGGGAATCGAACCCACGAGCTGCAGTGCAAAAGCAAGTATTTACCAACCACGACAACCTGTCAAAATTACTTATAACCAATACATGCTTAGACCATTAACGAGAGACGAATATAAACAATATTAAGTAGGCTATTGATTGATTAGACACCCGTTGCAAACCAGACACAACTGGCTAAGAATTCTCTAATGTCTTTAGTTCTTTAGTTAATGTGAAAATTACTAAAGATAAAGATTGAACTAATTTTATTAGTAATTTAGATAACATTATAATTTTGGTAGTTAAACATGAACATTAATTTGGGGTAATGTTTATGTTGTACAAAGTAAGCTATTAATAACGTAACTCTCTAAAACACCTAACTCTATGTATAAAAATAAATAATATAAAATGTGTAATTTAAAGAGTTAAACAATAGCAGTTTGTGAAATATGACGTATTTTTTTAGAGTTCCGTACCCAAAGGGTAAAACGGGACCCTATTACTAAGACTTCGCTGTCTGTCAACAGGCTGTATCTCATGAACTGTGACAGTTAGACAGTTGAAATTATCCCAGATGATGTATTTCCGTTGCCACAAATCCAATAACAGAATAAAATAAATATTTTAGGGGGCTCCCATACATCAAACGTGAAGCTTTTATAGATGTACTGAAGCCTTCTTACGCGATTCCGATTCGCATTTGGCCGGTTTTTTTAGTTCCATATACTGAATGATCGTTTTGTCTTTTCTACGACTCTATGGTTCGTACCCATACTGTGCTAATAGAACCCTATTACTAAAGCTCCACTGCCCGCCCGTCCGCCTGTCTGACAGCGGGTTAATACGCTCGAACCGATAATACCATACGATATTTTTTTTTATATTGGCAGCTATAATCAAAACATAATAACATAACAATTAAAACAGACTAAGTAACTTTTTTCGCATCCAGCAGTTTCTGGAAACTGCTGGATGCGAAATCGAACTTGAAATCGAAAAATGAATAGCGCAAGACCGGCAATTGTGGTGATCTTTGGGAGAAGCCTTTGTTAGCAGTGGACGTCTTTCGGCTGATATGATGATGATGATGAAGTAACTCTTTTTACAACACGTCAGAACAAAATGATATGGGCTCATTCCAAAAGCATTTCAAAATCGGAAAAATCGGGTAACATAGGTACAGACGCCAGCACATCAAGCTAACCCAATCTGTCAAATTTCCCCAATTGAAATGAACCATAAGCTTTTGTGAAAAAGTTGAAAATCTATAAAAGGAATTTGACAGATTGGGGTAGCTGGATGTGCTGGCGTCTGTACATACAAAAACGAAATATACAGTCGTCTTGATAACCACCTTCTTTTGAAGCCTCTTATAGATTAAAGTACGGTCCAATATAGGAAACGTGACATTTTTTGTTTTACTCGATGACTGAGTTTTTTTTCTTCTACGATAGTACGCAATGGTACAAGTACCTACGAGCCTGCCTCGCACTTGTCAAACTGACATTTCATCATGATTTAAGCCTTAACAATTAACTTGACAAACATATACGTACCTTACGTAGGTATATAGTACTACGTAGTTACGTAGGTATGTAGTTCAACTCTTTAAACACTTGACAAAAATATACTCGCATTGGTTTAGTGGTTAGTGACCCTAATTTCTTCGTCAGCGGTCGTGGGTTCGAATCCCACCGGGAAAAATCCTTGTGTGATGAGCACGATTATTTGTTCTGCGTCTGGATGTAATCCATCTATAATATGTATGTATTTACAATTATAAAAGTATGCTTATCAGTCGTGTGATTGCCATAGTACAGGCTTTGCCTAGCTTGGGATCAGGTGGCAGTGTATTAGTGGGCCCAAGATATTTATTTATATACGTAGGTACCATACGTATATAAACCGATGATCTTGTGCGGGTCGCTGGAAACTGCTGGATGCGAATAGCGCAAGAGCGGCAATTGTGGAGATCTTTGGGGAGGCCTTTGTCGAGCAGTGGACGTCTTTCAGCTGATATAATGATGATAAGTACATAGTTCTTTACCTTTTCTCCACCTCTTAAACAGCCATTATCTATTATTCACAACAGCAATACACCTAAAAAAGTAGAAGAGTAGAGCAAAAACTAATTCCTAGCGAAAGTTTTAAACAATGAAGCCATTATCTCATTAATAAAGTTAAATATACGATGCACTTACTCACTAAGTAAAAGTAGGCACCTATATTATAATTAACAAGAGTAGAGAATGGAGCAAATAAAACCGCACATCCATATACAAAGACTGCGCACAGATAAAATATAATGACCATTAAAACATTCTCAAGTTTGAGCATTAACCTGAAAACCAGCATAAGCTAAAATTACTCGTCATAAACATCGCATTTAATTTTTAAAACATCTGTTTATGGTTTTGCCGTTTTACTTCTTTTCTAGAAATGAACACGCAATTCTGTATAACGACTTTTTGCATTTGAATAACATCAAGAGTTTGGTGCCATCAGTTTTATTTTGCGCATTTAAAGGATATATTATGTTGACGGTGAGCCCGCTTGATATTAAAATACCTACTTTATAAGGAACCGTAATGTCTGCAGAGTGCCGAATCTGCTTCGCTCTCTACATGAAAAAAAACACTAAATTAAAATCGACAAAAACGTACGTAATTATTCCTCTAATTCGGTCTCTATAACTATGTTTTTTTCTGTAAGTACAGTGTGTATAGGGATATCTATGTATAAGCCAAATTTTGTTCCCGTTTCTATTCAGCCCTGGATTTGTATTCACCAGATTTTATATTAATCTAACGGGTTATTCCTTAGAACACTACATATACACACAAACTTTCACATTCATATATTTATATAACTTTCATATTAGTAGGATAGAGTTTTCGTTGGGATGAGTGAAGACCACATTTGGATTAAGATGAGACCATAATTAATAATATTTTAAATATGGGTCGAGTAAAGAACAATGAATATTTTCCAAATGGGATGAGACGTTATTAAGCCAGGAACAAACCAATCAAACGAGAAGAAAATAATTATGCCCTAACCTATGTATGACTGGTTTTTTTATTGTTATTGTTACATTTGTGTGCCAGATGATGATTTGATGCCCATCTATATTGGACAACTATCCAATTGTTTCAATTAGTAATTAATGTTCTCCGATTCTGGCACATACTGGTATATGTATAATGTATATGTATGTATATACACTAGTAAAAATTGTGTTTTGCACACATTAAGCCTATCCAATGCCCTTGAATTTCAAACAATAAAAACATAGTATGTTTCTAGTGATGTGACGTTTACTGAGGCTAGGAAAGGTATATATGTTAACGTTAAAAAAATATACGATAACGTAAATATTTTTTTAGACATAATATACCATGATCAAATATCAGCACTCACCATAAGCAATCTTGCACAGCCATCGTTGAAAATTTTATCTTAAGTGACGAAAGTAATAAAGGAGAAATTGCCTTTTTAAGTAATCATAAATCATTGCCCTTTTTGTCCAAACTCATATTCGAGAGTGGGACGTCAGTGTGCAATGAATCACGTAGCATGTCCTCGCCCACGGGCATATTTACCTCTCAAAGTGCTCCTAACTCATTTACCGATAATTACTTGTAGCTATGTGGACTCTATAGTTACGGCTTTAAAGTCCATTTCATATTTTCTGCAAACCTTCAACCCTGAGGTCATTCACTGCAACTACTTGAGTTGAGATGAATTTTGACTTGATTATATTGAGAAATAAATTCGTAATGTACAGCTGTTTGTTCAGTTTAATGCTCAGCTGTTTTTGAGTTCTGTTTTATCCTCTTAGTTAAATCTGTATCGTAAATATGAGACTAATATGTAGATAAGGATCAAAATAGCACGCATGTTACGAATTCTTTGATTTAATGTCGGTAAGTTCATCAACGTATTATTGCACGTTTTCATTGTTTCATCTCAGACATTCATTCAGTCGAAGAAAAATTTCGATAGTTTCGATATATTACAACATATCGAAAATATAAGTCTTGTGATGATGACCATACTACAGGAAACAGCTGGCCAAGTGTGAGTCGGATTCGCGCACCAGGGGTTCCGTTCGTACAATCTATTACCTAAATTATTTGCATTTACCTTTAAATCATGTTTTTTTTTATTAGGGCTGTGTTCCTCAAAAGGAAAACATAAACCTAACCTGTGAGGACCATAGTTGTGAGTCTGTCTATATTCTAAGTTATTGTTATTTGTCTGCAATAAAGAATATTATTGCACATTGTCAGTGTAAGACTTATGACAAACAATAAAACTATATTTGGGATTTCAAAAAGTGCACAAAATTTAATAATTGCAATACATTTTTATAGAAATCTAATCTACATTTTAAACTATAATTAAGACTGCATAAATAATACTTTTATTCTCCCTGCACCAAATCGTGTTAGTTAATTTACGAACATGCTTAACATTTCAAAGTTTAAATCACGAAACTGATTGAACAACTTTTACTGTCGTTCTAACTGTTCAGTCAAACCGACCGAGACGTTAATGAGACGAGAGAATCGCAGATAAACTCCTTTACTACTTTTTAATTTATATCTTCGCTACAACAAGTGGAAAACTAAAGTTGTAATCCAGCAGAACTTAAGTAGAGGTATAATCGAATATACTTATTATTTTAACTGCACGTGTGGCGAGGCGGCTAATACAGCCGCCTCGCCACTTCCTGTCGCGGGTTCGAGTCCCGCGCCGGACAACTATTTGTGTGACCCATGACAAATAATTGTTCTGAGTCTGTATATAATTTGTGTCCGTCAATTATATGTTTGTAAAGTACCCTGTGACACGGGGTTTAGATTACCTAGTGCGTTCGTCGTCTTTAAAAAATAAAATAATTATGTCATTGCCCGTACTATGTAATTATTGTATTATTTAGGTATTAAATAGAACGTAATTTCAAGTTAACGATGTAGTTACTTTATTAATGAAAAAAATTGTAAGTTCAAATGGGCCAATAGCAAAGGCCCAGCGGGCCGCACGCGCAGGTTCAGTATAGCGGCCGTCACCATGCTTGCGCGGCTTTAATAAGACGTATGAATAAGTTCTACGATCACAGTGAAATGTCTGTTCGATCACGTAATGATTACGGGATTTCTATAGAAGTATGACTTTAGTCTATGATAATTTGATTGGTCAAAGCAGTAGAGACTTAAGTGCTACCTGCTTTGATAGCCGTGCTGATTCTTAAAAGAAATTAGAATGAACTGGGTCACGTGTACGTAATGAGAGGGTACTCATGCGTTACCGCGCCTGTGTCCCTCGGGATGTCGCTAGTGAAAGTTGTCTGTCCTACTTTGCGATTGTCGCTAATTAACATACGTAATTTGCATGTTAGGTTGGTACTCGGCTTGGGCAGTATATGTCGCTCTCTCCTTTTAGCGAAATATATTAGTTATTATGTTTGTATTACATATATATGCAGCCAGTTGCAAAATATTATTCTGTTTATATTATGTACGTTATGCAATAATGTGTACTTCTTTTTCTTCTTCACTCTAGTCCATCCCAAAGGTTGTATGATAGGAGAGAACGTTCACTATAGTAAGACAATGTACTTATTGCAATTCTGCTCTCATGTGACGCCAGCTCATCCAGCTACCCCAATCTGTCAAATTTCTTTTATAGATTTTCAACTTTATCACATAAGCATAAGGTTCACTTTCAATTGGGGAGATTTGACAGATTGGGATAGCAGGATGTGCTGGTGTCTGTACCTTTCATGTGCAGTAAAGAGTATATATTTTATCTTATTTGGAGTATTAATCTTATTTATTGACACTTATATTCTTTACGACACTTCATCTTAGATCATCCATACTTATCTTATACACGTATTTCATGACTTTTAAGCCATTTGAATTATACCCAAACTGGTAGTCGTGACGTCGCCTATTGTATAATTTCAAATTTGGAAAATATTTCAAAGACACACAATTTTAAATATGGAACACATTTTAAGAACCCACAATTTTAAATATGGAACATATTTTAGGAACACACAATTTTAAATTTGGAAAATATTTTAAGATCATCAGGTCCATCATGAGATAAGTTTATTACATTTCTATATCAACACGAATGATATAAATAAAACAGCATCACGAACATGATCGGAATTACATAGTCATGATTGTAATATCTAATGCAGAAGAAAGTACCAAGCTTCACTTTCATAGTGATGCAGTCGTTTCGTCAATTTAACATGGCCACTACGTAGCGTAGTTAGAAACTTGCCACAAACCGCAACATTACATCGCTTGTCAAGTAATTTGTATGAAGTATCCGCAATTTGATAAATATATCAAAGGAATATTAAATTATTTTCAATAATGCGGAACTTGATATGCTTGATAGTTAACAACTCCATTGACTGTTCAGTACTAGTAAGCAAAATTGGTCTACGGGTTCCGTCTGCGATGTTAAGGAAACATGATCTTCTCCACGTACCCGCAGTATATACCGCGTATAGGCAGAACAGTTATATGGTGAGAACGAGCAGACCCTTTAAGACGACTTGTCGGAAGATAAATATCGACCTTTATTCCATCTCAGTGGTGTACATTAGGAAAAATCTTAGTAATAATTTTTTAATAATTAATTAATTGATTACATTTCTGTATACGCTTTAACTTTGAACCTAATTCGTTAAGGAGAATGAGATTCTTTACTTTCCAATATCTAGGTTCACAAGCGGCCGCGCAAAATGCTCGTCTTCTCGAATCTCTATACAGACTTGTATATTATAGAAAAGAGATACACAGGGAGAACAGGGGAGAGAAAGAAGCATGGAGTCACATTTTCCTTACGTAACCATTTCTACTACTCACCTCCTACCGCAAGTTAAGGACCTTTTTTCCAAAAATATTATACCGCCGATCCAATAATACTATATAGCCGTGATCTAATTCACACTTAAGTAGCAGATTAAGTAATTACATTTTCGCATCATATCCGAAGAATTCAGCTCTGAGCCGCATTGCATCACTAAATACGGGCCTACAAAACCCACTTTTGTGGTCGGGGGTAATCGCAGGTGTACCTTCAGATTCCTTGCTTTATACCGAGGGTGAACCATGAATAAAGCAATTATGATCAATCATCCATATAGTTCACTAAGCAATGCCGTGCGTACAATACGCGTGGTTTTTGTTCCTTTTACTTACACAAGTGGAGGGAAAGTAATGCCTCGTCATCACGCTAACAGTATGGAAATTAGTATTATGTTATTTGATCTTTCGAACAATGATAATCGTGACCAAATACTCTGTAATGATTTAGTAACAAGGTTCTTGACACCTTTTCTTTATTGCGTTCAGAAAAGAGTTCAGTTCAAACAAGTTTAGTTTCAAAAGAAAAATGTACAAAGGCGCGCATAATTCATTAATTAGACTTCTTCTAGCATACGAATGGCCCTGCTGTGTGGTGACGGCATAGAATGTCATCACCCCATCTCATCCCGTGGGAGGCGTAGAAATCGTCCGAGGGAATACCTACCAGAGAACGGCAGCAGCACTTTTCTGTGAACTATGACCATCAAACTGCGATCGCCAACCCGTCTGCCAAGCGTGGCGATTATGGCATATCCCCCCCCATTCTTTGGGGAAGCTTTTGTCCAGCTGTAGACGTACTTTGGCTGACACCTATGACGGATTGAGATATGTAGAAGGGTAAAACAGTGTAAAGCAGAAAACTGAAAATTTCACGTAGAAAGTATTTTTATATTTTTGATGCATATGGGAAGGAGTGAACGTAAATGAACCGTCACGCTCGGGTCACTGACGCTGATTTGGGTTTATTCTGCTACTCGCTGCTACACTCAACATCAAGCGCGCTTGGGTCAGAGACACACAGTGTCCGCCAGTTGCCATCAGCCACGTTTATGGTCTATCAAGAAATTAAAAGCATTAACTTCTTATTTATCTATTTATACAAATAAATAAGAAGTGAAAACTAATAAATATAGGGCTAAAACTATCGAGGTCCGCATAATATGAACCAAAGTCACCGACATAGCCCGAAGAATTACCAAGCTGAAGAGACAGTGGGCTGGGCACATAGCTCGTATAACTGACCGCCGCTTGGGCAGAACTGTTCTCAAGTGGCGACCGCAAACTGGAAAGTCCCCTATAAGATGGACCAATGATCTTGTGAGGGTCGCTGGACCTATGCAATAATGAAACCTTTCCCCTGAAAAAAACTCACCTGGACATAGGCTTCCACCCCTATGTCTTTTCAGAAGTTTACAACTGGTTAAAACACAATTGGTACAATACTATACGTTTCCTGTCATCAGCGAACTAATAAATCAAGTACTAATATAGATAATGTACATTAATACAACCATATGTTGCAATTAATCTCTCTTTATGAATCATAATTATTCCGTTCCAAACACCAGAGCTCACTTAATTACTACGTTATTGTAGTATTCCATATTAATATTACATATATTCATTTGTAAAGTGTGTCTGTTTGTTACCTCTCCACGTCTTACTGAAAGATCTAGGATCTAGGACTGACGTTTTACTGAAAGATCTTAAAATATGATGGAATTTTTGAGCCCCCGCTCGCCACTATTGTCCAGTAAAGAAGTGAAATTCTCCCAGTCCTTACTGGTAAGGCTAAGGCTCCATAGGCTAAGTGTAAACGTCAAGATAACTTGAAATCTGTTCGCCTCCATTGTCTGATGAAGAAGTGAAATTTCGGCAGTTAGCCAAGGCAACTGCAGAAATGTTAAAAAATAGATTTTCGTTTAGATAGCTTGATCACCGGATAATAGAGACTGGTGAAGCGGTGTAAGCTAGGACTACGTCATTATTAACTGTAAACGTCATATGAAAGAAATAGATCTTATTCCGAAGCTTTAACGGAAAATTTTACTTTATTAAAACCTCAGATAATCTAGTATTTATTACTCACTTTATTATACTCACCTTCAGAGAAATGACGGGCCTATAAATTTTCATAATTAAAGAAAAATTGAATTCTTTATAAAGAAACAATCTAAAATAGCTGTAACTTAATTAAATTCCATGTTATCTTTACAGCACATCATTGAGACTAGACCTGCACGCAACATAAAACTTTTGCTTACGACAAGACTGAGTTTTCTTCTCATTGATTTCTCCTTAAGAATAGATAGTTATGCTTTCTACGTCAACGCAATTATATTTTATACGTAACTGAGACGCATAAATTAATGGTGAATACGCAATTGTGTATTGAAAAGTCGATACTTACATATCGTATTAGCTGTGGTTACCAGTCGTTGTTCAAGCCGCCCAGTAGGCCTCTTTCATGGCTTAACGACTGTTGTCCAATGAGTAGAAGCGGGACCGGCAGCTTAAGGTGCTCTCCGAAGCACGGAAACGCTCAGAAATCAAACCGCTTTGGCGGTCACCCATCTATGGGCTGACCGCGAGCCTAGTTGCTTAACCTCGCTGATCACTTACGGACCGGTGAGAGCATCTAGCTATGAGCGCCTCTAGTAAATAATAATATTGCAATACTATATAACATCGAAACTGTACAATAGGACATATTTAACTAATTTTAATATCATCCCATTATGAAAAGAACGGAATTTAGAATTTAGAATAGATAGTTATTATTTTCACGCCAACTATTATATTTTATTCGTCACGTAAGAAGCAGTAATTAATAGTGGATACGCAATATTTTAAAATAGATATATAATATGATTGAAATGCCTAGATAATGCAATTAAACTAATTATAATATCAACGCATATCTTTCTGTAAAAAGAGAAGACCAGAACTATAAATTTAGAACAGATAGTTACGCTTTGCACGTCAAATGTATTTTATTATTCACGTTAAGTGAAAAGCGTTTATTAGTAGTGAGTACGAAATGAATTTTTAATAGGTCTATACTTATATTGCAATACGGATAGTATTGCAATATTAGTTACGGGAACTGAACTAATTTTAATATCATATAATTTCTTTCTGAGAACATAACTGTCCATTTAGACGTTGACGCGGTAAAGAGAAACGCTTGAATTAATTGTAAACCGAATTCGCTATGATTTTTGAATAGGTTCATACTTCATACTTATATTACATTACTATGTTTGCATATCTAAATTTAATATTATTATATTATTTTGTATATATATGTTATGAATAGAACGGAATTGTCAATTTAGAATACATAGTTATGCTGACGCGGCTATTATGGCTCCGCTATAGTTATACATCCCGGTTAAATAGCGAGACTAATTTTAATCTATGTACATTCAAAATACAAGAATAATAACAAAAATTGCATATATTTTTAGCAATTTCTTATGGATAGGATATTCTTAACCTTCACAGAAAAATATATTGGACTATAAGAGGCATATGGAAATCCCGGGGTCATTAGAGATGACAATATCCATACCAAGTTAAATTTCCCGTCTCTTTTCGCCCCGTTTTGAAGTCAGTAAATTTTATTTTATTAGAAGCAGCAAGGTCAAAGTGTGTCCATAGACGTACTCTGTAGGTACTGACGTACGTTCAACTGTACATGACATTGTAGGGAGCACAAAACAAACAATCAACTTGATATTTACAAGCAATAACAATGTTGCCAAAACAGATGCGCCACACTATCAACTCTATGATTTATCACGACAGGCATTCGTAACTCCACAGTGCTAGTGACTGTGTACTTAGTATCGAATGGGTTTTTTACTCACAGTCGCCCATAGCTATATGGTCCATTAGTGATCGGCGAGGTTAAGGAATATGGCTCGCGGTCAGTCCATACATGGGTGACCACCAAAATGGTTTAATTTCTGAGCGTGTTTCGGAGGACACGTTAAGCTGTCGGTCCCGGTTGTAGTCATTAGATAACAGTCGTAAAGCCACGTCAGAGGCCTACTGGGCTAGCCCTAGTGTCGGAGTTGTTCACAACTCCGACACTAGGGTAACCACTGCCCATACGATAAGTAAGTATTCAGAGAGTAGCCCGTATGGGAAAGTATACCTTTTGTAGTAGTGCTCTACGCCGATTTTCTAATACAGCGGCCGTCCTCATCATAGACTAACCAATACAAATTCATACTATAGTGCGCAAGTGTCTGTCCAAATACACGTGCACTCTCAATCGTATGACACGGCCGGAGAGAGATCAGGCGCAGGACAGATAGCTTTACGCCAAGGTACGGGCGAGTAACACAGCCACCTTCCAGACTCTGGGATGTGTTTCTGAAAATTTATCTTGCCTGTAAAATTATAATAATCTATCCTTACAGTCCCAACAGCATTGTGAAAACTGTGTCGGAGAGTTTCACCTCTCTTATTTAAGACAAGTTCATGAGGAGACTGTTAACTGAAAGATGTTAGTCTCCCAACACGTAAAATAAAATAATATAAAAAAAGTTTTTACTATCGTAGACTTTAAAAAGCGCTTGTAAACAGTCGGAACATGTTTGTAGTAATATAATTAAGTAGGCAATAGTAGGTATACATAATTATTTCTAGTTAAATATAGATATTTAGGTACACGGATTGTTAAATCATTTATAAAATTTATTTCATAATATTTATGATATTTAGCTAGCTTGTAATAAGTTATTGTCAAGGACGTACTAGACTTCTTATATTTTATTTTTATTACTAACACTATATTTTATAAGCTTTATTACTAAGCCAAAAATGGATCAATTTCCGAAATACAGACAATTAACTATTTTTTTAATCATAACTCGTGTCTCTCTATCATAACTTTTAATAAAAATTCTAACCTATCTCTTTTGAGTAGGATTGAAAAACCTTATTAGTTAAGTCATTATTAATGCTATTCAGACGTAATCCGCATCTGTCATCGTTCAACTATGAATCATTGAACATCGTTGAAAGATGAAATATTGATAATTTTAGCGATCACCACGTGAATACGCAAAAATGCCCCCAATACTGATCGATTGGAAATTGGTCTAACAATATGGCATTCTATAGGTTCCATTGTGTTACCATCTGTCATTGAGGGATTGAATCATTACTCTGTAATCGTAGGTTAGCCTCGTCGGTTCCGTACACAATTACACAAATATTGGCCTTTACTATTAGAAATACGAACCGATAAATGTACGTTGAGCACGCGTGTCAGTAATATAGTAATTATTGAATTCTATCCATATTCTAGGGTTCCGTACACCGTCATATATATATTGGAGTCTTTGGCCACAGTTAATAATTAGCGGTACAGTCATCTGTGGCATAATGTTGCACTGTGGCCTTTTAATTACTACCAAATCAAATAGGTAAAATTTGGATTATAGAAAAATGTATCTATTATTATTTATAAATATCAAAATAACTATGTTTATTTCTGTGTGTTACCCCAATGGCCTAATTTCTATTTGTGTACATTATGTGTCTAATAAAGATATATTCTTTCTTCTAAGTATTCAAGGAATGCTCTAGATTAAAATATTGCTTACGTTATTTGCGAATGGTGCCGATTTATATTTATGGAGGTAAGGATCAAAAATGAGATTGTGTTTGTGACCACAGAATAGAAGTAAAATTTTTGGATTTCTTGTCATACAACAAACGCAGCTAATAACATTTAGTTGGAGCCGAGTAAAGCCATAAAGATTCAGCATCACAGACTCGAGCATGAATATTTACTTCCATTAACTCCTTAGCTTACAGAAGTTATCACATGAAAATCCAAGGTACAGCTTCTAAGTCAAAGTCAAAGGTACTTTATTCCGTAAAAAAATTACATTTATGTGGAATCGTCATATTTTTTTTACCCTACCGTGCAGTGCATGACGTGGCAGCTATTGAGAAACACTGCCAGAAAACTCAGTAGGAATCCTTTTTTAAAATAGGATATCATATTAAAAGGCTTAACGTACATATTCCAAAACATTATCTACGTTCATTTCCGCCGTAAGTCCCGGACTTACGAATAAAATGGTAAAATACAAACTCACAATTTTGAAAACGAAATACTAAAGTAAATATTGTTCGGACAAATTACATAATTTCTTCTATAATTTTTGACTTTAACGATTTTTTGTTTTTCTGTAACGATGATAAATTATATATTAGTTTTAGGAAGGTACGGAACCCTGTGAGCGCTTGTCAGTTATTTTTTTCTATCATGCGTTATTGTAATGTCGACTCGCTCTTTGCCAGTTATTTTATTGTCGTCTCTCCCCACAATCCTGTGAGTTTATTTATTAGTAAAGCACTAAAATCGATGTAAGGGTACGGTTTACGACTAAGTTTATTTTGCTATGAGTGGGGATCTGTCCCTAGCTTGTCAGCAGGGACCGGACAACCCCGCTTCTGAGTTAAGCCGTTTGATAGGGTAACCCGTTCATTGGGTAACTCGTATCGCAGTGTTACCCTTTGATTGACTTACAGCCTCGAAACCCAGTGAAAGGGTTAACACGTTTTTTATGGTAACCACGGGAAGGGGTTAACCCCTTCAATGACTTAAGCCCTTGAATAGCTTACCCTCTTGAAAAGGTTTTATTCGAGTTAACTTGAATTACCCAATCAACTTAGCAGCGTGTAGATGGGAGTAGGTATACTCGCACCCGTGCGGTGCCTCATTGCCTAACTACTTTTAGGTAGGTACAACAAATTTGACGAACGAACGACTTTTTATATTTTAAATTTGAAAGTTTAGTGACGCAAAATAGTCAAGCTAATAATTAACGTGTTATTTAAAGAACTGAATTACTTTAATCTTAATATTGTGACAATCTGTATGATGTGATTATATTTTGTTAAATAATTATTATAATATTTTGCTGTGTGGTGATGGCATAGGATATCATCACCCCATTTTATCACGTAGGGGGCGCAGAAATAGACCGAGGGCATACCTACCAGAGAACCGGCAGCAGCGTTTATCTATGAGCTATGACCATCAAACTTTCTTTCGCCAACCCGTCTGCCAAGCTATGGGGCTCTGGGGGTCTGCCAAGCTCCCATTCTTTGGGGAGGCTTTTGTCCAGCTGTGGACGTACTTTGGCTGACATGAGGACGATGAAATAATTGACGGGCGTGTTGGCATTGTTGGTAAATGCTTACTTTTCACGCCGGAGCTCGTGGGTTCGATTCCATTCAGAAGACAGATATTGGTGTGCATGAACATGTCTGTTTGTCCTGAGTCTGGGTGTAATTATCTATATTAGTATGTATTCACAAAAGAAAAGTAGTATATGTAATATATCAGTTATCTGGTTTCCATAGTACAAGCTCTACTTAGTTTGGGATCAGATGGCCGTGTGTAAATAATGTCCCTGGATATTATTATTATTTAAATTATTGTATAAAATCAACTGATATATTATGGGTATTCTAAAACATCATTGACGTGACTTAAATGTTCATTATCATAAGTATATTATCACTTTAAGAATTTTCAGAGTCAAGCAATCTTAGGTTATGTAATTGTCTATATATTTCATATATAGACAGCAACCTTGGTCTGATAAAAATACATTTAGGCAACCACCTAGGTACAAGTTTTCCAAGACTAATTCTGTATTCAATAAAGATCTTTACCGTAATTTCATATTAGTTACTTATTTATTTGCAAATATAGTTGAAATAAAAATACGGCTTTTGTGGCCTCATTAATTGGCTTAAGGCAACTGCCTGTTTTTTTGTGCCATGATGTCGTCTGAAAAAATGACAAACTGGCTATCCCATATATCTTTTACAGAAACCAATGGCCTTAGAATTTGACAAATGGATGACAATCTAGTAGGACAATCAATTATACGGCTTCTGTAGCCAAATGGCAAAAAACGGAACCCTTATAGATTCGTCATGTCTGTCTGTCTGTCCGTCCGTATGTCACAGCCACTTTTTTCCAAAACTATAAGAGCTGTACTGTTGAAACTTGGTAGATGTATTCTGTGAACCGCATTAAGATTTTCTCACACAAATAGAAAAAGAACAATAATTTTGGGGGTTCCCCATACATAGAACTGATGCTAATTTTTTTTTCATCGTACCCGTACATGTGGGGGATCTATGGATAGGTCTTCAAAAATGATATTGAGGTTTCTAATATCATATTTTTCTTAACTGAATAGTTTGAGCAAGAGACACTTCCAAAGCAGTAAAATGTGTGCCCCCCCCCCCCCCTTATAACTTCTAAAATAGGAGAATGATAAAACTGAAAAAAATATATGATGTAGATTACCATGCAAACTACCACTGATAATTGGTTTGATCGAAATCTAGTAAGTAGATTTTTTAATACGTCATAAATCGTAAACCGCAATTTACCTTTCATTTAATCAACTGAAATACTTGATGCTATGGAACCCTTCATGGGCGAGTCCGACTCGCACTTGGCCTGTTTTTTTAAATATTGATGTGTTATAACGATTTTCGAAAAAAAGAAGGTTACCGCCGCTCTTGCAAGTAAATTGCAAGCTATTAGCTTTAACAGCGTGTTCATTTCTGATTACATTAATAAAGATATGGACGTTTGTATTAATAGTTATAGTATTTACATATCTCTGAGTCACCAACATTTTAGTCGTCGATCATACCAATTCAATCAATATCTTCTATTATTCTAGAGCAATGAGCTGCCAACAATCTTGTCATTTTTTTATAATAACTGGCACTGTCACTAGTGACTGAAAAATAATTCAACACCTCTCAAACTTAATCTTTTAGGAAAACGCCTGTTTGTTGTTTTAAAATTTTCCAAACAGGTAAATTTCTAACTGACTAACTTGGCCTTGTCTGAAATATTGTAACTTAATGCCTAAAGACCTTTTAAGATTAGATTAGCATGGTTCTTAAACATTTTAAGAACAATAAGGCTCCTGGTGATAACAGAGTTACAATAGAGCTTTTTAATGCGGATGGTATACCAATCCTACGAGCTTTTCAAAAGCTATTTAACTTCGCCATACTAAAAGGTCAAACGTCACAAGGCTGGCACATATTGGTGTGGTAGTGCTTTCTTCAATAAGGGCGATAAAAACCCTTTGAAAAAATAACAGACCCATCACGTTACTGAGCCATGTTTACAAGTTGTTTTCGAGAGTCATTACGAATCGTCTCACGCACAGGTTTGACGTCAACCATCCTGCTGAACAAGCCGGTCGCCGAAAATGCTTTAGTACCATATACCACATACATACGCAGCAGCAAGTTATTCAGAAGACCGAGGATATATCCAGCCATTATGCTTAGCGCTTGATTGAATCGAAACCTGGATGTACTGTGATCTTTCCAAAATTCCAAATTAACTACCGGTATGCCGAGGTGTTAAAGTGTTTGTATGAGAACTCGCAACCTATACGATTGCAGCAAGGCGTGAGACTGGGGGATATAACATCTCTATCTCCAGAACTATTCATCGCTGCATTGGAAGATGTCTTTAAGCTCCGGGACTGAAAGGCTTTGGCATCAATCTCAATGGCGAATACATCCCTCACCATCGTAATCATGGCTGAAACATTGAAATATCTCGGTACAATGCTCGAAGACTTCAGCAGGGTCTCTCTACTAGTGTGTCTCAAAATGAACATGGATAAGACGAATATCATGTTGAACATTCAGGTTGCACCCATTCCAGTTAAGGTAAGGGACTCTGCACTCGAGGTTGTGGAGAGCTATATCTATAACTAGGACAGACCACCCCACTAGGGAGGCGGTCCAACGCGGTGGTTTTCACCGAAATCTGCGTGCGCCAGAGAACGGGAGGGCGCCAGAAGAAACGTTCACTGAGTACCGACGGGATGACTACCGGCACGTATTAGTGCACTGGCACGCACGGCTAGAGTTACGCCTAAACGCGCGCCAGCGTGCCGTCGGTGCCATCCTACCTCACCTCAAGGCCTGGGTGGAAAGGAGTCTGCCCAACACACTTTCGCTGAGTGCCCGGCCCGGGTGGCCAAAAGGCGACTCAAGATCTCAATCGGACGGGATCTGTCCCTGCCGGCAATCGTAGGGGCAATGCTGGTGGCTGACTCTTCTAAATGGCACGCCGTGGTCTCCTTTTATGAGTCATGTTCCAAAAGGAGGCCGCCGAGCGCGAACGGGAGAGATCGCAGACGGAGGAGGCGTCGGGGTGGCGGCTGCAACCAGTAGCCCAACTCCCCCTCGGAGCCGCGGCGGCAGTAAGAGAAGTCAATGTTACCAGCTAAAAGAAGACAGCGATCTGTTTATGGCGCGGTCGCTGTGCTGGACTGGCAGAAGTCGGCAAATATCGAGGACAATCCAGAGCCCTCTCACGGTGCGTGTGGGACCATCATACCATATGGAACTTTTCGCATAAGGGGTGCACCGGAGCAACATACCCGCGTTCCCGGGGCTCCCCCATCAGGCGCCAAGAGAAGCCCACGGCAGGTAGGTTTAGTCGGTGCGAGTCTGACGCATCCATCCGTAAACATTTTTGCGGGTGGCATAAGTAGGCATTCGACCTGCCTTATCAAAAAAAAAGGTAAGAGGTCCACTTCGAGTAGGAGATGAATTCTAGAATCTAACTTGCCTGGGCAGCGTTCGGAAAGCTAAGCTTCTGGTCCCAAATACCAATCAAAAGTCTTCGATTAGTATGTGTTGCCTCCGATTAATTAGGGAACCAAGACGTAGCCGCTCACTACGGGGCTAATAAAACGAGTCATGGTCACCCAAAGAGCAATGGAGTACGCCATGTTCGGAGTTTCCCTCCGAGATCAAATCACAAATCTCAAGATCCAACCAAGAGAGGCAAATAAAAAAAACCGACATAGCTTGAATAATTGCCAAGCAAAAGTGGCGGTGGGCAGGGTACATAGCTTGCAGAATCTACGGCCGCTGGGGCAGAAAGTTTCTCAAGTGACGACCATGAACCGGAAAACGCAGCGTGGGGTCCCCAACAAGATGGACCGATGATCTTGCGAGGGTCGATGACAGCCGCTGGATGCGGGCAAGGCAGGATCTGCAGTTGTGGAGTATCTTTGGGAAGCAATGGACTTTGCCCAGCAGTACCTTCGGCTGATATGATGATAATGGTGATGGTTATGATGATGATGCATCTATTCAATAACGGTGTACGCCACCACGCCTCCGCGGTTTAACTTTAACAGAATGAAAATCAAATTCTTTGTTATAATATAATTATGTCCTCCTAGCCGAATTTCGGCCCCAGCGGCCAGTCTCAATGGAGACTGGCCATGTGAGCGGGACATACCACAAGTGTGTGTGCAAACACAGGGGCACTATCTATTCCATCACTCTCATTATCCGATGGGACGACTAGCGGAACGACCGGAAGGTCAGGTACAGGATCGACGGCTTTACGTGCTCTCCGAGGCATGAGGCTATAATACCGCCAACTCCCAGACTTCGGGCTGACACTAAGAAATTTTTCTTTTTACGCAAAAATCCCATAGACACTTTTGGCCCAACCCGGGATTTGAACCAAGGACCTCGTTATCTACCTATGAAGACGCTACCACTAGACCAACGAAGCGTAACACATTCTTTAAAAAAAGAACTGCTCAATTGCTTTTACTTAATTCTGTAGTACCTACCGAGTTCCAAATTAAAAGAAATTATGACAATAAACAAGAACAGACACGAAAAAATTATATTACAGAGTTTTGCGACAAGCAAAATTGAACTTTAAAATAATAAATTCCAAATTATTATGACTAGATGTCACGTGCGGTGGTGTTTATGCAATTATCAAACCAATTTCGATGCGAAAGAGTGCATATTACAATGTCTTGGCTGGAATGGCTTACCCTGTTACAGTGTTACAGGGTATGAAAGGGTAACCCTTTCGGAAGTGGTTCATTACACCCGTTCGAAGGTGTAACTCGTATCATAGGGTTTATTTTATAAGCGCTTAAAAATACCCGTTCAAAAACCCGTTCAACGAGTATCCGGACGGTCCCTGCTTGTCAGTCAATGGATGCTTTGTTAGTTGCTCGTTATTCTTAGGGTTGTCGAATGTTTAATACATTTTAAATCATTGTTAATTTTGGTTTGGTTAATTAACAAGCATTGTGAAAGTTGTAATATCAAGTTAACGATTAGTGCAGCGTCATATGCAAACTGTATCGTTAGGTATTTAAATCCACGTCAGATGATTCCGCTTTAATTGTCTCCGTTGAATTTTTGTTTATTTTATTAATATTATTGGGAGAGAGTTGCGAAGATAGACTCAAGCGTGAACACTTTCACCTTTATCAAATTTCATTAAAACAAGATTAGAAGTTATTCGTTACGAACACTACTGATTTTTAATAGCTCCATTGCGGTTTATTGGTGGTAAAGTCAATGACACGTCGGTGGATACAGTGTAATCTTGACAGCGTCTTTATTACGTAAGGGTAAGATCTATTTTCGTACTGCAAATGTAACCTTCATTTGCAGTAAGAAAAAACTGACGTTGCGTTCGCTGCACATTTAGAAGACCTACTCGTATAGTGTTGGCATAAAATAACCAACTATTTATGTGACCCATACATAGTGTTGTTCTAAATCTGAGACTACTTTATGTCCGTGAATTTAATGTTTGTAAATTCCCCCGCGATACAGAGACACATTTACTCAAGTGCGTGCGACCCATTGAGATATAATTACATTATATCTCAATGGCGCGACTTAAAAACACCGGTCAAGTGCGAGTCGGACTCGCGCACGAGGAGTTCCGTACCATTATCTATAAAAACTAGCAAAAAATTCATGTTGTACGGGAGCCCTCTTAAACATTTATTTTGATTTATTTTTTAGTATTTCTTGTTATAGCGGCAACATAAATACATCATCTGTGAAAATTTCAACTGTCTATCTATCATGGTTCATGAGATATAACCTGGTGACAGACAGACAGACAGCGAAGTTTTAGTAATAGGGTCACGTTTTACCCTTTGGGTACGAATCCCTAAAAAAATATTCAAAAAAACATTACCAGCTTTTTTAAATATATTAAGATGGGCAAAGAGCAAGTGGGTCACCTGATGGTAAGTCATCACCGCCCCCCAAGAATACTCGCAAGTAAGTGCGTTCCAGGCCTTTAAGAAAGGAATAGGCTTGCTTCTTGAAGGTTGCCATGTCAAAATTGAATGGAATCTCGAATGAAGCCGCCGTTGTAAGTGACTCATTAAGTCATAGAATTATCGGACATTGATTCATAATAGGTAAGCCGAGAAGCATTATACGAAATGGTCGCCTCGCAATTGTAGAGCTTTCTGCACTAATTTAACTAAATCCGTTAAATTGATATTGAAATGAACAAGCCTTCTAAAATTGATATTATCAATTCTTCTCTCGTATTTCTTTAACCAAATCAACATAAAAAGTGAACCTAATAAATATTTTCAAACGAGATTTAGTTTTCGACGTGCGCCAATTATCATTGTAATAGATTTTTTCTCGAATTATTTTATTCTCGGTGCTTTTATTCTGTCTTCTACACTATTAAAGTAATTTGAATGTCATATAACATAGAATAATAATAATAACATCCTGGGACATATTCACACACGGCCATCTGATCCCAAATTAAGCAGAGCTTGTACTATGGAAAACGGATAACTGATATCCTACATACTTTTCTTTTGTAAAAACATTCTTAGCAGATTATTACACTCAGACACAGGACAAAGAGACATGTTCATAAACAAAAATATCTGTCCTGGGTGGGAATCGAATCCACGACCTGCGGCGTGAAAGGTAGGCATTTACCAATGATGCCAAATTATGGCCCGTCATTTTTTTTAATTATACGCGCGTAGTGTTCTAATTTAGTCGGCAGTTTTACTTTTCCTCAGTATTTCGCGCCGAAACTAAAATGACACAACTAAACATGCCTTCCTTTTTATTGCATCCTTGTTATAACAGCTATGTTAGAAAGAAATACAATGATATTATTGAGTTGATTTCGTAGAATTGGAGGCAAAGCTATTAATTCAAGCCATCTTTATATCTGCAAAAAATTTATCCAAATACAAATTGTATTTTAATATGCGTCTTAAAAAATAAATTAAACACGTGACTCTTATTCAACATTTAGGATTTATGTTAGGTTAAAAAACGTATAACGAGATAAAGCACGAGTGGAGTCAAGTTAAATAAAACAGATTTATTACTCAGGTTAAGTGATAAATTGAAGACGGGTAATTGATGCGATTGACCTTAGAAAACGTGAAATGGTTTTTAATAGTCGCCACTTGTTGGGTGTAAATGTATTTTAACCATTATCCTTTAATAAAAAGCATAATGGTTAAAATACATACTAATGGATAGGCTGGATGTGTGCAAAACACATTTTTCTTTTTGTGCCAAATTTGGCAACATTAATTAATAATGTACGATAGAAAAATTGTGCCACAGATTTGCACGGCGTTTGATCATTTTTAAATTGTTTCAAAATATCTAAATGTTTACAAAATCCCTCTATAACCTATTAAACGCCTTAGACGTAGGTCTGTTTTAGAACGAGTATCCAAAGCGGCATTTGGGATCCTAAAGAAATTTGGCTAGGAAGAGGACAATGAGATACAGATAAGGTGGGCATTGATGAATCACAGGGTGCCCCCTTCAGGGTGAAGTGGGCACCCTGTGATGCATCATCATCTGAGTCGCAAGTCTCAGACTCTGTCGAGAGTTCCCTCCTCTACCACGCGATTGACCCGGTTTCCGCACGGTGAATCCATGGAATGTTAAGAATTAGGTCATACTCTTGAAAGTAAGACCTAATTCTTAACGACATACCTTCGAAAGTGTCACACAAAGTGTTGACACTTTCGAAGAATCTGCATCAGTAATTTTGGGAGATTAATATTGCAAAATATGCAGAACAATTTTTTTATTAGTTTAGCTCCATATTTAGCTGTTTTAATTCTCTCTACTATTTATGTTCTACCTTGCATATTAGTGCAGCCGAGTTGGAAACCTGAGTTTTTAATGTATATTAATGTATTTATGATTATATAAGTACAGATAAGCTATAAAAATTAAACGACAGAATGAAAAAATAATATGTTTATGGGCCAGCGCGGGTCCAGAACGTATAATAAAATGGCTGTAACTTTTATAAATAAAATTAACCCTTACATTAATTAAACTTAGTTACAGGTAGAAAATCAGGACGGGGTAATAACAAAACTCGTAAACATTTACTCGCTATTAAAACCTAAATGTGTATACTTTTGTAAACCTCCACGACTACTTACCCTAGAGTTTTCTCAACGTCGCAGGAAATTTCGTCCCCAATTAAGGGAAACTGCTTTAAATTGACTTAAATAATACAAAGGAGTACTAATAGGGTCCCAGGGATTACCGTTTTCAGCTTTTCTAATATCATAATTACGATAGAAGTTTGTAAAATCCCTGCGCGTTGGCGTATGCCAAAAAATCTCAGATGTAGACTTAAATACTAAAACCCTTGGCTGGGTTTGAACCTTTTCCAAGGCAGTAGGTATATTTCTTATTTAGTTGGGAACTTTATAACAGGGTAAAAGAGTAAAAGTAAAGTAAAAATGTTTATTTGAGCCGAATAATAGTTACTAACTAATGATTACAGAATAGTAATAGAGTTCAATATATGGTGGCAACTATATCCCCTCTGCCCGGAAGAAGGCTAATCCCATCTTATTTATATTATAGATGCGCAAGTTTGTATATGGATGTTTGTTACTCTTTCACGCAAAAAATAACCGAAAAGATATTCAGAATTTGTAGTAATATAGCTTATACATATGTGTATTTGACATAGGCTATAATTTATAAAATTGAACGCGGGTAAAACCGCGGGGCCCAGCTAGTTTAACATAAATAGTGAACGTAATTTTTTCAAATCAATAGATCTAATTATCATGATCGTTAATTTAAAAGAAAATTCATGTTCAAGAAAATTATATAAATAATTATTATTTTTATCGAAGGTTTCTTCTCTTAATGGGAATAGTTATGTAATACATTATTTCCAAATCAAGATTGATGCGGATTAACTATGCCTGAAAAAATACAAAATATTTGGTATCTAATGATTTGGAATCTAGTGTGATGTCATTTTTACCTTAACGGGTCGTATTATATATAAATGTGTACAGTACCAATTAATATAGGTACTGTACACATTTATCGTCGTACCATAGACATTAGTCTTATATACAGATAAAAAAGGAGTGCATCGATCTCGATCACATCTGTCTATTAAATCTTTGCTGCCAGTTCGAGTCATGCAATGAGTCAATGAGTACGTAATTAAAAAAGCTCCTTAGAATCGTATTCCGCAATCTGCATACATAATTGGATTTCATTTATACAGATGATGAGTATAATTTGCTTGCATGCGATAATGACTATCTTTCCGTGCGGGTTGCAGAAATAATTAGGATTTTAATAACAAATATGTGATATTTAATGAGCTGCTTTATAGCTATTTTCCTATAAGATAGTTAAGTATAAATAGAACATTAAATTATGTAAAATCTGAATACATTAATGTTTTTCCATGTTGTAAGACATAGAGGATTTGTCTGTAAGGACTGATATTGAACAAAATAAAATAATAACGGTTTTTATTCACACTTTAAAAAGCTCTTGTAAATAGTCCGAACATGAATAGTTGTATTATAGGAACAGAAAAATGCTTATTGGGTGCACTCAACGTGATATCATGTGACGAGTGAGTCCGTGATTTTCCTGTATCATTAGATTTTAAAAATTTCGATACAGAATTAGTTACGGTTGTAGAGCTATGGAAAAAGCGTCTTTTTACATTTCGTATTATGTAAACTGGTTTTGTTTGTTCTATTTTATGGGTTGATAACGCTCCTTAAACTACGTCCAGTTTCATGTTACACCTAATAAAATGATGGACACTTATTCAAGGTGTGAATTTAAGTCAATAATTACTAAGTATCCATTAGTTCAATGTGTGTAATTTGTATATTCACTTGTATGTATTTACTTTAATATTTACCTAACATATATATCAACATTTCGGATTATTGAAGTGACAAAAGTGCTTTGTATTGAGTGGTTGTAAGTCAACACACATAAAAATATGTAATTAACCTTAAATAAATTATATTTGATTGATTCCTACTGAGTTCTCTGGTAGTGTTTCTCAGTAGCTGCTACATTACGCACTGCACGGTAGGGTAAGAACAAATAACGATTCCACATAAATGTAAAAAAAATTACGGAGTAAATGAATTTCGTCTTTTACCTCGGTTACTATTCAGTACAATTTAGTCGAAAGCTTGTAAATATATTATGCTTATTGGTGCTTTAAAGCTTTAATACGTTATGCATACCATTACCGATTTAGTAATAAGAGAGAATACGCACAATAACGCATTATTCTCGGGGTCGTTGTTACGAACAAAACCTATCATATTATTGTTATTCATTAAGGGGAGTCGTATAACTTCATTGTGAAGTAAATTATGAATATTTTAGCTTATCCGAGAGTACCCAATGTTTTGAATGTGGTCATTGTGTGGGGTAACGTGGGGAAACGTAGGTTTGGTCATTTGAATGCCCAAAATCTCTCGTTTGCCCCATGAATCGGATGCTAAAGGACATTATTAAAATATTATGGAGTTTATCATACCTTTTTACGTAGCTTTGTATTCTAGACACAAAAAATAACATTAGTTTTTATTGACTCGTTTTGGGATGAAAATGTGTTTCTATCTCGCCCCTCAGTTACAGATAATACTTCTTTTTATACGGTACATTTTTAAGAGCCTAATTAAGCACACGTTTTTTTGTTATTTGTTTATATTGAAGTCTATTTATATTTAAGACGCGGCACTGAAAAACATTGGAGATTCATCTGCAATAGGATATTTATTCAGCTATGACTTTATGTGCTACTGAAAATAATTCTAACGTAGACTATAATTAATCTTCTTTTGTTTTATTTTTCTCATTACAATTACGATTTAGTTTGTATGATTACATACGTTTAAAGAATATAAAAGCATTTGTTGTATGTATTCCGTAAGAACTGATTTGGTCATTTAGAAAGGATTGAAAGCAAATTGACAAAAGAAGTATACCTGGCCTGTGTGAATGGTACAACCGGAAGGGGAAGACCTCGTAGAACATTCTCTGATCAAATCGGAGACGTACTTAAAAAAGGCCAGGAGTACCCTAAACCGGCGAGCATGTATGAAGAATATAATGTTAGTAAACGAAGCGTAAGAGGTGTGCAAGGATCGTGACAAATGGAAGTCCGTTGTCTCTGCCTACCCCTCTGGGAGACAGGCGTGAGTCTATGTATGTAAGAACTGATTTTAATACCGGCAATTGCCGGCTACTCATAAAGGCGTGTAGTGCCCCATTCACTCTGTTCCCCGCATTTACTCTTCTAACAATATCTTTTTCATATTTCCCATCTCTCGTAAACAAAGTTCCCAAATATACAAACTCATTCACCTGTTCGACTTTCTCTCCTCCAGTCACAATATCACACGTTGTCGTGTATTCATCCCTCTCAAATACCATTACTTTCGTCTTACCTACATTCATTTTCATCCCTTTCCTTTCAAAAGATTCATGCATACTTGTTACCATCACCTGCAACTCGTCCGCCGATGATGCAAGTAAAACTTGATCATCAGCGTAAAGCAGACATTTGATGAGTAACTCATTCATACTTACACCGCATTCACTTTCTTTCAAATCTTTTAAACAGCTATCCATGAATAGGTTAAACAACCACGGTGACGCTACACATCCCTGTCTAACACCCTTTTGGATGCTAAACCACTCGGTGTATGACCCGTTAATCCTCACGCAAGCTCTGGAATTTTAATTATATTATTAATTTATTATAATTATTATATATGTGTCTATTATATAGCTCATATGAAAAGAATAGGGCATACACAGAAAAATTAAAACAGCTTGTCCGGTGTGTTTGTAGTATATCAGTTACCTGGTTTCCATAGTACAAGCTCTGTTTAGTTGATAGATTGTTTGTAGATATTTCCGTTGTATTTTTCCGACCAATGCCATGTCATTGTTTCCCCCAGTATTTCGCGCCAAACTAAAGTCTCATAACTGAAGCTACCCTGGCCTTTTCATAAGAAGAACATTGGAAAGAAATGCAATGATATCAAAATTGGTTTAGTTGGAATTGCATAGAATCGAGGCCATTGGCTATCCATTATGTGCCGTTTTGCTCACTGATTTCATTTCTCGCATAATAGAAAACAATTGAATTGGCCTATATTGGGGGCCATACCTATATACATATAGCTGTACATACTATAATGAAACAGTAATCTAGTTAAACAAGTAAAAATGTAACAAAACAGTTACTGATCTTAGCGTGTTATTAACAAACTTCTTAGGCGCTAATTAGCTATTTCATTTTTAATAGAGATCGAAACTGATGTGAATCGCGTGCCGCATGACTGGCGAACAAAAATCGCTAAGAAATGTTATTGTAACTAAAATCGATACACGTTTACGATAATAATGGACCGTAATAAGATGACAGACAACCCTATTGTATCGATCAGATCGAATGTTTGTTGCTATAATCGAATGATTTAGGGCTGCCCATCACATGTTACATGTATCAAGCATTATGCCTTTGTATTTTAAAATCAGATATCTGGTCTTGTTGCTTTGAGGTATTGTTGTAATAGTCTTTTTACCAGGTTATAAAATATATATCATTACTACGCAGATACATCTACATCCTACGTAAGGGTATTATTATTAACAAGGGTATTCGTAAAGTTGATCTGTTTTTGTGTATCATCCGTAGCAAGCTGAGCATTGACTGACTCTAGATTGGTAGAGGGTGCAAGTTTGATTCTTGCTGTACGATTTAATTTTTTTTTACGATTTAATTAGCATTTTTGAGTTAAGATAACATTGTATTAGGAAATGTTGTAAATTTTTATATAACACGTGTTAATAATTACACCAAACTAATCGTATTAAGTGCCAAAATAAAATTTACACCGTGGATATACAAAACCAGGATTAACCTTTAAACAAATTTAGTTCAACTAGTAATAAATAGAAATAACCTATTTAAGCTTGCAGTAACAACCCTAATATAGATTTTCGATAAATCAGAATTCCGCCGGCTTACGGTATATTTTTAACGGTAGATGATCCGATTGTTATAAATCGATTTAAAAATTCTCGGTCTAATTCGATTCGAGTCTAGTTAATCGGAAGTAATTGTGTTATATTTGCGTGGAAGTTTGTTTATTGTTGGCTACGGTGTTGTGGCCCACGGATGCCCACCAATGGCATGATTAGTTCATGCCTCGATAAATACTAATTCGGTTTCATTGCAATGTACGGTTTATGGTTAAATGATATTTAATTGAAACGCAATGCTTGATCAAATATTGTTATGGAAGTGTTTGGGGATTCATGAAATTCAGTTACTTGTAAAACGTCCTGTGTCGGTTTTTTATTCCTTTTTTTTGTTGCTTTTGGAGGCAGACAAGCTAGCGGCCCACCTGGTAAATGGTAACCGCTATTCATAGACATTCGCAATGTCAGGGGGAACAGCAAACTGCCGCGCTGCCTACCTTGAGATCAATACTCTTTTTAAACCTCGTTTAAAGAAGGACATGACAGACATAACAGAGGAAACCGCAGCAGGTAATTCATTCTGAGCCTGCACGAACGTGGGATGTATGGACGCTGAAAGCGGCGACATCGTTTCCAGGTGGTACGGATGACTTTTTTTTTAATTTATTTGTTATTATCGCGGCAAGAGAAATGCACACTCTGATTTCAACTGTCTACTTACTACGACAGACAGGCGAACCGTCAACCGTAGCTTAGTAATAGGGTTCCATTGGCATCCTTTGAGTCCGGAAACCGAAAAAAGGAACATTACGAAGCACAATTGAGAGACATTCACATGAAAGTAGTATAGTAGTAGTTACGATAGCGTAACTTCAAATCATTATTTATTGTTCGGAAGCTTGACACCCCGATTCGCGCTGACCTTTCCGTTATGATAAGATAGACCGTTACACAATTGTTACTTATAAATAATGTAGGTTACGCAAAGCGAAAGAAAATATTGATAAGGTGTGATAAAAATGAGAATAGATGGATGCATTTATTGAATGGTTAATGTTCTTATTGTACTCTTTATTATGCAACAGATTTGTTTTCGATGAGTTGTGTATTATAATTAGACATAGATTTATTTAATTCTCTTGGAAGTGTGTTAATTTTCCCAAGATATTTATGTATGATATATTAAATTTGAGTAAAAATATCTTGTTTTATCCAATTTATTACATCAGCTGTAATACGTCTTAAGCATTATATATTGGTTCAAAATGTTCAAAACACTTTAATCTATGTGAAAAGTTAAAATTTTCAGTGTATTTCCATTATCGCTATTTTGACTTATCGTATGGGCGGTGGTTACCCTAGTGTCAGAGTTGTTCAAGCCGCCCAGTACGCCTCTGACATGGCTTGTTGTCTAATGACTACAACCGGGGCCGACAGCTAATTTCAGCTCTATGGACTGACCGCGAGCCTAGTTGCTTAACCTCGCCGATCTTTTACAGACTGGTGATCATCTAGCTATGGGCCACTATAACAGCCAATAATAAAACAATAATTATTATAAATGAAAAAGGATACAAACAAGGTAAGTGATGTTTTTTGCCCAATGACTGACTATCTTCTGCGAAGGCACGAAACTGCGAATCCTATTCGCACTTTGCCGCTTTTTTATGCTTACTACCAAGTCCCGCGTCGGTCCAGCAGTTTTGGGTAGGTAAGAGCCGAAACAAACAGGAAGATAAATTTGTTTACCTGTTTACTTGGATTTTTCTAAATCTATCTATCTGTAAGGGAAAGTCCCGCCTCTGTCCAGCAGATTCGGGTAAGAGCCAGGTAAAATATATTTTTTTTTATAATATAAATATAAATAATATATAGGTATATACGCAATAAGTAAAAAGCTGTTATTTCGACATTACAAATAGACACTTCAATTTTATTTATTTGTAATATTTGTATGTATGTACAGACTGCTGGCGTCTGTGTGTGTGATGTGTGCTGCACATCCAGCTGCCCCAATCTTTCAAATTTCCTTTATAGATTATCAACTTTATCACGTAAGTATAAGGTTCACTTTCAACTGTGCAAATGGACATATTGGGGTAGCTTGATGTGCTGGCGTCTGTACATAAATAGTTTAAACATGTTTATATTTAGTTTATCGTTAGCCATTGCGTGCTATCGATAAACATATCCACTATTTCTAAGAGTAGATTTTTTATCTTACGTAGATCCTATGAAGAATAGCCAATAACACTCTGAGCAACTTTCGCAAATTGTCAATCATAGTTATTGACCTACTGCCTAACAATAGATAGACTAGTAATAGATAGACTAGTAATAGATAACAATAACTCTATATTGTTTGCAGACATAAAATATCAGAGCAACTCACGATTAGAAACGTCATTGCTGGTTTATTTGCGAAACATTTCAATCCACTGTTAAAAAAGTTGTACCTAAATGTTAAAGAATATAAATATAATATGTCTGAAGGACTCTAGAAATCGCATTTTTTAGCGTTCCGTACCCAAAGTTATCTATGTAAATAGAAAAAATAAATATACAGACATGTTCTGACTATTTACAAGCGCTTTTTTAAAGTCTACGTGAATAAAATTATTTTTATAATTTTTTAAAGGGTAAATCTCCAAGATTTACCCTTTAAAAAATTATAAAAACCCTATTAGTAACTCTTCACTGACTGTCTGTCCATCTGTCATCAAGCTGTATCTCATGAACCGTCACCGTGCCGCTATCACAACAAATACTAAAACACAGAAAAAAGATTTGTTAAGAAATACACAAAGTTATTTTGTGTCGTTTTTAGATAACGCTACGGTACCCTACGGCTTCGCCACTTCGTGTCTCGGGTTCGATTCCCGCACAGGACTACTATTTGTGTGACCCATAAATAATTGTTCTGAGTCTGGGTGTACTTTTTGTCCGTTAATTATATGTTTTAACCCCCCGCGACACAGGGATTAATTTCCCTAGTGTGGGCGAGGTCTTCAAAAAACAAAGTAATCTGACAGTTGTAAGTATGGCATAGTCCATACAAGCAGTAATAGAAAGATATATCACGACGTTAATTCGTTAAGGACGACGACGCTTTATATAGACTCGCAAGCAACGATTAAATTCAACAAGTATAAACCTCTTGGAAAACCCATCTTACTTGCCAGTTCCGTTCTTCTAAAGCATCATTCTTACGTGCACTGTTGTCTAATCAGCATATCTTTAATGGCTGGTTACGGTCCCATCCATCAGACTTCGCCCTCTGACCACGACCCGGGAAGTTAGGCCTTACGCTGCACTGTATTGTATGGGAACCGCGTGGGCATGCATGCTAGGGCTACCTACTACTACACGTGATTCAGTTTTATTGACTCTACCGAATAAATGTTTAAAAAAAAGTAATCTTTGTTCCACAAGTCTGTGAATTGCCCCCCGTATGGTGGATGGATGATGCCGATAATGCAAGACCTGTAATTCTGGAAATCCTAGTCCACCCCTTTGTAAAGCTGTCGAGGACTTTCAGCTGACATAGTGATGGTGACGACAAATATGTACTCTTAGAACTTACTAGCTGTGCCCCACGGTTTTACCCGCGTCAATGTTTATAAATTATTACAACTCTTCGCCGTAGGTGATAGCGTCATAATATGTAGCCTATATGTTGACCCGACCTCTTAGTAATATTAATGCAAAATTTGAAATTAATCCATGCAGTCGTTTTTGAGTTTAGCCCGGACATACATACAGACAAACAGACAAAAATTCTAAAAGCTATATTTTTAGTTTCGATATCGAATGTAGATCACGCCCCAAGTATCCTTTTAAAAAAATATTCAATGTACAGTTTTGACTTTCCTACGATTTTATTATATGTATAGATAACAACTCTTTGTGTAATGTTTCAGTATTACTATAGAATCGTTGATACAGTTGTAGTAATTAAAAACGTTACCTTTCACGGTGTCTATTCCAGCCATCTAGGAACAAAACGCCAGTTAATTATAAAAACGTACATCAGTCAATGACAAAATAACTATTGCCAATGTCGATTTCACAAATATATTTGTAGAATAAAAGGGCCTGTTGGCGTGGTTGACAAATACTTGGTTTTCACGCCGGAGGTCGTGGGTTCGATTCCCACCCAGGACAGATATTTGTGTGTTTGTGTAAAACATGTCTGTTTGTCCTGAGTCTGGGTGTAATTGTCTATATAAGTATGTATTTGCAAAAAAAGTAGTATATGTAGTATATACTACATATACCTACTACTTTTTTTTGCAAATACATACTTGAGATATCAGTTATCTGGTTTCCACAGTACAGGCTCTGCTTAGTTTGGGATCAGATGGCCGTGTATAAAATATGTCCCAGGATATTATATTATTATATAAACTAAAACTTTCAAAAAATAATTTTTATTAATTATTTTTTTATACTTTAACTAATTATTTGTTGAGTACTATGTACATTGTACAACCGTTGTACACGCGTTAGCTGGAAGAAAATTAATATTGATTTTAAATCGCCTCTTTACAATAATAAGTTTTAATTTATATAATTTATAAAAATGTTTTCGTAAAGTTGTTGTGTACAATAAAGAATAAACATTCCCTATTATAATATGGCACTAAATTTTTCAGAAGATACAACGAGGGCAACCCTAGCCTCATAAAATTTATGCTGATGCGTTCAAACACCGCATACAACCATAAGTGCAATAACAAACATTTAAATAACTAGCTCGAGTGGGACACTGTGGTTAACCCGTAAACTAGAAATCAATGAATATGCGATTCATGTACACTTACAATAGTGAATCTAGTATTCGCATTCACGATACATGAGTATACTTAAGTGAATCTGAAGATCTGATATTGAATGTCTACTTCGAAACAAATGAAGACATGAACATAACAGCTTGTTGATATCGAAATTAAAAAAAAAAGTTTAGACCTATTCAAGTGGCAATACATCATTCAAAAATTCAAAAAAAATTCAAAATTCAAAAATGTTTATTATCAGCTTAAATACCTTATGCTAGTTACAATGAGGAGCCTCCATCATGAAATTGGAGATTTTGATCTAGGTTGTTTATAATCGAATATTCAGTTATTGTGTGGTTTATCCAATCAATCCGTTGGTTTTGAACTAAAGTAGACACTGAAACAACAAGAATTTCCTGCGTTGTGACGGCGGCCAATATCAGATTATCAACAATTGACAATAACTTGATACGAGCTAGCTAAATATCATTTCTGTAATAAAATAAATTTTATAAATGTTTTCATACAAGATGTACCTAAATATCTATGTTACTAGAAATAATATCTAATGTATACAACTATATTACTACAAACATGTTCTGACTATTTACAAGCGCTTTTTTAAAGTCTACGTGAATAAAAACCTTTTTTATTTATTTATTTTATTTTAACATCCCATTCCGTAGGGAGCGTAGAAGTCGAGGGAATAACTACCAGAGGACGGGCAGCAGCTTCTGAGTACTATGCCCATCATATAATAGAGTTGAATGGCGCAAACGTGTAGTGGAGGGTCGTAAGATCTGTGATGAAGCCTGGTTCGGAGGTCTTGCTGATAAGAGACAGAAGCGACATGAAAGCGGCTCCGCACCAATCACCGCAAACTTCTCTTGTCAGGCCTGCGGCAGGCTATGTCGCTCTCGCATCGGTTTGTTTAGCCACCATAAGAAATGTCTCTCAGACAATGCGCCGTAAATCGTCTGTAACAGACGCAAAGCCCATATATATATATGACCATCATGCTGCGATCGCTAATCCGTTCGCCAGGCTTGGCGATTATGGCATATCCCCTCAAGATTATTGTTGGGGGAGGCTTTAGTCCAGTGTCCAGGACTTCTTTAGGCTGTTATGATGATGACGCATTGAAAAGCGGATCTCCAATCTCAAACTCCAACGACGCTTTATTAATGCCAATTGTCATTGCCACATACATAAGTAGTAATAGTCGGTCTAAACCAACCCCAAAATCTTTGAATTTTTTTTAATCCAAAAAATGTATTTGAGGCAAGCTGAAATTTTGATTATTGTAGTTTAATGTTTATACAATACATAAATAACATTCAAGTTGCCTCAAATACATTTTTTCGATTTTTTTGCAAAATATTTTTGCACACGCCTGGCAGTGCTAAAGACCCGACAGAATCGCCTGTCTTTTTTTTTGTATTGTATAAACATTAAACTACAACATATCATAATTTCAGCTTGCCTCAAATAAATTATTTGATTAAAAAAAAAAAGATTCAAAAAATGAGAGGTTGGTTTAGACCCGCTACCCGCCTGCCAGGTCTGCAGTTCTGTGTTGGGGTGTGTCTGAAGAGTTATAGGACAAGTTTTAAGCTTGCCTCAAATACCTACCCAAAAATGCGTGCCAGCTCTCCTACTATAAGAACAGGCGCGAAATCCACAATCTTTATAATGAATTTGTTTTGAGTCCCAGATATTACGGCACTGTGCATGATGATGTATGAACAGAAGGAATAGGTTTTACGAGTAAACGAATGTATCTTATCTACAGTCTTTCAAACTTGTTTATTACATGCGACAAAGTTCTCTTTGTTGGGAATTGAAATTACTTAATAATTTACGATTGAAACGTGGCATACACATGAGGACTATAATACATATACGATAAGGCTTGAGATTTTGAATCTAATGACGCAAATCAGTGAATTTAACGATTAATAGATAAACAACAATTTCAAACCATGCCTAAAAATTTATTTTACTACGGTGCAAAATATATTTTACCCATTTCGCCGAATAATATTTCAGAAGGTGTGAAAATTAATATTAAGCTCATTAAATTCCACACACTAACGGTGAATATATTTGCAGGGTTCAAAAGAGACAGGGACAACTTCCATTCATAATTTAAATTACGTTCCGTTCTCTGATTCATCCCTGGAGTTCTATACACCCCGTTTTACGGTATTTATATTAGTGTGGAAATGCCTCCCCAAAGGATGGGGGACATGCCATAATCGCCACGCCTGGTAAATGGGTTATCGATCTCAGTTTGACGGTCAGAGTAGACAGAAAAAACGCTGCAGCCCGTTCTCTGGTAGGTATTCCCGCGGGTCGTGTTCTACGCCCCCCCCCCCCCCCCTGGATGAGATGGGGTGATGATAGTCTTCGCCGTTACCACACAGCAATATGATATGTATATGTGTACACATTTTGTTTACTCACAAACATCTCAAAACCACTCCATGAGTAATCTTAGATGATCACAAACATCGTAATTATCTAATAGGCTATTGAATTGACTCTATAAACGAACCGGTCACGAAAGTTCAAGTTTCTGCCAGCTAATCATTAGTTGCCGTACTAAATAACTATGCAGCTATTTTAAAGCTTACCATAATTTTTTAACATTATGTTCGGAGAAAGCCGGCTATCGCGGCTCAGGTACTCGTAATTCAGTGGTATGCGAGGGCAATAAATGGCCGCCCATTTAAGACTAATAATCTAATAAAGTAAGATGACCAGCTGATCTCGAATAGCTCAGTATTACCGTTTAATGTCCCCAATGACATGTCGGTGAGTTACATTGAGCTCCATGGCGGTCCCCGCAGTTTTCTATCGGTAATCAGTCGCCATTATCAACTAATAATTTATAGACTCTACTATACTATATCAAATATGTCTATTCCAGTTATTTTTCTCTCTTTTTAAAGAAAGGGGATATATTATAAAGCAATTTTTATGTTGCCCTTATTATGTTTTTAATCTCCCGTTTTCCCATCTGCAGTGGATTTAACTTCACCACAGTGCTGCAGTGTCTCAAATCGACAGTTTTTGACCAGTGCCGACTATTATCTAATGACTACAGCCGGAACGGACAGTTTGTAAGCCTCCGTGTGCGTATAAATTAAATAACTGTGGTCACCTATCTATAGTCTGACCTCTCGCCTGTCACTTATCTTCGTCGACCGTTTTCCGATCGGCTAGGGAAACTGCCTATATTGAGTAAACTTGCTCATCGTTAGAAAAATCATTGTTGTTTTCTATCTGTGTTCATTCGGATATTTTTCCAATTTACCCTCTATTAACTTGTATTGTTATTTTTTTGATCACTTTATTTTATTCCGTACGTATAAGATTATTCGGGCGAGATTATCATGAAAGGATAAAATTTGATGTTGTCAGTCTCCCGCGGACGAAGTGGCTTGCGGCTGCTATTACATCAATAAAATGTAGTTACATGTTGAACTACCTGTAATCTGTGACCAACACAAATAGTCCAGTTCCTGAAAAAAAACGTAAATAGCAAAAATGTTTATAATACCGTTTCCAGTAAATATTCTACAACAAGTTAGATAAAAAAAAAACATACCACCATCCGTTAACTTTTCAATGTCGACAAAAACGAACTAAACGTCGTTCATTGCACAGACAATGTTTTGTGTTACTTTGTCAAACTTTTACACGTACCTACTCAGAACAAAATAAGACAATGTTAATGTAATGTCGTGTCTGTGCAATTACAGAATTAAAATGTATAGTATATTACATATTACTACACAATTATAGTATATTATAAATTGTAATATTCAATCCTTGTTTCTTGTCTTAGTTGCTCGAGAAAAAAATATTTATTAATGTTAATGTTATACAATGTGCAATGTGTAATCTAATTATAATTTGACCATTTTAGAAAGAGCCAATTTCACTCCATTTTATAATATACTAGCGGCCCGGTACGTGCTTCGCTACGTATAAGGCATAGTAATAAAAAAAAGTTCATTTATTCAAACAAAAAAATATTTTAAATTGCTAAAAGATGTTTATTTTACACTTTTTCAAGACTTTTTTACAATTTTCTCTACGTAAAAACCTTCCCTGAATTTCCACGAATAATTCAAGACCAAAATTAGCCAAATCGGTAAAGGCGTTGTTGAGTTATAACATTACAACGAAAAGTGGCATTGAATTTTATATATATAGATTTGTCCAGTCCCAGAAAATATCAATTTTGTCCAGTCCCAGAAAATATCAAGTTTATTTTAAATTCTTCATTGTCTATTGGCTACTATTTGACACACATAAGAATTGTATTTGCAGTATAAATAAAACAATGTGTCGCCCGGCTCTAAACAAGGTTATCGTCAATTTCGTAGCACGGAATGATTGGACTATTGTCCAATGTTATTTACTTTCATAAATATTAATATCAGTACAAATACATGATGCGCCACCAAGTCGGGTGGATAAAATTTGACATGGTCACATCTTTATTAAGTTTGATAAGAGCGGTTTTTCTAGTGCATGTGTATACACTTACGTCATGTCGACTCTGAATGGCGAAGAATGATATTTCCTATGTGAATCCGAGCAGAAGATGCTGGCCCACAACGGCTGCTATTGTCAATATGTTCTTTGTAGACACAGCTACATATCAAGCTATACATTTCCAGTATAAACTGATCTCGCGTTGTATAGGATTTCCGTACAATGAGAGGTCAGCTTATATTGGAAGTGTATAACTTGATATGTAGCCGTGCGTACCTGTGATCGTAACTAAATGATAGCAAGCGGAGGAGTAAGAGTTTTAATTTATTCTACCTAGTTGACAAACAACCGACGAAGACAAACCTTCCACCCTAACTGATAACTTCTGGCGACCTAAATCACGCTCAAATGCTTCTGCGTATTCTCTATAAGGTAGATGCACATTATAGGTTCCCAGTTTAACCGCACATCATCATTTCAGCCGAAAGACAGTCAATGCCGGACATAGGCCTAATACAAAGATCTCCACAATTGTCAATCTGGCCGTATCCAGCGGCTTCCAGTGACCCTCACAAGATCATTGGTCCATCTCCTTCTTAGGGTCAGCGCAGACCGAGAGGAGCGCAGCGGAGAGGATTTTATTAAGGCACTAGAAAATCAACTTTAAAATTATTGAAATAAAGTGCATGTATGCTTGAACATTAAAATGTGCGAGACTGCGCGAGCATTTTGTCAGGTTCAAGCATATATGCACTTTATTCCTATAGCTCTAAAGTTGATTTTCTAGTGCCTTAATAAAATCCTCTCCGCTGCGCTCATCTCTTAGGGCCGGGACACATAAACACGATACGACGTCGTGTCGTACCACGATGCGGCGTATTTGTACGCATACGCCATATAATATGTTCGCCGCATCGTGGTACGACACGACGTCGTATCGTGTTTATGTGTCCCGGCCCTTACGCGACGCGGCGACGTCTTACGACTCATGGTCGCCACTCGAGCTATGTATCCTACCTACTGCCGTTACTTTGGTTGGCCAGCGGATTGACGGGCCGGTTGGCGTGGTTGGTAGATACAAGTGCCTATCACGCCGCAGGTCGTAGGTTCGATTCCCACCCAGGACAGATATTGTGTGCATGAACATGTTAGTCCTGAGTCTAGGTGTTTTTTTTTAAAGACAGCGCCCGCATTATTGAATTTAATCCCTGTGTCGGGGGGTACTTTACAAACATACCTATAATAGACGGACACAAATTACATCCAGTCTCAGAACAACTATTTATGGGCCACACAAATAGTTGTCCGGCGCGGGACTAGAACCCGCGACACGAAGCGGCGAGGCGACTGTCTAAGCCGCTGCGCCACACGTGCAGTCTAATATAACTATGTATTTACAAAGAAAAAGTACCTTGTATATGTAGTATATCAGTTATCTGGTTTCCATAGTACAAGCTCTGCCTACTTTGGAATCTTATGTAAATAATGTCCCAGGATATTATTTTGTCACAGACCACTCACAGCACAAAGAAATACTATGCCGATTTTGGAGTCCGCGAAGGTCATTATTTATTATTTTCTTTACATAACATAATGCCCATTCCTATAAATAATAAGAAATATCTAAATACCACACGACAGTAAAGAATTTTATCGAAGCCTTTACCATTGTCTTCCACCCTTTAGCGCTTTGACTATTCTTACGCTGAACTAACTTTCCTTAAACAGTACAATAGCAGTTTCATTGTTTTCAAAACGCGAATTTGAATGGATTGCAGATAAAATCTTGGTTGACAGCAACTTGCCTAGGTTATTGCATAATTTATTGTAATGGGTACATTAAATATTATGCGTTTGAGGCCCCGCCATAGTTTTGGTAACATTGATTTAACATTGACTTGTGATATGCAGGGATTGGTATAATAAGGATATTGTATTTGGACTATAACAACAGAGACTAGGTATCTACCGACACCGGAGATATAAATTTATATTTAATTTAATATCTAAGTCCTAGCTCGAAGGTAAACGTCTCACATCGACAGCCGCAATACAGGCATTGCCTAGTGTTGCTATCACTGTAAATTACCTTGAACAATTGGACTGCAAATATATTTTATTTTTTATCTTTAATATAATTAAATAAAATAGTTTATTTACACTTTCTTACAATATGGTTACATATTAATGGTTGGGGAATCCATTTAATGATCAAAATACCTGTGTTAGACAATTAAACTAAGACCAAGTTCAAATTCAGGTTTAATAATTAATGAAGGTTTAATTTTGAATATATAATATTATTATAATGAACAAATGCAGTTGCGATCTGTATAAGATTATGGACGATAGGGTGGAGGCAGATTAGGTAACAGCATTCCCAAGAATAACTGGGGATTTTTGCCACATGGAGTACCTTCACTAAAAGGACTTACTTCAATATTAAGACTCTGAACAGCTTGAGAAATAGTTTATCTCATTCGTTCAAAAGTGAAGTGACACTTGCATGACAAAGACAACACGTCTCTCAATCTGTTCAGTGCTTAATAATTTTATACAAATGCAGTGTGTAGTTATATGCTACTAGCATTCGCTTACCTCTTGCATTCGTTTACTTCTTGCACTGTACGCAGGTACTCTGGTCCCCACAAATATGATCGTTCCGCTTGAACTATTCAAACTTGTATCAGTTGGCGGAAGCGTCAAATATCAGTTCACAACTTTCCCTGTTCGGGTTATTTCCATTTTCTTTACTAATACTTTTCCAATTTATTTATTAAATGTACATATTAATTTTATTATATGTACACACGGGATTACGTGTGTGTATTAACGTCTTGGAGCCGAAGTATAGTTGAAACGCCGAACTACTGAGCACTGCATACCAATTCGGCCATTTCTAAAAATAATCAGAAATATTGAAATACCAAATCCTCAACAAAATTAAATGTCTTTCACATTGGTTGAGGTTTGGTATTACAATATTTCTGATTATTTATAGGAATAGGCAAATTGGTACCTATGTTAGGAAAATATTTAATTAATAAATAGCGGATATATATTGATTAAATATTTTCTCATATCCATAGGCTGTGGGTTCGATTCCCACCCGGGACAAATCTTTGTGTGGTGAACACGATTTTTTATGAATGTCTGGGTGTCATTTAAATTAAATTCTTATTCTTATCTTGTTTGTGAGCTTGTTTTGCTGACATATCTGCCTGTATTCTTCTTTCCTTTACATGACATAAGTCATCACTCATCAGCTATCAAAAGACACTTGGCGCTCGTCGTAACTTGTCGCTGTCGCTACACATCAAGCTATACATTTCCAGTATAAGCTGATCTCGCGTTGTGTAGGATTTCCATACAATGACAGATCAGCCTATATTGGAAATGCTTAAAGCTTGATATGTAGCCGTGCGTACATGCGTAAGACGCTTGCAAAAACATAATATTTAATAGCCTTATGATAATGTAGATATCTATAACATATCATGACATGATTTAATCAATGGTTAATTATCACGTTATATGCATAAAGTAAGAGTAAGTAGCAATTCCGAAATAATTTACATAAATTACCTTGTTCGTCAAAGGTTCATATCCTTAAACACGGCTATTGAGCGACTCATTCTAAAATAGCGCTAGTGATTGGTTCCGGGTTTAAGTTGAGCAGTTTTGCAATTTCACAGCTTAGCCCACGCGTCAATTCGATATTTCTTAGTGAGTCATCGATATGTTTTCTAATCGATTCATCGATTTAATTTAAGACTTCACAGATGCTGTTTACAATGTGGTTATGTTTGGATAATCAGATATGAGATTTCACGGACCACCGGCGAACTCGGCGGGGACTTAAAAGCAAATAAACTGAATTTAAATAGAAATATTGAATGTCTTCGATTCTTATCACAATTTTCATTAAGTTACGATGATATGAACGAGTGACTCTTATTTTCGTTTCGTTTATTTTTATTGGTTATATCTGATAAAGAAATTAATGTATTTGGATACCTACTTTGAATACGAAATTTACAAATCACTGAACATAATTCACCAGCGAACGACATTCACTTCGTTACATACATTATTATCATGATAATTATATTACTAGCTGCCTTTTTTTTTTTTTTTTTTTTTTTTTTTTTTTTTTTTTTTTTTTGATAAGGCAGGGGGAATGCTAATGCATGCCACCCGCAAAAAGTGTCTGCGGGTGGGTATGTCGGACTCGCACCGACTAAACCTAACCTGCCGTGGACTTCTTCTGGCGCCTGATGGGGGGAGCCCCGGGAACGCGGGTATGCTGCTCCGGTGCCCCCCTTTTGCGCCGTGTCCCAGATGGTCGGGACACGCACCCGGGGAGGACTGTGAGTTGCCCTCCCCATTTGCCGACTCCTGCCAGTACGGCACAGCGACTGTGCCACAAACAGTTCGCTGTCTTCCCGGGGCTGCTTGCATATGGCGGCAGTAGAGGACACTTCTCATACTGCCACCGCAACCCCGAGGGGAGTAGGGCTAACGGCTGCCGCCGCCGCCCCGACGCCTCCTCCGTCTACGAACGGGGTCGGCTCGCTCCCGATCCCGCTCGGCGGCCTCCTTCTGGAGCATGACTGCTTCGCAGAAGGAGACCACGGCGTCCCATTTGGTGGAGTCGCCAGCCAGCATCGCATACACGACTGCTGGCGGCGAAAGATCCCGTCCGATTTCAGCGACCAGGACTCGTCTCTCGGCCTCCCAGGCCGGGCACTCCTCCAGCGTATGCTGGGCAGAGTCCAGGTCGCTCCCGCAATGGTGACAGTGTGTCGTCACTTCTCGGCCGATCCGGCACAGATACTCACCGAAACACCCGTGTCCGGTGAGTATCTGAGTCAGTCTGTAGGTGACGCAACCGCCCTTCCTTCCCACCCAGGCCTCGAGGTGAGGCAGGATAGCACCGACGGCACGTTGGCGCGCGTTCAGCCGCAACTCAAGCCTTGCGCGCCACTGTGCAAGTACGCGCCGGTGTGCTTCCCGCCTGTAGGCAACGAGCGTCTGCTCTGGCGCCTCGCCGCTCTCCCGGCGGACGCGGATTTCGGTGAAAACCGTCGCGTCGACTGCCGCCAGGAGATCAAACGGTGGAAAGCGCGCCAGGAGTGTCGCCGCCTCAAAGGATATCGTTCGATATCCTCGTGCGATCCGTATGGCCACCACACGCTGCAGGCTGTTCAAGATAGCTCTGCAGCGGGAGGCGCCCGTCAGGCGTTCAGACCAGACGGGCGCCCCATAAAGGACCATGGATCGCACGACACCTCCATAGAGGCGGCGGACTTCTTCCCTAGGACCCCCGAGGTTCGGCAAAAGCCGGTGTAACGCTCCGGTTACCCGGCGCACTCGGGGGGCCAGACGCTCGAAGTGCTCCTCGAAGCCCCATCGGCTGTCTAGGGTGAGGCCCAGGTACTTCATGTACCGCCCCACCCTGACCTCTGCGTCACCTACACGCATCGACGTACTGGGTGGTTCCTCCCTACGGCGTAAGCCGTGGAACCATAGCGCCTCGGTCTTGTGAGGCGCTACCCGAAGGCCCAGTCGCGTTATGGCCGTGACGACACACGCAACACCGAGTTCGGCGAGCCGTACCGCCCGCTGGAAATTTACCTCCCGGGCTATGACGAGCGTGTCGTCCGCATAGCAGACGACGCTCACCCCGGGAGGGAGGCTTATCCGCAGGACCGCATCGTACGCGAGGCTCCATAGCAGAGGTCCTAACACGGACCCCTGAGGAACCCCGCAGGAGAGCTCCCTCTGGATCTCAATCCCGTTCCGACCGACGAATTTAATCGTCCTGTCGCGCAAATATGCCCCGACTATACCACGGAGATAGGGAGGCACGTTATGATGGACCAGTGCCTCCCGTATCGCCCGCCAGGGGACGGAGTTGAAGGCGTTGACGATGTCTAAGCTCACCGCCAACGCCACCTCCCCCGCCCGAACGGTGGGCTCCGACAGGGCGCGGACGCGGTTGATCGCGTCCAGCGTCGAACGTCCCTGCCGGAATCCGAACTGGCTGTCCGATAAATCGGGGCCAACGCGCGACAGATGCTCGCTGAGACGGGCGGCTATGACACGCTCAAAGAGCTTGCCCGCCTCGTCTAGCAAGCAGATTGGTCGGAACGCCGAGGGAGAATCGGCGGTCCTGCCCGGCTTCTGCAGAAGCACAAGCCTTGCCTCTTTCCAGCAGGTGGGGAACACGGCACTACGGAGGCAACTGGTGAACAGTTGCCTCAATCGGTCCCCCAGGACTGCCAGGGCGCAAACCCACGCCCTGCCCGGTATCCCATCCGGGCCAGGGGCGGTATTTCGGGCCGCAAGTCGCCGTACTGCTCGGTCCAACTCCCCCTCCGTCACCTCCAACTGGTCGTCCCAATCATGGTACGACGGTGACGGAGGGTCCGAGGGACTGTCCTGGACCCTAGGGAAGAGGGTGTCCACCACCCTCCTCAGGAAATCCGGGTCCAGGGTACTCGTCAACGGAGGGACCCACGGTCTGAGCTTGCCCAGTACCATTTTGTACGGGCGCCCCCATGGGTCCCTATCCAGTCCCTCGATGAGCTCGTTCCAGGACCGAGCTTTGGCTTCCGCTATCGCGATGGATAGCGCCTTGACGGCGACTCGGTACGCCCTGTGCGCTCCGGCAGCCTCTTCGGCATTGGCTCGCCTCCTCCGACGGGCCCGCTGGTGTCGGCGACGCGCTGCGACATACTCCGAACGGAGCCGCGCGATTTCGGCCGACCACCAATATTGCGAGCCTCGTCTGTCACCCGGGCGGATCCGGGGCATCGACGTGTCGCAGATGCGAGACATGATGCCCCGGAACCAGCCCGCTTGCGAATTGGGATCGGACGGGATCCTCTCTCCACCTTCACTCGCCCCCCAGGCGATGGCGACGGCGGCAGCCGTCAACATGTCGCGGTCCAAGCGGCGTAGGCACCAGCGCCGTGGCGGGACAACATTACTGCGGTCAGGGCCGCCTCGGGGCGGACGGAAGGCCACGCTGAAAAGGATGTGACGGTGATCCGACAGCGTGGCAATTTCTTCCGCAACTCTCCACCCCGAGACCAGGTGCATGGCCGAGGGAGTCGCCCACGTCAAGTCGACGATCGACTCCCCCTGCCATCGCACACAGGTGCTGACTGAACCCCGATTTAAAAGACGGAGGTCCAGTCCGGCGGCCCATTCCAGCAATAACTCCCCTCGAACGTCGTCCCGGGCATCGCCCCACACATTAGAGTGGGCGTTAAAATCGCCCAGGACGAGTACCGGACGGGACTGGTAAGAGCTAATATGGCTCGTTAGCCCGTCCAGGTACGCCTCAAAATTTGCGAGGCCGCAATTCGGGGAGATGTAGCAGCCCACCACGACTGCTGGTCCCCACTCCACGACGACGAATCCGGGCCCCTTGGCCAGGAGTGTACAATGGGGGTCACGTTCCCCCCCTGCCCAATAAATGGCGACGAGGCCCCCATCCGCCCCGAACCAACGAGGGTGGTCGGGAACGGAGTGAGGCTCCGCCACTATCGCTAGGGCAACCGAACGCTCAGCAATCGTCTGCGCAAGAAGAGCTTGCGCAGCGATGCAGTGGTTCAAGTTGCCCTGCAAAATAAGTTGGGGGGGAAAGAATGTTTACACCTCCATGGACACCCCACCGGGGCCAGAGCCCGGATCGTTGGACCGCGACGATGTTGGAGCGGACGTGGCAGGACGTCCCGCTCCCTTTCTCTTCGGTGGCGTGCACCTACCGCTGCCCAGGCGATGGTTTGCCGGCCTGCCAAGGTCGGCACACACTACGCAGTGAGGGGCGCGCGCCGTGCATTCCTTCGCCTTGTGGCCCTGTTGGCCACAGACGAAGCACGACGCGCTCCGGTCGCACCCTGTGCACCGAGCCCTGACATGCCCCTTCTCCAGGCAACGGTAGCACTGGAGAGCTCTGGGTGGAAGTGCCACCACCCGGACCGACATCCAGCCCACTAGTACCCGGCCGATTGCCGCTAATTTGCGGGCGGCCACTAGTGGGCAACGAACCCACACCGATCCTAAGCCCGACGGGGAGAACCGAATTTCACCGACTTTTACGTCGGCGACAGCACATCCCCCCGCCGTGGCTAAAGTTTCTGCCACTTCGGTGGGGTCGGCGGAGTCGTCCAGGTCCATCACCCGGAGCTCTCCCATTGCCACTGGGTGCGCCACCACCGCACCTGTCTCGGCTAAGGCCTCCCTTAGCCGAGAGGTTAGGGCCTCCGCCTTCGCGGACCCCTCTGGACCAGGGATCCTCAAAATAAGACCCCCGGTCAAGGCCCTCTTAGGGCGAAGGCCCGCCTCCAAGCCAAGGTCCTTTAATTGAACCTTGGTCCTCGCCACCTTCATGACCTCAGCCATGGTAGTGGCCGAGGTCGATGGCAGGTTGATCGTCACTGCCGCGGACGGAGGAGGTCGCGGCAGCGCGATCGGCCTCTTTGGAGGTGGAGGTGGCGGTGGCCGATTCAGCCGGGCAGCCTTTGCCCTGGCCTTTCGGCCAACCACCTGGGCCCATGTGCCTTCGGCGTGCGGTGGCGGCGCAGTCGGCGCCGGCATTGCCGGAGCCCGAGCCGCAGCAGCTTCCGCAGCGGCAGCCCGTTGTTTACGCCGGCCACTCTGCTTCGCGGTGGGTGGCACCTGGGGCGGCGCTGCGCTCCCAGCGAGCGGCGGGCGGATGGCCCTGCCCGGGAAGATCTCCGCCATGACCTCATGACGCATCTGGACCAGACGTTGGTCCCAGATGCGCCCCATCTCTCTCATTTTGCGGTCCATGATGGCCGCAAACCTCTCTTCTGGAGAGGCCTGATCTTCCCGAGCAGGAACAGAAGGAGGAGCGCCAGCGCTGCTCCCTCGCCGAACCAGGGCCGCGGGTGCCGCCTGAGTGTAAAGGCCCCTTTCGGTTGCTCGCGGCGGCGACGGATTCGACAACCGTTGTGGTGATTGTGGCGGTGACCCTAAAGGAGACCGCACAGAAGGTGACGGTTGGGATGGCGAAGGCAATGGCGGAAACGCCCCGAGCTCTCTACCGCGGAGTTCCGCCATCTCCGCCGACATGGCGGTCACACGCGCCTCCAGTGAGGCCAGCTGGGAGCGCAGCCGCTGGTTTTCTAGCTCCAGTGAGCTCCCGCTGGTCCTCCCGTGTAATTCAGCGGCGGCCGCCTGAGCTTTTCGCGCCGCAAGACGTAGGACACGCACAAAACTACCCTTCAGGTTTCGGGACGTGTCCGCCACCTTCTCAACCGCTGCCAATGACTCTTGGATGACTGCACCCAGGTCGGCTGAGGGCTGCTGGCGTAGCTCTTCTACCAGGTCCTCGACCCGGGGCAGTCGGCTCTTGTTTTTATTATCCGCCGGGCCCTGTGCAGGGTCCAGGATGAACGCCAAGTCTGCCTCGTCATCCGCGTCCTCGCACAGTTTTGCGGCCTTGACCTGGCGTCCATCCTGCCCAGCGGGGTTCGATCGTTTCGAACCCGGAGTCTTCGCGCGGCCATCTCGACTGGATAGCGACTCCATAGATACCGCGGACCTAAGAGAGCTATCGCTCTCCATGCCCGCGGCCTGATCTGTCGACGCCCCCGGAACCGGAGTGGCCGGGCGGGAAAAGGTCTCCCTGACCCGTCTGGCGACCTTCTTCTTGGCAGCAGCCTTTGCTGCCGTCTCTTCTTCTAATACGGGCTGCGCCACACCTGGCACACCCGCTAATTCTTCATTTGTTAAGGCCTTGACCTTAACAATAGGTTGGGCGTTATTTTTATTTTTTCGGTCCATGAAAACTTCTTTATTGGCGTTCACCAACCCAATTCCCCACCCTCCACCGAGCCCTCAAAGGGGATGCTTTACAAGCACCAGGGATATTGGGCGGTATAGCCATGGGATTATGCCAATCTGCGAGACCTCCAACGCGAACCGATACTGGACAGCCCAAAGTCCAGCACGGCGCGCGCCTTCGTCTGCAGACCGGCACACGGCGCCAGCCCAGACGCCACCTGCAGTTACGCCTACCCATGGCTAGCCTTGACGGCCGTCCGACCGGACGTCGCAGCCGATTGATCGGGGCCCGGCTAGACCCCGACCGCCCGTGTAAGGGGAAATCCGGACCAAAGAGGCGTGTTGCGGGTGAGGGATAACTACTGCCCGACCCCTCACCAACTCAACCTCCAGGACTCCTTCATCCCCCCGTACGGGTCCCCGCGCACGGCACAAACACGCGGGTGGCCGTTGCGGAATTCCTACCATACATGGATGATGTATGGAAGGTCCGCCAAGATACGACCACAGGATCTTGGCAGATTCCGCCCCCCCCCCGCCCCTGTGTCGGAATATTCGCCACGAGCAGCAATCTCTCCCAAAACATAAAGAAAGACTGCCGCTCGTGCCCAGGGTGCACCACGAGGAGGTTTTCCGACCTAGCACCCCATATTACTAGCTGCCTGCCCCGAACCGCGTAGTCCAGGTTAAATTATCTATGGAATATCTGCCAGAGCATGTACTATGAACACAATACTGCGATCGCCAACCCATCTTCCAAGCATGGCAATTACGGCATATACACTCAAATGATGGACAGAATTGCATTGTGGAGACCAATGAGATGTCTTTGTCTAGCAGTGGACGTCTTCCGGTTGATATGTTGTATATTATTTCTTAAGAAAACTTACAGCTAGAGTTCACAAATTGAACAAGGAATAGTAAAAGAAGGCTAAATATGATGGTAAGGTTAAAAAGCACTCATCTCGCGATTTAATCATGTGGATTTATTTTATATTCTTAAGGTACAGACGCCAGCACATCAAGGATCAATCTGTCAAATTACCCCAATTGAAAGTGAACCTTATGCTTATGTGATAAAGTTGAAAATCTATAATAGAAATTTGACAGATTATGGTAGCTGGATGTGCTGGCGTCTATACATACAATAAGATTTTACAAAAACTATGAAATACGTAATGTTTAATTTTAACTTATTTCATTATACCATTTGGGTTCCGTACCCAAAGGGTGAAACGAGTCCCTATTACTAAGACTCCGCTGTCTGTTTATGTGTCCGTCTGTCACCAGGCTGTGTCCCATGAACCGTGATGATGTATTTCTGATGCCGCTGTACCAACAAATGCCAAAAAAGCAGAATAAAATAAATATTTAAGGGAGCTCTCATGCAACAAACGTGATATTTTGCCGTTTTTACAGCTAGTACTCGCTATAATGGTACGGAACCCTTCGTGCGCAAGTCCGACTCGCACTTGGGCGGTATTTTTTTTATTTAAAGCTTCTAACTTTAAAACTGACGAACTTACCATATAAATTGTGATCGAGTAAGGTCGCTGGCATTCATCATGAAGAGGTTACTTGTTGGTGATGCCTTATTATGTTGGACGCTTTTACTTTAACCGCTTCTTCTCAGTTGCCCGGGCGCTTTGGATCCGGTGGTAGCATTAAAGCGCGACCGTCGTTATAAACACAAAACAAATATGTAGTAAAATATAGCTAAACTATAAATTTCGATTATTAAACTTAAACATTACTATTATAAAATAAATTTTATAAATGGTTTCATACAATCCGTGTACCTAAATATCTATAAGTATAGGTAACTAGAAATAATTATATACACCTACTTAATCATATTATTACAAATATTAACAAGGGCTTTTTTAAAGTCTACGTGAATAAAATCCTTTTTTATTTATTTTATTTAATTTATTTAACAATGAAGGAGTCCTCCTATAAGTTTAATCTCTAAAACATCCTTAATACGTAACGTTATATCGTATTGGAAATATTACGACTATAACTTGTATTTTATAGTATAATAAACATAAATGTCGACTATTATTGAGTTAATCGGATGTCTATGAAAATAATTAGTTATCAAATTCAATTACACATGCCATAATCACTTCATTCTTACACAATATATGGGTTAAATGTCAGATATTATCTCTTCCATCAACCCACATGAACAAATTGGTTAACAGAATCAGATCAGGAAGTTTTATATTATTTTATTGTGATAATTGATCAAACAATTAGATATTACTAATGGTTGATGTCCATGTATGGCTTGTATGAAGCGTGTATGGCTCGATTTAAATTGGACCGGTTGATCAGAGGCGCCGAGTTCCGCATCTTGTGCCTACTAAATATTTGCATATAGTCATTCGTCCAACACTTACGATGCCTACACTTATGGAACCAGTTTACAAGTTGTAAAATCATTTATTTTGATTAACATCTTTTATTGGTTCAAATTTTTTACCCAAATAAAAAGTTATTGGATGTCGCGTATTTTATAATAAATTCCTAATCAACCTAATGATAGAATTAATTAGGGGGTTAATTTATGTTTTATTAGTAATAAATAATTATGATTTTTTTTAATACATGAAGCTTACACTGCTTCACCGGACAATGAAGGCGAGCGGGTACCAAGCCTTCTAGCAAATTGAACTACATACTGAGTAAGTTCCACACCTGGTACAGTACGATTTCTAAGTCTTAAGTACTTCATATCAACTGAAAGACAAGGAAGGCCTCCCCAAGGATCTCCATTATGGAATTGTTTCCATAACTTGTGGGAATATGCCATAATAATACATGACGGGCTAGATACTTGCCTTTCATGAGATATTTTTGTGTGCACGAACAAGTCTGTTTATCCTGAATCTGGGTGTAATTATCTATACATATGAGTACATAATATGAACAGACATATTATAAATTAGTTAATATGTATAATTATAAGTATGGTACAGTAGTACCTTTTAGGAAGTTTGTTGTGTACACCCGCAACTACCCCATCTCTGTAACTCCTCTATTCTTTCACTACCTAGGTTGCCTGGAAGAGATCACACCTTGTATAAGGCCGCGATTTGTACTGTATTAATTTGTATATGTTGTCAGTTTGTATTGTTTCTTGAGGTGTACAATAAAGAGTTTTATCTATCTATCTATGTATTTACAAACGGAAAGTAGTTTATGTAGTATATCGGTTTTCTGGTTTCCATAGAACAAGCTCCGCTTAGTTTAGGACTTGGTAGACCGATTGGCGATTGCTGTATGGTACAAAAAGATACGCTGCGGCCAATTCTCTAGAATTCAGATAGTCCTCCGGGATATATATATATATATATATATATATGATTTTACGCCTGGAAATATTTGTCAACGTCAACCACACAGCATTGTTAACCACACTTGTTAATAAATGAGGTGAATATAACAAGCAATATGCCCAATTTCCGCATAATATTTTAGAAATTACCATTCAATATGTTAATTTGTAACCAAGTCTTAAGTACTTAGATCAGTGTTACAATTTACAATGTTTATGTGTCATTGCCTTTAAAACTACAGACAGTTTTGAAATTAAATCCACCTAGGTTAAGAGACTGATCAGAGCCAAATGATTAAATGAAGGAAGTATTAACAAATTCAAACTAACGTATTCAGGGACTCCTATCCACGTGTAGATTTAGAAATCATTTTTTTTATATATCCAGACATAACATAACTTGATCTGGTAGGTCTAAGGTCTTTACGATATCTCTTGTGGTTTTAGATGGTTAAGTCTAGATAATAATAATAACTTTAAAAATTAAAAAGTATAATAGTACATAAGATACATAGTACATAAGTAGTACATAGTAATAGTACATAAGAATAATAGTACATAAGAAAACGAAAACATTATTATTATTATTTTCCGAACTAAAATAATATAAATACTCAAATAAAATTTATTAAACTGTTCTTAATAGAAATGGTATCCATTTAATCAATTATTTATAGGTATTTAAAGCTTTTTGTGTAGAACACACTTGACTGTCTTAGGCAACCAAGTGTGTAGGCATTTCGTAATATAATAACCTCTATTATACGAAAAGTCATTCTTATCTCATTTATTTTTTTTGCGAATTACTGAAATCATGAATATATATTTAATTATAATAGAAAAACAAAATGATTGACAAAAGTTTATAAAATATATAAAATTTTCACAATTCAGTTATTTTTCCGAAATAATAATAATTCTATTTGAGTAACTGCGTCTAAGCTGCGGCTAGATTTTATAAATTTATAAATAAATGATGTTTGCATCCAAGCAAAAGTCACATTTTTATTATTATCCTCACAGATGTCTACCTGTATTTACACTGCAATTTAACTTGCCAATTCTCTTTGTTTTCCGCCTACTTAATTCTGAACTTACGGTAGGTACCTACTAGCAAAATTTCACGGGCGGGTGAATCAATAACATTACATCATGCCAGCCTCTTAACAGAGAAGTAATTGCGTGGCCCTACATAAACAGGACCGATAGCATTTATTCTACCGTAGCCAATAGATTAGATGTCGGTGCTTAGTGAGATTTATCGAGGGAGAAAATAGTTAGTAACTAAGAAAAGTGTTTGGGAGAAATTTTCTTCTGAATCGCCCATGGTCCTCCCGTCTTTAATTTGAAATCATGACACGGGCTATTACGTCGTTTTCAGAATTCTTTAACTTGTGTAACATAGAAAACTGACTTAATTTTGTGTTTCTAGATAAAACTTAATAATTTTAATGTTGTGTTTCCGAGTGTGAGTAAGGTCGCCAGAGCTCATATTGGGTGTGCGGCGGGGGGGGGGGGGGGGGGGGGGGAAGGTCAGCAACACTTGTTTGCTGACTTTTACAGGCCGGCAATGCACCCGCGATACCTCTGGTGTTGCGTGTGTCCATGGGCGGCGGTGATCACTTACCATTAGGTGACCCACTTGCTCGTTTGTCGCCCTCTGATATATAAAAATGGGGTGAAGAAGCCGCCGAGACTCAGTAGGTAGTGACCCTGTCTTCTGTCCAAAGACAAATATTTGTGTTGGTGAACACAAACATTACATTTTTGACTTGGTCTGGGTGTGTTCTATGTTATATATTCACAAAATAAGTACATAATTCAATCCAATGTTATGTTGTGTCCATATTACAAGTTTGGTTTGGGCTAGAAAGTGATGTATGGTATGTACCTACTGGATATTTGAAAAATGATATTTAAAAACATAATAAGACTGTATACACTTGTACAATGTTATTGCGGTTTAACCCGCGTTAAACTTAATAATATTACTATGTGTTATTCGGATAAATAAGCGATATTACTACAAAGTTTTGTTCATATAAATCCGTTCAGTAGTTATCGCGTGAAAGAGTAACAAACATCCAGACATCCCTACTCACTAACTTTCGCATTTATAATATTAGTAGGATTACTATTATACTAGTATAATATATCTATCTAATCGCTGTTTTTATATTCACGGGGTTGCCGTTGAACGTTTTACTCAGTCCCCCGCTCGCCTCTATCGTCTAGTCTAGCAGTAAAAGCCTTCTAGGCTAACTGTAAAAAATCACTCTTAAAAAGAAACGAAGTTTGCGATTTGTATTTTTTCTATTAAGATTCTGTTCAAACATCGTACGGTATATAGCTTATAAAGTTAAATACCCTCTAATCTCTTCTAACAAAAGATAAAAAGAGTCCATTCAAAACATGGTATGCAATAGTTAATCTTTTACTTGTGCAAATGAGCTCGGCTCCATAGACTCCAAAGACAAAACGACAAGGTGAACACGGGTTTTAAATTTGCAATCCTCGGTTTCGCATTCTGGGCGGTTCTTCGAAAATATTAAATACCTGCCGTAAAAGGTTTAATGGTGGCAGGTAATAGTCGGTAAGAACACGAGTGAAAACTATTTAATAAAATGCTATTTGCGTCGGACTTTAACAGGAATCTTGGAATAAGTAGGCCTCTTATGACCTTCCGTAAGTAACGCACACTGATTAATATTTTTATAACTAAGCCCATTGGAAAAGCTTAACCTTTAACCTGACTTTGCTACATATTTTATTCATTGTTATTGGACCTTATTTAAAAAAGATAAGGTTGAAATTGATTTGATTTGGTCTCATATAGCACACAACATGTTTAAGGGTTAATGTTTGATAAACACATTTTTCTTTTTGGAACCAGAATCGGCAACATTAATTAGAAATCTAACCAATAAAAAAATTGTGCACGACTTTTGATGATATTAGATTTATTTTTATTATTTTTAGCTGTTTTGTGGCAAAAAACCCATAGTATTAAAAACATAGATTTTTACCAATTTCAGCGAGTTTAGATTTTTTTAACGATTGGATTGGTCTACAATTTGCTAGATTTGCTAATTTAGCCTAATTCTTTAATTTGAAAAGAATGTAAAAGTCCTGTAAATCTTTTGCACAATTTTACTATTATTTACTTTTTTAATTAATGTTGCCGATTTTTATACAAAAAGACAACCGTGGTTTACCCTAATTCGGCATATGCAATGCATAATTCGGTATTGAGTTTGGATTTCCGCTATTAATTGTGATATTGCTATTATTTTAAACTATAATTTTAATTTCCGTATTGATCAATTATTTTATTGTTTCATAGGATGACGTCATTACCTATATTGACACAGCTAGAAGTGAATTATAGGGTCACATAGCACTTGTACTGTTAATACCACAAGTTCGATACCAACTCATATTTTATAGAACTTACAATTTAATTATGTTAAATATGTATTTACCTAATTGATAAATGCTATGAAGATAAAAACAATGAAGTTATCAATTCATTTTGTTTATAAAGATAACATTATTTGTTTGTGACGTGATATATCATATACAAGGTGTAACTTAAATAATTGAGGTGACTTAACCCTAAATTGGTCATAGCGTATGTTCATAATTCATTGATTTTAGCTCTTCAGATAACACAATAGAGCTTAAAATTAGGTATATAATATAGTGATATGATTTATGGGTCACACAAAAGTTGTACTGTGTAGAAGTCGAACCCGGGACACGAGTTTGCGAGGCGACTGTCTTAAGTGCTGACTCACACCACATCAGTCTATTTTTGTACAGGATTATTTTCTGTGTATTTTGAAATTTGTAGTATAATACTCGTAATAGCTATTAAACTAAACAACGCATAGTAGTTTTATAAACAAACTAAGACCCTTATTTTTCGTCAACTATTTATGTATGTTACTTATTTTTTTATTCCCTCGTTAGTCTAGTATAGTCTAGGTATAGGAAATTTATCACCGCTTTATATTATTTCACACGAACTTCATATTCAATCTTACGTGAACGTGTGATGTGGTTTTTGTTAATTACGAATATGTTGTACCCAAGTCAAATTCTCCATTCGCTTCTTACTCACATAATATACATAAGTAATGGCATCAACCATGCGACCTTTAAAAGCAAGCTACGTGATTATAAATTGATGAACAAGTCTATTTAAATCAGAATATAAATTTATAGCCATGTGCGTCAGAAATCACATTAAATTCTCACCTGATAAGCATAATATACAGCAGCTGATTGACGTTAATTAAGTAACATGTACGACTAGTTACTATTAACTGGTTTCAGATGGCTATTGATAAAGTACACGTATTTATGTATATTCCACATTTAAGGCCGACGCCATATTAGCTTCATCCGCAGGTATTTAGTAGGGATGGCGGTCATTTCAGTAAGATATCGATTTTAAGTCGATATGATTCGAGTTCTGATAAATAGATTCTCGTATTCGATCAAAGGTTCTCGAGTGGCGACCACGAACCTGAGGGCTCAGCGTGGGCAGGCCCTCTACAAGGTGGACCGCCGATCTTACAAGGGTCGAGGGCAGCACAAGACTGGCCATTGTGGAGATCCTTGGGGAGACCTTTGTCCAGCAGCGGACGATGATGATGGTGATTTTTCAAAAGTCAGTGCTTCACCGACCAATAAAGGCGTGCGGGGGCTCCAGCCATCTAACAAATAAGACGACAAACTAAGAACTTGCGCAAAAGGGCACCCTCTTTGGCGTTCAAATTATTGTCCAATGTGTGTATAATAAGTATTGTCCTGTGGGAATCGAACCCACGACCTGCATCTATCAACCACACCATGCGCCAACCGGAATTATGAGTATTAATTTACCTATGACAGAAAGCAACGGACACCACATCAGCTGTTCCAATTTGTATGGGGAGCCAACAACATATTTTTCGTATCTCACAAACTGGTTTTGTTTAAATAGTGCTTAAGTATCCTGCACTATTCATGTTACAGCTTGTATATTACGACGTAATCATGTAACTTGGTGTATGATCAATTGATCATTAAACTGATTACCGTAGAAAATTAAGTCATCAGACTAATCCGTATTCGGTATAAACGGGACGATGACTGATTAGGAAATTATAGCCTTGCGTTTTGTAACTCACGATATCTGTGCCTTTATCTGTGCATTAAACGATAATAGTGGAACTTCTAAGTGCAATATACCTGTTCAACTAAACCAGGTTTACTCGTAAACGTGACACTAATTTGGTTACGTTGTCTTGTCCAATTACTTTTGATTTTGATTCGCACCGGTTTCTTCTCGTGCAGTCGAATGGAATCTTGTGTAATGGCCTAAATAACAATACACAACGAGTGTGTAGTCCGATGGTTAATTTCAAGGCCGATCTTGATTGTTTAGATAACTTGACAGCTGTCAGAGATAACGTTAAACAAAATGCTACATGTTTAATTGCTGACATGAAATTGAACGGTTACAAAATATTAGCCTTTATCGTACGTCGTAACACTGCAAAAATGTTATGCGTCGTTTATCAAACATTAAATTAAACTCGCTGATGTATTAAGTTACAAAATATATATTATTGCAACTGTTGTGACTTATGAGACTTCAGATGAGACTGTCTCGCTCTCCACGCATAAGTGTAAAAAAGAAAACAATATTAAAGTCATCGAAATTGGGGAATGTAATATTATTTGCTCCTGCAAAAATAAACCGCGAACAATATTTTTTCAGTAATATAACGACTTTACAATAGTCTGACAGTTTTATTTTTTTTGTTTCATTGTGCCAGATTAGTATGTCAAACATTTATTTTCGACAGTTTGAACTAAACTTTATGATTGATTTAACAAAAAAAAGTTAACCTACAATACGGAACGGTTTGGCATAATGCATTTTAAGGCTGCTGCAGTACCGCTGTAAAAAAAATGTGTCTTAAAATCCAGGATTACCCTTGCAAGGTCGTCGGTCCACATTTTAAGGGGCCCTGCCCACGCCACGTCTTTCGGTTAGTGGTCGCCACTCAAGAGCCTTTCTGCCACAGCGGCCGTGCCACTGCCACTTTAATTTGGTAATTTTTCGGGCGCTGCACAGTGGTTCGTGTAGAACAAGCTAGCTGGACAATATTATTTGTTTCGATTTTTATTTATAAATGAGGTTATTAAGCAAAGATATAAGGGTCATAATACTATTTGAGGTCCATTGGTCGTTTGAGCAGGTATAGTGAAATAAAAACACAATATTTTTTTAAACAATTTTATAAATAAATTTAACTATAAATGTAACTATAAAATCTAATATCAGATACATAAAATACCTACTTAAAAACTAAATCGATCACTCATCATCACTATCATCAGATGAATCATCCATTGAATAGTCATGATCATGAGTGGCAGAACTATGAAAACTAGAAACTATATTAACATTTTGTTCCTTAAAGCTAGGTTGAACTAATAAATCTAGGACTTCGATAGGGAATGAACCTATTTTCTTCCGGGGAATTTCTCTTAAACCATTTATTACAGGGTCAGATGTTATCAATAACATATTAAGTAAATCTCTATTCGTAGCTATTCTTTGCACAGCTGCTATTTCTTGCACAGCTGCTCCACTTTTCAGCCAATTTTGAAGAATATTTTGAGATGATGACCTTGACGTCTCTCAGGGACTGCTCCGTAACACCATCAAAGTCATGTCTCAAAGATATAAACCGAAAGAGCTCCACGTTTCGCGTTTCCTTCGGGTGTTTTAGCCATTCTTCAAAAAAGTCCATTTTTGAGACGGTGAAAACTGTTTAAAGAAAAAAAAAGAAAAAAATTAGTTGTGCAAATAATTCGCAATATTTTTTTCTACTAATTACTACTAGATACTTGTGAGAATCATATAAAATAGATTTTACAGAGTGGACATGAGTGGACATGTAATATTTTGACTATTGAATTCAAAAATATGGGTGAAAAAGTCCACTTTTATCGAAACATTTAATTTAATAAAATTAAATAATGAAGATCCTGTGATAAAAATTAACTAAAACAAAACTACTTACCCTTATGTACACAATCCATCACAAAAACACTATCACAAATTTCTTTTAGTGACTTAAAATAATGTTAACAATATGGTGTAAAAATGCAAATGAATGCACTTTGAATTATCAACACTTTATATACTTACCTTAATGACGGGCCTAATGAGGGTAATTACGAAAATTAATAGATGTATTCCTTAATGTATAGGGCTAATGAGTTCATCTTAATAATTAACTATTAGGAATTGAAGAGTTGTTTTTGTCCAGCTAGTTTGTTCTACGCGAATCACAGTGCGCTGTAGGATAGTTTAGTTCGTCTCCGTATTTCTACATTTCTGATTCGATCTTGCTCGTTATTTTGTATGTCTTTGTGCAGCACCTACCATAGTGCATAGTTGACTGGTAGAAAATGACTGGCATATGTGCAAGAAGTTTTTAACTAAACAAATATACAAAAAACGTCATTGAACCTAATTAAAACTGTATACAATATAAAAGTTCTATGTTTTGATTGTTTTATTTTGCAATATTAGTGAGGTTTTGGTTTAGTTTAAAAACATAATTATTTTAAGCCTAAATGGCGTATGAGGTCATTTATCTTCTGATTTCATTATTTGAGATTAGTGTCTTGGCCGTAGCACCCACGGGTCGTTTTTGGCTCTTAATACGGTTATCTAACTTCAGTCGTAGAATTGTCTAGACTAGTCCTAGATTTACGATGGTCGCTCCGCGTAGGAGCCGTTCGCCTTGTGCCTGTATAATCTATAGCCACTTGGATAATAAATTACTCAATAAAACCATGGAGTGACACGTTTGACAAACAATTTATAACAATTGTGTTATCCTACGTTCGTTATGAAATATCTGCTTGTTTAGAATTATCATGTACATTTCGAAGTGAAGATGATTGTTAATAGATCATTCGATTTCTTGTATAACATCTTATTGGAGATGTTAGCATACATTATTTTTTTTACTTAGGACATTCTGTCTCAAATTTATGTAAAGCCGCAGATGATGTGGTTCTAGGTTCATATCCCGGGTCGCCTAAAAAGTGTTATTGGGACTTTTCTGGTATTAAAAACACATAATTGCAGCCCATTGGCGTTATTAACATTCGTACCTTGGAAAGCACTTAAAACTGCATACAGTTTTAAGTGCTTTCCGATGTACAGAGAATCAGGTGCATTACAGATCCTGCACCTGAATAGTCTCCAAATGTGTCCGATCGTCGTCTCATTAGATTCAAATAAAGATAAGATAATTATTTAGACGGTCACCAACTCGCATGCCAAGCGCGGTGACTACGACATACCCTTCCAAAGGCAATATTATAGAAACCTTTGGGGGAGGCCTATGTCCAGCAGTAGACGATATCACGCTGATGATGATCATGATGAAAGGATTAAGATAAAGAGAGAGAACTCCTGTTTGGTCCGGACTCGTGTACTGCATCCAGCCATAGTCGAATTTTGTCTAGGACGCTTGTCATATATCGTCACTCATAGAACACGCAAAGACGTCCGTCCTGCCTAGTGTTGAAAATGATTAAAGTAACTGAATTAGACTGACTGTCATTTACGATCAAATTGGTCAAAAATGGTAATTAACTGTCAAAAATTTACATTTTCAGTAATATTGTAGTACCTTTTAAGTTTTTGTCATTGATAAAAGTCTACAACTTCTAAATTGAAACAAAAAAGTGGTTTTAATGATTTATAGTATTATTATATAGTGATAATCATTTTACATTTCTAATCATGGTGTGCATTTAAGACGAAATGGCAACTTTGATGTCGTTTTATCCTCTCATGATATAATACAAAATAAAACGTTGCTCCATTTAAACTTGCACATAAATTGGGTACCTAAATAAATAAATAATTGGGTGGTAATCGATAATAGACAGTAATATTTGAGTCAAATTGACAGAATTAGTGACAGTAAATCACCGGTCATTTTTTTTTATTTATTCATTTAAACTTTATGCACATATAGGTACAAAGGCGGACTTAATGCCTAAGGAATTTTCTCCCAGTCAACCTAAAGGTGGTGCAGAGATAATTAGATAGGTGCATTAGGTACAGATATAGGAGATCGATATAAGATATTGAAGTAATAAGCCATTGAAGGTTTATGACAATTGTGACTAGTCAGATTGTGACTAGTGACAATCCTGGATGATTAGTCTATACACTCATCGTACGAAAACTAGGCCAAACTACTTTGTACAGAATAGAGTTTACCTTCGTGTCAGTGCACTGACTTATGAACAGCAATACATCCCACTGATGGCTTGACCTTAGTATTAGGGAAGGAACACTTATCTTTATTGTTGTCGATAAATTTTGTTCCACAGAAACTAATTGTATGCCAGATAAATGTTAAATATTGACTGTAACTACATACATTGTATTCAATAAACACCAAATTGTATTTTATGAGATAAAATGTCAAACAGCTCATAATGCATTTAGTTATTCAATTTATGCCGTCAATAAATTTGTACGAGGTGTAAGCTCACCACTTTTATAGTAATCAATTCGGAACGGCATATTGAATACTATAATTTATACCATTTTGAATATAAATATTCGAGGGATATAGGCCCTCGGGCATTACTTCAACGCTACAGATTTATTTCTCTGCTAGAATATACAATGTAACATAAATAGCTAAAATAAAATGTGTTTATTTATTTGTAAAATAAACAACTGCCGCTCCTCGTCGCACACACATGTGAAATTATTGTCATCTTAAGAGATTGCAAACCTTTCAGTGATCTTAAAGGTTTGCATATAAACTCGTACTTAATACAAAAATGTTCGGGACCACTGTTAGTTCTACGAAATTCTTCCTGCTTCGCGACCTAACTTTCGCGTTTCCTTTCTTGTGCTGTGTGTGATCGAAGCCGAAACTTGTCGTCGCCGAGTAGTAGTAGTAGCGTGGTGACTATCTAGCCACGGCGCCACACGTGCTGTCAAATAGCGCCCTTAGAAAGAGGACTGTGTTCTTAATCACAGGTAACCTGGTTAGGAAGACCGAAAACCAACTACCAAAGTTTATTTTTACTCCCCGTCACAAAGTAGTATCTATATACGTGTCTGTCTGACTGAATTTGTCTCCCACTGAAATCGTTTTCAATGCGGAATGCTTTAATCGGAAAGCTAGTTCAATTGACATGTTTCTTAAATATGTTTTATAAAAAATTATACTTCAAATGTTTCATTTTCTTCCATGTTTTATTAAACTTTAACTCAATATAATGACGAGTAAACGAAGCAAAAGAGGTGTGCTATGAATTACTAAATTGATTAATAGCTTTTGTAGTCTAATTACCGTGATTACTAAATTGATTAATATTCAGAAAAGGATTTTGATATTAGAGTACATATAAATTCATAACTTACTGATTACTACCTCGGAAAAAAAATCATTCAGGAAATGAACGATTTCAAATCGGTCCATCCGTTCGTCTCACGCCTGTTTCCCAAAGCGGTAGGCAGAGACAACGAATTTCCATTTGTCACGACAAATGGAAATTCGTTGTCTCTCGAAACAGGCGTGAGACGAACGGATGGACCGATTTGAAATCGTTCATTTCCTGAATGATTTTTTTTCCGAGGTAGTAATCAGTAAGTTATGAATTTATATGTACTCTAATATCAAAATCCTTTTCTGAATATTAATCAATTTAGTAATCACGGTAATTAGACTACAAAAGCTATTAAACCAAATTGCTCTTATTAAAAAAAAGATACACACAGAACAGCTATTAAGAAAGTACGAAATGAAAGTTATAAAGAAAATGCTAAACAGCAGTTCTTGACTCTAAATCGTAACTTTCGCCGAAGCGATGACTTTGTGAATTATGTTGCACTTTAACTACACTATTTGCAATCGACTGTTTGTGCGCCGTCATTCTTCAACGCGATTAGCATAATGTGTTCTCTCATGTAACCATCGTCGTGAGTAAACAAAACACTATCTATGACGTGTAACAATATATGTGACAAATGTTTTCAGGCTTAGCTAATGACGCTATAGTTAGTTAGTTGGGCGGTTGGTATCCGCATTTAGCATGACCAAATTGAGTAATCGTTGATCTCGTGGAAGCGTGTTCCACCGCATATAAGGTCCTCGGTTCAGATCTCCGGGTGGAGCCAAGAAGTGTATGTGGGATTGTCCCGGAAAAGAAATTTATCACTATTAACTAAGCCCAAAGTTGGGAGTTGGCGGTATTACACCCCCGTTCCTCGGACAGCACGTAAAGTCCTGTACTTGACTTCTTACCGGTCGTGTCGCTAGTCGTCCCATTGGATCATGTGTTTGCGCAACACAGTTTTTCAAAAGACAACGCCTGGACAATGGAAAATCCCGGCGTCGCAGGTTACTTTACAAACGTATCATCGACGGATACAAAACACACCCAGACCCAGGATACGAACTTCTGGGAACACACAAATAGTTCTCCTGGGCGGGAATCGGACCAGGACACGAAATGGTCAGCCGATATTGTAGAAGATACTCGTAGGTACAGACTCCAGTACATCCAGCTACCCCAATCTGTCAAATTTCTTTTATAGATTTTTAACTTTAACACTTTAGCATAAGGTTCACTTTCAATTGGGGAAATTTGACAGATTGGGGTAGCTTGAAGTGCTACATCATAGTCGTATTGGATATATTAAACAATCCAACCTATTAAACTGAATATTACATTGTGAAATTAATAATATTAACAGAATCTCTATTATAAGTTACCCCGTGGGCTTTCCAATGACCTAATCCTGGAGGCGTGCAAAACTGTGTCAGTCTAGAACAACTTGTTGAGTTATCGTCACAGGGGCGATTATCACAGAGACCTGCGCAGGCGTCATTCGTTGAATAATTGAGTGAAGGAAACTCAATAAATAAGAATAATGCGGCTAGCACAGGTTTTAATAGATTTACAGTAGTTTGTGAGTTATTGTAGCTGTGGTATTTCTTGTTTAGGAATGTAAAAGATATGATATCTTTATCCTAACTAAGTGATAGAGTTTCGTAGTACTTTTAACAGCCTTTTCGATCATGCAAAGACAACAAATTTGTTTTGAAATAAAATTATAATAAATTCAAATTCATTTATTCCATATTATACATATAACCATTTCATTGGTCAGCTTATTTTATCTATGTTAGTGAGACATGTAAAATCGTGTAAATAAATATCTTCGGAATTAAAATACTTATAATATTTATTAATCATAAAATGTATTTTAAAAAACACTTGTAACCCTTTCAAGCCCAGCGATATTTTTTATCATGATCTACAATCATTTTGGGCCTATCCAATACTATTGTGAGGCACAGAGAATTTGTAAACATTATTAGCGCACAAGTTTAATATAATATTTTGCACCTACTATAAAATAATTCGTAAAAGTAATGTATTTTATTTTTTGTATGAATAAATTTTATTATTATTATTTTATCAATCATAAAAAATATGTACATACATAAATATACTCACTTCTATTACGTAGAGAGGTAGGCAGAGACAACGGATTTGTCACGATCCTTGCACACCTCTTTTGCCTGTTTAGGGTACTTCTGCCCTTGCCCGTGCCCTTGCGTACCCAATATTTGCCTATTTCTTTCATCTACTTATGCAAACCCAGTGCGAGTCACTTTTAATATTAAATTAAATAAAATAAATAAATAATAAATAAAATGCGTTTATTTCCTTAAATTTGTACAATTAAGTTGCCGGGGCTTCCCAGAAAGTAATCCGAAGATACTTGAGATGGGATAAACCTCGCTCTCCCTCGATTAGTTAACACTTTTTATTTGTGCTAAAAGGTATGAGTTACACATTTTATATAAAACCAATAATAAGAAAATTAAAATCGTGTTTAAGGCAGTGTGTGAAAATTAGAGTGTGTTTAGTATAAACGTGTGTTTAAACATGTGTTTATGAGTGTGTGAATATATAATTTGTGTGTATGTGTGGGTGTGTGAATGAGTGGGCGTGTGTATGTGTGAATGAGTGTAGAGGTGTGCTGGAGTGTGTGTGTGAGTGAATGTGTGTGGTATGTGTTTATGTGTGTGTGAGTGTATGTGTTTATGTGTGTGTGAGTGTATGTGTTTATGTGTGTGTGTGTGTATGTGTTTGTGTATCTGTGTGCTTGACGTACAACCCGAAGTCACCAGAATGCCTTCCACTGCATCATAATTAATTGTAAAGAGCCATTCCGTCAATGTCTTCTTACACTCATACAGCTGCATAGGGTAAATGTTAAGTATGCGATTAACTTTGTTATAAACGCGTGGGGCTTGACTTACATTTTGGCGACTAGCAAAAATTGAACGTGCTGAGTATGTAGGGGCCACTATATCACATCGTCTTTTATTAAGTTTGGGATGGCTGAAGGGTAGAATTTTGTGATATCTTAGTACCATGTGTAGTATGTAAAGTTTTCTAACGGAGAGTAGCTTAGAACTTGCGTATAGAGTTTCAGTAGGGAACCTGTAGGGCTTACAGTACATGACCTTAATCAAGGATCGCTGTGCCCTCTCTAGATCTATAAAATACGACTTAGCTGCTCCTCCCCACACCGAGATACAATATATGATTACAGATTGAGCCAGTGCGATATAGATTGTATTCAGTAGTTCTGCATTCATAACATGTCTCAAAGATTTGAAAACCCATATGAGTTTTCTTACCCTCCCTATAGTTATTTCGAGGTGTGGGTACCAGCTTAACCTTTGATCTACTACAATACCAAGGTACTTGACGGAGTTTACCTTATGAATAACAGGGCAACCACAGGAAGATTGGGTTGGGGTACGACAAGAATGTATTCTAATGTTAAAGTCAGGCCCAGGCTGAGAGTTTGCGTATTTAGTGAAGCAGACGTAGTTGGTTTTTTGGGTATTTAGCGTAAGTAGATTTTCACGTAGCCAATCACTAACTTTAGCCAGTCCCTTCTCAGCCTCCAGCCTAACCTTGTCCCAGGTCTTAGCAGAGAAGATAATAGCGGTGTCATCCGCGTAGGACAGTATCCTTGCACCGATGATAATAAGGTTACAGAGTTCGTTAATGTAAATCAAAAAGAGCGTCGGGCCAAGGACACTGCCCTGCGGGACGCCATACGTCACGTTCTCTTCGTTGCTAACATGGTTTTCAATTTTTACCCCCTGTTTCCTGTTTTGGAGGTAACTGCTAAGAAGCGAGAGAGCAGAACCTCGGAATCCTGAGTTCTCCAGCCTATGTAAAAGTTTAGAGATTGAGACAGTATCAAAGGCCTTTTTGAGGTCAAGAAAGACCACCAGGCATTTGTTCCCCTTATCTACTTCCTTGGTTATCACAGTAGCAAGTTCCTCAGTAGCATCTTGGGCTGATATTCCCTTTCTAAAACCATATTGAGAGGAGGATAAGACGTTATATTTAGTCAGGTAGTTTACTATTCTGGAGTTTAAGAGCTTCTCAATGATTTTAGAAATGGAGGTCAACACAGAAATAGGCCGATAATTGTTAACGTCGTCTTTATCTCCACTCTTATACACAGGGGTAACAACTGAGCGCTTAAGAAGGTAGGGGAAGATACCTGTGTTAAAGCATAGGTTGGCCAGGTTACAGATCAGCGGGACTAAGATCTCTTTGGCCTGTTTTAGGAAAAGGGTAGGAATTCCGTCCCACCCTGGTGCACTCCCAGAGTCTAGAGACATCAGAATATTTTCAACTTCCTCCTGAGTGGTCTCTAGGAGAACAAAGGAGGACAGATTAGGGCTGTCTGTGTTACAAGATGTAGGGGGCGAGTTACTACTTAGGATTTTCTGAGCTAGAGTTTGTCCAATGTTTATAAAATAATTATTAACATAGTTTACAGAGTCTTGGGGACATGATTTTAACTTAAGTAGGTCGCTATTAGAGCTCCTGGGTGGCTTATAATTTGTGATGTCATTGATGGTTGACCACAACGCCCGAGGGTTTTTAGCAGATGCTTTGATTTTGTCTTTATTGTATTTATTTTTAAGTTTTTTTAAAAGGTTCCCACAGAAAGTCCGATATCGTCTATATGTAATCGCTAGAATTTGATTAAGTGGGTTTGACTTGAGTTTAATGAAAATTGAATTTCTTAGTCTAATACACCGTAGGGCACCTGTTGTTATCCAGGGTTTAATAATTCTTTTGCTATTCGTGATAATTAAATTTTTAGAGTTCGAAAGTAAAGCGGTCTTGACCAATTCTATAAGCGCAAAGGCGTAAGTATCAGGGTCTTTGAAGATGTTAAAAAAGGAGGTATCAATATTTTTTAGACTATTGTGAGCATTTTCGTAGTTGACTATTGTTTTGTACTTTTTAGGTTTATTATAGTAATAATTACTCTCGAGAGATAACAAAATCAGGCAGTGGTCTGTTACGGTTGTATTCAAAACCGCTGTAAAAGCTATATTTTTTTGTTTGTCAAGACTCATGAAGACGTGATCTAGGCATCCATCCCCCCTCGTGGGTAGGTTGTGAGATGGTAACAGTCCATGTGTAGATAGCATATTTAGGTAGGTTAGTCTATTGTTTCTTTCATTATTTGTTTCAGTAGGGGAAATAATTAAGTCGATATTAATGTCCCCTAAGATTAAAACGTTTTTATTAGGAGTCATATTCTCAAGATGATTGTTAAGGGATGTAATGAAGTTACCTGCTTGTGGAAATGATGGGGAACGGTAGATACCCAGTATAGTGAAATTTGATATTTTTAACTCGAGTCCAGTGGCATTTACAAGGTTTAGTTCTTTAAATTTTACTGATAATTTATTTGTGATGTATACTACTACCCCGTCACTTTGGTTAATTTGGTGTTTTGTTTGGAAAGATGTGTAATTTACTAATTGTGGTATATTTTTTTTAGAGTTTAGCCAACACTCTGTGAGAATCAGAATATCTACTTCATATTTTAGTTGTGATAGGGTGAGTTGCAAGTCATCAAAATTTTTGTATATACTTCTAATGTTTTGTGTTAAAATAATTAAATTGTGTAGAAAATTACCCGTGTTTAATTTGAGTTCTTCTATATTACACTTGATCGAATCTGACGGTTTAATCTGATCAATTTCCTTTAATGTATCGAAATTATCCATTTAAACATATCAAGTTAGTACTTACGGGGTTGCAACCAGGGTAGTTAGATGGTATGAGTATTAGCGGATCAGGTTCTAGGAAGAGTAAGAACACACAGATGAATTCAACATTTTGTATAGGGGAAAACGGGGGGTAACAGACTATATGTTTTAAAACCAAGTAGTAGAGGTTTTCTACTAATATAGATTTAGAACTATTGTATCTGAGGTTGTATACGGCGTGTAGGTTTGTTGTTATGTTTGTGTTTTGAGCGTGTTTTTGTTTTGTGTCGGGGATCAAGTGATATATATGTGGGATATATCGTTGGTAGTAGTAATTATGGTATAGTGGTGTATAGGTATGTAATGGTTTGTAAGTAGATTTCTGTGAGCACTCTAATATATAGTAGACCTTTGATATTTCCTTTATCAAGCTAGGCAATCCATACCCAGCCTGGCAAAGGGAGCATTGTGTATAGACGTGTATAAGTGAGTAGACGTGCCTAATTGTGTATACGTGTATAAGTGTGTAGACGTGTATAAGTGGGTAGACGTGAATAAGTGTGTAGACGTATATGAGTGTGTGGACGTGTATAAGTGTGCATACATGTATAAGTGTGTAGACGTGAGTAAGTGAGTAGACGTGTAAAAGTGTGTGGACGTATGTAAGTGTGTAGACGTATATAAGTGTGTGGACATGTATAAGTTTGTTTACAGTTTTGTGTGCGTGTTTTGTTGTATAGTAGCCATTTAACATGTTATTTAACAAATTAGATTTTGGGCTTAGGTACTCTATTTTAAGTAGGAGAAACAGTTTTAAGATATATATACCCATAGTTAGTCATTGTTCTTGCATGAGTTGTTGCACCTGTGCTTCGTGTTGTATATGGATAATTTTTGATGTTTCATCTTTCCGGATCAAAACCTTTCCCAAAGAGGTCCAGCAATACTTAAATTTTCCAGCTTTTTTCAGGTCTCGAGCTAAGAAAAACAGACGAGCCCCCTTAGGAGTAAGTTGTTCAGCTATAAAAACAGGAGTGTCTTCGTTGCTTGTGAGGCCTAGATGTTTAGCCTGTAGACGAGTCCTGTTCATAAGGTTAAAGTCTTTTACTTTTTTCAGGAGGTCGGATCTCAATATTGGCGACCTTAATTCTACTACGATTGTAGGTTTCTTCTCTCCCTCTCCACGGGGTTTCAGGCGGAAAATGTCGCTTATATCGCTTCCATTTAAACCAAGATGAATGGTTTTTGAAAGATTTACAACCATTTGTAACAGATCATCCCTGGTTTCCTGGGGCTTTTTAGGGACATTTTTAATTTCTACGCAGGTCTTGCGTGACTGCCTATGGAGGTCTTCTACTTTGTTCTCCAATAAACAAATGTACTCCCGGTCCTTTTTAGACTGATTTTCAAGAGTTGCAATTTTTCCGCGGTACTCCTCGTTTTGTGCAGTTAGGAGTGAGACAGCCGCGTCAATTTTAGCATTAGACTAGAATTAATTGGTAATACTTTAGATACTACATCCATGTATGGCTGTGCACTATCTCCATGATCATTATTAGCAGGATAAGTGGGTATAATGCGGTCCATGGCCATGAGATGACTTTAAAAGCTACTCAACCTTATTTAGACGATTACATCAGCTTTTCTCCATAACTTGTTCATAACTATCATCATGTATATGGCGTGAAGAGCAGGAGTTAAGACGGTTGCCTCGCCAGTTCATGTCTCGGGTTCGATTAAGACCTATAATGCCCGCTTGTGTATGTTTCGCTGGACCGTCTCAACTGGGCCGTGTTGAAACCGGTAGTAGATGAACAAACTCAACGTTTGTATCGCTGGGTATTTTTAGTTAGGGCGCATTGGATCCGGTGGTAGCATTAAAGTGCGACCGTCGCTATAAACACAAGGTCCGCCATAATAATAATATTGAATTCGTACCTTAATATAGACAGAACCATTAATACAATATGTAGTTAAATATAGCTTAGACTATAAATTTCTATAATTAAACCTAAAATAATCTCTTTGACAATAACCTATACAAGATAGCTAAATATCATTACTATTATAAAATATTTTTTATAAATGTTTTAACAATCCGTGTACTTTAATATCTATATGTAACAAGAAATAATTATGTTTACTTAAATATATGACCACAAAAATGTTCTGACTATTTACAAGCACTTTTTTAAAGTCTACGTGAATAAAAATCTTTTTTATTTTATTTTATTTATAAGTAGTTGTTCTAAGGCATTGTGTTTTGTCCATGAATCATATTTTTGTTCGACGCAGGATTTAATTTGATAAGGTACCGTTGCGTTGACTTAAAAATAAAACAATTATATTTTGAGAGTTTTATTAAGTAAATTATATTTCAATGCGAATGCAAAACGAAAAAATACAGTTCTGTTGATGATATTATTACATAACACCCTCGCCTTCCAAAGTAATAAGGAGTGAGGCTATTGATTTTGCGACTTTATCTGTACGAAAGGCAAATTCGACGCAATGTAAGATAAAGCCTCGCCTCCTAAGAAATTCTCATGGCATATCAATTTTCAGTTTATTATCTTACGATATTTTGCCGTCGCAAATGCAACACGACAGTTTCGTAACAGATCAGCAGGGTTGTCCTTTTATCTTTTTGTTGTAAAGTCAAATGGATCTAATGTTTTACTAATGGCGCCTGCCCACGTTCGCGATAGTGATTGAACTTGATGCTGTCCAATGTCCACATTAACTGACGTATTATGATTTACAATAATAATATGACGGTCACCGTAGTCTAGTTGGTAGTGCTCCTGCCTACGAAGCTGGTGGTCCTGGGTTCGAATCCCGGTAAGTGCAAATATTTGTGTGATGAGTGATTGTGTCTGTGTCATGGATGTTTTCTATGTATTTAAGTATTTATCTATCTATGTAAGTATGTATATCGTCGCCTGGTACCCATAGTACAAGCTTTGCTTAGTTTGACTAGGTTGATCTGTGAGACATTGTCCCTAGATATTATTATATTATTAATATAATGTACTTATCCTGTGCGGGAATCGAAACTGAAAAGCAAGAGAGAGAGTAAACCGTCCACTGCCACTGCTGAACAAAAGCCTCCTACTAGGATCTCCACAATGGCCGATATTGTGCTGGCCGCATCCCGCGTCCCTTGAAAGGCACCGCACCTCATAAGGGAGCTTCCCCACGCTGCGACTTCCGGTTCGTGGTCACCACTCGAAAACCTTTGTGCCTCAGCGGGCAGTCAGTTCTACGATCCATATTAATGCCTGGGTTAGATTATTGAAATTTTCGTAGGTTTATCTAATTACTTATTTTTTTTTTACAATTATAGTGCAGCCCATGTTCATGTAACACGCTGATATTATAGCTTCATATGGAGGAATAAAATTGTTAAATGAGTTGATTCGTTTTTGAGATTATTCCTTATAAATAAACATACAGAAAAATCTAATCTTTTCTCTTTATAATATGACTGTATGTACCCGCGGTTTAATCCGCGCTAAATTACTAAAAATTTTCATCAAAATCAGTTCGATAGTTTTTGCATGGAAACGTAACAGTAATCAGTACATACCTACTCACAAACCTTCGCATGTATAATATTAGTAGAATTTTAAACAAAAAATTACACATTAGCAGTTGTAAATACGTATGTTGTACTATAACATTAATTATAGATACTTACCACTACCACTGTTCGTTACCATTAGTTATCGTAAGACATTTCGTCATAACAAGCAACACAGTCATTACATTTTACCTCACTTTTAATTGTTAACCCACATCTCAATTCAAAAGGTCCGAAACGTCTATTAAATAGTCAACATTTTGATCTACCATCAATCATTTAACAATTTATGGTCCGAGCACTGACATGCGTAGGTAGTAACGAAAGTTTAACAATGGTTAGTATTATTGGGTTTAGTCTTTTGTATCCGAATACATTGCATCATGGTCAGAAGTAAAATGTGCATTAAATGTTGCATCATTTTTGCTATCGAATTATGATACAAGTCTAGCCAGACTAGATTATGCATTATCCGTAATGTTATCAAGTTTAATAAAAAGGTGATTGTGCGTTTTGACAGCCTAATCAGTGTAATAGAAGGGTGGATAACAACTTCATTAATTTCTCAATATTAGACTGACTATATATTTTTTTCAACGACTACTTCATACAAAGACTACCCATTTTCATGTTACGCGCGCTATCTATAGAAATTATACCCTACATCGCGGAAGACTGTATGCCATAAATTCACGATCCTAACGCACACTCATTTTCAGAACAACCATATACGGCTGCAACAGCCTACGAACTTCTGGAGGTGGCGCTATGTCAGGCAGTGTATACAAATAATCATTAATAAATATACCAGGTCCGGTTTCAAACACCCAGTGATTATCTGGCACGATTCGTTTGAAGCTGTAGAATGGCGTACGCGGAGCGGGCCCAAACTGGACATGTCATAGTTTCAATATAATAACAGTATGCAATGTCAAAAAAAACTCTATAACTGTAATTTTAAAAATTCATCATGCTATTAAAACGATTTCTCTATAAGCCACCTCTTCAATCAAACTTTAAAACTCGGTAATGAATGACTCTTGAATGAACTGTGTAACCCATAACATAAGTTGTCTTTGATGATTTTGTAAGAGTCCTCGGAACTGGTGCCAATTTGTGGTTATGCCGTGTGTAGTAAGAATGAACAGCGCTCCGTTTGGTATATAGTTCTATATTCGTTTTTACATACACGGCAATTTGGTATATGACTATGTCGGGGCACAATCATAATACCCAGTTCTTTAAAATATGGTCTAGCGGATATGTCTTGCGGTACATGGACCATTGCTCGAACAGCAGAAGATGCTCGTTATTGATCCTAGATCGATAAAGATAGATAAACAACACAATCGGGTCATAGACACAATTAATGTAGTACAGAATTGATTTCTTGTGGCGTAATATTTCTCACAATCCATAACCTTAACAAACTTTTGTATTGTGTTCTACTCTATTTACTAACCGTTTCATTTTACGAGACCGCCTTATTCTCATACAAAATATTCTATGTCTTTGTTTTCATGTCATTTATACAATTTATGGTAAGAATATTCATATTATTTTCTCCACTCGTTACAATTCGGCGGTCGTTTTCTTTTCTAACGATATCATCTTGTTTTTTAACGAGTGGTAAAATTTTAAACAATGGGTTAATTGTATTTTGAAAGCCAATTGCATTAATTTTCATTATGTGGGCGTACTTAAAGATTTACGCATGCGGAAGGAAGGTATTATGCGTTTAACAGTTCACTTGAAAGTTATTAGAAATTCATTATTTTATTATGATCAGCATGTCACCTGAATGACGTCCACTGCTGGACAAAGACCTGCCCAAAAGATTTCCACAGTAGAGTTGTGTCTATCATTTGGAGGGATATGTCATAATCGCCACGCTTCGCAGACGGGAGATCGCAGTATGACGGTCATAGTAGACTGAGAGACGCTGCTACTCGTTCTTTGGTAGATATTTACTTGGGACGACTTCGACGCCCCCTACATAAGATAATATGGCGATACGATGGAGTGGAGATATTCAATGCCGTCATCACATTAAAAACTATTAATTTTCTAAACTCCTCCTTTTTTCTTTCTGATGCGGGATCCAAGACAGTTAAAGCGATTCCCCGGGACATGCCTGAGCCTCACCGCTCAGAGTCATTTCATTGTGTGCCACTGTTGATCCTGGCTGTTGCAGTGGTGGGTAAGAAGGTAGGACAAGTCCCGATTAAAAAAAATTCACATTAAAAAAAACACATCATTTATATAAGTAAGTTTATTTAAGTGTCTGGGTGAACCTGAAACACTACAGCGGAAGGGAGAGGACTGCTTTAACCACTGTACCACTTGTGCAGTCTAATAGGTATAGTTATTACACTTTTTAAACTTTTACCGGCACTATTGGATTCAGTTCCCATCATTCGAAAGCTTGCCTGATAAGACCATATCTCAGTTCTTTCAATGTTAAATGTCCTCTTTTAGAGTACAGTCGCCAGCACATCAAGCTACCCAATCTGTCAAATTTCCCCAATTGAAAGTGAACCTTATGCTTATGTGATAAAGTTGAAAATCTATAAAAGAAATTTGACAGATTGGGGTAGCCGGATGTGCTGGCGTCTGTACAATATAGCGTGTTTTATTTTAGTATTATGTACGAATGTCAGTCCCAGACATTATCTATACTTGATAACAAGTGTACGAGCTTCCGTTACTAGTAAGATATTCTATATATTCATTAACCACTCTTACACACACTTAAAATAATTAAAAATAATATAACAACGGTTTTTATTAACATAGAAATTAAAAAGCGCTTGTAATTAGCCAGTACATGAACTGTAGTATTACAAATTATCTGTATAATTTGAGGTACAAATAGAATATTTGATTGTGACTTATTATAGAATAGTAATTTTTTTTTAGTTATTTAGATACAAATTACTATACAATACTCATATTTAGATATATTTTACTGCATCTTGTCTGAATGGTTCCGTCCATATTGAGGTAAGAATTCAATATTATTTTTATGACGGGCCTTGTGTGATTAGCGATTGTCGCGCTTGAGAAGACCCAGCGAAACAAACTCAGCTGGTTCATCTACTACTACCGGTTTCAAAACGCTCCGATTGAGACGGTTCGGCGATACATACAAAAGTGCGCATGTACACGAGATTTGGTAATTTTAAAGCAACTATTTATTAGGTGAACACAATATATAATCAGTCGGTTGTCTGTATAATTTATTTTTTATTAATTTTTTTTTTTTTTTCAACTTTATGTACACACTGATAGGATAAAGGAAAGAAAGAATAAAAAACAAGAAAAGACATTGCACAAAGGTACTACTTATTTCTAAAGAAATCTGTTCCAGTAGACCTGCAAGAGGAGATTTTGGAAGAGAGGAAGATATGAGTGTGTAGGATGATATACATACATACGAACCAAAATACACATATACATAAATACATACATAATTTAAAATAATAAACTACATAAAATACATATATCTAAGGCAAAGAGGAAAGGTAGTGTTCTTTTAACCTTTTTTTTAATTATGGAGATGGTATTACTATTACGTATGTTAGGCGGAAGAGAGTTCCACAGCCTTACCGCCTGAACAGTGAAGGATTTGGAGAAGAAATCAGTTTTATGGGATGGGAACTTCAGAATACTTTTTAGGTGTGACCTACATTGGGCGTTGGGAGAATGTTTAAAGGAGAAACGGTCCTGTAGGTAAGAGGGATATGCGGGATTGTGTAGGATATTGAAAAGGAGACATAATATTCGAGTATTCCTGCGAAGGCGGATTGGGAGCCACTTGAGATTGTTGCGGAATTCTGAGACATGGTCGTACTTTCGGAGATAAAAAATGAAACGTATACATAATTTTTGCAAGCGCTCAAGTTTGTTTAATAGCTCTTCAGTAGCATCCAGATAGCAGGCATCAGCATAGTCCAGAATGGGCTGGATTAGAGTTTGAGCAAGAGTTATTTTGGTTTCAAAGGGCAAAAAGTACTGGAGGCACCTAAGTGAGTGAAAGGTAAAATAGACCTTTTTGCTGACTTCATTAATGTGAGCATTCCAGGATAAGTTCCGATCAATAATAACCCCGAGGTTCTTAGCCGTGTCCGAGTACGCAATATGCACATTGTCTAGTAGAACAGGAGGAAAAGAGCCTACATCAAAACCAGCACGCATTTGCCTACTGCCAATAATCATAGCCTGTGACTTGATGGGATTTAATTGAAGACCGAACGATCTAGCCCAGTGACTGATGGCACTCAGGTCTTGATTCATAGCAGCAATGGCTGTTCTAGCTTCATTTAATGTAAACTGGCGGTATAACTGCATGTCGTCTGCAAAGAGATGAAAATTAGAGGAAATAACTCGTGTAGCAAAGTTGATGAAGATGGAAAAAAGTAATGGAGATAACACGCCACTCTGGGGTACCCGTGGTAAGATTGCACCAGTCTGAGTAAGAGTCTTTATAGCAAACACGCTGCGAGCGTCCCCGAAGATATGTATCGAACCAGGCCACTGACTCCGAGGAGAAATTAAGAGATTTAAGAATTTCGAGAAGAATATCGAAGTCCACGGAGTTAAAGGCACTGCTAAAGTCAAGGAGCACCAAGACTGTGAGAGATTTATTCTCCATGGCCCAACGGATATCGTCAGTGACCTTTAGGAGCGCTGTCACGGTGCTGTGACCTGGTCGAAAGCCAGATTGAAAGGGATTTAGAAGATTATTCTGCAATAAGTAACTAGATAGCTGACGGTGAACTATATGCTCCAGAACTTTTGAGAGGAAAGGGAGGATAGAAATCGGGCGAAATTGTGACAAAAGAGTAGGATTGGAAACTTTAGGCAACGGGATGATATGAGCTTTCTTCCAAGCACATGGGAAGCAACAGGAGTATAAAGAAAAGTTAAAAATATGAGTAAGGTTAGGGATTAAATTATTACTAGCGGGTTTAAAGTTACATGCCTTATTCGGCTATATAACCTATATTACTGCAAAGCTACATTAATATATGTATGTTTGGCAGTTTTTGCGTGAAAGAGTAACTAACATCCATACAACCATACTCACAAACTTTCCCATTTACAATATTAGTAGGATTTTAGATTTATAGATCTTTTGGTACAGAAAAGAAAAACAGTAACACAATATTATTATACATTTTGTTTATTAAGTTTTGTAAACTAAATTGTAAGAAAACTTTTAATTGGCCATAACTGTAGTGCCAATTAGGAAATAATGATTTTTGATACAATAGATTCCTTCATAACGGTACAATAGATGATCTCCTAACAAGTAGGCAACAAACCAAAAACCAGCCACAAGACCAAAGTTCGAGACAAAGAAGCTCAGAACCAAATTACAAGGCCAGATCGAGAACGATAACAGAAGTTATACCGTCTCCACCAGTATTGCCAGATACACTGTAATTACAGCAGATTTGCCGTATTTTGACGCCGTTTATTGGACACTGCATTTTCATAATTAAAGTTTATGGAAACACCGTATTTTTTGCAACAGGAAGCAAAGTTTTACGTTACAATGAACACGATTTTTGTAAAATATCGTAAATTATGAACGCGACTGACACATACAGCAGAGAGTAGGATATTCCTCTTATCGACCGTATTATAGAGTTAAGTATTATTCATCTAAATGTATATAATATTTTAGTTTTAATATTATTGAAGTTTATTTTAAATTGTATTGTACATATTGGCATCATGGGGGGCAACTGTGTTAACCCTTAAACTGACCATGGGCTAAATAGGAGCACATCAATTCCAACCTTAGCACTTTGGAATAAGGTCCATAAACAGTGTAAAAAAGATATAGCAAAGCCTGGCTAAGGATTAATTTTCTGCTAACTGACAAGATGTTAAAATCTTTTAACCATGAAATGTATAAGAAAGAAGTGGTAATCGGACTGTATGACAGTGATAGTGATTCACATTCATTTCCATAAAACACTGTATTTTTCTTGTCATCATGTCAGCCAAAGTACATCTACTGCTGGACAAAAGCCTCCCCTAATAATTGGGGGATATGCCACGCTTGGCAGACGGGTTGGTGCTCGCAATTTGATAGTCATAGTTCACAGAAAAACGCTGCTACCCGTTCTCTGGTAGGTATTCCTTCGGTCGATTTCTGCGCCCCCCACGGGATGAGATGGGGTGATGATATATTATGCCGTCACCACAGCAGAACAAAATGTATAATATTATTTTTATTGTAAACTCTGTAATTTAACCAGGACATCACGGTATTTTGACACTGTAGTCTGGTAACACTGTCTCCAAAACTGAATAATGCTTTGTAATGTTAGCTAATTATGTTATACCGTTCATTAATATTTGTTCGTAAGTACCTATATTTCTTGTGGAGGAAGTAACCGTCTGAATTATATCCGCTTAAGGCATGCTTTGCTTCATTGGAGGAAAGAGAAATGTGTTGACGGCTCATTGGCAAGTTCTAAGTATTCAAAGACGGAAGTCTAAATGTATCGGCTACGTATGTACTTTAACTTGCACGGTAAATACTTTACTCAGTGGCGAATTCTACAACTAAAGTAGATACGAAAGAGTATTACACTTTTATTAACGTCAAAAGATAACAAATGTGTAAGTATTGTGTATGCGTTAAAGTGACAACATTTTAATTATACAATTTTTTTTATTTATTTACTTATACAAATATATTTTCAAAAGTTTGAACATATGTCCCACAAAACCGTGTAATCGGTTTGACTGTAGAATCGAGTCTCTGTACAGCATCTATTTTTCTTATAACAAAAAATAACTTACTACTACTATAAATATTTACGTTACATTAAATTAAATGTAATAAGTATTTTTTTAACTTAAATTTTAATTTTAATATCAACGTGTATCATCATGCCTTATGACGTACACTGTTGGACAAAGGCCTCCCTAAAAAAATTCGACAATACACTTGTGTCCATATTTGGAGGGATATGCCATAATCGCCTCGTTTGGCAGACGGGTTGGCGATCGCAGTATGATTGTCATAGTACACAGAGAGATGCTGCTGCCCATTCTCTTGGAGTTATACCCAGATGTGAGAAACAGTGATGAGGTAGTGATATTCTATATAACCGACAAATTCTAAGCTTTTTAGTTGTAGATGCCATAAATGCTATATAATAAAATCAATAAATACGTCTACATTTATCCCAAAAATTACTACGACAGTAAAAGAATCATATTGGAATGGATACTAACGCTTACCTACAATGACACCGAAACACTTCTGAAACCTTGACACAATGACATACAAATACACACCCGCACTCTTGCATACACACCTGCATACTCACTCACATACACACCAGCACACTCACACACACCCAGTCACATCTACAGGCTATACTTTCATTCATATACTCACAGACAGTTACACACACTAATACACATATTTAAGTTAATTTTAGTAGTTTTAGCATTAAAAATTATACTCTTTGCTTTTGTATAACATGTCTGGCTATGGAAGAGCGAACTCTCCTAATACAGGCACTATCTGCCTAAAAGGATGATTCAATCACAAATATTGTTTTAAACCTAAACTTGCTCATACCAATAAACTTATTATTATTATAAATTACTATGGACAGTTTCTTCGGTTTCCTAGCTAGCTTCCTGTTTCATGCATCTTTCGTCAGTGGGGGGATTATTATTGGTTTTTCAAGACTGTGTACCTATAAGAAACTTGGAGTGTGCCGATAATTTCAGGATATTACCGGTATCTAGTACGTATTAATATGTGTTAAGGTGATTAAACTTACCCAGTAATTATAGTAAATTACTGCACATACATTATTTAACCTTATGCGGCGATGTGCGGCGTCTAAGATCAGGAAACTTCGTTACATGGACCATTCGTCACAGAGTATTAGATTTATTATAGTTCCCAAATGAGAAGTAGTGCATACTAACAAGGCATTCTAGATCATAACTAGATCTTAGTTAGATAGATGGCTTTTTCGGGTTTGATATTTTCGGCGTTCGATAATCATTCTGCATATATCTATAATATTTACAATTTATTATGCGTGAGTTATTTTATGGACAAATTATTCGTATTTAAATTTTATGTATTATTATTAATTAATTGTATTTCGAATTTAAGATATGCTGTTGGTCAACGGAAAGAGGAAGCTTTTGTCTATTACGCTGATATAAAAAAAACATACTATAAATGTACTTATTTCATATTCATTGCTTCCATTATGTTATTTATATTTATTTTTATGTAATTTATACTTATATGGTGACTGTTTCAGTGTACGCTCTTTCCTCAATGCTTTTTTCCTTAAAGTAACATGTTTACAATAAATTGCATGATTCACTATAATAATGTAGTGCCCGCCATATTAACTGCTCGTTTTCGCGCTGAATAGACGCATCTGTAAATACGTTCCTTCAAACTTCTTTCTCTATTTTAGGAGCTGTTTTCGAGAGCGCAGAAGTATAAGAAACGTACATTAGTGAGAGAACTACGGATATTTGTAAGATTAGTGAATTTAGTTGTGAGGGGCAATTTGGCGAATGAAGTCGAAAGTGACGAAGTATATGCCCTCGGGCGGGCAGAAGGAAACTTACACGTTGCTTTCAGCGAGGAGACGTTACATGAAGAAGATAATGTACGTATAAATTAACACATTTTACATGTATTATAATTGAAACTGACGTTAGTCTAGACCCGTTACGGTATCCACTATGTTGTCTCCAACATTGTGGAAACTGTTCTTATTCCTGCTAGGTTTTAGTCACAAATTTAATTGAAGCCAATAAAGCATTAAATTAAATAAAGTCCAATATTACTACTACTATACTGGTACATTTTCAGTATGTTTGCTCCAACATAGTGATAACTGTTATTTTTCCTGCTAGGTTTTCGTCATTAATTTATTTAAACCAAATAAGGCATTGAATTAAATGCGTATGTACAATGAATGGACTTTCCCTTTAAATTGGACTTTATTTAATTCAATGCCTTATTGGGTTCAATCAAATTAATGTAGGGCCAATTTAATAGATCACATTTGACACTTCATCAAAATTCAACAACGTAACCTTAACCGGCAGGCATAGAATATTATTTATTTTTTCGTAGTTAGAACTGCACATTTGCTTAATGTTTTTCCAATTGCGATTTATCTTTATTGTGTTAAATACCAAATAAGGTCATTTAACAATTCACTTTACTAGTAACTGACAGATGTCAAACGTGATCTATTAAATTATCCCCACTATATTGACTAAAACCTAGCAGGAATACTAATACCTAAAAAGTAAGTATACCATCAATAAAAACTGGATTCGTGCTGAGCTAGGTGACGGACGGAAGGCGAACAAACAAATGTCTTAATATTAATTATAATTAAACATGGTTACTTTATATTCATTTATTTAAGTTAACTTTACACAATTTATCCTCCGATATTCCCCTTTTTTAGGAAAAATCACATTGTGAACAAAAACTTTAAACGTTACTAAACGTAAATTGTGGCGTAGTAATTTCAATGAAATATGATGTTCAATAAATTCCGCGACCATTATGAGGCACGGCCGCACAGTGACACTAATGTTGTTCAACAAGTACTGTAGGCTCCCGTTATTACGATACTCCATCATGATTGATGCTCCGTTCTCTACCGTATCGATGGGAGCTCTGCTGAACTGTATGAGGTCATTTTTACATTCTTTTAGAATTGTTGAAAATTATGTTACACTAGATATGCCCCGCAGTTTTACCCGCGTTAAACTTTATAAATTATAGCCTATGTGTTAATCCAGGGTGTCAGCTAACTCCATACCAAATATTTAAATCTCTCCAGCCGTTTGGGCGTGAAGAAGTAACAAGCATACACACTCACACAGTCACACACTCACAAACTTTCGCATTTATAATATTAGTAGGATTATTTGAAAAAAAATTTAAAAGGATAAGGTTTGAAAGAGTCTCTAAATTAAAATTTGAAGTCTATTGTTAATTATATATTTGATTTGTTCTTTTATTTAAAGGTAGCTAACCTTTAAATAAAAGAACAAATAAAATATATAATTAACAATAGACTTAGATTGATTTTATATTATTAATCGCGGATGTTATGTCTCTAAATATGATGATGATGCAAACAATTCCTGGCCCACTACAGGGCAAGCGCGTCCTCTCACATTAAACAGCCTAGTGCGGTTCGGCAGACTTTACATGCCATTACGAACATTTTTAGAGAACTCTCAAAGTCTCCGAGTTGGTTTACGAGTCATGAAATCGCTGATAGCCGATTGCATCATTGGGATAGAATACAATCAATTGTTCCACTAGGCTGTAGTAACTAGCCTAGTGGAGCAATTCATTGTACTACTAGGCTGCAGTAACTAGCCTAGTGGAACATTTGATTGTTCCACTAGGTTGTAGTAACTAGCCTAGTGGAACAATTGATTGTACTACTAGGCTGTAGTAACTAGTGGAACAGTTGATTGTACAACTAGGTTGTACTACTAATCGTGCGGGATTTGTGTTGTTGACTTTACAAGACGCAGTTTATATGCTTGCGATGAGAAACGATTGTATTATATCCTTATGCTTTAGAATACAATCGTTTCTTATCAAAAGGATATGTCAACAAATCCCACACAATTAGTGGTTCAATCAATTGTTCCACTAGGCTAGTTACCACACTTACGTTTAGTTATACTGTGTTCCGCCGCATGCGTAGTTTAGTCAATGCCTTGGCATAGCATATTATCCTTCATAATGTAATGTAAGTAGATTTTAAGTAGGTAATTGAACTATTAATTTATAAAATAACCACAGAATTAGTTCGGTAAACGACCTCTGGGTAACAAACCAGGAAAACAATTGTTGCTAGAATTTATAATTATGTCAGTAAATGAATATCTAACCACAATTGTATTAAAGGCGTCTGACACATCTAAACGAATACGTATTATAAATGTAAAACCAACTCTGTCTGGAAAAATATAAGACTTAACCCGGGAAGGACTGCCCATTCCCCATGTGGGATTAGAAGTACTAATCCCACATGGGGAATGGGCACAGTTCTCCATCTCCGATACAACATATCCACACGGCATAAACTGCAGGCGAGAAGCTTGTGTAATATTCTATGACAAACATACGTAAACATGAGTGATATGCAGCTCCATCAGGTGTTGTCAAGCTTTATACTTGGTAGTCACTGCATTAGGTATTTCTGGTCCTTTGGGCTATAGATAAAAAAAATTCGTAACTAAATTATGATTAATGGTCAATTTTAAATAATATTAGTATATTTTAAATTACAATAAAGCATTTCGTCTACATACTGTAAAAGGTCTAGCTAGCATGGTAGCCCAGGCTCGAGACGTACTAATCATAGTATGAGGTTAAAGAATTTTATTACTCAATAAGAAATTACAAATTTCACTTACTTGAGAACATAACATACATAATTTGAGTTTGAGTTTGACAAACAAACTTTAAATTTACGGAATTTAAAATCACTGTTAAACATTATAATTACAATATATGCGGTTATATATTGTAATTATAATGTTTAACAGTGATTTTAAATTCCGTAAATTTAAAGTTTTAAATAGATCTATTATTTGTCAACCGACTTACTTATTCTAGTCATTTTATTCTCGCAGAATGAAGGATTCCTTAGATTTTAATAAACCCTTAATCGGACAGCCTAATTTTGAACTCTACTATGTTGTAATAAGAGCTAAAACCAATGAATTATATACATACTCTATGACTTGGGTTGCCATTATAGTTGAGAACTGATACGAGACTTATTAGTGGCAAATTAATAAAAACTGAACATAAGGGTAGTAACGGCTTATTATAATAAAAACAAGATCAAACATTACGTGCCACGGCGATGAAACATGCGTGCATGGCAATGAAACAAGCGTCGACGGCAATGAAAGAACTGTGTGGAAAACAACAACAACCGCGCGTTTGCGCGTCTCTCGCCCGCCGTCGGCTTCGAACCTTTAATAAGTATATATTGAAATGTTTATAAATGGGACAAAACCGGGACAGGTAACAATACGGGACGTGATACTTAAATACGGCTACAGACCCGTATATACGGGACGTATGACAACCCTAGCTGTGACTGATTAAGGGTTATACCTGTATGTAGTTTACACTCACAAGTTACCATAGTCAGAAGCTAAACTCACATTAAGCTAACAACACTCATTGGCCCGTTCTTGAGAACCTATATTCCTTAAAAGGCTTATAAGGTTTTTCTGAGGAGGACGGGTCAATCAGCAATTAAGTTCAAATCCGCTCTTACATAACTGTAGAGTGAAGACACATGTATGTACCAGTTTTATAAATATCGATAGTATAACTTTATCGTTATAGTAGTGTCAGAATTTCAAGCAGCTTTGTAGGCCTTTGACATTTATTATCCACAATTGTTTAATTACTTGCTTACTGGAACGCTTAGAAATTAAACCACTTTGACGGTCACCCATCTATAACTGACTTACTAAGAGCTTAACTTGGCCGGTGGCGCACGGACCGCATCTTGACAGAATTGACCATTATTCGAGTAAATTATTATCTGAATATTTCTTCGTATAAAATAATAATGCATTCACGAATAAACTATTTAGGTACGGATGTATTCCAACAAAGAAATTATTCAATTTATTTGATATTTTATCATATTTTCTTGAGAGTCATTTAAATTTTATTTGATACCTATCTTATCACTATTCCTTTATCCATAAACACAAACGAAACTAACGAATAAAATGTATTCGTCATTCGAATAAATTTTCGTTAAATAATTAAAGTTACGTATTATTGAATAACTCAGATACATAATGCTAATTCTGGTACGTGGGTGATGGGTACCTGGGCACTTGGTCAGTCTGTAGAGAGGCGTTCATAGAAACGTAATTTTATAAATAGTTCGGATAGTGATTAAATTTTATAAATAGTTCGGATAGTGATTAAATTTTATAAATAGTTCGGATAGTGATTAAAAAAATAGAATTAGCGCAAGGAAAACTAGAATGGTTTAACTTTTTCTGTCTACTGTCAGGTTCTAATTTCGAAATTACTGAGCGGATTTGAAATGCTAGACAATAATTTTAAATGTTTCGTTAAACCCTGCATAATTAACTGTGACATTAATCTTGACCTTCCAATTACAGCTGTCAGCTAAATAGGATTATTAACTCCTAGCTTCGTTGCAAAATAAATAAATATTCAATGAAGTTGATTGTCTCTCAAGGAACTGTACGTTTGTCTTGGATTATCTGAGGAACTTTGGCTCATTCATATTTTCATTTCATGTTATATATTACCTACGGATATATCGATGATAAATTAAAAAAAAAATGCAAATGATTTCATATTAATTGTTTAGGCAATTTCAAAGGTTGTCGTGGGTTCATCATTTTTTTTTTACTAAGAAATTACCAAAAAATCACACAGCCCTCCTGATAGTAAGCGGTTACCATAGCTTGTGTGACACTAGTGAAATCTCTCAAAGAAGAAGAATTTGTAAAGTTCCTACGGAGTGGCATAGTCCTAGAAGCCTAAAACTCCTTAAATAAGGAAGAAAAAAAAAAGAATTTGTAACAATGATTTTTGCGGCCGGTTGAGTAAGAGCGTAATAAAGCGCGAGCACATCAAGCTACCCCAATCCGTCAAATTTCCCCAATTGAAAGTGAACCTTATACTTTTGTGATAAAGTTGAAAATCTATAAAAGAAATTTGACAGATTGGGGTGTAGCTGGATGCGCTGCAGTCTGTATCATTACTGGCGATGTCAGGAAAGTTAGGACCACACTCTTGTTTCACGTCGTTTTTTTATGCTTCTCCTAAATTGCTCTTAATCAGAAAAATCCCAAACTAAACATCCTCTTAAAATTATAATCGTAGGTTTTTTTTCTACCCGGATGGGTTTTGTTATAACTGTTCGTTTCTCCATTTACCCCAAACAAACAAATCCACTTTAAAGCTGTAGATAGACGTAAACCGTCAATTTGCAATGTGGTGAAGACGCGTGCGCATCAAAATGGCATCTAGAATAACGGCGTACGCGCACCTGCGGTTACGTGCGCCGATTATAGCCGATAATACCCGATTATACACATAATACGTGGTGTTAGAAGTATTTTGATTATACCTTTAAAAGTAATTCCGGATAAAACGCGTCCACGTGCCTATTATTAACATCTTTTTTATTCTATTATTTTTTCTAACGCGCAAGTAATATGAGATTAATAGAAGGCGCGCCATTTAGAGCGAATAATGAATATTAAGCTTAATTATAGGTATTATAGAGTTGATTTAGTGTTGGGGTGGTACAGCCAGGAATATAATGAGTTTTAGATACTAATGTGTTATTGCCGGCTAATATGGGCCTAACGAAATTGTAGTGGTGGTCGTATTTCAATCATGGCTGCCAGTTTTAACGTAGACTTATCATTACTTATCAAATGTTTATACAAATGCAGATGCACTCTCCATTCTCTCACTTACTTTCTTATCGTATGGGCAGTGGTTACCCCAGTGTCAGAGTTGTTCAATCCCAGTAAGTCATGACATGGCTTAACGACTAACCTGGCTACAACCGGGACCAACGGCTTAACAGTGAGACGCTCAGAAATGTAAACACATTGGCGGTCACCCATCTATTAACTGACCGCGAGCGTAGTTGCTTTACCTCGTCGATCACTTACGGACCGGTGAGAGCAGCTAGCTATCAGCGCCTTAACCCCTGTATAGTTTTATGCCGTTTGGCAATCGATCAATAAAGCCCATTGGTTTTATTAAGCAGTTTTAATAGATGTCAGTTCTATATATGTCCTGTTCCTTTCATAAGAGCTATATTAGAGGGAGATAGCATGACAAAAAAAATTGTTTAGTGGTGTCAACGACATAATCGCTATAAGTCGAGTTTCAATGACTGTACTGCCGAGGAGTCGTCGACTATCCACATAAAAGCCAACACTATTCTCAATAAAAAAGAAATACTTTCAAGTGTATACAATAAAATGAACAGTTTATTATCATAGCTATAATCCATTTTACAAACACGAGTAAATTCTAATACGCATAATTTCATTAGGTATTCCGAGAAATGTAAATTTAATTCAATTTTAAATCGATAGTGTTCAACAGCCTGTATAATTTTCATACTTTAGTGTAAACACTATTCAGTTTTGTCTATTATTTAAATTAAGTGAACTCAGTAGAGTGTTAGGTACAAAATTTTACTGTTTATACTCGGTAAATTGTTTGGCTAAACACTTTTTCTAAACTTTCTTTTGTTCACGTAGACTAATAAAACCACTTGTAAATAGTCAGAACATGTTTATAATTATAGTAATATAGTTAAGTATACATCATTATTTCTAGGTACAATTAGATATTTTAGCTAGCTAGACATCTTATTGGTCGAGGGTCTCTCGACCACCGAGACCCCGAAATAAATCTAAATTTTTTCACATACATTTATAGATACATTGCGGGAATCGAAACCGAAACCTCCAGGCAAGGGCCAGACCGTCCACAGAGAAAAAATTACATGACATTGGATAATACAAAAGTAATCAAATAATTTGCTTGTATTAGCTATTAAAAATCCTGTCCAACATCAGAAGGGCAAGTGGCAAGTCGTGGCTATTTTTCAAAAAATCTTATCTTACTCGCCGACAGGTTTAAGAATGTTGGAAGTCCTTTTATTTATTTTAAATGGCGAGTTGAAAGCACTATGATAAATAAGACATAAGTATAGAAATGCTGTAATTTTACCCTTAATAAAAACGAGGAGTGTTAGTTTTAAGCATACGTCTGTGTTTCTGTGTCGGTTTTAGGGTGTGAGGCTAGTTTAATTGATATGGTTCTTAGATGTAGTTTCCATGTAAATCAGTTGAGGCGCTCGAAATCATAGCTCGCTAGAAGGGGAAAGCGACACGACAGAAGACCGATCCTACGCGTAGATTAAGAACCGACCGGATAAAATTTAAATCTATACATACATAGACTCACGTCTGTTTCCCAAAGGGGTAGGCAGAGACAACGGATTTCCATTTGTCACTTCTTTGCACACCTCTTTTGCCTCGTTTACTGTAATTATATTCTTGATCCATGCTCGCCGGTTTAGGGTACTTCTGTCCTGGCCTTCCTTGAGAACGTCTCCGATTTGGTCAAAGACATTCAATCTATATTTAAATTAAAACTTTTTATCTATTTTACAATTTGTGTGTGTTTTCATTTAATATTATATAGTTCGTACGCAAAAGGTACGCATGTTTCGTCAAAGTGGCAAGAAATTTATAGGATGAAACGAGACGGGAAAGTGTAGGAAATATTTCCAGAGATGCACTAAGGATCAAAGTGGAAATGTGTGCCCCAGATAACTCGTACATTTTGTACGAGGCTCTCTTTAATCTTTGTCGAGCTTAACCCGGAATGAAACAGAATTCGGAAACTGCTTGGCCTTTTGCTTATTAACCCCCGACGGGTAATAAAATGTGGTCCTCACGGGACGTCCGGCAGATGTATTGAAATATATTTAAAGACCACCAATAAATATCCTATTAATAAGTAAAACGAATAAAAACATCTTGGTTATAAAAATACTACTGAACCGATTTAAATTAAATTTGGTACACAGTTGGTCTAGAGCCCGAGAAAGCAGTGAAGAGAGAGATGTGTGGAAGTATGCTTATTTTAAGCGCTAGAAGCTTGAAACTTATTTTTAAGGCTGTAAATTCGATATAAATAAATATGACATTTAAAGAATAACATAGGGAATAGGGGATGTAAGTTTGTATGGAAATATGTAAGGTTTACTATGACTGCACGTGCACGTGTGGCGCAGCGGCTAAGACAGTTGCCTCTTCGTCTTGTGGGTTCGAGTCCCGCGCCGGACAACTATTTGTGTGACCCATTAATAGTTGTTCTGAGTCTGGATGTAATTTGTGGCCGTCTATTATATGTTTGTTACGTAACCCGCGACAGGGATTACATTAATTAGTGCGGGCGTTGTCTTTAAAAAAACAAAAAAGGTTTACTAAGTACGTGAATGTTTTATAACCTTGAGACAAGAGACAAAATATTAGAGATATTCTGTTTTAACATCTACGGAGTCAATACAAAATGTGCTTACGATGTCGCGGGCACAGCTAATTTCCTATATTTTTACGTTCTTTCTCCACACTTCCTGGCCTTAAAGTTACGTATCACCCTTTTTTAGAGGCGGTGGTGGGTGAACGTTACCGATATCTTAATAAACTTATCACATAACTAGATATTCTAAGTGACGTTAATTAAATATTTAGAAGAGATTCAAAAACAAGCGAATATAAAAAAATATACTTACAGCAAATTAAACAGAATTTGTCTATAGGATATGTAAAATGACTGAATATGACTAGTCACAATTGTCATAAACCTTAAATGACCGGTCATTTACTGTCAAATGCAGTCATTTGACTCAAATATTATTTTCTATTCTCGACTACCACTCAATTATTTATTTATTTAGGTATCCAATTTATATGCAAGTTTAAATGAAGCAACGTTTTATTTTCTATTATATCATGAGAGGCGATGCGACGTTGCCATTTTGTCTTAAATGCACGCATGATTAGTAATGTAAAATGATTAACACTATATAAGAATACTATAAATCATAAAAAAACACTTTTTTGTTTCAATTTAGAAGTTGTAGACTTTTATTAACGACAAAACTTAGTCTAAAAGTCTAAAATATTACTACAATCAAATTGACTGAAAATGACCATTTTTGACAGTTAATGACCATTTTTTACCAATTTGACCGTAGATGACGTCAGTCTAATTCAGTCACTTTAGTCATTTTCAACACTAATAGGTAGTACCTATGAAACATTTCTGCGACTCCTGATAGTAGATATGGGTACTTCTATATCACGGCATATCCAAGTAAGTGTCGATAAACTGCATAGCTTATTGACTTACTCGAGGTAATGTTTCAATAAACTGCTAACCTGAGAGGAACCTATTCTGGAAACGCGCGATATAATGTATCGGCCCATAACTTGTATTCACACCAAAGTATGGAACATTAATGTGTTTGTCCCTCCTGTCCAGTCTCCTGCTCCTTACAGGAGTTGTATAAGGTTTAAACCAAAGCGATAATCGTTGATCAATTAAAATTTATTCTGACCATCGACAAGATAAGAATAAACTTCTATTCATGTTCAAAATTTAATCAAATCGTTATTATACTATGGCAAATGTATGGTTATGGTTACTTATTGGTGTATTGTAAAAAGTTTCTATAAATGTCATCAAAGTAACGCTGTTTAACCACTTCGAATATACCTGTGTATAGTTGTGGACGTCTTGAATGAAATAGTAGCTCTGATTCTCTTAATTATTACTCAAAAGTTCACTTTGTTACTCTTAATATAGTTACTGATATTTGGACTTGAGATTTCGGTAAGCTATTAGCTACAAAATTTGAATTCTCCCAATGTAGTTACATATACATATAAATCCGTAGTTATGTATCAGTAAACACTAAATTGTAATATTCGATACTAGGTGTGCCCCGCGGTATTACCCGCGTTAAATTATAGCCTATGTGTTATTCGGATATATGTATAACTGAGATATAAGTTATATTACTAAAGTTTCATTAAAATCCGTTCTGTAGTTCTTGCGTGAAAGAGTAACAAACATCCATACATCTATAAGTACTCGCTAACTGTCGCATCTATAATATTAGTAGGATTAGTAGAATAGAGCGCTTTGAGAATTACCAACAAAATTGCACGAAGTTGAAACTTAACCCAATAGTGCGCCAAAGTTTGCACACAACGAGGAAGCTAGGACCGGTTCGCATTTAGACCTAGTTTTGACAAAGTTTATTAATAGGTTCCCCGCTTACTGTTTCTGTGTTTTGTTTGCCTTCACTTCAATTTTCCTATATTAAGTTTCATTGCCTCGTCACTACACTATATTTACAATCTATTGAGCTGGGAAAATACCTTAAGTTTTTTTTTTTTTTTTTTTTAAAGCGTACTAGTTAAATTAATCCCTGTATCGCGGGTTACTTTACAAACATATAATAGACGGACACAAAGTTCATCCAGACTTTTACTTATCGCATGAGCAGTGGTTACCCAGGTGTCAGAGTTGTTCAAGCCTCCCAGGTAGGCCTAATGATTACAACCGGGACCGACAGCTTAACGTGCCCTCCGAAGCACGGAGATGGTCAGAAATTAAACCACTGTGGCTGTCACCCATCTATAGACTGACGGACCGGTCAGAGCATCTAGCTATGAGCGCCTCAATCCAGACTCTGAACTATTTATGGGTCATATAAGTAGCTGTCCTGCGCGGGAATCGGACGAAACAAAAAGTGGTGAGCAAGAAATTACCATTTATAAACTGCATCACTAGAAATATCAGGAAAGGGTGACATCTAAAACGCGTGGTGCAGCGGTTACAAGACAGTCGTTAACCGCTGCGCCACGCGTTTTAGATGTCACCCTTTCCTGATATTTCTAGTGATGCAGTTTATAAATGGTAATTTCAATCAATCAACCAATCGAGTTAGACCTCTCAGTGAAGTTGAAGCGCTGCGATTGGTCGTTGTCTTGATATTGTCATAATAGGGAGTTGTAAGGTTTCTAAAGGGTCGGCAAAGCGCTAATTATGCCCCTGGTGCACGCGTTCATAGGCTACAGTGACCACTTCCCATCAGGTGGGCCGTATGCTTGTTTTCCAACTAAGTTCTCTAATTTCCGAGTAAATGATAATTATTATAATTTTCGTCGTTTTAAGCACAGTACTCTGAACTCTAGATGCTAAGCTATAAGTACATCATTAAAGTATGAGCTCGCTGCTTAAATCACTATTTGCACCGATTTGAACCCAAGACTTCATTATCGCGGTTGAACACGCGATCGCTAAGCCAACGAGGCATTAAATATAATAGTCACAGAGCCAATGGAATGATTTAAATTAGCTTCCTTTAACGTCAGTTTGAGAGATACAGTAACGAAGTTCATTGTTGGATAATTGACTGCAAGCTGCTATTATACTCTGTACATTCAATACATATTTAAGCTATAGTATTACGAGTCACGAGGCAGAATAATTTAATAAATATATATTTAGTTAAAGTAAAGTAGTTCAAGTATTCGTTATACTTATTTTTTATATACTATACTATTTAAATTGTTCTAATTTGAATTTAAAGTTATAAATATATCCTTTATCAGTCTTATTTTTACCCCGACATAGATAATCGCGAACGGCGTTCAAATAGATGAAAATCATTCGTTCTATTCGAGCACATGTGACGTCATAAATGGTCTGGAGTAGATTTTCAACGTTGAAGCCGATTGAATGGTCGTTGCCAATTAGGCGTTAGTGCAAATCTTTTGCACGACTTTTATATAGTTTACATTTTTAATTTATATTGCCGATCTTGGTTCAAAAAGAAAATTGTCTTTTCTGCCTATCCAATACCCTTAAATACAGCTTTATTTATCAGAAAGCTAAATTCGTCAAAATTGTATTTAGCTACGTTTCGTGAAAATTTTGCAGGAGGTACATATGTATTTTTCTAGTTGGGACTCTTTTGGACAGGTAGATTAATGAACTTCGTGTTGTTTTGGCGTCTTAAGCCAAAGGAGAAGAAGAAGTAAACTTTATTGCAATAATGTATTCGAATGCTCAGAATATATACAATTATTTACAGGAATTTCTATATTGTAATAAAAATTAATACGTTTTAAGATATCCTAATGGCGACCAGGACGTTACATAGGATTTTTCCAGGATTAAGCAAATAGTAGGTATTTCGGTATTTGTTGGCATTGTGAAAGGAAACTTTTTTGTACCGTGTTTACTATTATACTTTTAATAATATATAGCCTTGTACACGTAACAATTTATAACATGAAATATAAAAGCGGTGTAAAGCTTTTTTATGCTCTTGCTTGAATAGAAAATCATTGCCTTTTGTCATGGACAAAAATAGATATTTTCTGACGCAAACGAGCTGTTAGCTCATTATTATCTTGAGACATATCAAAGATAAAAGCAAATTTTATGTATCCACTTATCGTGTTATGATAGTTTTAATTTAACAGGTCTGCAGGTGTGGTCTTAATAGAATTACCATATTTTAGTTGTTTCTAATCAAGACTTCTGTTTCTATAATTATTTAAATATTGATTTATATCTTGTGTTCATAATGACATGGAAAAGTTTGTGTTATTTTTAAATGTTTATCTTATTTTTAACATAACAGTCGTAAACCCTCGGCATCTATTTGTAATATACCTTTCAGAGTTCCTTGCCAAAATGGTAAAAACCACGAGGCGGTCATAACCAGATGCTCTCACCGGTCCGTAAGTGATTGGCGAGGTTACGCAACTAGGTTCGCGGTCAGTCCATAGATGGGTGACCGCCAAATTTCTGAGCGTCTCCGTGTTTCGGTGGGCACGTTAAGCTGGCGATCTGGATTGTAGCCACTAGGCAACAGTCGTTAAGCCATATCGGAGGGCTACTGCGCAGCTTGAACAACTCTGACACTAGGGTAACCACTGCCCACACGACAAGGAAGTACCGATCAATCAATGATCTTGATTACTGCAACTACTGTACTTACATCTGTTTCGGTAGGCACATTAAGCCGTCGGTCCCGGTTGTAGCCATTAGGCAACACTTGTTAAGCCATATCAAAGGCCTAATGGACAGCTCGAAGAACTATGACACTATGGTAACCACTGCCCACACGATAAGTAAGTAAGTATGGTAAAAATTTGCTATGAGCATAACAATGCACAACTACTACAATACTGCAATATTAAGTGCTGATATTCACTGGAATATCAGCACTTAATATTGCAGTATTGTAGGATTCCAGGAACCATTTCCTACAAATTATCTGATATATGACTAGACATCTCTAAAATTTTCCAGCCCATTTTCCGGACGCTGTATACATCAGGGGAGTACTCTTTGTTGTGATTCACACGTTCGCCAGACACTTTTTAAAAGGCTTTTGTCGGGCTTTCAAGTGTTACTGCCATAGGTGTACAGTGTGTTATGGGGATATATACGTTTTAGTGCTGCATAAAAATTGTTCGTTACGTGAACGTTGAAAAATCTGATATCAATTTTTCAGACACTTTTATAATGAATTGTATAAATTTAATTGCGGGTGGGGTAAACTATGATTTAATAAATATTCAAAAATGAATTATTTAAAGCGCCATCTGTTGGAATTGTTCGATCTAAGTATTGGCACTTTGGCCGTTGTAAGCCGTGTAGGTTTCGGTAAGATCGCGTTAAAAGCGTATTAAATGCGATACGAAATATCGAATGGATTGTATAAATTCAATCTCAGAACCACGGTGTGGTGGCGGAGCAATTAACGCACATGGGGGCGCATACCGCAACCCACGACCACGGGTCGTAGGTTCGTTTCCCACCCGCACTCGAATTTATACAATTCATTTTAAAGGTGTCTGAAAAATTGTTTTCAATATAGCATGTTTAAAATGCTTAAAATAATAAATGAAATAATATAATAAAATCTATGATTTTATAAATATTCAAAAATTATATCCTTTTAATTTTAGTTCCTATTTGCAAGTGTTTATTTCAGTGTTATTACTCCTTGTGGCCTTCAATTTTGAGACGATTTAAATAAGTTTAACTTAACGGTTAAAAAACCGAACATAATAACAATAAAAATACTCTTTTGCATAGAAAATACATTAAATGTTTCCTAGAAAATGAGCTGTAACTTTGAAATGACTGGAATCAATGACATGCTTACCTGTAAGATGGACAGTTACTACATAAGTACTACATTATTAGTGTAATTTCTGCCCCAGCGGCCGTCAGTTCTAAGTTATCACAACTAATACTGAGGCTGACCCTTCAGTTTGGCACTTCTTCGGGCTATGTCGGTTACTTTAGTTCGCCTGCTGATTTCAATATGTCTTATGCGATCGCTTAGGGATAATCCGAACATAGCCCTCTCCATTGCTATTTGAGTGACCTCAAAGCCTTCTTATGAGTCATAGTTATTTTTTTATACTAGCCAATAATAGTGTCCCTCTGCTGACTGCTGAGCAAAGGCCTCCCGCTTGGTTTTCCAGATTTCCCTGTCTTTTCCATTTTAAGGCCAGTCGTTATAGTTATTTATTACTTAATATTATTTTCCTAATACGGGTGTAACCTTCTCACCACATAAAAATAACTTCACTGTATTTGAATGGGAAATATTGTATTGTCTTCAATTAGTAATCCTTTAATTGACCACATCCGCTTCTCGTGGCAATTCTTACTTTTAATGTTCACATCCTCATCCCGGAATTTCAATTAACCACTATCGTGCCATTCGTTTGATCACTGATCATAAAAGAACAAGAAAAACGCGAGAAATCGATTCTCATACGTAATTCGTTCCAATATCGCACGCCGGCTGTTCTGTTCATAACAACGCTAATTGCTCGTAGACACCAACTGATTTATCAATATTAATTTTCTGTTCAAATCGATTATGGATTATCGAATAATCGACTGGTCGGCGTTGACATCTCTTGTGTAATATTAATTTATTATCTTCCTGCATCGTGATTACCCTAACTAAAGCCAGACTTATTCAAGCCACCCAGTAAGCCTCAGGTAGATATGGTCTGTAGTCTAATGATTATTACCAGGTACAACGGCTCTACCTATAGAAATTAAACAACTTAACCGGTCACCCATCTATTGACTGACCGCGTGTTTATTTATGTGTTTATCCTCGCCGATCACTTAGTGACTTGTGAAAGAACCTTCCTTTGAGCAACTCAATCTTTAAAATTTTCCATTTTTGATTCTGATTACTTCCTTGAGATTGAAAAATGGTCTTTATAACTAAATATTTAAGGTCCCCCATTATTACTACACATGTGTCACTGAATCTATAATAAATATGACTATCTATAATAAATAATAATATCCTGTGACATTATTCACACACGGCCATCAGATCCCAAACAAAGCAGAGCTTGGACTATGTAATGTAAACCAGATAACTGATATTTTACAAATACTACATTTCTTTTGTAAATACATACTTATATAGATAATTACACCCAGACTCAATACAAACAGACATGTAATAAATATCTGTCCTGGGTGGGGATCGAACCACGACCTGCTGCGAAACAGGCTAGCATTTACCAATCACGCCAACCGGCCCTCAAATCAATCGCCAATCTATGCCTCAAATGGTTCGAAATTAAAAGTAAATTAACATTTAACAGCTTTTCGATATCCTTCGAACATTCCATTTATCAATTCAGGTATCTAGACACTCCAATAAGGCATGTATGTTACCTGACTATGATCTGTTGATCTCATCTTTGACGATATCCTGTGAAGCATTAGTCAATGTTATGTCAATGCTATATTTGTAGAACACCTAATATTTTTTTGCACTAATGGCTTGTTAAGTTACACATATCAATAACTAGATGCTCTAACAGGTCCGTAGTGAACGGCGAGGTTAAGCAACTAGGCTCGCGGTCAGTCCATAGATGGGTGACCACTAGAGTGCTTAATTTCTGAGCGTCTCCGTGGTTCGGAGGGCACGTTAAGCTGTCGGTTAACAGTCGTTAAGCCATGTCAGAGGCCTACTGCGCGGTTTGAACAACTCTGGCACTAGGGTCCCAAGCAGCAAAATGTGGTCTAGTAATTGTCCTGGAACCACCATTTCATAGGACTATAACGGAATAGTAAGCAATTATAACCACGGAAAAGGGCCCAATTTATAGGCGTATTTTAGCTAATTAAATATCTATAGTAGACTTGGTGAATACCATTTTGACCAATAACGGCCATATAGTTGGACTATGTAAAACTATTTTCTCCCGCGTAGCCAACTATCAGCGCTTAATGGAACCAATCACGCCAATAGTAATCTTATAGTTAGACCACGTAGAACTATTTGCTCTCGCAAAGCTAACTATGAGCGCTAAATGGAACCAAACACGACAATAACGTACACAGTGAATATCTTACAAGCTCATACAAAGTGATGTGAATTGGTGAATGTTGCTATGCACATTTGTAAAGATTAATTAATATTGATAAAGGTAAGTTATTATATTTTTATAATAAATATTATCTAGAATAAGAGTAGGGTGTTAGTTAACAATAAGTGAAGCCGTGTTTGAATGTGCATGGCGCAGGTATATTTTCGGTGAAGTGTAATAAGTTTTTTGACAAAATTTTTAAGCGCCCCTCGAAATTCACGTTTTCATTAAGTTGAATTTTAAAATAATGTTGGTTTCAGTAAGACATACAACGAAAAGTCGCCATCTTGACAAACTTGGTCTTCCCAAATACATTAACAAACCGTTATAGGCGTACTTTGTTTAAAAATGGTAAATATCAGAACTATTGCTTGGCCATATTGTTTGGAATTAGAGTTCCGCAAATATTGTAATGTTACTTTATGTTGTTTTTAGGTACCGATGTCTTATTTTCATATTTTTGTTTAGGTGTCAGGTGTGAAAATGGTAATGTTTCTGGACGTCGATAGCTTTATAACTAAAAGGGATTTTCGAGCTTTAAAAATTGTTTGAAATATTTTCTACTTCTATTTTTGTGCTTTCCCTTGCTAACTTGGTTTATTATTTCACAGAATCGTGATCAAGACCAAATTAGTGAGATGCCAACGGTCTCTCGAGAAGATACTCGTTCAAATACTACAAGATCACTTCATTTACAACAAAACTCGGCTACTATTCAATCCGGTTCAGCAATTTTACCTGTCTCTTCTTTTGTCGCGCAAAACCCTCAACTTGTCATAACAGAAGCAGAAGAAACACTGTCAGATGTCAGTTTAAATGCTCAAAATTGCGTTCTTTACAACACGGATAACCAAATACAGCCTGTCGAGGTTGGTCAAATTCCACAACTTCAACATGAAGTAAAGTCAATCAAAGAAGACATTATAACCATCATACCAAATCAAAATGCACTTTATGAAATACAAACTAACATGTGCTGAGTGCTGTGTCGAAGAGAGATTCAGAATGAATTAAACTCGTACATTAAGACGTAGATGTAGACATGTTATAAGAGATCTAAGAGAACTTGAAGAATTTGAAACAAATACATTTATTCAAAATTTCTAATAAAAAATTGAATGCCGCATGTCGTATTGTATTCTACAGCCCATTTTCTAAGATCGCTATGTAGTTGAAAATTGGAATAGTTTTCAATATCGCATTCATCTTCTTGTACAGGTTCCTCACTAACACAATCTTCCAAGTGTACATTTAAAATTGCTTTTATCGATTAAACGTTTTTTCGTGCAGAATCATTAAAATAAACATTTTGTCTTAAATTTTCACAATAACAATTTTGTACGGAACCTTCTCATATTTCTACGATTCAACAAAATCAAAATATCCGTACTGAGACTATAACCGAATTTGCAAGACCATTATAAACCAATGTTTTCTTGTTCAGGACACCACGGATATAGTTTTGGATACTAAGTATATTATATTAAACCTTTATAAGCGTGTTAAGATTATAACGATATTGGTATATACCACTATATAACCGCTCCATTTTACTGATAATTGTTCTGTAAAGTAAATTTATAAACCCTTATAAAACCAAGTAATAAATGCAAATAGTATCCAGAGTGTTTAGTTCTGTTTATCACTCTTATTGGTGTACTTTACTTATAGTGGTTCTATAATGTTTCTTGTTAGTAGTTATAAGCATAGCTTACCAGTTTATCTGCTCTTGAGTGCGTTTACACCCTCGCGATACTTTTATAGGTCACCCAAGCTTATATTTGACTTTTAATTTCGGCCTATAAGTAATTATAAGTTAATGTATAGGAGGAGATATACTATAAGGCCCAACTAACTCCATGCTTGCTATTATAAGCGATGCAGCAAAAACTAGAACCCTTAAGAGAACATTAAAAGTGCTGGAGTCCTATAACGTCTGCACTATAGGATAATTTTGCTGCTTGGGGTACTACCCATACGATAAGTAAGTACCGATCAATCAATGATCTTGATTACTGTACACTAGAGGTCGCAAGTGTCAAGTTTCAGTTAGGTCATGCGCAATCACGTGTGACTGATATTGATCTAGTAACTGAATCTTCCGTGATTCGTTGCATAGTACATGGTTCTTACACTATTGACTGCATGTGTGGCGCATCGGCTAAGACAATCGCCTCGCCGTCGTTCCCGGGTTCTATACCATAAATAGTTGTTCTGAGTCTGGATGTAATTTGTGTCCGTCTATTATGTGTTTGTAAAGTAGGTACCTGGTGACACCGAGATTAGACTAGCTAATGCGGGCGTTGTCTTTTTGAAAAAAGAAAAAAGAGATAGAAAGAACTATTTAAGAGAGGTAGGACACAGCGTTCTTTCGCTCGAAGAGCAGCCCGACTGGGGAAGTACCTCCACCTTACAGAAGACATTCCTTAATAATAATATTAATAATTTAATGTTGTGTTTCTAAGTGTGAGTAAGGTCGCCAGAGCTCATCGGGGTGGGGGGGTAGGGTCAGCAACACTTGTTTGCTGACTCTTAAAGGCCGGCAACGCACCCGCGACTCCTCTGGTGTTGCGAGTGTCCATGGGCGGCGGTGATCACTTACCATCAGGTGACCCTTTGCTCGTTTGTCGACCTCGGATATAAAAAAAAATATTATGTTATGTCTTCTAGTATTATGATGTCATTGTGTGTATTTTAGTGCTTAAACTGACGTCATTAGATGAGTGTATCTTGAAATTGAACTGGGACTTGCCGCTAATGACTCAGTGTTTATGAAGACTTCAAAAGACGCTTACTGTCTAGAGGCGAAGCTTTGCTTAATAATTGATAAGTATTTTATTTTCGTTTCGTTTAAACTCATATAGATTCTTGTGCCAAACACCACCTTTACCCAAAACCTTGTGCCAAACATCACGCTAATATTATAAAGGCGAAAGTTTGTGAGTGTTTGTTACTCTTTAACGCAAATTTTTTTAACGCAAAGATTTTGATGAAACTTTGTAGTAATATAGCTTATATCCGGGGCGCACATAGGCTATTTATAACTAACGCGGGTGAAACCACGGGGCACAGTTAGTTTACAATATGGAGGGACGTGAATGACTAAGAGAGAAAAAATACGTGTGATCACACTAATATTAGAAAGGTGAAACTTTGTGAGTGTGTATGTTTGTTACTTCTTCACGTCTAAACGGCTGTAGTGGTTTTAATAAAATTGGTATGGAGTTATATGACAACACATAGGCTACTAATTTATAACGATTAATGCGGGTACCACAGCGGGCACAGCTAGTTGGTGAGGGTGTACGTTTGTTACTTCTTCACGCAAAAACTACTGAACGGACTTTGATGAAATTTTTAGTAATAGAGCTTTATATTATATATAATTATAAAAAATATATAATTTTTAAAGTTTAACGCGGGTGTTGTGTTGTGAATTTGGGCATCCGCGCGATGTGTATTTCTTACACGCGTAAGAATATGCTCCTACTCTATAACGTGGTCCTTAGCTAAACATTTAAATTATCAAGTTGACGGGCCTGGTGGCGTGGTTGGCAAATGCTTGCTTTTCACGCCGGAGGTCGTGGTTTCGATTCCCACCCAGGACAGATATTTGTGTGCATGAACATGTCTGTTTGTCCTGTGTCTGGGTGTAATTATCTATATAAGTATGTATTTACAAAAGAAAAGTAGTATATATAGTATATCAGTAATCTGGTTACTATAGTACAAGCTCTGCTTAGTTTGGGATCAGATGTCCGTGTGTAAATAATGTCCCAGGATATTATTATTATTTGTAATTCCACATCAGAGTAACTAAGTTACAAGTACTTACAACTTGTTACAACTAAGCTACATATCTAACTTGTTTTATATTTTGCTTCGGGCGTCTCATCGACATTTACGACGTGAACGACATCATAAGCTTGGTTCAAGATCAGTAGGTCAAGACATCCTTTCAGTTCTTACATTACTAAGTATAGGTATAGTAAGTATTGTAAGTCTTACAATCTTACGGTTTTATGATTCCTTGACCTATATACCGTTAGGATGCCTCTGTCCAGCTGTGGACGTCTTTCGGCTGATATAATAAATATGAATGTATACATTTTTTTCGATATCTAAGATAGAGTTAAACAATAAATTATCCAGAATTTAAATACCTATATCGTAGAATAACGTACACGTCCAAATTCCCGATTGCTATTAACAACAAGAGCTTTATAGTTATGTTTTGAACAGTTGTACTAAATATACTTGTAAATATCGTCGTGTATGCTATCCGTGGAAACCTGTAATTGGCTTTATGTTTCCTATTATAGCAGTAATATTTTTTATGTATAACTGTTGGTTTTCCAATAAATAAACTAAGAGTAACAAAAGGACGGACTAATTGCAATGGGGATTCTTTTTTAATCAATTACATTACTGCTAGGCGTCCCAGTAGGTAACTCAAAATTTTGAATGCACGTGTGGCGCAGTGTTTTAAGACCCCCGTAGGACCACTATTTAAGTGACCCATAAGTTGTTGTTCTGAGTCTGGGTGTACTTATATAGGTATTCTTATTCCCGCGACACAGGTATTCATTTACCTAACGGAGTGTTATAATATATTTAACTACGGATGAACATAACAATGTCGATTAATCTTCCTGATAAAAAAAATGCGCATTGCAATCAGTTCTTCCGTTTGACAATCGTAGTTCTAATAGAATACTATTCGTAAAAGGGAATTAGTGCCACACAATTGACAAATCCATTTGAATCTAATGTCTAACAGTTTGTAGTTGAAAGTAGATTGGTCAACTGTGTATTTGTACCCAATTGGTGTTATATTTGTAGTTACTGTTCATATCATAATGTGAACTATTTGCCTAATATTAGATCAGTGATTCACATGGACATCGGAAGTTACTAGCAGTTGCTATATTGATATCTTAACATGCCAACATCGCATTTGTTATTGATATATGGTAGTTAGATTATTTTGCATACAACGTTGAACAAGGTTGGCAACGCATCGATGACCTCAAGGTCGACGTTGACAACACAGTTTCTGACTTCTGTTGACTATTCAATGGTCCTGCATAATTAATCCTTTACAGCATTTACCCAAGACCTTGACAAGGAAACTCCTGAAAGGCTGTTACTTAATTACACAATATGTTTTAACAAGTCTGTTATTAAACTGCATTTAATTGCTTAAAATCCAATCGTTTTAGATAAAGAAAAACAACGCCATGGAAATTTGATCTATGTTTTTTTTTTTTAATCTAACGCCCGCACTATGGAATTTACTCCCAGTGTCGCGGGGTACTTTACTAACATATAATAGACGGACAAATTACATCCAGACTCAGAACAACTATTTATGGGTCACACAAATAGTGGTCCAGAGTGGGACTCAAACCCGCAACACGAAGCGACAAGGTGTCTTAGCCACTGCGCCACACGTGCAGTCAATTTCTAACGTAACTTCAATAAATTTAAATGTGCTTACGTTTGTGAGCATTATATACGGGGTGCCAAAAATTGTTTCGTGTTTTACAAACTAATTTTGATTAATTAGATAAATTTCATGGATCAATAATAGTACTATTATTGATCGAAGGTAGATGGCGTTTCTGAAGTAACCGATAATTAAGACGATATTAAACGAACAAAAATGATGGGTACTTTTATCACTTCCATACGCCTCTGAGTAAATTATGGCTTCCGTTGATGTGAGGTGTCTGCACAGTGCTGGTTTTTGCATTAAAATGTATGTCGACGTGTCACAGTTCCTGTTAAGGCTTCTCAAACTGGTTATTAATCTTATAAAATGACGGTATTTTACCAAAATCAATCGGTTAGATACAGCCAGCCCATCCAGCTATCCCAATCTGTCAAATTTCTTTTATAATTTTTCAACTTTATCCCAAACGCATAAGGTTCACTTTCAATTTGGGAAATTTGATAGAATGCTGTAGCTTGATGTGCCGGCGCCTGTACTCTGACCATAAAGATGTTTATTGATTAGTTGATTTCCGCTGAAACTTGATCGAGTTTCATTGATATAAAGGATGCCAGATATAAAGTTTACGACCGAATATTAAAAGGGTGTTAATGGCAGTGCAAAGTCATTATGAATATATATTATAATTTTATTACTATTAATCTAATAGGTTCTGGTGTTTTCGAACTTCTGCTTCTATAACACGGGCCTCTATTCTAGAGGCCTACTGGACGACTTGAACAACTCTGACGCCAGGGTAAACCACTGCCCATGCCATTAGATACGAGTATAATGGATGACTCCTTGGCATCGCTCTACTCGTCTCCTAAAATTTGACAGTCGTCACATGAAGTTCTTTCCCTTACTGAGTTCCAATTAAATAAAAATGGTTTCTTATTCTGGTAGTATTTAAAAAGCGCTTGTAAATAGTCCGAACATGTTTTAGTAACATTGATAATTATGCATAATTATTTCTAGGTACATTTTGATATGGAACCATTTAGAATTGACACTCAATTTATAATAGTAATAATTAAAATACTTACATAGCTTATTTCAGTTTTCATTTTATTTATTTTTTGTAATTTAAATACTTTTAAGTGGCGATATTTAAAGTTTCTTTTACTACATCGTGTTTGAAGGGTTCTGTCTATATAAAGATTCAATATTATTATTATGGTAGACTGTAGTCCGCCCCAACTGAGAAGACCCAACGAAACAAACCTAATGGGCTCCTTTACTACCGGCTTAAACACGGCCTAGTTGAGACGGTCTGGCCAAATATACTCGGGCATATACACATGGGATCCAGTCGACTTAAATAAATTATTTAGCAGGAGAACACAACATTTAATTTCAAGATTTAATTAAACGAAGGTAATTTTTATAAGGCTTGTTCTTCATCTGTTTTAAAGATTCATATAAAGCATTATCAAGATAAATTACTCAATATCAGCTGCCTCTCTAACACGTGTCTACGCGGCGTCTATCTCTCCACACGATACTCTATTAAAAATTTAAAACACGATTTAAAAAACCTGCCCGATGATTGGTAAGAGTATTCAAGTTCGCCAGCTTTGGTTCTTTATTACTTTTGAAGATCTGTATCAGTGTACAGAATTATTGTATTATTATTTCAAGGAGTATTTTTTCTTGAGATAGACACGTGTTGAATCTTATATACATTTACTAATGTTTACTTCGTCCTCACTTTGTCCTCATTAGGGCATTGCCATCATTACTTCGCGTGGGTCTTGTATGAAAGACAAGTTTGTATTAAAACTAATTGAAAGTACTATCGTTTTCATACAGCATTATTTTTTTATTTATATAAAGATACAAAATTTTAATTACTCAAGTTATGAACTTAAATTCTGAATTGTCGTTTGGAGATGGCACAATACTGTCTAGTGATTTTTTTTTAAATTATTTGCATACTGTTTGATAAATTAATGGAGACAGTTAATTTATGTCAAGGTGTGAGGTGCTCAAGCAGCCTCTGTCATGGCTTAACAACTGTTATGCAGCTTTAGCTAGGATCGTCGGCGTAACGTAACGTCGCGTCCGATGCACGTATACATTGTAATTAAACGGAGACGGTCACCGTAGCCTAGTTGGTAGTGCTCCTGCCTACGAAGCTGGTGGTCCTGGGTTCGAATCCCGGTAAGTGCAAATATTTGTGTGATGAACACGAATACTTGTTTCTGAGTCATGGATGTTTTCTATGTATTTAAGTATTTATCTATCAATATAAGTATGTATATCGTCGCCTGGTACCCATAGTACAAGCTTTGCTTAGTTTGGGGCTAGGATGATCTGTGTGGCATTGTCCCTAGATATTCTATTATTATTATTATAAAAAACCACTTAGGTCGACCTATCTTTATACTGTACACGCGTTTAAACACGAGGGAACTGGTTAGACGGTGAGGACAGCTGGCAATATATAGCAACCTTCAATCTTCAATATTCAATATTATCCAAAGAATCACGCTGTACGCCTTTGCCGTCTATCCATCCAATGATTAACTGTTTATTTCTTTCTTGAAAATTTAGTGGTAATGGGTTAGTTCATTATTGGTGCAGAAAAAGCCTAAATTTAATTCGTGCCAAGGATGCAAATCCCAATCAATGATGTATCTATCTATATACTTAACTAGCTGTGCCCCGCGGTTTTACCCGCGTTAAACTTTATAAATTATCACTTATCCTATCCTATCCCCTGTAGGTGATAGCGTGATAATATTATGTAGCATATATGTTGACCAGACCTCTTGGTAATATTCATGCAAAATTTGAAGTACCTAAATCCATGTAGTACTTTTGGAGTTTAGCCCGGACATACAGACAAACAGACAAAAATTTTAAAAACTAAATTTTTGGCTTCGATGTCGGTTGTAGATCACGCCCCAAGTAACCTTTTAAAAAAATATTCTATGTACAGTTTTGACTTTCCTACGATTTTATTATATGTATACTTATAGATGAAGTAAATGCCTTTAACCCTTAAACTGGCAATAGGTAAGTTTCCACGTGACTGTTTTTGATTCTTATTACAAACTCAGAGAGTTCAAAATATTGTGGCTACTATATTGCCACTACCAGAAGACGGGTTCACCCGCTTTCTTGTATAGCACTGCTTAAGGGACAGCAGACAAGTGATAGGTGATGACTATACTTACAACACTGTACTTACCTGAAGCCCCAAGCATAATATCTGGTTGAGGAAGTTCTGGTATCATTGTAGCGTTTTTTTAAAGGCGTAACGATTGTATTTTTTTGTTTGATCAGGATCCGAAGACCGCAAACTGAACTTTCAGCCAGTAAGTTGTTGAAAGTTCGCATTGACGAACCTACGGTTACGGCTAGGTATGTATCTCTATGTCGATTGTAAATAACCCACGCCTTACTAACTGCTTTAGTAGCCCATACGCTCCAAGCGATGAGACACGGGTGTGCTTTCAAGAAGGAATGCGTGGGCACACGTGTCATAAAGAAAAGTGCGCCGCGCCTATGACACCGAATCAAGAGCGGGTGGATTATCGTTCATACAGCAAATGAATTTTCGAGATTTTGGTAGAGATGCAGCCATAGACTCGGTGTGTTTTTCTGTGATCCCATTGGACGAACGCTGAAGGGACATATTGAGTTTTGTCGCAATGCTAACTACGCTGTTTGTAAAATATTCAATATGTAGGTACTAATTTGCTAATTCGTATGTATGGGAAAATTGAGTATGCATGGTCACATTATTGTCCTCAAATATGACTAAAGGTTTATTTTCTAACTATTAGTGGTCATTTATGGACGCTTGTTGAACAGCATGCTATTTAACTCCATTTTTTTTTAATTCCCTTCCTTTTTTTTGTGAAATATGAAGTGGAAGCGAAATTTTTTAATTATTACATTAAATACTCAAATATTCTCGGAAGAAAGTAGTGTCTACACCATGTCAATGGACACACTTGATGTACACAAACAGTCCTTACTGCCTACGTGATAAAGACACTTCTATTGGCAAAGTGTATCCACCGATATGGCGTCTAGTATACCAACCAAGTTAGTCATGCTACCAAAACCGTAGGTAAGTAAGTACAGACGCCAGCACATCAAACTTCCCCAATCTGTCAAATGTCCCTAATTGAAAGTGAACCTTATGCCTTTGTGATAAAGTTGAAAATCTATAAAAAGTTTGACAAAGTGGGTTAGCTGGATGTGCTGGCGTCCGTACATATAACTTGTTATTAATTTTAAACAAGATGCTTCCGGGAAACAATAAGACATACAAACAATTACTCACACGGAGGTACCCATACAAGTCATACACGTACCAGATGTAACAATACAATTAACTTGATTTATATAACGGAAATGACATATTGCTTATTTCACGGTCTCGGCCATTCTTTGCTCTCACAGCCGAGTTACACGCTTGAGAAGCTTTCTTTAAACGGGACTATACAGCTCGGCTATTATAATTAATGTTTATTTTTAATTGATTTGTTATTATCGCTATTGGAAGAAGACATAAATACCTTAAAATAAAAAAAAAAACATTGAATTTATAAAATGCATTGAACCTCCTCTTAATACTGTCCGGTTTATAAATAATTATAAAAAATGAAAATAGTTTTTAAATTGAGAACGGGACGCATAAGAAATTGAATCTGTTTTCAAACGAATTCAAAATTCAGAATGAATTATAAAACTATATACATTAATTTCTAAATTGCTTTATCAATGACTGAGAAACCGTGACCGCAATCGTGAAATATTCATTAAAAAAAAGTCGAATTGATAACCTCCTTCTTTTGAAGTCGGTTAAAAGATTGAAGTATATGTTAATTAAATGCATTCGTGTCCTTAGTAAAAAAATGTGTCAACTAAAATACATTATCAGTATAACAAATTATTAATCACATTTCTTAACTTTAATCCACCAACCACCAAATAATCTAATAACAATTGAACGATCTCTATAAAACGAACGTCTCAATACTCAAACGTTGACGAACGAACTGATACTAGGATTTTTTTCTTTTTATAGATATATTCCAAAATCACTTTTGACCCGACCCGGGATTTGAACCCAGGACCTCGTTATCTGCGGTTGAACACGCTACCGCTAGAACAACGAGGCTTTATAATAGTTAATAAATCGAAAATTCGCAACTAGAAAAGTAGATTGGGTTACTTTCGAACTGCGAGCGTAGAACGCACCAGCCAGGCGAACGAAGTGGTTGATCAATTGATATTCTATTATTTTGCATTCCATTTGGCATAGAAAACCCCTGTAATCTCTCTAATAATTATATCGTTCTTTCTTGGTTAAATACCTTTGACTTTTATCGAAAAAATTAATAAAAGACACCCCCCTACGAGAGCTTTCAAAATTATGAAAAAGAACAAGCTCTAAGCTTTTGGATATTTATGTTCAAATGGGTTCCCAGGTCAACATACAGGCAACAAAACATCCGAGATAACACTGTTATTGAAAATTGGTTCTTATACTATAGAAGACAAAATTGTTAATTCTACCATAGATGTGATTCTCATTTTTTATTTATATGAAACGACAGACCTGCAACGGCTGAGCACAAAATATTCCCAACTGAATACAATTGCTGTTTGCGAACACGTGTTTCCATGAGATGAATCATATGGACAGGAATATGTACGTTATGCTTCCCATACTTTATTGGGTTTATGTTGTAGCCCATTTACTTAGCCAAAGTCCGTAGTTCTGAAATAATTTTATGCATTTTTAGGGTACGTACAGGAACCTTAAGCCTTATAAAATAATTACCTATACATTATGTAAATACAAAGAATCAAAAAGTACCCACAGATTCGCAGTTCATTGGTGCCAAATATCGGACATAATCGGGAGGCGTCCATTGCTGGACAGAGGCCTCTCCCAAAGAACTATGTTCATTAATTTGGGGGGATATACAATTATCGCCACGTATTTCAAATAGGTCGGTAATCGCAGAATGGTGGGTCGTAGTATACTAGAGATACGCTGCTGCCCGTGCTGTGGTAGATATTCTCACGGGACTACTTTTACTTCCCGTCATCACCGTCACCATACAACAGTAAAACGAATCACGAATAAATTCCTACTAAGATGTTTTAAAATTTTATACTGGTTACTTTTGGCAGTTGTCCCGCTAAATCTCGTCAAAAACAATCAATTACAGTGTTATAAAAGAAAAGTAGAGGTAAGTAGGTACGTAGCTATTAAATTTTAACAGTAACGTTAATTTAAAAATAACAAACATTTTGTCAGTTGGCAACATCTGTCAATCAAAAATTTAAATTGTATGTCAGTCAACAATAGGTCCCTTCAACGCGGAGAAAATTAGTCTAAGTCGAAAAACAAACAGTCCTTGATTAAGTTGCCGAACACCGGTTTAGCATCAATTGAATGCAGAGGGGATTTAATTTGGAAAACCATTATCTCTGGTCATAACGCGAGGGCGACGGAGCCACGAAGGGCGCAAAGAATGGTCAGTTAATTGTCGCATAAATCACAGACTTGAACCATTATTACATGCACAGAGTTGCCGTTGTCGGACAACAGATGGGGTCAACGTCGCGTGCACTTTTTGTTCACCTATATTATTTTGATAGCAATAAATTGTGCATAACCGGTTCACTCAAAAATGTTAAGTTTTGCTGTCATCGTATATTACGGTCCATTGAATTTTTTTTAATTTGGTCTGGTCTCGTGCCGTTAAATGACTGTAATCAGAAGACTATTCAATTTGAATAACATTTAGATAACTAAATATGAATAATAAAATTAACTAAGTAATATGTTTAGGGATGAGTACCTATTCTTGCAGCTGCGGAAAGTAATGTTGTTATATTTTATAGGACCATTAATATCGCTCGTCTCCTTTACGTCTTACGAATAAAATATATTTTAAGATGATGGATATAAATGAAAATGTTATTGAACATCGTCGCAACACAATGAAATCTAATTTAATAAATTTCTTATTCACGAAAGCAAAGAGATAGCAGCGTTGCCAGTATAGCGATTTATGATACCTTCCCGTCACGCATCAAGCAAAGTTATTCAGTAAAGGAAAAAAAGGAAGATCTTTGCATAACTTTATCCAAGGTCGAAAGTAACGAAGTCTATTGTGATGAGTCTGTTATTGGCTTTATAGCACTCTTATAGCATTTAAACCCTTAAAAACGTCGCATAAAAATTTTATAGGATGGCATTGATTGATGGGTGGAACCTGAAATACTATGAAAGGAAAAGACTTTGAAATTGGATTCATGTCTTCGTTTTATTGCATTTTATTCGTAAAGGTAATTTAAGAGTTGATAAATTAAAAGAATGTGGTGCAGAAAAGTAATAGGTAAATTTTCGACTAACTCAGTTTTTCGGCCCATGACTGTTTTGGCCCATGAGGCGAAATACAGATTATATTTTTGTTCAGTGTTTCATCCCATTTATTTTATTTTAACGAATTCTTAGGTTTTTAGTACGGTCGGCAACGCAATCTTAAGTTGTTAAATTAAACAAAAAATCTTTTATTTAAAATAAAATCAAGTATTTAATAACTAATTACTGACTAAATTAAAATAAAATAACTGTTTGATATATATTATATATGCGAGTTAATGCGAGACAAATTTTCCATTAATGTTTTAGATCTTCTTACCGAAGATCTAAAACATAGGTATTATTAATTATTATTTATTTTAATTAGTGTTCATATTTATACAACATTGTTTACGCGACTAACCTTTACCAAGTTACATAGATGGTGGTCACGGACTGATCTTGAAACGTCAGGAACTCGCATTAAATATATTAATATGATATTGATATATGCAATGTGAGTATAGCGTCATGTGTCAGTAAGAAGGCGACTGAGCGAGGAGTTTTCAATAATTATCTTAATATTTAACTTTTTACACAATTATTTTGATTAACTAGATGACGACGGTTCTGTGTGTGTATTAGTCCTCATAACAGCCTATCACCATGTAAAATACAAGATATAAAAAAACCGAATATAAAAAGCACAAGAAGACGAAAAAGCAAGCCCAGAGTTTCTTTGTGGCTTTCTTCTCCGGGTCGTCCACGTAGGTAGTTAGAGAAAGCCGGAGGTTAGCTAGGATAGGCTCCTCGGCGGCGAGGATCGCGTTGGCCCCTTAATACGTGATCGGTGATCTCGTGCAAGTGATCAAACCCTCATTTAGAATTCCGTCTTTTTACTTCAGCGGCTCCTGGAGTTATGGCCCGAACCCCATAAGGATGCCATCAGGTATATTAAATTAAGCTACTGGTTGAGAGGCTTCTGGGCTAGCCAACTGCGGATGGCCTTCAATTCTTTAATTGTAATGTAGTAGTACCTACTAAATTAAAAAATAATAGCTTAGTACTTGTTATTTGTTATTTATTTAAGGATTTTAATATTAAGACCGCACGAACGGACTAATTAAATTTTATTATTTCAATACCTATTCGAGTATGGATGCATTGTGAGCTTAACAAGTACAACTGTATGTTAATACCCAAGTGCTGAATAAATTTCATTATTTCATTTCATTTTAACGTAGGCGTTATAATTTTACCTTTTGTTAATTAAATTTAATAAGTAACTAAGTTTTAACTTATTTTAGTGTAAGTAATTTATTTATGTACTAACTGGTAATATTTCTTGTCCATATTCTTCAACTAGACGCTTAAATGTGAAGTCCTGTGATTGGCTGTGTGTTGCTTATAATAAGTATATCTTTAGCTGTTACCGTTGGTTTTCGAAATAAATAGAATAACAATAAAGGATAGTCGCGTTAATCCTGTAAATAATGCAAAGGTTGATATGTGGCCGTGTGTACTGTCCTTTAGACAGTACACACGGCCACATATCAAGCTACACATTTCCATTATAAGCTGACCTGTCATTATATGGAAATCCTATACAACACGAGATCAGCTTATACTGGAAATGTATAGCTTGATATGTAGCCTATTCATATTTTTGTTTAAAAATTAATTGTTATAATAGCTAGGGCTGTATAGTGTGTTGAGGTGGGTCCTAAGGGAGTTATTATTGGAACGAAGTTCCTTATCGCGCGTTGTGAAAGGGGGCTAGACGGAAAAAATTCTTACGAAAAGTTGTCACGACACTTTTTGCAGCTGTGCGGCGTGCGCATGTTTCTCTGTCTGTCTCTCTCTCTCTCTCTCTTATAGAAAGCAAGCCAGATATTTTCATTTCTATTTCGCATTGAACAGTGTGGTGTCGCGACGATTATTTATGTTGAGTGTATACAGGTTTTTTGTATATAATAAATAATAAGAAATAACTTCGTTCCATCCGGGTGTCCCTTGACACCTCTCAAGTTTTATATTATTAGAGCGGACCTTGTGTGTATAGCGATGGACGGTTTGTTACTACTACCAAATCTTACGGGGCCCAACTGAAACATCATAGCTATGACAGGAAAATATGCCATAATATCGCTACGCGGCGCTACCATACATCTGCCGTGCAAATGCTGAAGTGCCGTTATAAATTAAAATGTGTCATGGTAAATGCTACTCTATGAAACCGTCTTAAAATTACATTTGCTTTAATAGCTGCTGATCTGTTCCGGCCTTCTAGCGATTGCACGACAGAGCTGGTTACCCAAATATCGATAACAGGTGTCAGTTAAAAAAATATGGGAAAATTAAAACACAACAAGTACTTTTCTATCTAATTGACATTAGGTACCTGCATTCTGATCCAAAGGTTGCTGGTTTGATCTTTGCACAAGACAAATATTTATATTCTGTAACATGTCTATTTGTCTGGTTCGATCGATGTTGATGGTTTCTGTGTATTGTATGAATATATTATTTACAAAAAGAAAGACTTAAATAAGAATTTATATTCGTTGTCTAGTAGCCATAGTACAAGCGTTACTTGATTTAGGCTAGATGGCGCTGTGTGATGAAAATTAAAACACAATAAGTAGGTACTTTTCTATCTAATTGACATTACCTGCATTCTGATCCAAAGGTTGCTGGTTTGATCTATGCACAAGACAAATATTTATGTTCTGTAACATGTCTATTTGTCTGATATTGATGGTTTCTGTGTATTGTATGAATATATTATTTACAAAAAGAAATACTTAAATAAGAATTTATATTCGTTGTCTAGTAGCCATAGTACAAGCGTTACTTGATTTAGGCTAGATGGCGCTGTGTGATGAAAATTAAAACACAATAAGCACTTTTCTATCTAATTGACATTACCTGCATTCTGATCCAAAGGTTGCTGGTTTGATCTTTGCACAAGACAAATATTTATGTTCTGTAACATGTCTATTTGTCTGGTATTGATGGTTTCTGTGTATTGTATGAATATATTATTTACAAAAAGAAATACTTAAATAAGAATTTATATTCGTTGTCTAGTAGCCATAGTACAAGCGTTACTTGATTTAGGCTAGATGGCGCTGTGTAATGCGTCGGATATTTATTTATTATTTCAACAAAATGTACGCAACTCTCTTTAATTATTTGTTTTTTTATACTGTACAATGAATGTAGAAAATAACAAATTCCACCTGCAAACTTTATGTTACTACTGTAATAAAACCTGACCTGCCTAGGTGATTGTTCTGTGCCCTGGAAGACCTATAATTTAATATTCACCTTTCTTGGTAAACAAAGTTACTAGGTAAGTCGTAACACCGGTTGCCAGGCAACTATTGTAACACATTTAGCCACTGCGGTAGAATGCATTAAGGAAAAGTGCCAGTACAAATATGAATATTTTTTGCTAACACTTCTTTCCTTGAATAATTTCCTAGTATATACAAGAACACTTTTGGCTGGTAAAACATTCTGACAGTACATTACGCTGGGGAATAAAGTGACTCGGCGTGCCTCAGTTGGCAGTAAATCTGCCTTCTGATGTACAGGTTGTGGGTTCGATCCTCGCACAAGACAATAATTTTTGTTCACGACTATGACCATTTTTTTGTCTTAATCTGGGTGTTTTCTGTGTATTGTAATTATATATTTGCACGAAAAAGTATATAGATGGCGTTCTGTAATATGCCCAGGATATTGATTTATTATTTATAAGTGTTAAAAGTTAACAATATCCATCACGCTCCGTAAGATAATGAGAATTGAGAACCTATTTGCTTAGGTAGACGCCACGATCAGGAGTATATCGGTAGACAGTACTAGACACTACGAAAAGCGCCCTTATTTTCTACGTAACATAGCACAGAGATTTTATTTTCTGCTTTAAAAAATGTGTGCGCGATTTCATCCGTAAATCTTGTAATGACTCCGTAAAAGTTACATCAGAATATCTCTAATATTGTGTCTCTTGTCGGAAAGTTATAAAACATTCACAAACGCCTTGCATATTTCCATACAAAATTTCATCCACTATACTCTATTGTTATTTTACACTTTTGGGGGTTTACAAACTTTGAATGACATATTTATTTACCTATATCGAATTAACCATTGATCTATATGTATGGAATCAACAGCCAAAAAAATAAGTTTCAAGCTTCTAGCTCTAAACATGACGATACTTCCGTACTACTTTTCATCCCACTTTTCAACCCCTTACAACCCATTTATCGCGTTAAAAAGCCTAAATCTTTCTCAGGCTCTAGACTATCTGGGTTCCAAATTCCATGTAAATCGGTTCAGTAGGTATTTAGTTTTAGCTTAACAGCATCTTAGCGTGACAGCACGACAGATAGAAAGCCAGACACAGTTACTTTCGCATTTATAATATTAGTAAGGACTTGTTTGTAACCCGATTTTAATTAAATTTAAATGGGACTAAGATAATCTAGAACTCTCTCTATCGGTTAAAAAATAACAAACAATAGTAAATCGGCAATAGTAAAGGAAGCAACTGAAAGTACGAAAAGAACACTTAGTAGGTACCTACCTATTACCGTTAGTATTATATATATATATATATATATATATATATATATATATATATATATATATATATATATATCTTTGGTATTACGCATACACATTATAATGTTTGAACATAATTATTGTTGACGCACCTCTTTCCCTTAAATTTGCGGAGCTTAATTTGCTTATGAAACTAAACAAAAAAAACCGTTATATTTAATTTTACGGGACTCGGACAGCATAAAACCTATTATGACAAAATCATTACATCAATTTCTATGCAAAAATCGAATGATGATGTCGGTCGAAATCAAGATAGGTACCTATATTATGTTTTACGCGCTAGGAAAGAATAGCCCCTTTCCTACAATATAGTGCGATTTAAAAGTCTCTTTTACGTGACGTATAATAACTTTCTTTAAAAAGGTCGTTACAGAAAGTGTTATTTAATTGAGTTTCATCCTCAATAACAACAACAATTATTGTTATCTTGAGTTTATATAGCGCCATCTATACCATTGACGAAATAACTTTTGAATCCACGCCATCTAGCGTAGAACTGTGTAACAAATACAACAAGTTTATATAATAGTTTCTCTTTTCTCCGTAGGCGGCAGCACGTGTCGACGCCATGGAGCTCCACAACAACGTCGACAGGGGGCACTCGTGCTCAACACGAACTGTTCGAGTTACTAGAACGAGTACAATGTTCCCGGTTAGATGACCAGAGGGCGGTACTACCACCGTATTTTTCTCAGGTAATTTAATTCATTTATTCGCTTTTTAAATAATGAAATCAACTATTTGTAATGCCTGAGATTATTCTTTCGTAGTATGTTAATATTATTATGACCTGATGCATAACTGATTGTGATTGGTCCGACCGATTTCGGTCATGGCGACCACTTCTACTCATATTCTGTATTACGCGGCGTTGGGGCCTTAAGATGGCTACCTATAGCCAATCTTCTTAGTAAACTGTCGTGCGCAACTTTCGTGTAATCTGTGAAGTTTTTAGGGTTCCGTACTAAAATGGTATAAAGAAAGGGTATTATAAGTGCGTGCCTGCGCTTCATTATATAAATGAAAACCTTATCATCTAAATGTGGGTAGCAAAATACCAGAAATATTTACAGTAAGTAGATATTTAATACATAAAAATGGAGAGATGTTTTTTATTAATTTATCTTAACTTTTAAAATATTTTGTTTATCATTTAAGTACCTAATTAAAATAATTTAAAGAAGTTTGTTAAGTAACTTCGTTTTTTAGTTATGTGCTACTATTATTTTTATGCGTGGCGTAGGGAACAGCATATAGAAATTTATACCTACCAAGAATGGATGCAGTTGAATTTTAGGAAATTATGCAGAGTTAAGTCACCCACACCCTCACTTGGGATATGAATCTCTGTATCGCGGGACACTTTCAACGATCTCAAAATGCATCTAGATTCAAAACAACTACCTTCGCACAAGTAGTTGTCCTGTGTGGTCGATTAAATTAATGATGGACATGACATGAATAGACGGGGTGACTGTCTTAACTTCTGCACTACACGTGCAGTCAAAACATGGCGCTAAGGACTTTATTTTTGCTTGACTGTCAAAAACAACGATCATGTTTTGACCGCTCTGTCTCTACTTTTTTGACTCTCTTCATCTCCGTCTGTTCTCACTTTAAACTACTTCTCCAACTTAATAGAGCTTAATGATACGATAATAAGTACCAGATTGAGCCATAACGAAAGGCAACAATCTTATTTAGTTTGTAAATAGTAATTTACTGTTGATCTATTCCATTGTTCACAATCTGATAAACCCAATTCAAGTTCATTACAACAAAGCGATGAAATGGTTCGTGATAAAGCATGCCAGCAGATTTTTAAGGGTCAGTGGTCACTCAGTTCGTTAGCTCTAGATATAATCGGCGGAAACGGGGGAAACAGTACTATGAAGCGATAAAGTGAAGGCGGACAACCGGATGCCACGATGGGGTGTCAAGCAGACCATAGCGAAGAAAAATTGACGGGTCACGGATCGCGGCGCGAAGTGTCTACAGATAATAAAGGACAGCGTAACGAACTGATACCACTGGTTCCGAATAGATTTCTATTGAAAAGGGAAATTAAACCTACTTGGAATTTGAAATCCGAAATACGTTCCTTATGATTATATTTAATACTCAAGGAACATGTTAGAATTTGAAAATCGAAGTAAGTTTCGAGACACGCTTTCTATAGAAGTCTATTCTGAACCAGAACGTGGATATTTTGCAGTTGTAATCTGATTAAGTCATTAATAAAGAGGTCGGATTTTGACATACTTGGATTGTACCGCACGGGGCCACTTTGCTTTTCAATTTTAAGGCAGTAAACATACGTGTGGTTCCCATACGTGTGGCAAATGTCCCTCTCGATGAATGACCCATGACTTAAACAGATTACAACTACGAAATATCCCTGTACCGTACTAAAAACAAGGAATATACCATAACATTTTCGAATTTCAAAATCCAAGTAGATTTAGAGACAACCTTTATTTATAGCTCCCGATGTATTCCTTTACACACTTCGCCACAACAACATTTTATAAAATGTTTTTGGTTCTAGGTAATAAAATCTTGAGTAAAAAAATTAAAGAAAATTGTAAATTTTAATTCCCATTATCCTAGGTAATGTTATCGTAAAATTCCATCATGGACGTAGGTAGAATATTTCATTGCAGAGTCACAGTATTGGTTATGCTGTCCCCTACGCATTATTTAATGCCTTGCACTTGTTTCAAAGCAAAAATCATTTTACGAAATACACTTCTTTAGTGTATGTAATTTACTTTTTACGAAACAACACAATCAAGTCGATAAAGAACACTATATTTACTGAAACGAAATGTACAGACGCCAGCACATCAAGCTACCCCAATCTGTCAAATTTCCCCAATTGAAAGTGCCTTGTGCTTATGTGATAAAGCTCAAAATCTTTAAAAGAAATTTGACAGATTGGGGTAGCTGGATGTGCTGGCGTCTGTACCATTTTGATATGGAGTAAGAGGGCTATTTATGTTATTTGCATAATGTAATGGCATAATTATAATTATTTATAACATCTAGCAATGCGTTATTAAAATGGAAAAGTATTTTGATTAGGCAACTATTTTAGCCATTTATAATGACTTTTAACGAGTTCATAATTTGGAATAAATATTAGGAACAATACAAATGTTATTGTAATATTTATTCCCAAGTGGGTAGGTAGTATTTATAAGCTGTATACATTACTAGCTGTGCCCCGCAGTTTTACCAGCGTTAAACTTTATAAATTATAGCCATGTGTTTTTCGGATAATATAACCTATAGGTATTACTACATATACTACTCATATACTACATACTATTACATTTGTGTTTATTGATGTCTTTTTATTTCTGTTTGTGTTTATATATATATTTGGTTTTAAGTAGAAGTATATTTTGGTTTAATTTCTGTTTGATAATTTGGTTTAGTTAAGTTTAATAACTGATTGTTATATTTTTGTTTATATAGTTTATTATCACTTTAATTTTATTACACTTTGTTTTGACTTAGGTTACTATTTCTATTTGTAAGTGTTGGTTCACCTGTTATTGGCAACTGTATAAGACCATAACTTGGTACCAATCATTATTTTAAATGTTATATACAGAAGCTGTTGGTGTACCTTTAAATAAATAAATTACTAAAAAGTTTCATCAAATCCGAAAGAGTAACAAGCATCCATATATTTATACTCTTAAACTTTCGCACTTATAATATTTGTAGGATTTAATTAATTAACCGACTTCAAGAAAAGGTTATCAGTTAAGACTGTATAGTTTTTGCGTCTGTTACGCTATTTCTCTGTTGTTAATTAACCAATTTAGGAAATGTTTATTCTATAGTAAAAATATATAGAAAACTAGCTGTGCCCCGCGGTGTTACCCGCGTTAAATTTGATAAATTTTCTTTGCTATAAACCTCACGGAGCCCGAGACCTTTCCAACGAATGCAAAACCGTGGAAATCGGTTCGTGCGTTCTGGAGTTATAGCGTCAGGAAAGAAAACCCGACTTATTTTTATATAATAATAATAATATCCTGGGACATTATTCACACACGGTCATCTGATCCCAAACTAAGCAGAGCTTGTACTATGGAAACCAGATAACTGATATACTACATATACTATTTTTCTTTTGTAAATACATACTTATATAGATAATTTACACCCAGACTCAGGACAAACAGACATGTTCATGCACACAAATATTTGTCCCGGGTGGGAATCGAACCCACGACCTCCGGCGTGAAAGGCAGCGTATCTACCAACCACGCCAACAGGCCCGTCAATCATCAATCAATCAAATCAAATATAGTAGATAATACGATAATAAGAATAAAAGGCAATACGAATAATACTTTTTACTTACTTACTTACTTATCGTGTGTATCGTGTTTACCCTAAAGTCAGAGTTTTTCAAGCCGCCCATTAGGCCTCCGATATGGCTTAACGGCTGTTGCCTAATGGCTACAACCGGGACCGACAGCTAACGTGCCCTCCGAAGCACGGAGACGCTCAGAAATTAATCCACTTTGGTGGTCACCCATCTATGACCTGACCGCGAGCCTAGTTGCTTGACCACACCAATCACTTACAGACCGGAAATCAGCTTATCGTTATTGTTGTATCAGAAGTAAATATATTTTTGATGTATTTAGCATTTTGTAAATTACGCTCCTTAACTTACGTTCATTATTTATATTACACCTTGTATAATGAAATTCTGATATTCCATTTTGGAACGTTTCCAGCCTTTGCATATACTATTTGCATCTAATTTGAATATTATAGATTGAAAGATTTCAGTCAACTCCTAATCTTTTACATCGCAATTAACTTGGGTAATACTGAACAAAAAGCGTCTCAATATTTTCTTCCCCTCAGATTAACATCTGCTGCATATTTATGAGAAACAAATGTTTCTCTTTTGGCTATAAAATTGAATATTTTTTTGGTAATAATTATACTTTTAAAATTTTCTTGTCCGAATGATGAATTTAAACGTTTAACGCGACTATGAATTGCAAAAATGTCTCCCGTTTCTATTTAGAAATTTGCTTCTCTTTTTAAACTAATATTTTCTACGCACGCTTGGCTTAGGTAGTAAGCTGGTGAACGCGTGACGAGATTTACGAAAAGTGTGATCGGAGTCTAGTTGTCAGTGAACATAGAAACGAAGAGAGAGACACATTTCGTATATTACTGTAGGGCAAGAGAGAGTGAGAGCACACTATTTCTTTCTCTCTTTGCTAGCGTTACGATCACGTAGCGTAGGTATATCTAAGTTTTAGTTTTAGTGTAAAACCAAAAATGTAAATACAGTATAACATATTATGTTTGTCATTAATGTAATAATTTTCAGGATAATTCCCTTCGAATTAAAAAGTACCTACTTTAGTACATAGGGCAGCAAAGAAAACTCACCCCCTAGAAATGTATAAAAAGCGCCATCTATTTTAAAGCATGCCATACTACGATGTTCACTTGGGCGCCATCTCTGGGACACCAATGAAGTTAGTGTTCTGTAGTTATGACATCGATGCCACAAGTGATCGTGCAAGATAGCCATTTAACAAAGGCCACGATTCTAACCAACATTTTAATAGTTTGACAGCGAAACGTGTGTATGGTCCTTTTCATACGAGCTGTGATAGAAAGAGATGTAATGACATTTTGGCTAAGTTTAGTCGTGTAAAATTGAGAATTGCGGCTAATAATTGTTTAAGTAACATTAGCATTATTCTTACTATTAAAATAAATAAGAACATTAGCATAATAAATTATTTTTATATACGGCGATAGCGGGGTTTTGCGGGTTGATCAGGGAAGTAGGTGCATATAAGGCAATCTTTCGGAATAAAGGAGATTCACTTCTATACGTATTATTTATTTATATGTTATTAAATATACCAAACCAATTTAGAAGGTTTCTCTATTAACGTATAATATTCACTTTTTTCAACAAACATTTCTCACAAATGTATGTCTTTATTCATCGAATTCTGTTTTTTTACATTTATATACAATATAATAAGTCATTAGCTTTATATATTTACATATTTTATTACATTCCTAAATAATATTTTATATACTTATGTCTTTTTGGAAAAAATAATATATATATATATATATATATATATATATATATATATATCTAATATATAAAATTCTCGTGTCACAGTTTTCGTTGCCATACTCCTGCGAAACGGCTTAACCGATTTTGATGAAATTTTTTGTGCTTATCCGGTATCTATGAGAATCGGCCAACATCTATTTTTCATCCCCCTAAATGTTAGGGGTAGTCCACCCCTAAATTTTTTAGGGTAGGGGTAGGGTAGGGGTAGGGAAGGGGAAGCTGGGAAGTAGGTGCTTATAATCTTTCGAAATAAAGGAGATTCACTTCTATACGTATTATTTATTTATATTTTATTAAATATACGAGAAATATAAATATTTATGTCTTTATTCATTGAATTCTCGTTTTTTTACATTTGTATACAATATAACATATAACCGTTTTTAATATATTTTATTAATAATTATAATATCAAATCAATTAATGTATTTAGGTATGTAAAAAGTAATGTAAAAATATATATATATATATATATATATATATATATATATATATATATATATATATATATATATATATTATTATTATTATTTAGGAATGTATTTATTTTATAAAATGTGTAAATATATAAAACTAATGATTTAAAGTTTTGAAGATTACTCAAGAGAACCAACATGTTACTCGCGTTTGATATACACAGAACAACAATTTACATCTCTCGAGATTTTCAAAACTGTTTACAAAAAACCAATTTACTACAAAAACTTGAAAACTTGTAGGGTCAAACCTATACTAATAACGAAGTGGGTAACCTTCACTTTCTATAACTTCTTCTAATCTTGATCTCATTCCATTTACCATATTGAAACAAATGTTACTTAATCGCATTAATTCCCAAGTTCTCATAACCTCTTCATCAAAATTTTGTCTAGTTTTGACTTTACTTGAGTCCCAATTAAGCACCATTTGACCCCACAAATTTTCAATCGGGTTTAAGTCAGGGCTTTTAGATGGCCAATCAATCAAGGTTATGTCTCTTTGTGTGGAAAACCACTCCATAACCGGTCTTGACCGATGCACCGAACTATTGTCTTGGATAAAATAAATAAGTATGTCCATCAGGGTATACGTTGCGCACTGTTGGAATCATCACGTCTCTTAAGATCTCCAAGTAACGTTCGCCATTCATTGGAGCGCCGACTTCGACAAGCTCTCCAGGACCCATTGAAGACATCCACCCCCAATATCCTGAAAAATATTTTATAATTATATCCTATTAAGAATACAATGTTATTGTCTTGTCATGTCATCTAGGTTCTTTATCAGTTTCGATTTGCAGAGCCTAATATTAAATAATATATTGTATGCTTATAGTATCTAAGATTTTATGATTCATAATAACAATAGCAAATAAAAAGTATAAATTTACTATTTTAATCAAGTGAGTAGGTAAATGTTAATATTTAATTAAATTAACTACTGCTTACCTAGCGTTAACCTGCCACTAGTCCTCAAAGGTAAAACATTTTTAACATTGTAGCGTTCGCCAGGTCTTCTCCACAGTATTTTACGTCCATCATTATCGGATTTAAAAGTCTTTTCGTCGGTAAAAATGACTATTTCATTTTCCCAATCTAAATTCAAATACTGGGTTGCAAATCTTATCCTGGCTTGACGATGAGCTTCAGTTAGTTCGATTTTTTTGGCAGGATTATAATTATGGATCCCAGCTGCATGTAAATGTCTTCGGACAGTGGTAAGCGAAATACCATGTCTTATAGCACTTGAACGGGTGGTGGTGAAAGGTTCCGTGGTATGCCTACTAACAATATCACGATGGCGGTTGGATTGATTTGTGTAAGCAATCTGAGTGGCCCTTGGCGCTTACACTTCACTTCACCAGTTTCTTGATACCGTCGCACCCATAAACGAACTGTGTTTCTCTATAAGAAAGCAAATTAAAGAGTAAGATTCCTAATTGAAAAAATATATTAAACGGATTTTAATTTAGATTACACTTACATCGATATTTAATTCTCGAGCAATACTTTTTAAACTTTGATTTTGTTCCCAAAGGACGATGATTTTCGCTTTTAAAAAGTTATTCATTCGAGGCATGATTTTATCGTAATTTAGAAATAGTTATTCGAACAGCACAAGCAGACGAGTAATTATAATGATAGATAGATAGATAGATAAACTCTTTATTGTACACCAAAGTATTACAAAATAAAAAAAACTGTTTAAACCTTAAAAGTATACAATGGGCGGTCTTATCACAAAATGTGATCTCTTCCAGACAACCAAAGTAAAGATCGGAGAATGGAGTTATTGAGAGGGGCAGTTGTCGGTGTACAGATACATTACAAATAGTACCTATGGGTACACATAATGAAAAAAGAAAAAGAAAAATATAAACATATTACAACTAATAAATACATATAATATATACAAATAATGTATTATGTTCCTAATTGTGTTGTGAGTCTTGTAGTGACAGATAGTGATTCTTGACAAGTCTTTGGAATTCTTGCAGACTTTGTGCACGTCTCACTATTAAAGGCAGTGCATTCCACAATCGAACACTTTGTACGGAAAAAGATTTGTCAAGAAAATTAGTAGAATGCGCTGGCATTTTTAACTTGAGATTTTCCGACGATCTCAGCAATCTTGAATGTGACTCATGCAGGAAAGAAAACCGATTTTTGAGATAAAAGGGAGCGGATGGACTAAAAATAATGTTGTAGAGAAGTGTAAGAGTATGAGCATTCCGGCGAAGGCGTATAGGGAGCCACTTGAGCTTAGTACGAAATTCGGAAACATGATCATATTTACGGAGCCCAAATATGAATCTTATACAGACGTTCTGGAGACGCTCAAGTTTATCAAGCTGGGCCTCAGTGAGATCAAGATAGCTGACATCTGCATAATCTAGTATTGGGAGAAGAAGCGATTGTGCAAGGGCAGTTTTGGTGGTAATAGGTAAAAAATTTATTAATCTACGTAGAGATCCAAAGGAAGCATACAATCTACGACTAACATTCTTCATTTGGATATCCCAGGATAGGCAGCGGTCGAAAAAGAGACCAAGATTCTTAACGTTATCGGTTAAGGGAATTATATTGCCATCGAAATTAAGCTGTGGTAGTTGTGACCAGGAAACCCTAGATATCATCCTAGAACTACCAACCACCATGACCTGTGTCTTGAGTGGGTTGACTTGTAGTCCGTGTGCACGGCTCCAGTTGCTTATTTTAGCCAGATCTGCATTTATTACGTCGACTGCTTCTGATAATTTGTCATTGGAAGCTTGGCAATAAATTTGAAGGTCATCCGCATAAAGGTGGTAGGAGGAGAGAAGTTGATTAGAGATTGAATTTATGAAAATTGCGAAAAGTAGAGGAGATAAAACGCCGCCCTGAGGCACGCCTGCTGTAGTATTGCACCAAGAAGAACGAGTGTCATCAATACAAATATACTGCCGGCGGCCAGACAGGTAACTGTCGAACCACTCAATTACTGTTGGAGATACGTTAAGAGAGCGTATGATTGCAAGCAATACGTCAAAATCCACGGCATTAAATGCGTTACTGAAATCCAGTAGTGCTAGCACTGTAAGATCTCCACGTTCCATGCCAGATCGAATGTCCTCCGTAATATGGACCAGGGCGGTGGTTGTACTATGTCCAGGACGGAAACCAGATTGGAAAGGATTGAGGAGATTATTTCTGGTAAGGAAAGCACTGATCTGGTTATGAACAAGGCGTTCAAGCACTTTAGAGAGGAAAGGCAAAATTGAAATTGGGCGATAGTCACCAAAGGAAGCGGGGTTGGACTTCTTGGGGAGAGGAATAATTTTGGCATTTTTCCAAACAGATGGGAAAGCACCGCGTGTTATGGAGGAATTGAGGATGTGACATATGGCAGGTAGGATTTCATCAAGGATAGGCAGGACCATATTACGGGTGATGCCGTCATCTCCAACGGCATTAGACGTAATGGATACAATACTCTTCTTTACGTCACAATCAGTAAATGGACAAAAAGTAAAAGGAGAATAGTTGGGAGGAGGAATAGATGAAAGATATTTTAAAGTACTGGCTTTAGTTGCGCTGTCAAAATTGGGCGAGGAAGAGAAATGTTTATTTAAGGAGTCAATATCTTGTTTATTCAGAGTAGCGTCATTTCGAGATTTTCCAACTCCCAATGATCTTAGAAATTTCCAAACTTTGCTAGGATCTCCATTTTCGACGGAGTTGTGAATATGACGGCGTTGTGCACTCCTACACACCTTATTGGAATGATTTCTTAAAGCAACATATTTGATGATATGATGAGACGTCATTTTTTACTTAACAGAATTATAGCTTACCCTTATTCTTCATTATAATATAAAAGAAACGGCTGACATGACTAATGTGATGGATGGTTCATAAACATATCGACAAATTTTACATTTGAGCAATGTGACTCATTGGCGCAGTGGTGTAACAACATAGCTTATGAATTGCAAAGTCCAGGTTCGAATCTCGCCTTAATATTTATTTTTAGTTTTGAAATTTTATTGAGACTTTTTAGAAATATCTAAAGAAATGTAATGTTTTGTGGAGCTCGATTAGAACGTTTTTTTTTGTTTTTTTTTTATTTATTTATTCAATATATTATTTCAATACACATCACATTTAACAGGCCGAACCACATAAACCTCTACGGGTTTATGTGGGTAGCGGCGAATCGTTCACATATTTACCATTATTTATGAACTTATTATATAATATTATTAAAATGGTATCGTTAGTGATAGAATTTCAATACAATATATATTTTTAAGGTAGTAACCTTTTAGCTTGAACTTAAAACCTTTCGCCCCCTCTGTAAGTAAGTAAGTATTTTTGTAGTTCTTCGGGAATGTTATTTATAAACTTCGGAATTAAGTATTCTGCAACTCTCGTGCCGTACAAGTAAAAATATCAATAGGTAGGATCCGATGGATATTACTTAACGGTCGCTTGTAAGCGCGCCGCAGTCATTTTGTTAGTAGTTGGAATATCCAAGCAGTTTCGCTAATTTCACAGAGATGGCGCTCTTTTATAGGGTAAGGGGTGAGTTTTCTCTGCTCGCCTGTGTACCTTGGTGACTTTTTTTAATTTATTAAAGACGACTCCCGCACTAGTGAATCTAATCCCTGTATCGCGGGGTAGGTACTTTACAAACATAATATAATAGTCAGACACAAATTACATCCAAACTCAGAACAACTATTTATGGGTCACACAAATAGATGTCCGGCGCGGGACTCGAACCCGCGACACGAAGCCGCGAGGCGACTGTCTTACCCGCTGCGCCACACGTGCAGTCAAATTAAATGTTGTCTATGTTTTTTGTGTTATCTGGCAGTATATTACAGATTTTGATCCCAGTCCCAAATACACTATTTTGAAACTGTGTTGTTCTACATTTTTTATTACACATTATTTTATTTCGTTACGCATTTTTTTGACATTTTAATCTCGTATATTTCTTTTATATAGTTGCTATAGATTATAGATGATATCCAAAGACATCTGGAGTTATTCTAGTGTATTAATAGACGCCTTTATTTACGTGTGTTTAGAATTCTGTCACTAAAACGGAAGCGTGCATTAAGGAAAACATAACCCTCTTTTGTTCGAGTTCCAGAGAAATTGTTGTAAGATCAAACTAAAATAAACTGCTTTTTTATTTTTAATAAATCGATTACGAGAACTGAGTAAGACTTTAATGTTTTGCTTTCAGATTTATGTTTAGACTGGGTAGGTTTTCGAACTTTTCTTGTATCATACAATAATTGTGGTAATCCACTAATATTAAAAAGAAGTTTGTGAGTATGGATCATTGTTTGTCTTTTTTGTTTAGTTTGACGCAAAATCTACGGAACGGATTTCGATAAAACTTTGCAGTATTACAGTTTACTAGCTTTTGACCCCGACGCCGTCCGCGGGGTACTCAATATTAGATTGATACGATAATATTTGATTGTCAGCCACTTAAACCATGCCACACGCCTTGCACCTCGATCAACACTGATGGAACGGTAAACACTGCCCATACAAAAAGTATATACAGATTAAAATAATCAAAAAAAAAATAAAAAATGCCTTTATTTACTACACGTAGTTGTTAGAATGTGTGGGTCTCTTCTTTTAAGTTATGTGTAACTTGTATTAGAAAAGACCCCTCTCTTATCTGTACATCGATATTGCTGTAGTTACATTTGAAGAATAAGTTTAACTTAATTAATAGCAAAAGTACATGCTTCATAACATACATTAATCTTCTATTTTGTTCTATATAATATAATTATTGTTCTCATTGTAAACGTAATAATAATTCTGAATATTAATTTTATCGAAGAATTCAAGTATTTGCTCAGAGAACTAATAAGTATATCATTAACTAAATCATGTTGTTTGCGTTGCAATATCAAATTGCTACTAATTACTATAATAGTTAAGAGTAAGTAAATACCAGTGCCTATGGACTGCGTCTTCAACCGCCTATACAATGGGTTGTGTTCCGAAGGACTATTTGATTTTCCTTACGGCCATTTTCTACCATTACACCTCGCGCCACGAACAAGGAATTCATCCCCACAAGATAAAACTGATATGAAGTTTACTTCAACAGATTACGGTATGGGGTCTTACAAATATAGATTGCAAAGAATGTTTGTAGAGAGCCTGAAACCCCTCGTCTTCCAACCAGCTATAAGTTTCATTGCTGAATTAGTTATTAGATAAACAGGCATTAAACATATTACTATTTTTGTGTCGAGGGTTCTTACTTATCGTATGGGCAGTGGTTACCATAGTGTACGAGTTTTATATTTTTTATTTATTTGGTTCACAAACAACTTAAACATTAACATGAATCTTTAAAAATAGCACAATACTTAAGATCTAAATGTCTAGTTACTTATAGGTAAACACTACATTCAAAATTTAATGAGCTACTTTTACATTTTTTTGAAGTTATACTTCTTTTGGCGCGATGGAGAAAAATGATGAGAGTGAATTTTTACGATGCGCGCGCACACCGACACCAAAAAATTTAACAGCATGAAGTTAGTTCTAGGTGGTATGAAAATGTATGAGAGTGAATTTTTACTATGCTACGATGCGCATCGTGCGCGCGCATCGTAAAAATTAAAAATAACAGCATGACGTTAGTTCTAGGTGGTATGAAAATTGATAACTATGTTCAAGTTGTATATTAAGAAGTATAACTTCTAACGCGTGTACATAAGTACACACAAGTTTTTTTTTTATGTGTAACGAAAACCCTAATAACTATTGATAGTTTTCCGAAATAATCCTAATGAAACGTGGTGGATATCAACCCTGTCACTGCATTCGTTATATAATTTTGTCATTCGGCAGAGAGGTGAGTTTGAGCCAAGTAATGATCTACGTAGTGGAGGAGCTAAGGGAGTTATCGGTTTCCGTGGAATATGGAACGGAACTCTAAATCGTATCCTTTGTAACAACTCAGGGCAATCAATTTTATTTCTTGGTCAAGCCGTCCAGTAGGCCATGACATGGCTTAACGACTGTTGTCTAATGACTACAACCGGCACCAACAGTTTAAAGTGCCCTCTGAAGCACGGAGACGCTCAGAAGATAAACCACTTTGGTGGTCACCCATCTATGGACAGACCGCGAGCTGAGACCGGTGAGAGCATTTAGCTATATCGAGGATTATAAACAAAGATTCTTGCTAGCTATATCGTGGTGTTTACATTTAGTACCTACGTCGTTTACGTCTTACTAATATTGAGTGGGAAGTGTACGATCTCTTTCACCTACACGTGTTTAGTCATAGTCGTTGACATTTTGAAGTGCTTAGAGCGATCAGGGTCATATTCATCATCATCAGCTTAATATCGTCCCCTCCTGGACATAGCCCTCCACCAAAGGTTTCTATAACGGTGCCATTTGGAGGGGGTTGCGTTAGTCACCGGGCTTGGCATGCGAGTTGATCAGACACAGACCTGTCATATTTTTAGGCTTCATACATTTGCAGAGGCTTGATGCATTTAGAATCAACCATAATACTTACATTAGAGATTGTATTACCTTGCTACTCTAATATGACGTACTTAATGTATAGTATCCATAGAAGCTCCATTCTACAGTCGTTTTACGTGAAAGGGACAGAGCATCACCACTTTGTCTTATCCTCGACAAGAACTTAAAACGCTTGCCTTTCACGCCACAAGTCGTGGGTTCGATTCCCACCCAGGACAAATATTTGTGTGCAATTACATGTCTGTATGTCCTGCGTCTGGGTGTAATTATCTATATGAGTAGGTATGTTTTTACAAAAGAAATAATTCCCCAGGATATTATTATTATCATAAGTCGATTTTCAATACTTTTTGCTTTCTATATTATGTTTGTGTTCATTTCTTATTAAGTTAGATCACCATCATCATATCAGCCGAAAGACGTCCACTGCTGGACACAGGCCTCCCCCAAAGATCTCCACAATTGCTGGTCTTGCGCTATCCGCGTCCAGCGATTTCCAGCGACCCGCACAAGATCTTCGGTCCATCTTGTAGGGGGCCTGCCCACGCTGCGTCTTCCGGTTCGTGGTCGCCACTCGAGAACCTTTCTGCCCCAGCGGCCGTCGGCTCTATGAGCTATGTGCCCTGCCCACTGCCACTTCATCTTGGCAATTCTTACGGCTATGTCGGTTACTTTGGTACGCCTGTGGATCTCAACATTTCTGATTCGATCTGTTAAGTTAGATATCTTTAATAAAATACAAATCAATCGGATCCCCTATTGAATATTCAAATCCGTTTGACGTCCAAGTTCTATACATCATACTATGCAAAATACACGTAGGTACCCCTAATTCATAATTCATTATCAGTTCAAGTGTAAAACACATGACTTAAGTTGACATATTTCCAATAATAGTGTGGTTTATTATGAGTATGCCGCTTACGCAGGTAAAATTTATAATTTAATCATAACTTGATTGGATGTCTTGTATTTTATATTGGTTTTACTTCATCAGTCTGATATCGTCCACTACGGGACATAGACCTCCCCCAAAGATTTATACAACATGTAACGCAATTAACGCACATCCTGTAAATAGTTTGTTCAGAATCGTTTACTGAATCGATTTATATCATTTTTAGGTAATTCTTTATTCCAAAATAATTAAAACTACGGAAATTATGAATATTAATCTGGTACAGTCAAAACAAATTAAAATGGACCGTAATTCAAAGTTGTAACACTTTTAAAATCGCAGTTTTATTTTTATTCATACAAATTCCATCATTCTATACAAAATAAAGAAAAATAAACTTTATTCCAAGAAACTCTTTGAGTAAATAACAATGCATATACATGTTTAATTAAAAATTCAGTGTATATATTATGATTACAACATAATATTCTAATTGGGTTGTTTGAGGGTGTGCTGGCGCCGCTGCTACCTACGGTATCTCTTAGTTGCCTTTTAAGACACTCACTCCAACCAACTCACGTTGGTTTAAATGTTGTAATATTAGTGATCTGGAAGCACCATCAATATTAAAAAGCTTACTTTAGTATCTCGTTAAGGTTATTGTAAGATACTAATTTATGTCAGTATTTACATTTCCTGCACTACCTTTTGTTTGCTTTGGTACCGATGAAATAGCCTCTTCGATCCTCAGGCGGACGAGAGGCCCGCATCTTCGCGTAATAACTAAACTAAAATATATGTAACTCTGTAATTTGTTTTCTAAAAACAGTAATAATATACGAAAATTTAGTTTGTGAACGAGTCCTTTCAATATGTCAGCCAAATCTCAATGACTTCACGTAGAAGTTTCTCTTTTGTTAACGATAATCTGTAACTGTACAAGCACCCTTCTGTAACTATGGGCAACATAATAATGTATATCATAAGATACTTGAGCAACCAACCAAATACATAACTCAACAACAAATTCGCAAAACGCTACGCTTACTTTGTTTTCAGATCCAAACCAAAAACCTAATTTTATTTGATAAACTATTTTTATATTAAGTTTTGAAGTTGAGTGATCAATCAAGTTAACTATAATCCACTCCTCAAGTTAAAATATGGTTGTAATGGGTGTCAGTTTTTACGATGTAATTTAAAACCTTTTCTAAGTTACTATTACTATATATACCTCTAGTAACTTAGTTGTATTGCAAACTAATTTTCTACAAGTTATTCATTAACATGGATTGCATTTTAAAACAAAAGAGAAAAATGTGAATGGATACATCCGATCAGGATTGCGAATCAGCTCAAGTTTGATCTAAGTTTCATCTCTAAATACGGGTCCTTGTTACGATTCCATTTAAAACATTTTTAAAGTTAGGTAACTACCTACTCCTAAACTGAAGTGATTTTACAAAAGTAGAGTGATTCATTTCAATAAGCTATTTCTATGGTTTTTGGTTAAAAAACGAAGACTAACTTGTGTCTAATGGGCTCAAGTTCGATCTAAGTAACATCTCTAAAAATCTACGGGTCTCAGTTCTAACAATACCATTTCAAACCTTTTCTTAGTCATCAATTTGCTTTGTAGGTTATATTCTATTCTTGTCAGCGCTATTTCCGTTTCCATTCCGCTGACTCGTTTCAAATATCGAATGTTTTATTTTTTATTTATAAGCAAACAAAAATAACCAGTCATTATAAGCAATTCTTGTATTAGATTGTACGTTCGATTAATGATTGTCCCACCGATTGTGACATTAAATAGTTTATTTATAGGTTATTTGATGGAAGTAACATAATAAAATTATACCTTTCTATGACGCACGTCGCTTTATGACTATGAAATTAGAACATTAGTGAATATCAGTAAACATAACGTGAATAGCTTTGACATTTTGTTTGGCCTGTTTAGCGAATGTGCCGTAAAATTCTTGTATCTACCGTAATATTGCAATGTCGTTAGGGTTACACTAATGATCTTATTCGTTCTGCTGGAAACGACATTAAATATAATTAAAATATACTTTAATAAACGGTAATTCTAGAATTGTTCCAGTAGGTCACCGTTAAACATATACCTGGATAATAGCAATCTCTTGAAATTTCGCCTTATTGAGATTTTGGCATATTCCCATTATCCCCCATTGTTGGAGAAGACTTTTGCCCAACAGCTAGCTTACTTGCTTACACAAATTAATAGTTCTCCATCCAAAAGGACTAAAACTCATTTAGAGTTTGTGTGGATTATAGAGTGAATCTTCAAAGCGATTTTATTAAGTAAACAGTGAGTCCTATTTTCTTAGTACAAGTTCTATTTGTGCCGTACCCAGGAGGAGAAGCACGACCCTATGGCTGTCACTTTGCTGTCTGTCTTTCTTTTTGTGTGGGAAATAACTATTGTGCATATGTGGATTCATTATGTAGCGTGTAAGGTATGGTCGATATAAGAAAAAACTTTACTTTCTGCTATAATCATTTACACTATCTTTCTTGCGGAACCCAAACATAGGCACGGTGTGACTCACACTTGAGAGCTGTTTTATTATATATTGAATATTGAGTAGATAATGTCGCCAACATAACTATTTTACTTGCCAGAGGAAACTCAAAGACCTTCACTCTTTCTTTAGCAATAAAAGCACTTACTACTCAATAAACAAATTGTCTTTTATACAAATAAACTCCAATTGTTACCGCATAATGACATTATAAAATTCACATTCTACCTACACAAACTGGAGCGAGCCTTTTGACCGGTCCAAAGAGCTTTGTTATAAAACACAAGGCTACATTGGCGAGCGGCGGTCACATAAAGCCCGACCTTGGAGTACTGAGCACACTGCGTTATATCTGATACGCTGAAGCCTAATGGGAGAATCGTGCATTCAGATGGAGTAATATTTACTTTCTGCGCATTTGGGCCTATAGCGCCTTTAGCAATGAAGCTGTTGGGTAACTTTTTAATTAGTAGTTTCAAGAACAGTGGACGTCACGTGGGTGGATACAATTTTGAACTTGACAGCGTCTTTATCGTGTAGGCACTAAGGGCGGCTATCCTAGTCTAAGTGTTTCTACTGAGGTAGCTTCAGCTGTAGAATTCTATCATTAATTAGTTAGTGAATGTCTCGTTGGTCTAGCGGTAGCGTGTTCAACTAAAAGCCAACAAGTAATATTGGCAAAAAAAATTGAATGAAATTTTTTCGGAAACTCTAGAATACAAGTTACACAAGTATTTAATCCCATTTTATTTACTCAGGCTACTTAAAAATACGATCAACTTCATATAGTGTCCTAAAATTTACAATATTTCATTATCTCATCTATGGCAAATTCAGAAAGAGGCTTCTGATCATGACTTTCTCTGTAACTTGCCTGCTAACACTGACCAATAAATTGGCAGATCTCGGAATACTGAGTACCTACCTACTTGATTTGCGGATACAAATATACATTAAGATGAAACAGCAATTCATCATAACGATTTAATTCCTTCCTCAAATGTGACCTATGGGAATCGCGGTCAGATCTGTAGCCGAGAATACGAAGGTAGTTGAAATAAACAAGTCATATTTTCTGCCCTTACCTCCCGACCAATGCTGTTTTATGATATCGCGGGCTACACCCATTTTACCAACCACATTTTTTTTTAAACTTGTGAAAATTGACATTGTCGCCTATTCTTGATATTTAGGTATCTATATGTCTAATATAGTATATTAAAATATTAATTTTAGTATATCAATTTTAGTAGTATATTATTTTTTGTTATACTTTTTTTATCTCAAGACTATTCATCATATAAAAATAAAATCGGCATTGTTTCTAGAAACGAAGTCGATGGATAACACCGCATTCTCCGTAAAGGTAGCAAAATTCCATCCATAATTATTGATGTTAATTTTGTTGCGTTTTATGTGTTCTATATTGGTTAGACAGTGCAGTCCTTGTAGTACAGTGCGTATACCCTGTACTGTACTCCACACAAGGTATACTTTATATGAGCTACTACGAGCAGCTCATGAAAAGATGAACGAAATATTGCTACCGTTTAGGCCGTATTCTTGTTTCTCGACTTATTAGTACAAAAAAAATTGGCACTACTGGCAACGTCTGATCTGGTTTATCCGATTAAAAACGTTATACGATCTAACTAGTACGTGATCCAAATACGAACTATTACCAAGTTTGTTGTGCTATGAGGTTTCTCGCTAATAATTCACACGGATTCGATATAGAGATGAAAAATCAAGGCAATAAATTTTATTCGATGTAGTGCAAGATAAAATGTACTAGAATTGTTGGCAGTTTAATGCTGGAGATTTTGAAGAGCGATGCAAGCGGTATTCGTCGCGGTGGATAGGTTTTGTTTATATGCACCTATCTATATATATATATATATATATATTACTTTTATATTTTGGCCCTATCTTTTCCCAAACCATCGTACATTACCTATTTATTTCATTAATAATAACCTAATTACACATTTTGCTAACCGACCTTTAACTTTATTTATGAATGTATTCTCTATCAGTGAAACATTGATGAATGAATGAAAAATCCCAAAAAAAAATTAAAATAAAATCAAATATTTGCATTTTTTCATAACTAAGTAACCATTATCCATGCAAGCAAGAAGAAGAACGATTTGTAGCCAATTTCACTCACATCAAATTATCACATATTATAAGTAAAACCATAGTTCACCAAACTGCGTATATTTTAGTGATGCAGTTAGGTACATTTCAGGCTATGCTTCAACGACCGCTGAATGAGGCGCATGCACCTGCATAAGTGATGTGCTGCTTACATAATCATTATAGTTTAGTGATGTGCTTTGTTAAGTTGCGATTAATTTGACTTGACTTGTAATATTTTTGGAACGAAGTTCCTTATCGCGCGTTGCGAAAGGGGGCCAGACGGAAAAAATTAAGACGAAAAGTTGTAACGACACTTTTTGCTATCGTAAGCTATTGTAAGCCGTGCGGCGTGCGCATGTTTCTCTGTCTGTCTCTCTCTCTCTTATAGAAAGCAAGCCGATATTTTTGTTGAGTGTATACAGGTTTTTTGTACATAATAAAAAATAACTTCGTTCCATCCGGGTGTCCCTTGACACCTCTCAAGTTATTTTTTTATCCCTACTAACAACACTAAAACCTATATGGTTGAAAGCCTCAAATATCACCACTCTATCTCAGCACGTGGGGGCGAAGAAGTCGTCCCGAAGGAATATGTATCTACCAGAGAAAGGGCGTGTCTTTGAGTAATATGAATATCGTACTGCGATCACAACCCGTCTCCCGATTATGATATATCCCACCAAATGATGGACACGATTCTATTGCGGAGACTCTTGGGGAGACTTTTGTCCAGCAGTGGACGTGTGATGGCTTATACGATGAACAAGCCCACCGACAAGCAAAGCTTATTGCGACTCGTACGCTGTGGGATACTGAACAAGAAATGCTGAACGAAAATTCGCTGTGTGTCGGCAACTTGTAACTAATGCTATGTGTCGGAGATACATAGCATTAGTTACAAGTTGCCGACACACAGCGAATTTTTGCTCTCGAGTTCTGAGTTCGACCTTACGTCCAAACTAACAATGCTTTTACTTGGAGCGTAATATATATGTTGGAGTTACCCAGTCGAGCTGCTAATAGAACGATCGAACGTTAAATATGCTCCAACTCACTTAAAAACATTTCCAAACCATATTTCAATGTTCGAAATTTAAAATAGGTATTGAAAATAACTGGTGTCGTTAGCAGCTGGTGCTTTGCGTATCGATTTTCAAAATTGGAATACAACCACCGCCACCCAAATCAATGGCAGCAAAGAATTTATTCACATGGAGGTTCTGCGTTTTGTAATTAATAACTTTTTGATTACGTCCAATTGAATAATACAGAACGTTAATAGAGCTCTTTAGCGTGATGAAATGATTGAAGACTTCGCGGGTCTATTCTAACATTATCTTGTTTAAATGAATAAATCAATACGATAAGGTACGTGTATTTAATTAGTAATTGCGCTTGGGCAATCAATTTTTTCCACTTACAATTAATTCTATTACATCAAAGTGTTTTGTTCTATGTTATGGCAACAATAGGATTAGGTATATAACTATCAATAAATAATTTAAAAAAAATTAATATGAAAATACGCATAAGTAGAAAATCCCTATATCTATACATATACCGGGTAGTAATTGTGCACATTCTAATTTATTAGTAGTCGGGGTAATACATTTTTTTTTATCGTGATCTAATAATGATTCTGTACAGCAAATTTGGAGGGTAAATACAGACCTATGCTTTATCTAAGAGCATGTATATGCGCTTTTGAAATAAATTGTACCTATTTTGTACTTGTCACTTCTATTTCTACCAATAACAATAGTCTATAAATTTTAATTAAAAATTAACTGGGTAGCAAATTAATAACTTTTAACATTAATCATAATTATATTTTACAAACATGTATTTAAAAATAAAAATAAAAAAATAATGTCCTGGGACATTATTTACACACGGCCATCTGATCCCAAACTAAGCAGAGCTTGCACTATGGAAACCAGATAACTGATATACTACATGTACTACTTTTCTTTTGTAAATACTTATTTAGGTATATAGATAAATTACACCCAGACTCAGGACGAACAGACATGAACGTGTCTGTTCGTCCTGAGTCTGGGAGCACACAAATATCTGTCCTAGGTGGGAATCGAACCCACGACCTCCGGCGTGGAAAGCAAGCATTTGCCAACCACGCCAACAGGCCCGTCATTCAATCGTCAATTCGTCGTCGTTTAATCGTTAAAAAGCCGAATATCGGTACGGACTGGCCTCCCATATTATTATGTTTTCACATCCCTAGCTGATTCCCCTGGCCCAATCAGTCACGTCTATTCGTACGCAACTCAGGAGAGTTTCGCATATCTATCTAATGTTTATGTTGGTAGCTCCACTAATGAGTTTGAATATAGAATTCACGAATTTCGAATTATTCTTTTCTTTTTAATCAAGCGAATTTAGAACCAGCAAGTTCGTTGTTTATGTTTTGGCAGCAATGCGTTGTATTCAACTTTATGACCAAGTATCTATTTGATTTAAAATCGTGTCTAATTTTACTCACACATCACGTTCACATTTCGTGGTTAAAACTAGACCTCAAACGAAACATGCCATTATTAAGTCACAAGCTGTCAGTTGAAGTAATGGAAAGTAGACTTTATTGAGAAAAAAGGAAAGACCAATATTAAAAAAAAAGACAGTTGACTCTTATTGGGTGCATGGAAACGCAAATTTTAAATGTTTGCCCTCTTTGCAGGATGACGTTTTTGATACTCTTAGAGGACGCATCTTGTTAATTTATGTGTATTGACGTAAATGTATTCGTTCGTACCTGATTCTAATTGAAATCTTTGTTACGTGTATTTTGATTATTCATTTAATTGCTTGGCTTCACGGTTTTATGGCTGCGAACTGCGTAAAATGCGTGTGCGTGTGATTATGTAGGTACGTTTTATTCGTTTCCTTACTTTATCAATCATTTCATCAAAAATTTTCGAGTAAGAATGTACGTTTATTGTTCCTACGGCAACCTGGGATGAATAAGTATTATAAAAGTTGAAAAACTCAGCAAGATTGGTATGGATCACGTGAATATCCTACCTTACGTGATCCGTGTGGCTATCTAGCACCCATTGGATAGGCTATAAGTCTAAAACACATTTTTTTTTTATCAAAATTTCCAACATTAATTCAAAATGTAAACAATAGGAAAGATGTGCCATATATTACTACGTAGGACCCATCATTATGCATGACCCTTAGTTTGCATTCGTCCGATCATCAAACGTATGAGCGGCGGCGTCTTCGTGTACTAAGTAAAGGAGGAGTAGCGCTTCCACGACTCCATATAGTTAATTACTCGATGAAACTAACCGCTTTTTAGTATAGACATTTTAAGTTCATTGAAGTTTCCGCTAGGGGCGGTGCTAGTTAATGTATTGGTACGCACTGCATGTATCATCTACATGAATTTATGGTTGACATGCTGCTCCACAAAACGTCTCAAGAAACCCTCACGCATTCCTCGTCAGTAACAATTCTGAGCCGAGATTCATATTACTTTGGCGCGGGTATATGCTAGACGGTATAAGTGGCATAAGTCATCGCTAGTATCTATTGCCCAGTGAAGCAGAAAAAGTATCACATGGTAACTGTGAATTTCAAAACAAAAAAAATAATAACTGTGCAAACAAATAAACATAAATCCTCTACCTTTGTAACAAATAAAATACCCAAAGGGATCGTGATTAGTCTTCTCAACAATGTTCAAAGTTCGTTTGACAAACATCTGTTCAAAGGTCAGACCTCCCACATTCAGAAGCTGCCTAACAGTTACTTTTAAATACAACCCTAAAGGAAACCGATATTTTAGGTACACAAAAAAAGGTTCGTAAACTCATATCACAACGTCCGATGGCGCCCCGTGGTCAACCAAATGTTTAAAATGACCACATGACGTGACACGGAAACGCAATTTGCAATGCAATTTGATTTGAGGTTATAATAATTAACTTACGTCTGGTTTATTGTGTTTTGTATAGGAGTACAAAATAAATTAAGCGTTGTTACAACGATTCTTTATTTTTGCACCGATTCTTTGTTTTCCAGTGCACTGTATACAAATTTTATAACGAACTGAATTATTGCGCTACTTGCATGAGTTATGTTTGATGTTGTTACTATTCTGTCTCAATTTATCATTTATATTGATTTACTGTTATTAAGAGTGTTGTACATGTTAGTAATAAACAATAATAATTAGTAAACTGGATGTATAATTCATTGGTTTCGAATCAACAGGCATACCTAACCGATTTTGTGGATAGAATTGGGATATTCCAAAAAGAGACCACTTATCAAACAACTACAGCTGCTTATAATATGACAAGTATTAGTTTGACAGTTCTATGTATGCCCTATTCTTTTCGTACGAACTGTAATAGAGAGAACAAAACAGAATCGCCAGCAATCTCTTATTTTGTAATTAAGTTTAATTATGTGTTCAATAAGCATCTACAATCACGAGGGCATGTGGCAAGTCATAAATGGAAACAAAACTACTAATTTAAAAGAGAATATTCATACTATTAAACACGATGGCAAAATAACTTCAGATCCTAAAGATATGGTTGAATTGTTTAATAATTACTTCATTAACGTAGCTAATTGTGAAAATGAACTGGGTGATATGCCAGTTTTAACATCAATAGGACAATTAAAATCGATTTTTGTTAGTCCTACAATGGCTACCGATATATATAAAATAATTAGTTCTTTAAAAAATGTAGGTAGTACTGGGTATGATGAAGTGACAGTAAAAATAATCAAGGATGTATCACATATAATTTCGCCAATTTTAAGCTACACTGTAAATTTAAGCATAGTACATGGTATCTTCCCAGAAAAATTGAAATTAACCATAATAAAAGCGGTATTTAAAAAGGGTGATGTCACTGATGCTAACTGTTACAGACCAATAGCCTTGATACCAGTCTTTTCAAAAATCTATGAAAAAGTAATTAGTTCGTCTTTATACAACTTCTTCGAAAAAAACAATATCTTTACACCTAACCAGTACGGTTTTCGTAAAACAAAATCGGTAAATATGGCAATTTATAATTTTATTAAAACTGTAATAACTAATATGGACAATCGCAGTTCAGCTATAGCTATGTATCTTGATCTAACTAAGGCTTTTGATTGTGTTCACCATACAATTCTGCTAAAAAAATTAAACAATTATGGCATAAGAGGTAACATATTAAATCTTGTAAAATCTTATCTAACAAATAGACATCAGGCGACGCAAATAAACAGAGTATGCCCTGTATTGAAGACTGAGCTATCGTACCAGTCCGAGTACAAAAATATTCGTTTCGGTGTCCCGCAAGGTAGCGTGCTGGGCCCTCTACTTTTCCTAGTTTATATAAACGAATTACCATTAACGACTAGCCACCAGATGACGTTATTTGCGGATGACAGCACAGTTCTATTTATAGGTAACCATTCGAATGCTACTGATGATATTGATGCTTTTTTGACCAATGCAACGAACTGGCTTTCTTGTAATAATTTAAAATTAAACCTGACCAAGACCAATATTATGAAATTTAGACAAAGAAATCAAATGACCTCAGATCTTAATGTGACATTTCAAAATATACCGATTAAAGAAATAGAACATATCAAATTTTTAGGCCTACACATTGACAGGAAATTAGACTGGAAAAACCATATTGATTATGTATGTAAGCGCCTAAATCAACAGTCATATGCTCTGTTTAGACTGAGCAAGATATCAGAAAAATCCGCAGTAATGGCTGCGTACCACGGCTACGTTGCCTCTATCCTGAGGTATGGTTTAATGTTCTGGGGTAACTCCACAAACAAAGATATAGCTTTCAAAGCCCAAAAAAGATGCATACGATCAATAGTTAATATTGAATCAACTAATTCCTGCAAGCCCTACTTCAAAGAGCTAAACATATTACCCCTTCCATGCATGTATATCTATGAATGTGCCATCTTCGCGAAATCAAATATTGATCTTTTTAATTTTTGTGATCGAGCTAGACATAGAAATAAAATGACGCGTGTACACCACAAAACAGCATTGTTTCATAAAAGTGTTTTTTATCTGATCCCTGATATATATAATAAAATACCCAAGACCATTAGAGATATAAGAGAGATAAAAAAATATAAAAACACATTATATACCTTTTTAATTAGTAAATGTTATTATAGTCTAAGTGAATATTTTAATGATCATAATATGTAGACGGAATAACTTTATTATTATTGTATGCCAGTACGGCGGGTCATAGCTGGACATTAATATTATTGTATAATAACACCCTACTTACTACCTATGTACCACAATAAAGAACTTGACTTTGACTTTGACTTTGACTTTGAGGGAGGGAAGGTCACTAGAGAAGCCAAAAAGGCATACTTTAATGCCCTTTAAAAATCTCTGCTCTGTATTTTTTTGAAACAAAATTTGGCCATCATACTACGTTAGAAACGACTATTTGGGATTTTTTTTATATTGATTAATGGATTGTAACAGCGCGCGTGAGTTATATAATATCACTTATATAATAAAGTCCGCCTAAAAATTATTGGCGGAGAGTTGTCAAAAGGACGACCTAACTTTGAATTAGCACTGATTAAAATATGTTTATTTCTCATTTGCCTAATAAAATAATAACCATTTAAAATCTATATTATTATCTCAACTGACGTTATATATGTTTTTTTTTTCGCTTAATTTAATTATTATTATATAACAACTGTGGGACTACAGAAACGCAATCTTTCATCAAATTTTATATCGAAGTCAAATATTTACGAAATTGCAATAGTTTGACGATTCTGATTTGTAACCAACATTCTGACATCCCATGCCGGGAAGATAAGACGCAGTTTGGCCACAGAATAAAGAGTACTTACGTACAGAACCGGCTCTTCGCGCAACAATTTATAGAAATAGCGACTCTTGCTACTAAGCAACTAAGTGCAATTCAGCTTACATTCGCGCTCAGTGCCTACCGCGATATTCACCTAAACGCTGCCGCTCTCTTCTAACGCATTGCACTGTCTCTGTATGACTCGGAGTGTACTGGCGTAGGGTTACCGGCTTGCCGCTGTTACTATGATACCTATTAATCGTCTATATAATCCCAAAATCACTTTTTGGCCCGACCCGGGTTTGAACCCAAGATTTCATTTTCTGCGGTTGAACACGTTACCGCCAGACCAACAAAGAGTGAGTTCGTATAAAAATATGAACTCAGGTTAGAAAAAGTGCATCTAATTTTTGGATATTTTTTGCAGTCTGTACCATTTTGTAACGAACTTTTGTATGAAGTGAACCCAACTAAATTCTATTTATCATCTACACCTTACAAATTTTGGCTTTTATAATGGGGTAAACATCATAAAATATTCACATTTTGCAGTACTTAAAAGTTCGTAGACGAGAAAAAGTAAAAATTCTGGTTGTTTACATTTTCACTATACTAATTTATAAATATCTCCTAAACGCGTGGACCGATTGACATGACTCAAATGGATAAAATGGTTTTAGGCCTAGATCTTTCATTTGACACCAAAATAGTTAAGATATCTCGACAAACAAAAAAACACATTTTCAAGTTGCTCTCGTAATTATTTTTCCCCTACTAATTCTTTTAAAAACTATCTTGGTCAACAAAAATGTTAAAACTAGAGTATATACGACTAAAAACACTTTATTTGTATTCTAATTAGAAATAATCAACACCTACAAAGCTACTTTGGTAGGTAATTAAAAGAATAATTTGAACTAACCTTTCTGCATCTTTAGGTAATGTAAAAAATGATAAACCCTTGTCTCCTTTTTTCGACAGACATCCGTCAAATGAACAATATCTAGCACCAGATTTGTGATGAGACATTTTTTCTGTTAAATATTTATAGTATTAAGTAGTCTTTTAATCCGTGGCTGTGCGCGCGAGCGGTGACAACCGACTGGCGCACGCCACTTCAGAGGCGCGCGAAAGTGTAGGTACTTATCACCGTAGGTACGGCCGAGTGAAGGGGCCCTGGTTTGGCGTCTTATCTTCACGGCATGGATGTCAGAGTTGTTCAAGCCTCCCAATAGGCCTCTGTCATGGCTTAACGATTGTTGTTTATTAATAAATAAATATAATTGATATCAAATATAACTAACATGATCCCTAACTAGGCAAAACCTGTACTATAGCAACCAGACGATTGGTAAACATACACTTATGATGTCTTCCCGGCCGAATTTCGGCTACGGCGGCCATTCTCAATGGAGGTTAGCCAATTGCGCAGGACATATTAAAGTGCACAAGTGTGTGAGCAACACAGGGGCGCTTTCTATTCCATCACTCTAAGGTTCCGATGGGACAACTAGCGACACGACCGGAAAGAGGTCAGGTACAGGACCGACGGCTTTACGTGCTCTCCGAGGCACGGGGGTGTAATACCGTCAACTTCCAGACTTCGGGCTGATACTGAGAAATTTCTTTTTACGGATAAATCGCAGAATCACTTTTTGGCCGCCCCGGGGTTTGAACCCAGGACCTCATTTTCTGCGGTTGAACACGCTACCGCTAGACCAACGATATTTCTATAGAACACACAGTTACACAAAACAAATAATCATGCTCGTAGCACAAAGATTTGTATTGTCGAACCCACGTCCTCTAGCTTAACAGTTTAGGTGACTAACCGCTAGATCAACAGGGGAGTTAAATTTATGGACTAAAAACGGAACTATTAGTTTAACGTGCGCTTCGAAGCACGAAAACGCTCAGAAAAATAAACAACTTTGTCCGTCACCCATCTATACTCACCGCACACATAGGTGCTTAACTTCACCGGTCACTTAAGCATTGGTGAGAGCTATGAGCGCGTCACTGCATTTCGTGCCAAATATGTCCTTTTACGCTAAAGTATAACGCCAATTCGCCAAAACATCGTAAAAAATACGAATAATTACACAATTGCATAAGACTCTATGTCTAGTCATTAGTAGGTATTACAGCCCAGAGCGTCACAGCGATAATGAATTACTAACGACCTGTCACTTCGGCGAACTATGAGGTGTCAATGTTAATACGTACAGAAACCTCAAAAACAATATTCTTCCTACACTAACCCTGTACTTTTTGAAAGAAACTTGATTGACAACAGCAAACACAGCCACATCCTTCCTTTATTAATATGGTATCGACTTCCGTCTATTTTGTAGTCTTCGGCTTCGGAAGCTAAGGGCACCTGTTGGACCTTTTTGTCTTCCCTTTGTCCTGAGGGAGTGGACCGTTGCACCCGGATATTCCCACGCACACGCTTGTAATACACGCATCCATGCCTAAATTCGACGGGTGGATTTGCAACGTGTTGCATGGGAACGGGATCAACGGTTGTAATCGTATTTAAAAAACATTTTGTCCATAGAGATATAAAATTCTTTGCTTGGTTTTGAGAATTTCCGAACACGTTTATGTTGAATATATATTTTAAAATTCATGTATCCATTTTCCTGATATTCCAATTATAAAATAAAGTTTTGCAATTTATGATCTGTATTTACCTATGTAGGCAATTGTCCATTCGCCAAATCAGGCTACCAATGTTTATGTAAGCAGTTATATTTCAATATGTAACTTTCTATTGTTACGTTTAATCTTGTGTTGTACCATTTTTCTCCAAGTTGAATGTCGCATGGTACAATAGAAAATTGCACTAGAAACGTTTGAAAAGTTTTTGTTGTCTTCTCCGGCTGTTACATTCACCTGTCTTGTCTCCAGTGCAACTTAATCGGAAGGCTGCTCTCTCTACTTGTCTTTGTCTGCATCGTTAAAATTATGAACTAAAGAAAGAGACGAGAATTCTTTAGCGCGCCTTTGTCGTCAGAAGCATGTGGCACGCGCCGCTCCATTCGGTTTCCGAACGTAAACCGGTGTGGACGTGGTGCAATAAACGATATTCCAAATCGCGCTACGATCGTGTTTTGACAACTCTATTTGGAACTTCCGATATTGTGTGGAGTAGTGTTTTGGTGGACATAAGAAAAGTGTGGACCTATGAGTGAAATAAATGTTGTCAATAGGGTCTTGATGAACTTGTGAATGAATTAAGCCTGTGACAGTTTTGACGTTTTCTTGGATAAACAGCAGCGAAAAGCATCTAACCTACATCGAGGGCTACGAAGAAAGACGTATGAAGTGAAAGTTTTAAATCTGTTTTGTGCATCATTACTGTGTTTGGATTGTCAAAGCTATTTGGCGACATTTAAGCGTTCTAGAGAAACGTTTCAGTCTTTTCTTTTGTAACTGGTAAAATAATTTGAAAAACTTCCAAGCGCTTATGGGAAATATCACAGCTGGGTGACCCGAAAACTGTAATAAAAATAAACGATATACTGGCAGATTTATATCGTCTTTGAAGTTCGATATCTTAGGATGATTAATGGTGAATGTGTCGTGAGGATGCGTTTTGAAAAAGTTGAATAGATTGGGGTGCGATTAATTTTTCTAGCTTTATGAGGGAGAGAAGGTCGTTGCCGATTAATAGCGAAGTGGCGCTTAAAAATGAGAAGGATGGAACTGGCAAGTTGGTGGTGAACTCTGTTATATGTGGCGTGGTGGATGAACTGTCGAACGGAAGGACCGGGAGGCGGGGTTCCTGGGTACGCCACGCAGTCATGGGAGTACTCCGCTGGAAGGACCTGACAGGAGTCAGGACTAGTACACCCACGGAACAAAAAGAGGTTCGTACTCCGTATATATTAGCTATGAATAATTACAGTGATGATGTATAGTGTGTAAGAAGTCCATTAGCCGGGAATTACGTCATTGAAGATAATTTACTTGGTTTTTTTATAATGAAGACTTGAACGCGAACTCCATGTTGAGTCAAGTTACCTATGTTGTATTTGTTTATCTATTTTAACATAATAATACATACGTTGTTATATATACATAAGTTGTTGTTTAAAAGAAAGTTGGATATAAGTGTGTTTACGTGTGTGTTATAAACATGTGTCTAAGGCGGTAATATAATGCAATTATGCTAATTCTTATAAATGACCATTTTGTCACTGGCTATCACATAAAGACGGCGGAACACCATAAAATTGCTTGGCGGCGCCATTAAATGTACCTACTTAGGTATATTAATGGTAGCTAAACTTATACACTGATATCTCTGACACATTTAACCTCACCGGCAAGTAGTTACACGTATGAGGTTAAAACAGGTAGTCTGGCGAACTAAACACGCCTTTTATAATAATAATGTCCTGGGACATTATTCACTCACGGTCATCTGATCCCAAACTAAGCAGAGCATGTACTAGATAACTGATATATTACATATACTACTTTTCTTTTGTAAGAAAATTATGAAAATACATAGGTAGAGTAGTACTTAATGTAAAATACATAGGTAGGTACTTATTATATAGATAATTACACGAAGATTCACGATAAAAAACATGTTAATGCACACAAATATATGTCCTGTGTGGGAATAGAACTCACGACCTGCGGCGTATAAAGCAAGCATTTACCAACCACGCTTATCGTCCCGGTTTTCCTAGCGTGCAGTGAAAAGTATTACTTATACCTATTCAATCATGTTCCCAGAAGGGTTTCCCTTCTGAGGACATGATTGAATAGATGTAAGTTCTGTGACTTGTGTATACCCGTCATAGCATGACCGTAGATACAAAACTCTCTACCACGTCGTATTAATGAAGCAACAGAATCTTTGTAGAGGTATACTGTGATTAATTAATGATTTCATTGGGCTAACGCCATGATAACGGGATAGGCTGGACATAAATCTACCACCACATAGATAATATCTGAGCTTATTACCTTTTTTAATGCCATCCTCGCACGGGTGTAACAGTTGTGTGTACCAATCCCGATAGCAAGACGGTAGATACACAAGTCGCTATTCTATGTTCCTCCAATCAACTTACAGAATAATTGTATAGCGTGATGAGATGAATGAATGATTTCATTGGTCGAACGCAGTAGAGAAACCTATGTCTATACAGCTATGCAGGACTGGACATTAGTAAACCAATAACTAATATCTGAGGTCATTATTATGTGTATGTACCTGAAATCGAATTATAAATTATTCAGATGAAGGGTGCGATAACGAGTTTATCATTGCGTTGACTTTAATGTTATTTTAGTCGTAAAGTCATTATTGTACACATGAATTATTACTCTGGGGTAGATGGCCTCTTGTTTTAATGATAACGTGTTGAGAAAAGCTTTGATAACAATGTCATTTGAGCGCAGAGTACTGCATGCTTTTCATTAATGTTCCCAATTTACCAAATACCCAATCTCGAGGGAAATTTACAAATAATTACTATTCTTAAAAAAAAATACGCCGGCTCTATGTCCCGGGGACTTGACATAAATGCAATTAACCCAAAACAACTATATACAGACGCCAGCACATCAAGCTACCCCAATCTGTCATATTTCCCTAATTGAAAGTGGACCTTATGCTTATGGCATGAAGTTGAAAATCTATAAAAGAAATTTGACAGATTGGGGTAGCTGGATGTGCTGGCGTCTGTACCTATGGATCACACAAATAGTTTGTAACTTGTGGAAATCGAATCTTACTCACTAATTTCCTACTTTCCTTTTCTTATTATTATTGACGGTTTCGATTTTTAATAATTGACAGATTTTAAAAACATCTTCATTCCATCTTTTTTAACTGATAAGTTTCTTTATGTTTCCTAAGATTGTCGTCCGATTCCAACAGAATGTATGTTGGACTATTTCAAAAGCCTATGCACTCTTACAAATAAAAAAAAACAAAATACATTCACACAGACGTGTTTTGTTTTTAAACAAACATATAAATTTAAATTGAGAACTCCGTTCGGAAATATTACATAAATAATGTATTACAATTATGATTTTCCTTGTAATTGATTTGTTGATGCTAGCTTCTTACTGCCAATCAAAGAAGTACCTATTTGAGTTACTCATTCCCACATACAAAATGGTGTCACGCTGTCTAATATCAATACAGTGCATTGCTTGGTTACCGCCTTACCACTGATTTCCCCTGGCACAAAACATATTACACATTGGTTTATTTACATTCTGCAGTTCATTTTCCGCTTCGTTTTATGACGTTCTTATGTTAATTTCAATTAATGATCGAACATTGTCAAAATTACGTTGTTTTTATGTTTAATCTATATACATATAATAAAATCGTAGGAAAGTAAAACTGTACATTGAATATTTTTTAAAAAGGATACTTGGGCCGTGATCTACAATCGATATAGAAGCCAAAAATATAGTTTTTAGAATTTGTGTCTGTTTGTCTGTATGTATGTCCGGGCTAAACTCAAAAAGTACTGAATGGATTTGCTTCAAATTTTGCATGAATATTACTAAGAGGTCGGGTCAACACATAGGCTACATATTATCACGCTATCGCCTACGGGGGAGGAGCTGTGATGATTTATAAAGTTTAAGGCGGGTAAAACCGCGGGGCACAGCTAGTGTATGAATATTACGTAAGTTACATGCCTGCATGTATGAACCAAAGAGTTGGGGGGTTTTTGTATGCATTATAAAGTGGAGTGAAGTTCAATATAAGTGTAATTTTTATCCGCCACAGGCATATATAGGTGACAAACCTAAATGTGCCGAGCAGGTCACCCACGGTAATAAACGTCATGCGTATCAAAATTATACAACATTGTTAACAGGTATTGACGCGACTAACCTTTTTTGTTATTATCCCGACGTTTCGACAAAGTTGCATTGATCGTGGTCACGGGTTGACGGATTATTTAGTTAACAATTTTGTGCTGGGGACATTTTGGTTTGCCATCTATACGTGAACGGGAACCGGGAGACTAAAACCATCGACTCAAGCTGTAAAAAGAGCATGCACAGATAGTCATCAAATATTTATTGATTAAACTACCTATCAGTCATACCATAAAAAATCGAGATTAAAATTGGTCCAATCTTTACGGAGCTATGAAGCTACAGACACACAGATTTCTCTAGCGTTACTAAAATAATATCATTGTTATGTATATAAATAGACATATGTGTATAAAAATCAATATTAGCTATGTGCAAAAATTACACTTCATCATCATCATCATGACAGCGGAATGAAGTACACTGCTGGACAAAGGTCTCCTCAAAAGATTTCTTTAATCGAGTTGTGTCCATCGTTTAGAGCAATATGCCATAATCCCCACGCTTGGCAGACGGGTTGGCGATCGCAGTATTATATTAATTAAATAGTACACAGGTTGACGCTGCGCTGCTGACCGTTCTCTGGTAGATATTCCCTTGGGACGACTTCTACGCTCTCCTCGGGATAATATGCCGTCATCCACACAGCACTTTTAAGATACTTGTTGATAAAAAAAAAACTAATATTGTTTAATGAACAATTCCAAAAGTATCTATATACCTTTTATTTCATACGAAAGTTTGCTTAGTAAAACAATACATATAGATAAAATCATTCTTTCAGACTAAAATTTATTGTTAACTTTACGTGTCAATTAGTTTTGCTCAAACCGGTTGCTTTTTAGTTAATAACACGAAAGATGAGATGACGTTACCAAGGCGAATTAGGTATCTATGAATCACAACTTATGTAAACTGGTAAAGTGATGACGAATTAACAAGACACATCGATCTGGGTTGTCCTAAATGTCTCTTTGCCAAATTATCAGCTTTATGACAATGTCCACTATGTTATTTTGTCCGCCTAGCGGTAACCTCGTTGTGCAATTTTAAGTTTACCAGGTCAATGTTTAGCTCATTTTGAATGTCGAATTTGTTAGAATTTATGGCTGCTTTTTGTGTTCGCTGCCAGTTCGAAATTCTTGAAATGCTTTCTTAATTGTTTTTAATTTTGTTTTAGTTGTGGTTCGTTTATTATTTTGTTGAAGCGTTCCACAATTTAATGTACACCAATTAATTAGTACTAATTATTTTATTTCTGCAATTATCGTTAAGTTTAAGAATTAATACGATTAGCGGATTTAATGAAGTTAATGACGGAAATTTACCGTTTTTTTGTCTTCATAATATAGAAAAAATACATTTGCTTTGCGATTGTAATATTTAAGTATATATTCAAGCAATTATATGTATTATTTTATCTAAGCATTACGATGTGGCGTTCACAAATAGAATTGAATACATAATTTAATTGTTAATTTATTATTATCATTAAACAGTTGAGTAAACTGAATTTAATTATGTATATAGATACTTATATAGACATAAGGACAAACAGTCTACTGTGTAGTAATATGAATACTACTACAAAGTAATACTAGTAAGTAGGTATACCAATTATACACTCTTGACAGAGTGTATTATGTCCTTATAGTAAGGATCGCTCATATAATCTAATCATAATCCTTTTAAAACGCATCTAATAATAATAATATAACCGTCTCCCTAATCCTAGTAGACTTAGTAAACCAAACCCGGTAATAGAAATATCTATTATTAAAACCCGTATGTTCTACGGGAGCCCACATTTGCAGATTATTTTCCCTGACGTTGCTGAAACAGGGTTGCCTAATGAGAAATTGCAGCTTTTCTGCAGACTTAATAAGACGCGATTAATTAATAGATATTTTTAGGTATTTTTTAAAGAAACTATTAAGTTAATTATATTTGACAATCTTAGTGAACGTACCGTAGTCTTTCCGCCCCACCCAATTCTTTGTGCTAAATTTTAAATAAAGTAATTATAACTCGTAATATTAAATGTGTTATGCTAAACGTTAATCCTAACTACCCGTCTCTTATCGATTTTAAATCCCATTGTGAGTTTGTTTGTTTCTTACGCTTTCACGTCTGATCTACTCAACCGATTGTCATGAAATTTTGCACACACACGTAGTCATCACACCTTTAATCCACTATACCGTACTGTTATCGAGGAGTAACGACGGCGTATGTTTAATGAGTAAAACCAGTTTCTATTTATTTATTTGACCAATAAACTCAAAGAAAAGTAACATAGGGTACCTACTAATATATTAATAAATAAATAAATCCAAATCCGCTAGCTAATTTTGTTTGATCTTTATTCCTGTCAAATTATCTATATTTTCCCGCTTTCCGGTTTCCTTATCACAATACCTACTATTATATAAAAAGATTTCTTAAGTACCTTACCTAACACGTAATAATTAAAGATAAACTCGCTAATTCTAATGATAAATATTTCTAATTACCACTAAACGATAGACTAAACAGTAATGGTGACAAAATTATGTGTCGTTATCTTTATTTTATTATTAAGCAAACTGTAGTCATAAAGTGCATAGTTACAATAACTATGCACTTTATGGCTATAAATAGACCGCACTTTGTTCGAAAGTAAGGTAACATTGAGAACAGAGACGTGGTCGCTTACTAAAAGGCTAAAAGTCACTCAAAGAGCAATGGAGTTTCTTCTCCCTCGGAGTTTCCCAATCTTCTTCTTAGCATGTCGATGGCAAACTCATTTATAATTTGCCATCGTGGTGAAACGATTGGCCAGTTAGCATAGGAACTCGCTAACTGTTGCCCAGGATGCGCCGAACGTACGGGTTTGTGTGGTACGTCACTTGGGGCGGTTTTCATGCACCGCAGTTTTCCAATACAAAAATGTCGTAATGATCCGCAAGCCATAGTAACCGATGTAGCCTGAAGTTTTGCTTAGCTGAAGTGGCAGTGGGCAGCCCATAGAACCAGCTGCTGCCGAGCCGCCATTATTTAAGAGGTTGTTGTAGGTCTAAAGCGCAAATTAAAGAAAAAGAAACGGCTGCATCCGTGTCCGTGTGTAATTTTGAAGGCAATTGCTACGGTTCATGAATTAACGTATTTATGCTACTTATAACATACTTGTCCAGAAATCAACAACTTATAAATATTATATGAGTAATGTAATAACTAGATTATTATGTATGTAATCATGTCACTTTGATCTTATGATATTAGCAAGATCTGAATTTTTTCACAATTGCGTTCAATTATTAAACTTGATGAATTTCGAAACAAACACAAAACACCACTATTACCAGTTGTTCTAGCAAATAAATTCAAATCTCATTCTGAACTAATTAAGTTACACTTAATTTTTGTTATATTTTTTTTTAAATACATCGCCCGCGTTATATATGTAAATCTTGTTAAAACCCTTTAAAAGTATCCTGGGATCCTTGTCTTCTCCGATTAAAATTGTTGCGGGATCTAAGACTGATGAGATTCTCAGCCTTCGCCGCTCAGTGTCATCTCATTGTGTGCCAATTTTGATCATGGCATACAGGATTTGCAGTGATGTGTAAGAGGGAAAGACTAGGCTCATTAGGTATATGGTTGTGTTTCCTGCAGTAAAGAAGCCGTAAGTATACAAAAAGTCGCGCGTGCGCGGCTTAGCGAATATCGGGTAGGATATTTTCACTCCAATTACTGCGTGGAACACTTACTAGGGTCATCACGTACGCACTTGAAGTGTCGTAAAAAAGGATCTAATTAAAGAAATACATTTTGCGTATGCGTAATTAATATGTATTACACATTCGTGAGTGTTCGTGTGGTGTATTTGAATTTCGAATTAGATTGTTTGTTCATGTACTGAGATGTAATTAATTAATTTATGTGATATAATAGCTGGAAGTTACTTACTTTTGTATCTTTCCATTTGTCACGTTCGTTAATCTATACATATAATAAAACCGTAGAAAGTCTAAACTGTTCATTGAATATTTTTTTAAAAGGATACTTGGGGCGTGATGTATAATCGACATCGAAGCCAAAAATATAGTTTTTAAAATTTTTGTCTGTGTCTATTTGTCTGTATGTATGTCTGGGCTAAACTCAAAAATGTGTGCATGGATTTACTTTAAATTTTAAATGAATATTACTAAGACGTCGGCTCAACATATAGGCTACATATTATCACCTACGGGGGAGGAGCTATGAGAATTTATGAAATTTAACGCGGGTAAAACCGCGGGCCACAGCTAGTAACAAATATAACAGTTGAAGCGCGCATTCCTCGTCACGGAAATACTATTCAAATATCACAATTAGTACTTTTATAACATAGCCTGATATAGGCATAGCCGCTTATATCGGTAGGCTATATACGCGGTCAGTTTATAGATGGGTGACTGCTGAAGTGGTTTAATTTCTGAGCGTCTCTGTGTCTCGGTGAGCACGTTCATGTCCGAGGGAGATGTCATTCTTTAAGCCTCCCAGTATGGAGGCTTGAAGAACTCTGACACGAGGGAAGATAGCCTCAACATACATGTAACAAAATATTTTTCTGTCACACATTTTCAATATTTTTTAGAGTCGTGCAACTCTATTGCACAAGTTTTCTATTGTTTACATTTTGAATTAATGTTGCGGATTTATTTATTACTTCGTAACTTTTATCAGTGATATTGTTAAATTACATATATCTTTGTTGTGTATTTGTACATATTGAGTAAAAATTAACGACACGTTAGGACCTGTCGTAATTATATCCCCAATGCGCGTATAAGGGCGCAGTTTTAGTCGTTTCGCAATTCTATATGTATCCCGTCCTTTTCGTTCGAGGTATATTAGAGGGAGAGATGTAATGTCATTCAAATTAGTTTAGTGGTGTAAAATACTCGCTAGTATTGTCGAACATAATCAAATGTAACGATGTCTGATAATAGTGTATCGCGCTTTTGTGTATCAGCGGAAACAGATAAATGTCTTGTAAGATAAAGTTATCACTTTCACACAATTTGGCTGCGTCATAGAAAGAGGATGTCCCGGTGTCTATGCATGGATTATTACGTCGATTGTTTCGAGTCATGGGCTTTTTGTTCCGTCCTTTGATATATTTGTATGGATACAGACCCTTTGGAACGTTCAATCTGAATGCCCTTTCATTCAGATTAAACATCCTAAGGACCTTGTATGTCTTCAATGTCTTTATCAACAATGTAATGTGAGTACATTTATATTGTTATTATTAAGCCTTTATAGAACCCTGTCACAGAAAATCAATGAACTAATCTGACCAATTTTCATGGCATTTGATATTATTATAATTATGATATGGTTCCAGTCCATCGTTGCTCAGCAATTGTAGTTAGGTTGTAGTAGTGTCAATTATCATTACATGTGTCTTTTTATATCTTTATTATGTGTGCTCAATTTTGTTTTTCTTTTTTTTCTGCATTACGACTTAATTGTAATAACAATTAAAGCAAAAGTCGTGTGGTTTCCGGCCCAGAAAGAATAACAGGGCCACCCCTCCTGGCACAGGCACAGGCCTCCTGTGTACTAGCTACCACATAATTGCGGACGTCAACTCGCGTTTCAAGCGTCGTGACTACGGTAAACCCCTCCAAATGGCAACGTTATAGTGGAGCATAGGATTACGAGCAGTGGACGATACCGCCCAAATGATGAAATAAAAACCGGCCAAGTGCGAGTCGGACTCGCACATGAAGGGTTCCATATTATTATTAAATGAATTAAATTATAAATGAATTGGATTAAATGAATGCAAATTGCGGTTTATGACGTATTAAAAAAAAACTACTTGCTAGATCTCGTTCAAACCTTTTTTCGTTGTTAGTTTACATAATCATATATTTTTTTAGTTTTATCATTCTCGTATTTTAGAAGTTAGAGGGGGGGGGGGGGGGACACCCATTTTACCACTTTGGAAGTGTCTCTCGCGCAAACTATTCAGTTTAGAAAAAATGATATTAAGAACCTCAATATCATTTTTGAAGACCTATCCATAGACACCCCACATGTATGGTTACGATGAAAAAAAAAAATTTATGTTTCAGTTCTATGTATGGCGACCCCCCAAAATAATTGTTCTTTTTCTATTTTTGTGTAAAAAATCTTAATGCGGTTCACAGAATACATCTACTTACCAAGTTTCAGTAGTACAGCTCTTATAGTTTCGGAAAAAAAGTGCCTGTAACATACGGACGGACAGACAGACATGACGAATCTATAAGGGTTCCGTTTTTTGCCATTTGGCTACGGAACCCTAAAAAGGGTACCAACGGAACCCTATTCCTAAACCATGCGTCTGTCTGTTAGCGAGCCGTGTCTTATAAACAGTCTTCTTCTTAGCGAGTCGATGGCAATCTAAACTGTGTCCGCCCAGAACTTGGCCACGAGAATCGCATTATGAGTAGCCTCCATCAGATATTTAAGCGTGCAGTTGTAAGGGCACGCGCTACATGATAATAGATGTCCCATTGTCTGTGGGACTACACCACATTTGCATTGAAGGCGATCATTAATGTAACCCCACCTGAGCAAGTTGTCCCTGCTGCGACCAACCTGGGTTCGAAGCCTATTTAATGATTTCCAGGCTAGCCAAGGCAGTTTCCATCCAGGGGCGAGACTTTCAGATGGTGGAACAAATGGTGCAGGCAGTTTGGTACACTCTCGCCACAGCTGGCATCTAGCCTGTGAGAGTTCTCCGCTCAGTGGAAGGACGCACTTCACGAAGCTGTGTCGACTTTTAAGCCTTTGTGACACAGGACTGTGATAATGCAATGGGTGCCGTGCGTCACTGTCCATTTTTAATCTCTCGCTGGAGCTTGCCGCCGCTCTACGCACCGCCGGAGGAGCTATGCCTGCCAGTGGATACAGCAATTGAACTGGTGTCGGTTTAAGACAACCAGTGATGGTTCGACACGTTTCGTTTAAAGCTATATCCACTAGCTTTGCATGGGCTGAGCGACTCCACACCGGGCATGCGTATTCAGCTGCAGAGAATGAGAGCGCTAATCCGGTAGTACGTACAACGTCGGGCGAGGCTCCCCATTTGGTTGCAACTAGACGTTGTAGGAGATTGTTACGAGAGTGTACCTTCTGCTTGATATTTTTGCAGTTTTTTCTGAAGTTTAGAGACCTATCCAGAGAAACCCCAAGGTATTTAGGGAAGTTACTATGTGCAATGGGCGTTCCGTTCCATACTATATTCAGTGTGCGGCTTGCCTCTCTATTGCGAAGATGAAAAACGCAAGATTGGGTTTTGCTCGGGTTGGGTTTTAGTGAATTTATGACATAGTACTCAGCCAAGTTTTCAAGAGCATTTGAGAGGTCAACCTCCACTTTCTCAAACGTGGCGGCTTGTGAGGTGAGAGCGAGGTCATCAGCATATAAAAAATGGGACGTGTTTGTATTCAGCGGTTGGTCGTTGGTGTATATGTTAAATAAAAGAGGGGCCAAGACACTACCCTGAGGAAGGCCGTTTTTGTGTGTTCTCCAACGACTTTTATCAAGTAGGAGATGGACTTGGAAACTGCGATTATGTAGCAGTTCACGCAGTACCTTCACAAAGTTGTGGTCCTTGGTGATCGTCTCCACTTTCCACATCAGCCGCTTTAGGTTAACTGTGTCATAGGCAGCTGATAAGTCAACAAATACAGCACCCGTAACTTTTCTGTCCTCAAAACCGTCCTCAATGTGTTGTACAAGTTTTAGGGACTGGTTGCCGCAAGACTTAACTGGTCTAAAGCCGGCCTGCTCTGGTATTAACTTAGGGTCTATAGCGATTGTAAGACGGTTAAGTAATAGCCTCTCAAAAAGCTTATAAGTATGGCACAGTAGAGATATCGGCCGAAAGCTTTTCGGATCGTCTGTTGATTTTCCTGGCTTTGGAATTGCTATTACCTTCGATTTTCTCCAGAGTCGTGGAACTGAAGCTGACTTTAGGCAATAATTATATAGTTGAAGCAGCCATGACACGCCGATTGGGCCAAGATTCTTTATTTGTTCGACTGAGATATTGTCCATGCCGGAGGCCTTCCCACACTTTAAGCCTTTAATAGCTGTTACGATATCTGCAAGCTCAAATGGTTTACTAATATCGTCACAACTACCGTCAGATCTTTTCGTTTTAGGTACTTTACCGGGCCGATGTGTTGGTTTGCCATTTAGGATGAGCTGGTGAGCTATCATGTTCGCAGTGACTTGGCTAGGAGATAAGGGTTTAGGGGGCTCGCCAGTTAACCTTCTGATTGTACTCCACGCTTTTTTACTGTTATGTGTCATATCTATATTGGTTACTGTGTTTATCCATCTTGTCCGTCGGGATTCACTTATTTGCGATAATAGTGTTTCGCCAGCAAGTACGGTCTCGGTCGAGAATGGGTCAGTATAAAAAAGTGATTGATATGATTTAAGCAGCTTAGCCGAATCAGTCGATAGTCCCGGTATGTAGGAAGTTCTGCAACCCCTTGGTATGTGCCGTCGAGATATAGTAGTTACGATCTCGACAAACTTATCGTAGTTCTGCGGTATTGGTAAGATGTTTACTATGGCGTCATCAACAGATTGCTTGAACGACTCCCAGTTAGCTTTAGAGTAGTTAAATCGGCGTTTAAAGGGGACAGTCATAGGTTTAATTACCGGTTCAATGCTGCACATTATAGGTCTGTGTTGAGTGCGGGGTATGGGGGAGCATATGTTTTTTACACACTGAGCACTAATGCAAGAACTGACAAATACTAGGTCCGGGTTATACCCACGCTTCCATCGAGAGCTATTGAAGGAAGCTGGCTGTTTGGAGTTGTGGAGCAGGGTTAAGTCATTTGTCTCAGCCCAGTCCTCAATTGCTTGCCCACTTGCATCTGTGTCGTTGTAACCCCAACTAGCGCTGCGGCTATTAAAATCTCCTATTATAATTTTAAAAGGTCGGTCGTTAAAATTCTCAGTAGGTTCGAAATGGAATATAGTGCCAGGAGGTTTATATACGGAGGTAATGGTGCAATTTCCTGTATCAATGGTGATCAACTCAATTCCGTTTTGGGTCGAACAATTGGTAGATAATATGCTTACACCGGGAGCAACAAACACTGCGTTACCGTGCTTTGGGTGACAGATCTCGGCGATAAGCGTGAGTCCAGGAATGTGAGGCCGTCTTTGGTTTTCATCTCGATGGGTCTCTTGAACGCAAAGAATATCGCAGCGTGTTTTGCGGCAGAAATCGGAAAGGATATCCGATTTATCTTGAGAGAACCCCTCAATGTTAATTGAGACAACACTAATAGCTGGTTTCGTTTTGCATGAATTTGGGATTGCCATCGTAGTGAAAGGATTTGCCAGTCAGGATAGGATTTTACTGACTGCCCAGGGTGCGCCGGACGTACGTAAATTACACAGGTACGTCACACGGGGAGGCTCCTTTCGTGCACCCCAGATAAACAGTAATAGGTAGATACTTACATGAAATTTTCACAGAGTGCCGCTGATACAAAAAAAAAAACAAAAAGATAGAAATAAAAAAAAAAATCTCTCGGTGGTATGGAAACTACCGACTAGCTTTTACCCAGTTTTTTTGACTAATCTTGTGTGGACTAGTAAATTCGAATATAAGCATCGTAAATAGGATACTATAATTATATCTTGTTATTAAAACAATAAATAGATGTATATAACCTTGTTGTCATATTTTAGTAGGTATATTCAAATATATGTATGTATTATTTTACTAAACTATGTATGCCAAGGAACAATAGCTTAAGTTCTGAATGAGCAGAAAATAACTTATTCGAATTCTGTAAACGAAGTATAAAATATACGCTAGCTTACTGAAGTCGAACCGACTTATGTACGGTGTCCGGCGTAATTTCCGAGTTACAAGTATCCTATTATCAGGAAGTGAATACGCCGCGGTATCCGATATACACCTTTTTAAATTGTAATACTTAATTAGATTTCCGCATAAATATTTATAATTTGCAGAGCTTGTACTATGGAAACCAGGTAACTGATATACATACGTACATAGACACACGCCTGTGTCTCAGAGGGGTAGGCAGAGACAATGGATAACTGATATACTACATAATATATAACCTTTCTTTTATAAATAAATACTTACAAAGATAAATAGACCCAGACTCAAGACAAACAGACACGATCATGCACACAAATCTATGTCCTGGGTGGGATTTGCGGCGTGGAAGGCAAGTATCAAAAAACCACGCCAACCGGCCCCTCAATATCCCTTTTTAATATTGACCGACCTAAAAAAAAAGGAAGGTTATCAATTCGACTAAATGTATGTATTTATTACGCGATTTGTCTGTTGTTTGTTTGTTTACGTCGATATTGTTTATATTTTGTTTATTGATAAAAATCCTACTTGATCGTAATAGGATTGCTATTAGGATTTATAAAGAAATGTTGGAGTTGGTTGTACTTTTTTATATAGTCATAAATTAGAGGTATATTCTTCGCTAGCTGTAGTTAATATACCAATTATTCTCGTCAAGTCGCCTAGTCTCGTGTGTCAACCCTCAAATTATTGTCATAGATGTGACGAGCCACGGCTGACATATTCGAGATGAAATTGACAAATTGAAATTGAAATATTAACACAAGCTGAGATTCCCCCAAGAAAATCCTTTGGCATACACTGGGATTTGCTTGCATAATATAAAGTGTCGCCTTTTATTAGTTACCCTGACTTTTATGGTGTATTTACCCCCGAACACCATAGTGTTAGGGAGATTTTTGTTGTTTTTGTCGGAGCTTTCGTCTATATGAATTGCCGTGACTTGTGCTCTTTTGTATCGGAGGATACTCGGTTATGTTCAGTATATTGTGTTATTAACACCTTATACGCAGAATTGCTGAACATTCCTTGAACTCTTTGCTTTTATCTTATTCGTGTGTTTAATATGAGTGACTCAGATTATCTCCTAAAGTCGTATTGCTACTGGTAGTTTTGTAAGTTAAATATGTTATGCTCACGTTTTTGATTATATCGTAGTGGTCTTGAGAAATATTATTAGTAGATATTTTTTTAACCTTGCTGTGTTGTGACGACGGCGAATATCAGAATCTCATCACTCCATTTCATCCCGTGGAGAGCGTAGAAATCGAGCCGAGCGAATATCTACCAGAGGACGTGCAGCAGCTACTTTCTGAGTACTACGATCATCATACTGCGTTCGCCAACCCGATGGCGGTTATGACATATCCCCCCAAGATGATTCTTAAGGCGAGGCGATTCTCTTTTGTCCAGCATTGGTCTTCTTACGGCTGTTTTGATGATGATGAAGATATGTGTTACGCTTTGATAGAAAATATATTGGCCACAATTGCACGCGGGGAGCTGGCATTCCCAGATATCTATGAAGCCCAAATCATACTTCATTCATTTTACGTACAAATATCTAATCTCCGCACAATCGCCCGCTAACGCATTACTGTCGCCGAACAATATGTTTTATTTCACAGTTACATATTGCTTAATTAATAACGCTAATTAATTTACATAGTTCTTAGCTATTTTTGATGAAAATATATTGGATTTAATGATGCAACGCTTCAGTTGGATTTTTTTGGCAGTTTGATTTTCACTTATTATCACAAACAACAAACAGCCATGAATCGCTTTGTTCTCCATAATCAGATGCATCTTTATCTTTAAATAAACAAATTAGATACTACATTGAACGGTTTATTGACTTCACTTGATAATGTAATGACCTAACCCACTCACACTCAGTTACAACACTTAAATATTCACAATGAGATGCTATATTGCTACTACCAGCCTATTACTGCCCATAAATCACAATAATGCATGAAGTAACAATATGAGGAATAAATCTTGTTACCAGGTCACTCGGTTAAGGGGATCTGGCATGTATTCTTCGAAAATGTGTTTAAATCGCCAACTTTATTGGCAAAGCGACACTGCAGTATGATAGCTGCTGCAGTTCGGAACCAGGTCATTGGTAGCTGGGGTACGTATAATATGAATGAATTTGGCACTGGACGTGGGTGCTGCGAAATGGCGGGGTTATTGCCTTCATTAATATTGATGCTAAGGCATATTACCTACAATGTTGAGGAGTTACAACAATAATATCGTTGCGGTTTTCTGTTATATTTATTCTATATACAAAAATATAGTTTATGCGCCCGCGCAAATTGCGTAATGTGACCAAACCCTTAGTTGGCACATTGACAACTATTTCACAGCACTTGTTCTGTGTTGTCAACCCGGTCAGTAGCTTTTCCCGTTCTCATCAAGTTTACAACTAGGAAGAAAGTGGTTCACAAGAGTATTCTGCTTAATGCCGACACATAAATTAGATGCTCTCTGGTTTAATTTTGTGATAATGAAGATTAGGTGTTCATGTTTCCTCAATATTCTTAATATAAGTGTTTTACAGCTGCACCATATAATGCCCTCATAACCAAGCTAACGGATTAAATTATGGAAGAATAACTTAACCGTCAAAACTTGTCAATCACAACTTAAAACTAGTTAAACTTTCCATTAGATGAAGTCCGCTTTGACTGCAGTTCGGGTTATATGGAATTAATATAATACCCTTCTTTCTGCCTGGGGTTTAAAACACCCGGGTGTTGATAACTCTTAAAATAAAAACCCTCGAGAAAAATCTATTTATGAACACTGATGATAGAACATAATTAAGGGATGCACAGCCAATATCCCCCTTTTATAAGGAGATTAACAAAAATTGTGCCGGTGAAGGTCAATCAATATTTATTTTACCTGCGTTAATAAGACACGCGACACTGATCTTTAAAATAACTGACCTCACTGTATATTATAGTTGCTTTTCTTGTGTTTATTTTAGTTGTTAGGCGATATTACCATTTCACTGTCGATTGGTTTTTAACCCCCGACGCAAAAAGAGGGGTGTTATAAGTTTGACGACGATGTCTGTCCATATGTGTGTGTCTCAAACGGATGGACCGATTTTATGCGGTTTTTTCATTTGATAGCCAGTTTCCTTGCGGTGGTTGTTAAGTACATATGTTTAGTTCATATAACGGTCCAGCAGCAGTCTAAGAGTATCAGCTTTATACTCTCTATAGTTGGAGTCTGGGGTTTTCTAACGGTGTGCTATAGTCAACAATACCTTGGTGATTATCCTTAAATGTGAAGAGTGTCTTTAACACTTACACAAACCGCCTTTATTCTAGTGCAAGCGTATCTACCGAAGCGGCGTCGACTGAACCTAATTTTCTCCCCATAAAAATAAGAAAGAAGTATTACGTTGTAACCATATTACAGCACCGCAATAAAGCAATGTAATAATAACGTAGTATTTCATAAAACCTTATAGCTTTCGTTACAGTTTGTACGTATTTTCACGGCGCATTAATGCTGAATTTCTTTGGGATTTGTCACAGCTCCTTCATTTAGCATGCGACGTAAGCACGCCAATAATGAGGTCACGCTTATGTTGCTCAACTTTGGAACAGTCTCGGGTTTGGGTCTGTAGCACGTGTGACCATTCATGCGTCTCATGGAGTTCACCGCCATCCACTAAGGAGGTTAACGCACGCGCGTAAACGGAATAAAAACTCTTAGATAACATTGACAGTCAGATGATGAATGGCCGTGACTTGACGACGTTTCAGCAGTAAATCAAGCGTATTTCTCCATCGTTAGTGTTTATTTGTCGTCTTTCTTTTGAGACAGGTGCGATCAAACGCGATCCAATTAGTGGTAAATGAGATTGAAAATCGAACGACGAAGTATTGAGCCTAAAATTTCTCAGTAAGGCGGGGAAGACCATAAAATTGTTAACAGCTATGTAGCCTATTTAGATTATTTAAAAGAAAGGCGTTGCCTCGCCTTGTTAAATAAACACTTTAGATAAGATACATGTCTGAATCACTTTTGTTTTATATTGAAAGGCCCCAAAATGAACTAGCTATGGAGTTGACAAAAAAGCGTAAACTAAATGTTTTTAAATCTTACTAATATTAAAGAAGGCTATACAGTGTCGCCGCCTAGGCTAAATGTAGACGTCATATTTAACGAAAATAGTCTTTGGAGCCAACACACATTCTTAGAGTTAAAACTTTCCCGTTTACTTAACTTACAGTTTATTGCCACGTTGGTTTAGCGGTAGCGTGTTAAACCACTGATAATCAGGTTCAGAGTTCTTTCCCGTGATTTTACGATGAATATAAATTCTCAATATTGTCCTGGCTATCCTGAATATCGGCTTGAAGGAAATAGAAAGCACAACAGTGTTTACACACAGTTGCACAATATAGTTACCTATACAGCTAGACTCCATATAGACTAGCCGCCGCCGCCATGGCTGACATTCGACAAAGGGAACAATTTTTTATTTCCCACAAATACTCTCAGTCTTTGAAATCCGTTAATACCAAGTATGTGTATATAGGTGCGTTTACACCGAATTAATGGACCATATCGAATGCTAAGTTACAAACGGTGTTCATTGTGAAGTCTGTTAGTATTATTGGCAGTCACGACTTTCGTGTCTTCAGCAATGTAGACGGAACACCATTGAATGTATCCGTTAACTGTATTTGTTCTTACACCACGTGTATCCTGTCCATTGTGGCCTCTTTATAAATTGCGTAAGAAAAATGATAATGATAACGACTCATTAATGATAAAAGAATAAGTAGGTAACTCATTTAAATAATGGATAATTTCTAAAATCGCATATGTTACACAAGACTAATTAATGCAGTGAATATTGGAATGGATTTTTGTATACATACAAGGTGCAGCATAAATAATAGAGGAAACTTGCAGAGCATGAAACTGAAGACATTAAAGAAAAGAATTCGTGAAAAAATAGTTGGCTGTGTATCAGTATATCGTCCATGTTGATGTGCTACATATTGTTCGGTTGCAAAGGAAAATTAAGCTCTTTAAGTTACATCCACAATTTATTTTAGGTACATCTTGTACATGGGACTTAATCGCCATGTGATTGTTTTTTTTTAATTATACCGCTAGTTATACTTCCGAAGAGACCCCATATATTTTTTTTTCGTTTTTATTAAGAAATCTTTAAGGTGATTGTATGTTTTACTGAAAATTTAATTGACTGTAAACGTCTGAACTCGTCTCTTCACTTAGATTGTAGATAATTCATTCTGTATAAGTTTAAAACTTTTAACATGGACTGCAATAAATTACATTCTATGTGTAAAATAATATCATTGACTGCACAGTACGGAAAGATACAATTACAGTATTGTTTCCTACCGTGCAGTGAATGATATTATTATTATTTATTCAATTAAAGGCCAACAAGGACCAATTATAAAAATACACTAATACAATACAATACTTAAAATAACATACAGAACAATTACATTACAATACAATACAACAAAACAATCAAAACAATATTTCGACATCATCCCGTACATGTACCATGTCACAGTGATACATGTATTGGCAGTCGAATCGCTGGGCGAAGGCGCTCAGGATACTGTTCCGGCTGACCCGCACCCTGCTCACCAGGGATGTGCACCGCTTGCGCATTGTTGTATAATCTATATCCAGCAGTACATTCCCATCCTCGTGGAAAGACGCCCATATCATCCCAATACCCAAAAAACCTAATCCTTCTTCCTTTTCTGAGTTCCGACCTATATCGATTCTTCCTCTACTCTCCAAGGTCCTTGAACGATTAGTTCATTCCTCTGCAAAAATTCTCTTCTTAATCCCTTCCAATCCGGCTTCCGCCCTGGTCATAGTACGACGACTGCATTAACTAAAATAACTGATGATATCAGACTGGGAATGGATAGAGGAAAACTCACTGTCCTCTCATTACTCGATTTCAGTAATGCTTTTAACACAGTGAATTTTGAAATTCTGATTGGAATACTAAGATCTCTTAACATATCTCCAACGGCAACCGATTGGTTTCGTGATTACCTGTTCGGCCGCCGGCAACGCATTTGCGTCCAGGATAGTGTATCCTCGTGGCGCAATACTGTAGTCGGCGTACCACAGGGTGGCGTTCTTTCTCCGCTTCTCTTTGCGTTATTTATTAACACTATTTCCAGTAATCTTAATTCTTCCTACCACCTTTATGCAGATGACCTGCAAATATATACACAAGCCGTTGTTGTATAATCTATATCCAGCAGTACATTCCCATCCTCGTGGAAAGACGCCCATATCATCCCAATACCCAAAAAACCTAATCCTTCTTCCTTTTCTGAGTTCCGACCTATATCGATTCTTCCTCTACTCTCCAAGGTCCTTGAACGATTGGTTTCCAACCAGCTTAGTTCATTCCTCTGCAAAAATTCTCTTCTTAATCCCTTCCAATCCGGCTTCCGCCCTGGTCATAGTACGACGACTGCATTAACTAAAATAACTGATGATATCAGACTGGGAATGGATAGAGGAAAACTCACTGTCCTCTCATTACTCGATTTCAGTAATGCTTTTAACACAGTGAATTTTGAAATTCTGATTGGAATACTAAGATCTCTTAACATATCTCCAACGGCAACCGATTGGTTTCGTGATTACCTGTTCGGCCGCCGGCAACGCATTTGCGTCCAGGATAGTGTATCCTCGTGGCGCAATACTGTAGTCGGCGTACCACAGGGTGGCGTTCTTTCTCCGCTTCTCTTTGCGTTATTTATTAACACTATTTCCAGTAATCTTAATTCTTCCTACCACCTTTATGCAGATGACCTGCAAATATATACACAAGCCGAGCTTAATGATTTGCCGATGGCCATTAATAGCTTAAATGGGGACCTAAGACGTGTTTGCACCTGGAGTATTCAATACGGGCTGACTGTTAATCCTGAAAAGACGCAGGTTACAGTTTTTGGTAGCCCCAGGTTAATTTCAAAGATAGCTTGGTCTCAGGTTCCACCAGTTTACTTTAACAACATCACAATACCTTTTAAGGAAAATGTAAAAACTTGGGAATTTATATAGACAATAAGTTATCCTGGGATCTACAGCTACAAGAAGTTAGTCGTAAGGTTTTTGCCTCTGCAGGGATCTTGCGAAGACTACGCAACTTTCTACCCACTGCCACAAAAATTGCGCTCGCACAATCCCTCCTTCTTCCTATTCTTGACTATGCCGATACCAGCTATCTTGATCTCACAGAAGCACAACTTGACAAACTTGAGCGGCTTCAAAATGTCTGCATAAGGTTTATATTTGGATTACGCAAATATGACCATGTTTCTGATTATCGCCGTCAGCTCAAGTGGCTTCCTATTCGCCTTCGCCGGAACACTCACATTTTAGCCCTTCTTTATAATATACTGTTTAATCCTTCATCACCATCTTATCTTAAAGAACGTTTCGAGTTCCTACATGACACACATTCAAGATGGTTGAGGTCATCAGAGAACCTTAAACTGCAAATGCCAAGTCATTCCACCGATTATTACTGCAAATCATTTACAGTGCAGGCTGTGCGCCTGTGGAACGCACTGCCCTTAACAATAAGAAAAGCGCAATCGTTAAATATTTTTAAAAATAATGTTAAAAAACATTATCTATCTGCCTAGACTACTGTATAAGCATATTTATTTACCGCTGTCGCCTTTGGTTTTTTTTTTCTCGCGCATTCCTGCTTTTATAGACTTTTTTTTAAATTATTCTATGAATTTCTTTTTTTACTTTTTGTTATTAATTTGTATAAGGTTATGTTTACATTAAGTTGACCTATTGTTACACCTACCTACCCTGTTTTCCCTTTCCTTAGTCTATCCACTCCATAATTGGTTGTCTGGAAGAAATCGCAGTAGCGATAAGACCGCCCTTTGTACTTAATTTATGTATGCTCTTTTTTTTTAATTTTAAGTTATGGTGTACAATAAAGAGTATTTTACTTTTACTTTACTTTTATAAAAACAATCCACGCGCGCTTCGGCGATATGTAATTATTTTTTTTCATAAATTGTTAGGTTGTCGTGTGGTGATTATAAAAAGTTATGAAAGAAATTGGAAGAAAAATATATAAAATATAATCTCACATTTTATTTCTGGGCCTGTAACCACACTGCTAGTGGCTATTCTTATCTTTAGTCTGTTGTTATTTCTCCTATGGCGCGAAATACGGATAGAAAATATGCAAAACGTTCTAGAACTATGCGCCCGGTGTAGTTTTATGACAGTTTTATGTATGTTCTGTTCTTTTATACATTATAATTATTACTACATTAATAATTACATTATAATTATTATATTTATGTAATGCCATTATAATTAGTTAAGTGGTGTAAAAGACAGCAGTGTATTGCGGGATAAAAATAATATACGTACGGCGATCCTTTGTAATTTCAAAAGCATGGATAAAAGTAGTTATTAATGGTTTATTTCTGAGCATAGATGAGTTTGTTTATGTTTATAATGGGAGGTAATTTTCCCGGTAGGTTGGTACTATTCCAGTGTTTATTGTTTATCACGTGCCGGCACCTTATGGATATTATACACCGACCAAACATAATAAACTTGATTATGGGATGGTTACGAATACTTTAGAGTTATCTGTAATATATATGTATTTAGAAATATATAAGTACTAGCACTACAAGCTGTGCCCCGCAGTTTTACTCGTATTAAACTTTATAAATTATAGCCTATGTGTTAATCCAGGGTGTCAGCTAACTCCATACCATATTTTATTAAAATCGCTCCAGCCGTTAAGACGTGAAGAAGTAACAAACATACTCACTCCCAAACATTCGCCGTTATAATATTAGTAGGATGTTAATCAGTTGCCTGGTTGCCATAGTAGAGGTTCTGCCTAGTTTGTGATCAGAGTGTGTTAGTTGTCCAAAAATATAGAATGGGTGTTGTCGAGTTTGTGGACTTAGTGGTCTCGAGTTCGAACCCAAGGTGCGCACCACTTTCCGAATTCAGGTGCGTATTAGAAATTAATAATTTTGTACTTTTAAGCACAAAACAATTAATTTCTAATACATACAAACTTCTACATTTATAGTATTAGTAGAATTAATAACGAGATTACGGAAATAAATCTCCATACTTAAAAATTAGTTTTGTGAATCACTTAATCAATTAGGTCACGGTTAACCAAAATAATATCGAATTGATTTTTCGTAATCTTTATTCATAATACCGGTTTGTTTTTTCGGTAAATATTACAAAACATTCGAGCAGGAGGACATTATTCGCTAATTGACTAACCTTGCTCACATATACTTTCAAATAAACAAAGTAAAGGAATGAACTGAAGAGATCATAAAGAAACTTCGAGAAAATTCTGTAAAAGCTGAACACAAACCATCAAACGAATAGAAGCAACAGCAAAACGAGTGAAACACCGTAATAGTCAGTTCGGTCAAATCTCAAAGTTGTTGAGCAGTTTTAGCGAGACATTTTGCGTATAGTGATGCGCCTTACCACAACAAATTATCCAACAACTCTTTGATTTAATACATATTTTTAGGGAAAATCGTGAACTACGATATAATGATTTTATTAAGATAATATTTTTACGTGTTATTAGTAATTCATATTTTTAATGGGCTGAAGGAACAGCATTTGCTAAAGATTTCTTGGAAAAAAAAGAAACGGAAACTCATAAAATTTTGAATTATACAGTTGCACCCAGATAGAGGTTCGGGATGAAAAAAGACCTCGCTACGACGTAAACTCTGTTATCCCTGACGCCTCGGACCATATATAAACAGCGGATTTGATGGTGCCGGGACCTCTCTCGTTCGCTTGATTAATAGGCAGATATTATACTTCATTTCTCATATAAGTAACACATTGACATCCCTTCTATTAACTATTTGTTAAGGCAATAAATGTGTCGGTATACGCTCGTACATCGCACCGAGTAAAGTAAAAAGTAAAAAAGTTTATTTCAGTTCAGGTTTACATTGGGTAATTGATTGGACCCTTCATTTAAGCATGCAATGCCTGTGTTGGAAGGTTCTAGGAGTAAACCTATGTCATGGCGCCTCGTGGGGGCAGACCCGGGAACACTCCCGCTGCCCCGGTGCTCCCCTTTTAGGCCATGTCCCAGGTGATTGGGGCACGTATCCTGAGAGGGCTCTGATTGGTCACAGATCGCTGACTCAAACAGGGACACCCGATAGTAATATTTTCTACACAAAAGTTCTTTGATATTGGATTTCATTACAGTATTTGTGATTCGAATTGTGTATCGATGTGAAAGGCCAGGAATGGGAGCGCTTGGTGCAACCCTACTCTCAAAGAAAATTTAAACTACAAGCTATACAAGACCACTCTTCAGTTTCGCTCCTTTGTGCCGGCACAAAGCAACATTTTCGATGGTATTACACAACTTTTGATGTTCTTGATTGTGCAAAAGTTTCGATTCCTTAAGTCTCCAGTCAGAAATGTCATGGACAAATGCTAAACAAAGTTGGTTTTGTTAATTAATTAACTACCTACTAAATAACCAACATAATGCTTCAATTTATTAGGAAATTTTGAAAGCAATTTATATAATATTTTATGAGGCACAAAGAAAATAAAAACAAACCGTTTCTTTTATTTCCATCCCTTGAGCAACAGGGATTACTGGGAAACGGAGTTTCAAAGAATTTAATGAAACAGTCCTGGTGGCAATTTTTTATCAAACTGGGTATGAAAACTCTCGAGTTTATTAGATTAATAAATCTTGTTAACGATAACGTAAGGAAATCTTATGTTTTTTTTTTATGGGCACCAATTAGGAGTTCTATGAATGTGAACATAACTATAAGCAACGTGTTACACCACGTGTAACTAATAGGGATTGTTATAAACGAAACGGATTTTTATATTTGACGTAAACTAACTTACTTCATAGAAACTGAGTTTAAGAATATATCAAACGACCTAAATAAGTAATATTAATTGTAAACTGGGTAGATTTTTTAACAGAGCTCGTAAAGGAGGAAGGAAACGAGTTCTCAATTGTTTTGTTTATGTTCGTGTGTACAGACGCCAGCACATCCAGATATATGATAGGTACATTTTATTGCACATCACAGAATAAAAAATGATAGACATAGTTTCAATTTATGTACGGGAAAAAATCTGGAAAAATCGCTCTTATGCGATAAGACCGCCATCTTATCGCATAAGAGCGATTTTTCCAGATTTTTTCCCGGAGTTCTCTTATAGATTTTCAACTTTATCACATACTTATGTGATAAAGTTGAAAAATTTCCCCAATTGATAGTAAACCTTATACTTATAAGGTTCACTATCAATTGGGGAAATTTGACAGATTGGGGTAGCTTGATGTGCTGGCGTCTGTACATCGATTTCTCCGGGACTCGAACCCGGGACACGAAGTGGCGAGGCGTCAGTCTTAACCGCTGCGCCACAGTTGCAGGTTTATTTATTAGTCGCTGTTTTGATGCGGTCAACACAACCCTTTGTTTTGACCGCGAGTTTGAATACAACCGTACGTTTTGGGGACTGCTTACTAAGCCTGTCGATAAACATCAAGCAGGGGCGCACAAGTACTCACCTACTATCTACCCCCTTTGGAAATACCGCGGTAACAATACCAATACATATAATAAAATTTTGCCTGAATATTACTAAGAGGTCGGATCAACCTACGGAGGAGGAGCTGTGATATTTTATAAAATTTAACGCGGGTAAAACCGCAAGGCAGAGCCAGTGACGTATTAATTTGAAAAATCCCTTTGAAATAGATACATATCCATTTTCAGAACATTGAACTCAAAGCACTGCATTCTCTAAGAACTTTAAAGGCTATAATTAGAACTAAATACATCTTAATGCACAGTACACGTACGCCTAAATAGGTTAGTACGTCTTGTAGACTTTCAGACACTTTCAGTGTTGCAGTATGTGATTTTTAGGCTTTAGTTAGAGGATATTTATTTTTTTATTTGGCTCACCAACAATTAAGTACCTGCACTCAAACATTTATGGGTTACCTTGAATCAGTTCGGGTCAAGTGTATCAATCTCTTACAGGTAAGCACAACATGCATTACATATTGATTAAATGTATAAAAGCTACTTCAAATTACAGGATATTTTATACACAGAACAATCAGGCTCCTCAGGCCAAATTAAAGCTACAAAATTTAAACAAAACATTAAAAACAAAGGCAGAAACAAAATTGAGGAAGAAATAAAATTATAATCGAAAACTTAATTGAATACAAATCTTAAAAAAAATAGAAAAATTAAAGATTTTAAAATAAATTCAAAATATTAATTAAAATTATAGATATGGCGCTCATATCCAGATACTACCATAAGTGGCCGATCCGTAAGTTGATTGGCTAGGTTACGCAACTAGGCTCGCGGTCAGTCCATAGATCGGTGACCATCAAAGTGGCTTAATTTCTGAGCTCCCTGTGCGGGAATCAGACTTGAAACACTGGGAGCACTGAGGCAGTAGCGAGGCGACTTAATAAGAACACTAGTGTGAAGAGTAAAATTTCGATATAACTAGATTTTTTTTTAATATACAAGCAACGCCCGCACTTGGAATCTATACATCTATATCACTATCGTTCTGTCGCGGGGTACTTTAAAAACATATAATAGCCGGGCACAAATTACACCCAGACTCAGAACCATTATTTATGGGTCACACAAATAGTTGTCCGGCGTGGTACTCGAACCCGCTACACGAAGCGGCGAGGCGACTGTCTTAGCCGCTGCGCCACACGTGCAGTCATTTAGAATATCATTATCCCAAATTATATCTTGTATTTTATTAAATTATGCATGCTTTCATATAATAGGATTCGCGTAAAGGCTTCAAAGGTTAAAACCATATATATAGCAACATTACTGTGATATTAAGAATTTCACAACGTTTCAATAATAGAATTAATAGCCAATTTACAAACAATCTTATTATGAAATATTTGAATAGGTTTTTGGACGCCACAATTGTTATTGGTCACGAAAGTAATTCTTACCCAAAACAACGGGAGGCTTAATATTGATTATTTATATAATATAGGCCTACCAGAAAACATAGTGAGTAAATATGTAAGCAGTCAATATTACCGAGGAAAATGAAAAAATACATGCTAGATAATGTTAATAAATTATAGAATTGAAAAATGTAACATATTAAATTAACATTAAATAGCGAACTCCCGCTCGCATAAAAACTTGTTTAAGTTGTGTTTAACTTTGTTCAACAAATTTAAAAAAAAGGATTAACTGCAAAACACTGTTATATGATCCCAAACTAGGCAGGCTTGTACTATGGACACCAGACAACTGGTAAAAATATTTCTAAATACATACATATTATAGATTTAATACACCCAGATACAACAAATATCTAGATACTTGTGCCAAGTAGAGCACGATTATTTGTTTTATGAGGGCACTGTATCACAACAACTGTCCTGGGTGGGATCGGACCCACGACCTCTAGATTAGCAGTCAGAGTAACTAACCACTATACCAGGCTAGTCCGCATTATTCTCTACTAGCTGTGCCCCGCGGTTTTACCCGCGTTAAATTTTATAAATTACCATAGCTCCGCCCCCGTAGGTGATAGCGTGATAATATGTAGCCTATATGTTGACCCGACCTCTTAGTAATGTTCATGCAAAATTTGAAGTAAATCCATGCAGTACTTTTTGTATTTAGCCCGGACATACATACAGACAAACAGACACACAGACAAAAAATCTAAAAACTAAATTTTTGGCTTTGATGTCGATTGTAGATCACGCCCCAAATATTCTTAAAAAAATATTCAATGTACAGTTTTGACTTTCCTACAATTTTATTATATGTATAGATTTAAAGAGGAATACGCTGCATTACATATATATACCTATAGAGCGGGTTTGTTGGCGTGGTTGTTTTTCACGCCGGAGGTCGTGGGATATTTGTGTGCATGAACATATCTATTTGTCCTGAGTCTAAAAAGGTAGTATATGTAGTATATCACTTATCTGGTTTCCATAGAACAAGCTCTGCTTAGTTTGGGATCAGATGGCCCTGTGTAAATAATGTCCCAGGATATTATGTCATACCTCACTGCCAGCGTCATCTAAGTTATCGCGCAAACGTCAGCACATCCATCTACCCAAATCTGTCAAATTTCTTTTATATATTTTCAACTTTATCACAAAAGCATAAGGTTCACTTCCAATTGGGGAGGTTTGACAGATTGGGGTAGCTTGATGTGCTGGCGTCTGTACCTATTTAAACCCATAAAAGATGTCGCACTTTGTATCTCTAACGCTATAGCAACAACTAAACGTTACGGTCCCAAGTACCTACCTACCTATCGTTTTCTTTGAACATGCTTAGTCATTTAATGCTAATAAAAGTACGGTGGGGTGAGCACTGACGCGAAACACATACCAAGAGGTAGAAAAATACAACGTACTCAGAAACACAAGTGGAAATGGAATTAGATACGTCATTTCTTAGAATTAGGAGTTCATATACCTACAAAACCTATTTATAATATTAATTCATTGGGAGCATATGTTTCTCACCGGTCCGTAAGGGATTGGCTAGGTTAAGCAACTAGGCTAGCGGGCAGTCCATAGATAGGTGACCGCCAAAGTTGTTTAATTTCCGAGCGTCTCCGTGCTTCGGAAGGCACGTTAAGTTGTCGGTACCGGTTGTAGCTATTAGCCAGCAGTCGTTAAGCCATGTCAGGCAGAGGCCTACTGGGCGGTTTGAACAACTCTGACACCTGGGTAACCTTTGCCTATACGATAAGTAACTATTGGGTGATAATTATTTTCATAGCGTTGATTATTGTTTATTGATAACCTAACGGGATTAAGCGTGAGTTAGTTGGTAAAGCATTAGTCGCCAACCAGATAATGCAGGTGAACCAAATTTATTATTTTCGGATTTAAATTTGGAACATAAATACATCTTTCTGAATAAATTAGTAAAGCGTTTTTGCAGGAATGCTATGTATCGATCTTCTAGTAACTCTTAGTAATTCGCCGACTAGAGAAAGCTGGCAGTTTGGGCCTAGTGATCGATGGGACTCCAAAAAGCGAGACCAGTCCCTTAATTAGGACTCGAGTCCGGTCCATCACTAGTTGATCCCGCATATTGCTGCCTATCTACCGCGAGACCTGTCCATTCTCATGCTTCTGCTTGCACCCTGCTCTTCTCTGGCTTTTGCCGAACACTATATGCTGCAACATTCCATATCTTTCGTGTCTAAATTCACGAAACAGTTATACTTCAGTCATAACCTTTTGAGCCATTTAGGTAACATTTAAACACCTATGCAAATAGAGGTATTGCTGTATTTATCCTTCATCGTATAACAAGGTCGAAGTGTAAAGAAGATAAGCAACACTTCGCCGAAATATTAATTTTAAATGAACGGTTGACTGTAAGCCGTTTAAATCCGCCCGGACGTACTACGCCATCCACTTAATTTATTTTTGTTAAGTATCTTAATATATGAGAGTATGTTTATTACACACGTGCTGAATAAATTTTATATTTATATTAAATTAATTTATTAATTAAATATAATTATAATTTATATAGCCCATATGAATATCAAGAATTATACATACATATGTCTGATACAATTTGTTAAGCCTTTAAGGTGTTTTGCCGTGTTAAAAAAAGCTTATTGAAAACATCTATGTGTTCAATTGTGGAATATAGTCAGGTTATTGATCCGAAAACGTACGTTTACTTAATATTGCTATTGTCATCTATCTATATGTACCTAGAAATAATTATGAATAATTAACTATGTTACTACACACAATATGTTCTGACTATTTACAAGCGCTTTAGTCTACGCGAATAAAAACCTTTTTTATACCTGAGGTTTCTTTATAATTATTTTTTCTTTAACTAAATGTTCTATTTTAAGAAAAAAAACTCCTTGTGGCGAGCACTTTTGGATTTTCCTAACATATTAATTTTATACTTTTTGATTACGACACCACCAACAAATCCCTGAGCTGCCTGAAGTTTTATATAATTTTCCTGGTTGCTTAAATATCTTTTATATTGTTATATGTGGGAAAATTCTATATTAAAAAAAGGTATAGAGGGTAATCTCTCGTGCCGCACAATATATGTACGAAACAACACGCAATTCGAGTACAGACGCCAGCACATCCAGCTCCACCAATCTGTCAAATTTCTTTTATAGATTTTCAACTTTATCACAAAAGTATAAGGTTCACTTTCGAATGAGGAATTTGACAGATTGGGTAGCTTGATGTGCTGGTGCCTGTACATACGAGTACTTACGTCGTGCATCTTCAAACCATTGTTCTATATGAGAGCTCTACTATCGTAACAGTTTCACATTTTGTCCCATAATATTGTTATGGCAACTCATGTGTTTGTTTGATGTCGAAAGTGGGACGACTTGAGATTATGGCGCTAACAAGTGTTAGTTTTATGGCCTTTTATGGGTGGGAAAATTTAAAACATTATCAATTAGTATGCTGTATATACACTGCTTTGTGTACACTATTATAAAACTGTGCGTGTTTGCTTTTACAAAAACAAACAGAAATATGAGATGGTGTTTTGTTGTCGCCGTGTATAATACACAGTTCTATGTTTTTACAATAATAAAACTGTGCAATAAATCGCAAAAAAACTGCATGCACTATGTCCATTCAAAACTAATTGGCGCCTTTTATGTAATCATACTGTATTTAATAGCTTTGATAAGACTTCAGAGCTAGTACCTACATATTTCTCATACCACGACATGCCGGTGATTTTAAAATAATATTTAGTGAAACCAAACGTGGGAGCTGTCTGGTTGTACGGCTACGTGTATCTAGTTTGAGCTTCTGATTTAGCAGTGTTCAATCTTACCACATGACTGCCTAAATTGTTGTAATGTTGAAACCCCGTGGTAGGTTATGCATGTATCGAGTTTGATCTTGAAAGCCACTTATTATTAGTTATCTTATGATGAAAATGAGATACAATTCCCGCATGCCCTATATACGAGTAGGTTATGTTTCGTGTATCTAGTTTGGGCTCAAAGTTTAAGTTTTAATGTGATGTTGCGATATGTACCTATGATTATTAGTACCTAGTCGTCTGTGTTATAATTTTTCTATTGCTTCTATTCATATTTAAAAGGTATGCATTATTTCAACCTTTTTTTCTATACAGAAAATAGTTTTAAATTAAAACATTTGGGTGTTAATAGATATATCATATACTAGCTGTGTCCCGTTAACCCGCGATAAACTTTTTAAATTATAGCCTATGTGTTATTCTAAGGTATAAGCTATGTTATTGTAAAGTTTCATTAGAATCCATTCAGTTGTTTTTATGTGAAAGAGTAACAATTATCCATCCATACTTACAAACTTTCGCATTTATAATATTAGTAGGATTATGTCTTCAAGTCTAGGTATTCATTCTGGGTTAATTTTCTTTTATTTTAGGAATAATAGAGGTATAAATATGTAAATTTAATTTTCCAAGTAGTTACCGCTGTTGTTATTAACATGCTTTGACAAGATGTGGGTAGGTATTCACATTATGATGATATGAATTATTTAATCATAAGGGCGATATTTACTTGCACCTAGAGCTCACTTCCCACGGTAAACTGGTTTACGCGACGATAAGTCTGTTAAAAGATTTTGTTATTAAACATACTTAACGAATGAGTCATTCTCTCTAGTTGTTTCGAGGTTAGGTATTCATAAAGTACGGCTGCTTAATCGGAAAAGTTTATTTCGCCAAACTCGTAAAATATTTTTTCTGTATACTAACCAAAGTTAATCTTTTTGTCGTATTTTTACGATAAAAAGATACACATGAATATCGCGACTATATCCAACCCGGGCGATCTGTCTTTGCTCTGCTTTTTATTGCGAATATGAACAAACCTCCTACCAAATACTTTGGAAGTGTGATCTCTGGAATAGAGCGTGATATTATGTTAAATAGCAGCTTGCAACCAATATCTGATATACCTAGTTTATTATGCACATCATGTAGCAACAAGGAACAACTTCCGTGCGTTTTAGCGCTTTCGCCATACTTACTATTGGAATCGAGTATCACTTGTTAGGATCCTTAAAATATACCCTTGGTCGATTTTTCAGCTGGGTTGCCTCGTTGCAATGTTATTGTTTTAGGAGACTCTAGCATCGTTAAATCATTGTATTTCCCGCTTTGTTCTGGAGGGAAGTGGTACTACTTTTGTCCAACTTCATTTTTCTTTCTGAATAAATTCGTTGCGAGATCCAAGACGCTTGAAGTGATTACTCGGGATAGCCCTGAGCCTTACCGGTCAGTGTCCTTTTATTGTGTGCCACTTTTGATCATGGCTTATAGGAGTTGCAGTGGTGGGTAATAGGGAGGTATGATACATACTTATATATAATATTCGGTGTTGATCCGCTACGACCGCGCTACTAAAATTTCGTAAGAAACGTCTTCGAGCGAGAGAACTCCATGCCATGTGGACCGCATGCATTAATTTTAAACAGCATGCGTTGAAACATGGTCTTTATGCTTGCCTATAAAATTACTTCTCAAATAAAATCAGGAGCATACACTATTTTCATAGAAGTTAAGTCTCGGAGGAAATCTTGGCAACTTCCCGGAATAACGTTTGGAATTTACCGAGGACAATATTGCTTGAAGTATAGGTATTACAAAGGACAATAGTCTTTTATAATACCTATAGAATTTATTTATAAATGCGATTATGGGTGCAGCAATTGTGCGGTTTACCTGACTGGGACCCGTGGTTTTATATGGCTAGACATATTATGTATAATGAAATGACAATCAATAGATTTTATTCAGAACCTGCCTTTATTTGTATTATTCTGTCTTCCATTTGGGCAGTGGTAGAAGTGTAGGCGCTCATAGCCTTGCTCTCATTGGTTCATAACTGATGGTTATTGACTCATTTACAAAGTTGTTAAGCCAGAGTCGGGTTGGCGTGGCTTAATTACTGTTGTCTAGTAACTGTAGCCGTGACTGACGGCTTAACTTGCCTTAATTATACCTCTTTGGCCACCCATCTTTAAATGGGCCGCACACCGTGCTAGCGTTGATATGAACGCCTCAATCATTATTTAAGACTTATTAGTTATTTATCGTTAGTGTGAAAAAAATAACCGTTATATCGGTATGGAACTACCTAATTTAGCTCTCACAATGACTCCATTCTACGGTGAAGTAAACTAAGGTTGTCGTGGAGAGATCACATTTTCTAGGCTATGCTCTTAACGTTTTATGTCTAATAATAGTTATTACTTTTGGTGTATAATAAAGAGTTTATCCATCTAATTTTGATCTAACATTGTAATTTTCTAGAATAATAAATAATTTTCTAAGTTCCTGGTTTTTTGAACTGCTAACCAAAATGTTGTGGAAAATAAGGGTAAGTATGCATTTTCATGTTTTACTTTTATCGCAATAATAATTCACCGATCCTCAATTGCGCCAACGAAGTCGTAACCTATTTCAGATATCGTGCCCCCATATCACAGAGTATAAACATTTCCATAAAAAATACGATCACAAGGGCTATAAAAGGGAAAAACAAACTTATATCTTTAGATTTAGTATTCTTTTCAATACTTTACGCGGTGAAGTCCAGGATTGTTTTATGTATCATTTGCCAAGAAATCTATTCAAAACCTGTTCTAATTTTAAAGAAATGTCAGTTTTAACTTAAATCTTTTGTATTTATTTTATGTACTTGCAAAAATGTCGCTTAATTATTCACTTTTTTAATTGTATTTTTCAGTTTCACCAATTAATTTTAAAAAGTATATTGTCCTTATTAATATAGTAATTAGGTGGAAAATAGCATGGCTTTTTGGTTAGATGTCGATAGTGTGAAGACTTACACGCCAGTATTCCGGTCAGTATAACACGCGATATAACGTGCACCCATTGTACACGCAATTTCTTCAGCAACCGTGTTACTTGCTACTATCTAGAAATTACTTAGTAATTTTCATGGTAACCATTTTTATTAGTGGTTTTAATAATCGTGTTAACTATATACTTAATACTTACTTACTTGATAAACCTTCCGGTCTTAAGTAGAAAAATAACGTATAAGGTGGGAGGAGGAAATTAAATAATAAATAAATTTATCTAAATTTCTACGCGTTCAGTATTGAAGCTATTCAACTGGCCGGGCCCCATGCTCGTTTGCTCGAATCTTGAATATTCGCATAAAGGGGCATGACACTTTTTCATACTTGATAAATTCTCTCAGTGAACTCCTACCGCAAACTGCGGTAAAGAATAAGAATAATTTATTTCAATTCAATACATATAGTACATGATTACGGACAATATTTGACATATACAACTATAATATATAAATATATATATAAAGAATTGCGTTCCAATGGTAAATACTGTTACCTTACGTTATAATACTTACAGTAGCACAATAATCTGCACAAAACTACTTATTTAAGCATACACAATTGTTTGATTATACAAAGAGCAACGCTTCTGAATGACACTTATAAATCGCGCCTTATTCTTCAATCTCACAAACACATGTAAAATCTGTAATTAGCAATCAGCAAAAACGAATCACAAAACTAGACGACTCTTTACAAACTTGACAAAAAATAAATAAAAACTTGGCCGTGTACGTGCAATTATTTCCGTCTTGTAACTTCGCTAGGTGAAGGTTGCTTACGTCACCTTAATGTTACTGCTTTTATGTGCTTTATCTATCGCGCGTAAAACCATCCACCTCCCTCCATATTAGTGATTGGGATTGACTTTATGACTCATGTAATATAATTTAACGGGGATTTGGCTTCTATGATTCCTAATGGAATATTGGTGTCTGAAATTGAAGTTACCTAATTTTAATCTCAGTGTCAAATTCAAATTTGTTTCTTTTGTTTTTATTTATAACTATTATATATTTTAATGACAGTTAAGTTCGTATTTAGAAATCAAACTCAAGTCGGAGACTTATTTAACTGCATATTTAACCTAATCATATTTAAGTTAAGTTCAAAATAAAGAAAAAAATTTTTGCATCTACCTTTAGCTCCATCTCTAAACAAATGTTAATGACGCTATTCGCGCGGGTAACATACATACTTCGGATTTACGTCAAATAATAAAAAAATATAGTTCATATTGAACTTTTGACTATAAGTACGGGAGTTGAACAAGTAATTATGTTGGTGTTTTAGACCATTCCGAATACGTTCTAAAATAAAAAAATTGTATAAATTTCAAGTCAGTTTATGTTATGTTTTTTCAATATTTATACATATGACGAAACAAAACGTGTGCATCTCACAGAAGCGCATTAATATCATTTTGCTGGCTCGTACATTGCAATATGCGCAATCTAGCATTTATTTTATTTAGCACACCAGCCACTTGCTTTTCAGCGCTTGTGTTTACTCGTATTTTGCATGTTACATTAGATACAGCAGAACGACTGAACAAAGCACATAAATATACGACGTTAAACCCAACACTTCCTAATGATAAAGATTTCAGTATCGTTTTGAAATCGCAACAAATTTATAACGGTAATAAATTAGGTTAGACGTAAACATTTAATATTACGCATTACGGAACATATCAAGCGAGACTAGACTATTCTACTGATCAATTGTGCTTTTGGCTCATTAATTAAGGCTTTTACTTCGACAGGTAATTTAAATGTATGGTTATCTCTCTCTACTCAGATGTCGGTGCTTAAGGTGTACAGAAACTGCCTACAAGTAAAACATATTTTCAAAATGGCGTCGTGGCAATCCTTTTCTATCGTGGCTCGACTAGTAGGTTAACTATACTGGTATAAATTCAGTTAGACGTAGACATTTAATACTACACATTACGGAACATATCAAGCGAGACTAGACAATTCTACTTATCAATTGCGCTTTTGGTTCATTAATTAAGGCTTTTAACTTCGACAGGTAATTGAAATGTATGGATCTCTCTCTACTCAGATGTGGGTGCTTAAGTTGTACAGATACTGCCTACAATTAAAACATATTTTCAAAATGGTGTCGTGGCAATCCTTTTCTATCGTGACTCGAGTAGTAGGTTTACTATACTGGTATAAATTTAATTTGTTAGCGAAATTTTGCAAGCATGCTAGACATAGTTAACTAATAGATTACATCAAAAGTAGTGCAATAATTATACCGAATGCGATATTAAGCATTTTGAATACAAATATTATTATTGAATTTAGTTGGTTATGGTTTACGAGAAGATAAAATAATTATAAATTAATTATATATTACTACGAATATGTTCTGACTATTTACAAGCGCCTTTTTAAAGTATACGTGAATAAAAACCTTTTTTATTTTATATTTTTTTATTTTTATACTATAGTCTATTACAACACGACACGTGTGTAAGACTTGTAAGGTATTGTTGCTGGCTAATTAATGATTCTGCACATAATGCGTTGCACAAAATAAGGCTTATATTTATTTAAGATAATTACTTTGATATGAAATGAATAAGTAGGCGGAATAGGTATAACAGAAACGACGGATTTGACAGGCCGGTTGTCGTGGTTTGCAAATATTTGCTTTCACGTCGCAGGTTGTGGGTTCGATTCCCACCCAGGACAGATATTTGTGTGCCTGAACATGTGTAATTATTTATAAAAGTATGTATTTACAAAAGAAAGGTAGTATATGGAAGAAGAGATCGCTTTTAGCGATAAGGCCGCCACTTGTTCTATTTCCATTTTAATGTTATTTTTTTACGCTAAGTTTATGTCTTTGGTGTCCACAACAAAGAGTTATCTATCTATCTATATCAATTATGAGGTTTCCATAGTACAAGCTCTGCTTAGTTTGAGATCAGATGGCCGTCTGTGAATAATGTCCCAGGATATTGTATAGAAACGTATGTGTTTTAAACAGATTTTATAGCGAAGGAGGTTTTTCTATAACGGTACATTTTATTTGATTGGCTGAAAACTTCTGCTCTCGTCAGTGCATAAGTGATCGGCGAGGTAAACTTTAGGGATGCGATCAGAGTTTCCTCGTTCTTTGGAGGGCACGTTAAGCTGTCGGTCCCGGTTGTAGTCAACAATCGATAGCAGTCCATAAGCCATGTCAGAGGCCTTCTAGTCGGATTGAACAACTTTGAATCTAGGGAAATGTTTTCTGTATGATCCCATTTTAAAATAAGTACTCAAATCGGTTCTTATAAAGAAAATGTAATACCTATGCTTTTTAAAAAAGTATTTTTTTTTAAATAGTCTCACGGCGGCGCCACACTGCACATGCTATTTTGTTGCTATCTGTGTACGCAGAGTACGCACGCGTCAGCTTTTCTTTCAAAAGCTGACGCGTGTAACAGTAAAAAATGTTACTGGTTAAATGTGTAGTGACTGCAAAAAGTGTTGCTTTAAGATGTATAAAATTTATGCACAGATATTTGTGTCACTTAGCACCAAGTTATTTGATGTGTCGAAATGCGACAGCATTAACCAGGTCACTGTAGTGAAGCAATGAGTTATCCGTTATCTGATCGTGACATTGTGAATTTCATACTCTTTCTGTTCAAAATAAAGCATATGAAAAGTGTATCCTAGATTCAATATCCTCTTTTTGTTATTTTTTAATATCCGGGACAATCATATCACTCAGCGCCATATAGCTCATTCTTAGCATAGCTTGACCAGACTCCAGCACATCAAGCTACCCCAATCTGTCAAATTTGGCCAATTGATAGTGAACCTTATGCTTATTTAATAAATTTGAAAATCTATAAAAGAAATTTGACAGATTGGGGCGTATAATATACAGAAAACGCACAAACCAAGAAAAATAGACATGTTCATAAACAAACATATTTGTCTTGTCCGAATATCGAATCCGTAATCTTTGGACTGGAAGGATCACTACCAATTCAGTAATTTCGAGGACTCGTAGTAGAAATGTCCTTCTTTAGTTCTCCTTAAAATTCTTATTGATAGGAAATAATTTTGTGACAATGATGTGATATACCTACCTAGTATGTAAATCATTTGTATAAACCAACACGAATATTGTAAAAAATAATTTCAGTTTTTATATATTATTCGCTCTTCGTGGCTCTCATGTCTCTGGTCACGTAAATATTCTAACAAGAACACGTTAGATTTTCTCAAACGAAAGTGCAATTTCACCGGCGTTAGAAAGTAAACTTTGTTACTGAATAAATAAGATACAAATTCTATTATTATAAACAAGTAGAATTATGCAGGCTATAATTTATGAGAAATAAATACTAAATCATAACATCTTGCAGTCTTGTACAGACGCTAGCACATCCAGCTACCCCAATCTGTCAAACTTCTTTTATAGATTTTCAACTTTATCACAAAAGCATAAGGTTCACTTTCAATTGGGGAATTTTGACAGATTGAGGTAGCTGGATGTGCTGGCGTCTGTAAATTGCACATTCATAGAACAGGATTGTTGCTGGCTACCATTCGTGCTTTGAATTACTTTCTAGGTTTATTCGCACTTGACATACGATACAAAAATGGGTGTTCTTATTTTATGTAAGCCTATGTGCCTGCGTCTCTTTTTAATATAAATCCAAATAAAAATATATAAAAGAACTAGCTGTCCCCCGGGGTTTGTGTTAATCCAGGGTGTCAGCTAACTCCATACCAAATTTTATTAAAATCGCTCCAACCGTTTTGAAGTGAAGAAGTAACAAACATACACACTCACAAACTTTCGCCTTTACAATATTAGTGTGATAAATTCTATACTTGAATTGTATCGGAGTAGGAGTCTACTTGCCCTAGGAGTTTTTACTACGTATTGTATTACAACCGTATTGGCTTATAAAACAAAAGAAACCAGAAACTTACATGCATGAAGCATAGCGTAGAAGACTCATGTTTGTCCACAGCTCAGCGTTCGAAATCATAGACCCATGTTTCTCTGTGATTTCATTTGTCGGACGCTGTAGAGAAACGTCGCCATGCTAATAAGTATGTGCCGTTGTCATAATTATGTGTTCGTAAACTATCTAGAGCTATGAAATCTAAGGCAGAGCGTGTTATTGCGTGAGTGCTAACACAGGTCTGACAAAAGTAAACGTTTACTGTACATCGGGATGATTATAATCGGTAACAAAATTATATATTGTATCATCACTATTCACCCTGATTTATTTATTTATTTAATGAGTAAAAAATTAATTAAGAACGCTTATTACTCCATTATAACACAGCTTCTGTCAAGTTAGCACGAGGATTTATTAAATCGCGAACCATCTTAGAATTTTTGTAATAAAGGGTAGTAAGTTTATTAGGCAGTCACTCATCATCATCATCATCATCAACACGTAAATATGGTACTTACCAATTCAGTTTAATGTCATCGCATTTACATTCCTTTGCAAAATTACGAATGCGTATGTGTATAATAATATAACTATTAGAAGTGAGTGAAATTTGAATCCTGTGATTTGGGAATAAACAAAACAAAGTTTTAAAACTGGCTTAAACGTACCGGACAATACGTTATGGACAATGTTAGGTAATGGCTCATCTATTAGCCATAACCTAACATTGTCGTTATTAATCCTATAAACGTATTAGTGTAATTTGTAATCTTGTTCTAGCCAGGTTGGAGCCTTATTAAAAAAATAGGAATGATTAAATGAACTAGCATGTCGGTGTATACACATATAGTTGCTCTTATATATAGTTAACTAGCTGAGCCCGCGACTTCGTCAGCACATTTTGTAATGACTCCGTAAATGTTACATCAGAATATCTCTAATATTCGGTCTCTTGTCGTAAACTTTTAAAACATTAACATGTGTTGTTATTTTTCACCCTGAAGGTAAAACTTTTACAAACTTTGAATATCATATTATTAGTATATATTTATATTTATATCGAATCAACAGCCTAAAATATAAATTTCAAGCTTCTAGCTCTTAAAAGACGCTATTTCCATACAACTTTTCAGCCCCCCTTTCAACCCCTTACAACTCTTTTTTCGTATCAAAAAGTAGCCTATAATCTTTCTCAGGCTCTAGACCACCGGTGTCCCGAATTTCTAGACTGTGTCCCAAATGTCATTGAAATCAGTTCAGTAGTTTTGGCATGAAAGCGCGTTAGAGTTACTTTCGCATTTATAATATTAGTAAGAATTTACTTGCCATCATTTTGTACAAAATTCACCTAGTCTTTTTTAACGGTGGGTCATCTGACGTTAATCCTTTTTACTGATCCTGATTTATTTAGTGATGTCAGATATTCGACAGACTGCCTCTGAAAGTGACCTTCTGTTTCTCAGTGAAGAGTTCATCCGACCGTTGTATTTTTGCGTGATTGAATTTGAAAGGCTTGGGTTCTTTCTTACTTATATACTTTTACGTTGATTAATGAATTGCTTAACTTAATGGTTAAACCAAGAGAAAACACCAGGTACTGGAAAGGCGTTTTTTTATCCTAATCCTACTATATTATAAATGCGAAAGTTTGTGGGGATGGATGGATGTTTGTTACTCTTTCACGCAAAAATGACGGAACGGATTTTGATTAAACTCTATTGTAATATAGCCTATACATAGCACATAAGATATCTATACATATAATAAAATCGTAGGAAAGTCAAAACTGTACATTGAATATTTTTTTTAAAGGATACCTAGGGCGTGATCTACAATCCTCATCGAAGCCAAAAATATAGTTTATGGAATTTTTGTCTGTTTATCTGTATGTATGCCCGGGCTAAACTCAAAAAGTACTGCATGGCTTTACTTCAAATTTTGCACGAATATTACGAAGAGGTCGGGTCAACATATAGGCTACATATTATCACGCTATCACCTACGGGGGAGGTTCTGTGATAATTTATAAAATTTAAGGTGGGTAAAACCGCGGGGCACAGGTAGTAATTTATGACGCGGGTGAAACCGCGAGTGACGTGCCCCTGTGTTGTGTATGTATGTTTATTACACAATCACGCAAAAATGGCTGAACGGATTTGTAGGAAATTCGGGATACAAATATTTAATTACATTGATTAACACATAGGATAGTTATAATCCTGACAAAATTTAAGCTTCCGGTGGTCATATTAACTTAAAATTTGGTATAGGTGTATTTTATGGAATATCAATCTTCTGTATCTATTCTATTATAAAATCAAAGTGGACGAAGTTTCACGGAGATGCTAGTCGATAATAATAATATATCATAATAATATATAAAAACTTATATATTACTTCGATCTTATATATAATGTTATAATGAAAAAATATTAAAACTTACTTACGAAGACGTAGACAAACATCATTATAATAATCATGTAACTAGTTAATTCACCATGCCTGCCTCACCATTCATTACGTACTTGATTTATAAGTAATGTAATTAAACTACTAGGTCTTACATTATTAAATCTCGGTATTCAGTAAACACGTACTATAAGTGTAGAGCTTAGAATAAACCAATACGGTAAACGGTTACACATTTATAAAACGTAAAACAGCTTTAAAATATCGATTCACTTTCTCTAGAAATGTAAAATGATGAACTAAAGCTACATTTAAGGAGACTCATATTTTGATTTGACTCAATTTGACGGAAACTTTTAGTTTTAATGAACCTCATGAATCGAATTATGAATTTTAATGATTAATACATAGCATCGACACAATTATTAAGTTGGATCCGCTACAGTTATTAATTGTATTGACTTTATAATCCGAGAATCAACCCGTCGCTATGCTCTATTTCGTGTAATAAACATTTTGTTCTATAAACAATAAATCATACGGATCTGAAACTATTGGCTTGACGCGAGAAACGTTCGAACGCGTACGAGTCGATAAGAATGCATTTATGGCAAATCTTAGCCCAATCCTTATTTTTTTTTAATGTAATGTCATCAAACGTTGTGCATATCTATAGCACAACTTTTATATTGTTTAATATTGCCAATTTTGTTATACAAAGATAAATCAGTTTTGCACACATTCAGCCTAACCCTATACCCTTTTAACATTAATGAATGACCTGTTGCATTTTTGTGCTACTAGTGATCGTATAAACCTAGTTCACATCCACGAGTTAGTGTGTAAATGTGAGAATTATTGGATTTAGTTGATAATATACCATTATCAGATAATTTTTAGGTTTAGATGAAAATTAAACCACAAGGTACAGCGTTATGTGGACCCTTCCATTCCTTCCATTGTGCCGCTAATCGAGAAATCTGCTTACGTCAAGCTTTTTTTCCACCTATTCCTCCTTTTAATCTATAATTTGATTCACAAAACATGCATAAACTTTGTCATCAACCCAACCATAAGTGTCCAAAATCGGATAATCGTGTGTAAATCTGGCAATGTTCGATCCCATTCTTCTCCGTTCTTGGACGAATTTTGGACCCTCATTAATATGTATGAGGCTTGAGTAAAGATGGTGCAGAAATTCAGAGTAGGACACGATCCGTCCGCAATAACATGACTGACCCTTGTCAGCAAATGGATTCCGTCGAGAAATAGATGGCGTTGTAGTCATTTTTAGCTGGCATCAGGCTCGAACCTTACATAAATCTTGTGGCCCTCATACGTCTCTGGAGATATGGTTAGGAAGGCACAATCCCATTAATATTTATGACTAAGGTAAAAGACAACAGAAATGCATTCAGGCGTTACTCAGTAACAGTAGTTAGCCAGTAAAAGATTAATTTTACAGTGATTGGGGGAAAATGTAGGTTACTGTTTAAAATAAACATAGAACCGACTTTAACTTTTCATTTTAAATATAAATACCTAAATAAAATTATGATTTATTTGACACACAATTTACCAAATAAAAAAAAGCAGAAAGGAACTACAACTGATTTAAACAAAATTAATATGGTACCATTTCGAAAGCATATAACAAATAATTTTAGAAATCGGTTCGCATGCAACGGGTAATCCGCGTAAATACAAAAAACACATATATTCAAATTGATCATATTTTGAAGTCGGTTATAAATCAACAAAACTCCCAACTGCTGCAAGCTGTAACTTCTAAACGACTGAACTGCCAAATTTTTTAATCGTAAAACTTCTTCAGTCGACATGTTTTATAAATGTATTTAATTTATAAAGTTTTATAAATTATTAAAAAAATCCGTTTATGATGTATATCCGTTTAGCGTTTTATGGCTAGTATTTTGTTTAGGTATTTTAAGATGAAAAATGTGGCAGACCTTGAATTGCAGTCGTAGTTGTAACCTTCAGCCGTGAGAGATGGAATCGCTTTCGGCAGATATGACAACGTTGTACAATGTAGGTATGTAGATGCTCGACGACTATTAAGAAATACATTTTTGGGACAATCAACTTTTAAAGTGCTCCTTTCAGTGGTCTGAACAAGATTTTTTTGAAAATATACTTTTACATATTTTAATAAACTTATTGTACCGTCACTTAGGAAATTCATTGAATTTTATGTTTTTCGTAGTAGCTGCGAAGTTTTTGTTATATTTTCGGATATTTTTTATACTTTATGATTATGGATCTCTCGCGTTACTAAAATTAGGACTTATTATTATGGAGTAAAACACAACATATTACTTATACAAATTGTATTATTGGTTAGAGATAATCAAACAGTAGATATTAATATAATCAGACTTTCTTTTTCATTATATTATCACATAATAAATGATGTTTTAAGGTCTACGGAGTTACCACAACAATTGCGACAGCTTATTTTTTTAAATAATCATACTTGAACATGATCAGTTTTAATAGTTATATAATATGACAACAAGCAGGTATTAAGGTTTACATTTTGTTAGTTTTTATGTATAAATGAGTGAAAATCTTGTAACAAACTACCAAAACAAAATCAAAAAGGTAGGGACATTTAGTAACGCTAGAGAAAACTATTTGGTAACAACAGAGAATGTGTTGAAAATCCGCATGTTAAAAATTAATGAGATCTAAGGCCTAAAAGAGATCTAATAAACCATTATAAAATAAAAGCAAAGAAAAATATCTTCTCAAATAACAAATACTTAATATAACCTTCTTCATTATTTTCTAAACTAATATTTGGCGAGTAAGATCGTCATAAAATTAAATTCTGTATTGAAATCTGCATACGTGTAATCAAAAACATTTGAATGCTTTACCGAATAAATTTATATTACTTTTCACTTCTCGAAAATTGTTAATATACACGATGACGACTTTGAACGATATCAGGATTCGGTAATCTCTGAACCACATCATCACTATTATTCACATAGCAAATATCATTTTCATCTAATCAAAATAGTGTGGCATCTTTATCAACCACTTTTAAAAACATCAATTTAATTTCACCATCATCTTCTATGTCACCCAAGGTTTTGCCAGCGTAAGTGAAACATTTTCTAAGAATCTGCGTATATGTTTACGAGTAGATCACCAACTGCGATTTTAGAATTTTCTTCATTGTAACTTGAACAAGGTTGTTCATCATCAGAAGAATATATCATCATATCAGCCGAAAGACGCCCACTAATGGACAAAGGCCTCCCCGAAAGATTGCCACAATTGCCGGTCTGGCGCTATCCGCATCCAGCGACCATCGGTCCATTTTGTAGGCCTGCCTACGCTGCGACTTCTGGATCGTGGTCGCCACTCGAGAACTTTTCGGCCGTTGGTTCTACGAGCTATGTGCCCTGCCCACTGTCACTTCAGCTTCTCAATTCTTCGGGATATGTTGGTTACTTTGGTTCGCCTGCGGATCTCAGCATTTTTTATTCGATCTCGCAGGGAAACTCCAAGCATAGCCTTTTCCATTGCTCTGTGGGTGATCTTGAGCCGTCTGATAAGGGCCATAGTAAGCGACCACGTCTCTGTTCCGTAAGTCATCACTGGCAACACACACTGGTGGAAGACTTTCGACTTGAGACACGGCGGTATTTGGGACGAGAAGATGTTACGTAGCTTCCTCAACGCTGCCCAGCCGAGCTGGATTCTACGAATGACCTCCTTCTCGAAGTTGGACCTAATTAGTTGGATGATCTGTCCTAGGTAAATATAGTTCTCTACAACTTCGAGTGCAGAGTCTCCAACCTTAACTAGAGTGGGTGATTCATGGATGTTTCAGACCCACTTGTTGAGAGACTGCTGACGCCATCGAGCATTGTACCGAGGTCTTCAAAGGTCTCAGCCATGACATTGATGCCAAAGCCTTCCTATTTCAGGAGCTTGAAGACATCTTCCAATGCAGCGGTGAACAGTTACGAAGATATAACATCTCCCAGTCTCACACCTCGCTGCAAGTAGATAGGTTTCGAGTTCTGGTCCTGGAGTCGCCTAGACATAGTAGCGTATTCATACAAACACTTTAACACCTCGATATACCGTTATTCGATTCCTTTGGAGAAACCTCATTACGGCCCAGGTTCGATTGAATCCGAGGTTTTCTCATAGTCCACAAACGCTAAGCATAATGGCTGGTTATACTCCTCGGTCTTCTGTATAACTTGCCGCAGCGTATGTATGTGGTCTATGGTACTAAAGCCTTTACGGAAACTGGCTTGTTCGGGAGGCTGGAAGTCGTCAAACCTGCGTGCGAGACGTTTCGTAATGACTCTCGAAAACAATTAGTAAACATGGCTCAGCAGTGTGATGGGTCTATACTTCTTCAGGAGGTTTTTATCACCCTTTATGAAGAAGAGCACCGCCACACCTCCGTGCCATGCTTGTGGCGTTTGACCTTCTAGTATGACGGAGTTAAATAACTTCTGAAGGGCCCGTAGGATTGGTGTACCACCCGCCTTTAGAAGCTCTGCTGTAAGTCCATCATCACCAGGCGTCTTGTTATTCTTAAGCTGTTTGAAAGCCATTCTAATCTCGTACAGGCTGACGTCCGGGATGTCTTCGGTAAAGTGTTGGGTTAGTCGTGCTCTGGGAATATACCTCTTCATATATATTTTGCGCCTCTTATTAGTAATGTCCTGTAGTTCTTTGGTAAATTTGAGAACAAGCAAGGGTTCATCATCGTCCGAAAATTTTGCTGTTTGTCAAGATTGGTGAGCATCATTATTTACCGTACCATTATCGGAGTGAATATAAAAATATTCATCATTTTCTGTGATTTTCCGCATTTCAGGTCTCCGAAAACTTGGCGGTGTATTTTCCAAAACTCTGGATAACATATTTTTCGTTATTTTCTTTTGAAGTCAAATCTTTGACTAATCTTTATGTTTTGGGATAGCGTTCCCTTGGCTTTCTTATTGGCTCTTCGGAACTCTTGGAATTATTATCCAATTGTTCTCTATAAAGTTTCTGTTTTTCAGCCGCACTAATTGGCATTTACACTTTTTGTTTTGTATTTTATTTCAATATGAAATTACATATCATACAGTTATTTAAATATTTAGTTCAAATATTTTAAAAATAAGAGAAAGTTGACGTTATTATTACAAACAAAGACGAATTATTATGATTAAAATCGGTATCACCTTTGCCATACATTCTCTAAAGTTACCGACAACGCCAGAGAAATTTACAGCAACGCGGGGGAAAAAGTAACAGAAAATCGATTATAAATTCACATTTACGGAATGAAACGAAATAATAGTGGTCTAATTTTAAAATTAGAGCAAAAAGGCTTCAAATTTGAATAACAAAAGCAATTAATTATAAAATCTTACCCAAATTTATGTCGTAACTTAGTAGAGCGGTAATAAAACCACGCACACCTCTTGAGAGCTTGTCGCACAGTGACGGCCGACCTGTGAGACATTGATCTTGCTGCGGCTTGTCAACGTAGTTATAGACAATTACTCCCGCTAATAACTAAAGCTTAGAGCTATCTCTCGAGAAATTTTGGATTTTTTTCATATAACGCAGTAGAATTGATGTTTTAGATTCTCTTTGGGGACAAACACTTAAAAAAATAAAAATGTACGTTATAATTTAAAAAATATGTATCAACTGACTTTTTAGCTAAGCTTACTCAAATAGCTATCTAATAAAAATATTAAAAACCTATGTCTCTAAGCAGCTAAGCCGAAAAAAAGGCAAATGTTTGTTGTGACCCATACTTGGGGACATGCTGTTTTTGTACGAATATCGACAGTGTTCCCCTGCGTTTTTAGAAAAAAGCGACTAATTATTAAAAAAGTGGTACATATAAACATAGTAACATAACATCTAAGCATCTTATTCCATAATATAACAACAATATTTACAAAATATTCATATTTAATATTGTTTTTGGATTTTAATTTCATAGGGACACGAAAGGAGTACTTTAAAAGTTGATTGACCCTTTTATCTGTTTTTTGTTTAAAAATATTGTTCTTACTTTATTCTCAGAAGCAAGGCAAGTTATGATTTCGGGCAAAATGGCTGTGTTTTGTAGTTTTTGTATTGCAGTAAAAAATTTAAAGAATTATTTAAGAAAAATCGACGTTTCATTTTTCAATAATGTGCCCCCAGTTAATCGTCGTGAAATAGTTGATCCAACATACCTATCTATTATATTATATGTGGTGACATTGATTGTTCTGCCTTACTGTACAGTTTAACATTTAATATTCCTATTTGAATGAATGAATGAATCTCATTTACAAAGGCAGTGAGATACTATACAAGTAATTACAAATATTAAGTATTAACAAACTATTGCCACAATGCATTCTTGTGGCGAACAAACAATATGTATATTGAATGAGGATATAAAATAATTTAACCCGTGGATTAACCTGTAATTGGCCTTCAAGAGCTATTGTTAGTTTTTTATAATTGTTTTTATGTTAAAATTAAATGAACTAATGAATTAAATTATTATTTATTTTCTTTTTACGTATTTTGTCGTCACCGTACAAATTGAAATAAATAATTTATAATTATTGTTAGATAACATAAAAGTGAAACACATACAAAAACGGAAACCTTATTTCAAGCTAGTTTAGTGCAATTGCGTTCAGCTATTTTAAGACCAACGTAAGTATACAAAAGTAGATTTCCTATTATAGTTTTTGTTAACCGTGATCTAATTACGATTGTGAACAACCAGATTGAACTGTGAAAACCTCAGCCGTGTTTGGAATTTTATACAAATTGTTTATGGCGATGTCGCCAGCATTTTAGGCACCATCCCTCGGAGGGTGAATGGAATGCAGGTGTTATACATGTAGGCAGTTCGTTTCTTCAGTTATACTTTATTTATTTTCAATCTTTATTAAATCATGGTAAATGAAAATGCAGCAATTTTCAGGTCTGTCCATTTTTGACCCTCAACATAGCAGGCGTGGTTAGGCCGATTTCAATGAGTTTTCTTCACCTAGAAGCTAGATGAATTCAAGTTGTATAAAAATTACAAGTTTATTTCTTATAGATGGAGCGAGGATTATTCCTTTCCAGTTATTTTCAATAAAAGCAAATGTATTTCGCTGATACTTCACAACTCACGTTAGATTTTTTGATATTTATAATAAACCTTTTAAAAGAAATATATATTTATAGCATTGTAATGTCGAACAGTTACTTTTAACAGTAGAGTGTCAACGCCACGTCAGTAGTGGATACATTTAGACTATAAAATGTGCCTTACTGCTTACGTAATAAAGACGCTTTCAAATTTAAATTGTAGCCGCCGCTGTCGTGTCGACTGTACCAATTTAATTTAGAAGTCATTCGAATCTGATCACGTTCTCCGCGTTCGAATATTTAAGGCGGCATCGGAAGCGTAAACATTGCACGTTATTGAGATGGGAAAGTTTGATCCCGGGCCAACTTATACTAGACCTAGCCTAGGTTAGCATGAACGAAAACAAAAAAAATACTTTAATCGATAGTAAACTCTATTTAGTCATAATAGAGCTGAACTTTGAATTTAGGCATTTGATACCTTTTTAATTATTAGTTAAAATGCCTATTACGCAAATTCGACTTTTTATTGAGAGATTCGGGGTTAAAATCCATTAAATATATTCAACCCTACTACTTTAGGAATTTCGAAACTTATCAAAAACATACCTAAATGATTTGACAAGATAAAGAATTATAGACAGATGAAGTTGTTTAAAACTTTCATTGTTTAACTTTGAACCTGGTAGTTTTCGATATATTATTTTGACAAGACCAAATTGCTCGGCGTAAAAGCAATCGTGCATGAAATATAGAATAAAATAATATAGAATGAAATAATAATAAAAGGAGGTAAATTATTTTGACGGTCTCAATATTTCTATTATATAAACTATTGTAGATAATTTATAATAATGGCTGTATGTATTGACTTCAGGACTTCTTAAAAAAAAGGTAGGTATTCATTTAATTTAACTTAAAAAACAGCGCTTATTAGTAGTCAGAACATAGAAATATAATTTTTACATAATCAATCAAAGGTACAGGTAGACATGTATATCTAAATAATTCAATACAAACGGTACAATTAAATGCGAGCTAATGAACTTAATCATTAATTTACTTAAATATTAAATCTAAAATTAACATTTAAATTATGAAATTAATGATTATGTTCATTAGCTAGCTTATTATGGTTACTGTCCATACATACCTTACAGGCATAAGGGCTTCAGCTTTTCAAACTTTTCAATCGGACCACTTTGCAGCGGAGCAAGTTTATCCTTCCTTTGAGACTCCCCTATTTTGGTAACCAAATTGCACGAATAACAAACTATGGAAACAAAGCTTTGACCTAAACTACGTTGTTTCGTAAGTTTTCGGATAAAGTATTCATATCCTATATTTGTATATAAATCTCGTTGGTCTAGCGGTAGTGTGTTCAACCGCAGATAATGTGGTCCTGGGTTCAAATTCCGGGTCGGGCCAAAAAGTTTTTTTTGGGATTTTTATGGAAAATTTCTCAGTATCATCCTGAAATCTGGGAGTTGGCGGTATTAGACTCCCGTGCCTCGGAGAGCACGTAAATACGTAGATCCTGTATCTGACCTCTTTCCGTCCGGTTCAGTCGCTAATCCTCCCATCGGATCCTCAGAGTGATGGAATAGAAAGTGCCCCTGTGTTTCTGCAGACATTTGTGCACTATAATATGTCAGGCGCAGATGGCTAGTCTCCATTGCGACTGGCCGCCGTGGCCGAAATCGGCTAGGAGGTCATTATTTATACATATACGAGTACCATGTAGGTAAATGGAGTGTCGAACATTTCTTCTACGATTTCTATAAAATTTATATACAGTGTTACTCTTCGTAAAGTTTACGCGTATAACTAGGTGGTGGAACGGTGTAAAGGTTCCGGTGGTAGGCTTGTACAGACGCCAGCACATCAAACTACCACAATATGTCAAATTTCCCCAATTGAAAGTGAACCTTATGCTTTTGTTATAAAGTTGATTATCTATAAAAGAAATTTTACAGATTGGGGTAGCTGGATTTGCTGGCGTCTATACCATAGATAATTTTGTACCGTATAAGCCGCCTGAGGGATTGCGTATTAAATTCTGGCACTGAACACATCATTTGTAAAACGAAGATTTGCTTTTGCTGTATTTAGTTACAGTATCTTCATGAAAAAAAAAATGCTGCCGTGTTATGTGTAAGCAAATTTAATATGTGAAATTCTATTTCATAAAATGTCTGGAACTATGAATGAACTTTGCAATTGCTTGAGAATTGAATTTATTATTCATACTGGCAACATTTTCGTCTGCACCGTGAAAATAATCTTCAGCTCTTCGTTGCTATTTTAGATAATCCTTATTCGGTTATTTATTTCGAACAATAATTAAGAATTCATTACGTATTCACCTTCACCAGTTTATTGCCCTTTTTCTAGAGGTCGCCTCCCAGTCTTATGTGGCCATGTCTAATTTCTGAACCCATAAAGAAAATCAATATTATTTATTTTAAACAAAACGTACGAATATGAGAACAACCTATCACAGTGCGGCAGGCTGAGCGAGAGGCTCAGCCTGCCGCGCTGTGATAGGTAGTTGCCCCGATGCGGTCATACCTTTATCCAATCACAACTGTTCTTTCAGTTCGAAAGGTAGAATTCGTTCCTACCTTTTTGGCTCATTTTAAACTTATAGTAACATAGATTGTTGAGCCAGGTATTGGTTTCTATTACGTTACTGACTATATATATTAGGTCTTTACCTATGAAATTGCCGTTCTGCAGTACTGGCCATTTCAAATCAAAATAATTTTTGTTTGGCTAAGAATTCTAATTTCAAATTAATTTTATTTTAAAAACATGGATTCTTTTTTCCAAAAGTAGTCATTTCTTTATTGATTAGTGTTACATTTTCATCGCATTTCAATCTTTTTCGTCATCATGGATACGTTAAAAATTCGAGTAATTATGGAATATGAGTACCGTCGTGGCAGCAACGCGGCACAAGCGGCACGCAACATCAACGACGTTTACGGAGCTAACACTACAAACCAACGCACCACCTGTTATTGGTTTGCTCGCTTCCGTTCTGGAAATTTCGACCTGAAAAATGAACCTCGCGGTCGTCCGAAGACTTTGGTCGACAATGACGAATTAAAGGCGGTTGTGGAAGCTGATGATACACAATCTACGGCTGAATTAGCAGCAGCTTTCGACGTTAGCGTCAAAACAATATTGGTCCATTTGCGTCAAATTGGCAAGGTAAAAAAGCTTGACAAATGGGTGCCCCACGAACTCAATGATCGCCAGCGCGAAGTACGCGTCGAGACGTGCCTTGCACTGCTCAACAGACACACAAATGAAGGAATTTTGAACCGCATTGTTACCTGCGATGAAAAATGGATTCTGTTTGATAACCGCAAGCGCTCAGCAAGTTGGTTGGATCCTGGTTCAGCACCTAAACAATGCCCTAAACGAAAACTTACCCCTAGAAAAGTGATGGTCACTGTTTGGTGGTCTAGCGCCGGTGTGATTCATCACAGCTTCTTACCAAACGGGGTGAGCATTACTGCAGATGTGTACTGTGAAGAACTGAGCACAATGATGGAGAAGCTGGCGCATCTCCAACCAGCATTGGTCAATCGCTCGTCTCCGCTGCTCCTGCACGACAACGCGCGACCTCATACTGCACAGCAGACGGTCTCCAAGTTGCAAGAACTGGGGTTGGAAGCTCTCCGTCATCCGCCCTACTCACCAGACCTTGCGCCTACAGACTACTACTTTTTCCAGAATTTGGATAACTTCTTGGCGGGAAAAAAATTCAATACCCGAGAGGCAGTACAAAATGCCTTTGAAGAATTTGTTGCCTCCCGTCCAGCTGATTTCTTTAAGAAGGGCATCAATAAACTGCCACTGCGATGGCAAAGATGCATTGATTGCATGGGTGATTACTTCGATTAATACAAATAAAAAAATTCATGAAAAAAATTCGTTTAAATTTTTTCATACAAAACGGCAATTTCATAGGTAAAGACCTATTATAACCATTGTCATAGAAGCAACTAAGAACCAACCAACGACATGTCGAAATAAACCCTTGTTAAGGTTCCGTACCCAAAGGTTAAAACGGGACCCTAATACTCCACTTCGATGTCTGTCTGTCCGTCTGTCACCAGGCTGTAACTCATGAACCTTGATAGTTAGTCAGTTGAAATTTTCACAGATGATGTATTTCTGTTGCCGTTAAAAATCAAAATAAAATAAATATTTAAGGGGGCTCCCATAAAACAAACGTGAATTTTTTGCTCGTTTTTATAGATAATGGTACGGAACCCTTCGTGCGCGAGTCCGACTCACACTTGGCCGGTGTTTTTTTTTCACACCGATCGACCACAAAGTTCTTCAAAAATATATCAAGACAGCAGTATCTAATACAATTTCTAGAATTCCCTCAAGTATTATAGCTAATAATATAAAATTCAGTAACTAATCGCAACTTCTATCTATCTCCGTAAAATCCTCCGGGACTATAATTTGGGCGAAAATAATGAAATGGTATAAGTTCCGCCTGTTTTATTCAAGTTTCGTTCCGAATATATTCGAGAGGAAAGGTGTAAAATAAAATATGGTATACAGGGTGTTAGGGACAACGAAACGAAAAACCGAAAACTTATCAGATTAGATTCATACTTTTGGATATCACAGTGCTGACTTTTTTTATGAATATCCGGATTTTATTTCACTGCTAATTTGCAAAGTTCTTAATTTATTTTTTTCTAATAAACTCAAACGGATTATAAACAAAGAAGTAATAAAAAAGTATCTAATAATCTGTAATTTCTATCTTGTAGTTTCAAATCTAACTTCAAATCTTGACGTTAGTTCCTTTGCAAAATGTTCACCGTATTCAACAGGTCAAAGACATTTTTGTCCAGTAGGTATAGAGTAACATTCAAAGTATTTGTTAGGGTTCTTTAACCTGGCTTTTTATCCATGTGTAAGAATGAGCCGTAAAATGCCATCCATTGACATAAATGCTAGCCAGATGCACTCACCTGTCCATACGTTAGTCTATAGATGGGTGCCCATGTCTGGCAGTCATGTCAGAGGCCGGCTAGGCTTTTCGGACGTCTCTGCTACCAGAGTAACCATCATCCATACGGTAAAGGTCCACAGTTTACATAATCATATTCTAGATAGTTTTCGTTATACTTACACCCTGTATATTTTGATAAGGGTACTTTTTATTTTATATACCGGTCGCAAGTGTATAAGGGTATACGCTAGCGACCTTTAAAATAATGAATTATGTATGTTTTTGTCAGCCTCTGGGCATTTATGAAGAGCTATTTCTACAAGGTCGTCATGAAATATGAGGAGTCTTTTCTTTTCACGTAAACTTTTTTATTTGGAGACCACATGGTTTTGCGTAATTGGATTGTTTCTACGTAACCATAAACACGTGTACCACCATCAATGTACTTAGTTTTCATTTGTATTGATGAAATATCTCCTCCGATCCTCATTTGGACAAGCGGCATGCATTAACTTAGAGCGATAATTGCATAAAACGTTCTTACCGACCGTCTCATGCATCTGGTTCGAACGTCAAAGGGGTGTTGTCTAGTTACTAGGTTTATAGTCTTTTTTTGCTAGAAGTCTTGAGCTGTGCTCACTTTTATAGTCCAGTGAAGCAGCGGAAGCTTAACAGCCTTACTGTGAATAATAATAAAGTAAAAAAAGTAAATGCGTGTAGCATTTCTAGAATGAATATGACGTTTTCTCACGACGAACTAATCGCGAAGTTGAAAGTCAAGTATGTATATACTCGTACAATGCAGGGATCGTGTTTTTTCCCATTAGTAGCTACTTAACTACTTAAAATCCTACGCTTTCTTCTTAACAACCATCACCAACACTTACATTTTTTTCTTTCGTTCGCATTCCATTACGAAGATTTCGTTCAGTAAAAGATTGAATCATTGTTTAACTTTGTTCTTCAACATAGAGCATTAGTCTTTTGTTTCAAATAACCTCGTGGTCCGACTTTCCTTCATTCATTAACTTCTCTGGAGACAAGTGGAAATCCGTGGGTAGCTTTCCACTTGATACTATTTAACTGGAAATTGAACTTAGTTTATATCGCGAAATGGTCTCTTTTTTAATGTACTTTTTACAAAGCTATGGCAGGATTGTTTAAATTGCACAGATAATGAGAGAGTTTCTTTTTACGAGCTTTGTGATTTTACTTTAGTTGTGTTTAGATGAGACCAAATTGTTTCTAGTGTATTATGAAAGTGAATTATGTGGTAACGTTTCTTTTTTGATAATAATTTTTGTGAAATAGCCTATTCATAACATTCTGGCAGCTTCATTAGTATTGCCATATCGTCTTATTACAATGACACAAGGTTGTTTATGCGGTTGCCTGGAAGAGAACATACGCCAACAATAACGCCACGTAATACACATATATCATAAATAAATTCACCCAGACAACATAAATAATCGTCATACCAAGATTTTGTCTGGGTGGGGATCGCACCGACGACCTCTGGCTCAACAGTCAAGGTCACTTACCAGTAGGCCAACAGGCCAGTCGAAATATTTATGAGGTCTTTGGCATGCTTTTGGTCATATCTCTACATGATTGATTAACTTTTACAGTGAGAAATGCTCTACAATAAAAAAAACTGATAAACGAGAACGAATAATGTCTCCATATTTTCTCATATTTTTATTATTCATTTTTCATTTTTTTTTCATTTCATTTATTCATGAACAAGTAACTTGTAACTGAATGTGCACAAAAACATAACATAATGACATAAAGCAAAGTAAATTACATATGAATTAAATTAACAACTTAAAAAACATTAAATTTTACAAACATTTACACAATACTTACTATTTTAAATAAAATACAATTAAAAACATTTAAAATTAATTTTAAATAATACAATTTCAATAAAATAATAATAAAATAATTAATTAATTACAGATGAGACAGATTCAAGAAATTAATAAAAAATAATTATATTAAATTAATAGTTAGATCAATAAATCAATAGTGAACAAAAGGCAATTAGAATATGATATAATAATATTAATAACGTTATATATATATATATATATATATATATATATATTTAAAAACAATAAAATTACAGTTCTTCTACAGCATATAGACATTTATTCAATAGGAATTCTTTTAGTTTATTAAAGGGATTTTATAAAAATATTAAAATTCTTTTCATTTATAAGAGTAATAGGTACTGTTTTGGTGCGAGCGACTCTTCGACACAAGCTAATTCGCATATTAGTGTGCAGTCTTGCATCTACGCGTATCATTGTCCCCAGGCTGATTTTATAGTTTGTCAATTTTCTGACGTTGATCAAGATGTTTATTAGACCAAGTATTCTAACTATATTTTTTCCAGTTGTACTCGGCGGTTAATGTATGTGAATGTTAATGGTAATACCTCTAGAATGTAGTTCTCGTACATAGAATTAATACTTAAGTATTGTATAATTTCCCAACATTCATGATGAAAACTTTTCATTTATTTAATGAAATATTTCATTTATGATTTGTATACATTAAAAGCAGCCTTTGTTTGACAATAAATTTTAATAATTAAAATTTTATCAAAGCAATTGGCTTTCGATAACACCTTTTAATTGGATACATATGCGTTATTATAATTTTTTTGCTCATAAACTCATTAAAAATACTTTATCAACATACAAGGCAGCTAGCTAGTACTTGTATGTAAATATTCCTGTTATCAAACCTATTTTCCTGGTACACATTTGCTATCGGTCGCATTATACATGTTAGTACCATAGTTTTCGTGCCATTTTCCGTTGTCAATTCAGTCCGGACGTACGCTTTGTCACAGACATTTTAAATCGACAGTGTTATTTTATTCGTGTTTTATTTATTTTTATTTTTGACTGGATATATATTGGTGAAATTTGGACTAATACTGTAACTATGCTGGAATAATTTTGAGTGAATAATTGTGCGGGGAAAAATGTTTTCGCCTACTAGACGTGCGTCTTTGACAAATTGGGTTGAGAAGGCTTTAGTAAGGAGGAGGAGTTCAAGAGGGGACAGTAATAGTACTACCTCTCCTCTTAATTCTCCTCCATCTGACACCGACGGGGAGGTATGATTATTTTCTGTATATTAATTTCACATATTAATGCTTAAAAATCATTGTGACCTTGAGAATCACCACATGTTATCTATACCTGATGATTACAAACACGATTGACATGTATCACGTTACGAAAATGTACGCATTAACATTGATCAAATCAAATAATTGTTATTAGTACATATTATAATAGATAATCTTTGCAATGACTAGACGACAATAATTTAATAGTACTAAAAATCAATGATGCATTTTAATTTTAATATGTAATTGTTGTCCAACTAAATTGAGATGTATATTTACCAATGAATGCGGTTTGGCAGATGTTGTGATTGTAGCCACCTGTCTACGGCATTATTTACCGGCGCTCACGCATCGAAGATCTTGGCAGTAGGCCGCGATAGGGTTGGCTCTATTGCCAATTTAGAATTGATGTTCACGTAGTTATTGGGTTATTTGTGTTTGTAATATTAGATCTAGAGATTTAGACTTAGTTTAAACCTCATTATTAACTGTTTCAATGCTTAAATATCGATTGGTTTAAATTCTAATTATATCAAGCTTATAATTTTATTTATAATATTTTTAGACTTTTATGAGATTTACTATGTTATTTAAGAAATAATATGTTTTATATTAAAGGTTAGTCCTAATCACCGGATATTTGCTTGTATTTTTTAGGTGCACTTCACTATATCGCGTTCTCAATACATACTGAAATAATCGTAATTAAGTTATTAATTTAAGATTTTCAAACTGTCGTAGTAACGATACTAAAATTTCTTTATATAAACTGATGCCGTGGAAACTGACACTGCAGCCTGATGACAATTTAAATCTCTGTCAATATAATGAAGTTATCTCGATATTGGATTGAGTGAATTTGAACTGAGTGGCTACCGCTTAATTCACCGGTCATCGTGATCGTGATCGGCGTCCAAATAGATGAAGGTAAAAATTAGTAAACTATTCGTTCAATCGCTTGGGTATTACTCACTTGGGGATTTTTAGTTTTGAGATGATTCAATAATACGAACTTTTAGTACTTAGATTCGTTTTAAAGGACCAGCATACAAGCTGAAGCACAACTCATGCTGCCCGTAATGTCTGGGCAAGTAATAAAGAACAAGCTCAGTATGAGAATAGGTTGTCATGCTATATATAACAACAACAGCTTAACCCACTGATGAAATGATGTTTATATGCATAATTACCATAATATGTTACAATAATTTGAGTTACATGGTAATTAAAATGATTTAACTTTCATTACGTGATTTTACTATGTATAGTAATGTAAATCTATCACTTCACGTTCAGGCCCAGACTACTATTGCGATGGCTGAAGTAACCATTTCGTGCTTTATGATATGTCGTTTCATAATATTTTAATTGCCAATATGTGCTACTTTAACTACACACTCGTACATTTACATCATTGTGTACGTGCCGCTCAAATTAATGCTGATACTATCATGTATAATAAAATACATTATAATAATGAAAAATTGCGGACAGTAGTACAATTTTAGCAGCTAATGAATACACTCTCGGTTTGTTTTCCTGTATTATTTCATTCGGTTTGACAATAAACGTGGTTAGGTTAATGGTAAAAACATAATGCCATGTTACAAAATTATATCTGACAATGTAATTTTGAATAGCATTGCATTTTCTTTTGAGAAAGTACTTAAATAATGATAATATAATAATATCTTAGGACATTATTCACACACGGTCATCTGATCCCAAACTAAGCAGAGCTTGTACTATTGAAACCAGATAACTGGTGTACTACTTTTCTTTTGTAAATACAAACTTATATAATTATTAATAATTACACCCAGACTCAGGACAAAACTCAAATATCTGTCTTGGGTGAGAATCGAACTCACGACCTGCGGCCTGCAAAGTAAACATTTACCAACCACGCCACGGCCTAAAATAATAAATACTTAAGGCATTTTTAATATCAATTGAATATAATCCTAAACAACACAGTATTATTGAACAAGCGTCTTCACGATATAACGCTGGTTCACTATCTGATCAGACAATCAGATCCGCATGTTCAAAGTTGAGCATGGCTAGGAGTTAAGTTTAATTTATAAATGAGAAGCTTGAACTCTTTAATAGTATTCAAGACAAAATTGTTGCCACTAGCTTTTTATTAATGAGAAAAGTTAGCAAGCGTCTAGGTGACATAAACACGCACAATATCCTAGTGCGATCGATAGACAATGAGTCAAAAGTTGAGTTCATCGCCATACGATATGGCTGATGTATTACAAGGTCATGTAACCTTCAGTTTGTGAAGTTAGTACCGATAAAGGTGCTGCTCCTAATCCTTTCACGTTTACATGCCTATTGGAATTGTCAACACAACAGTGGCGATGACATCAGAATGAAAATGTGGATCTGTTGCTAACCTTGTGACGATATTCACGAATGTCATGAATTAGTACTCGAGAAAGTAAAACGTAGTCATTAAGTTCGATTACTAGAACATACCGTCTTTGGTGAGGTACCTTTCAAACGAATATCTGAATTCATTTGAAAGGTATAGCAAATAGCGTAAGACTTGTGGAATACATAAGGACCTTACCCATATTATCCATGCATGATTTTGCTAACGTCCAGTGAAACTTGCCATTTTGGATGGATTTCTAAATGTTGTTGGGTTATAAACCGTACATAAATAAATAAATATCTTCGAACAACTAGGCAGAGCCTGTACTTCCGGCGCTCAGTCGACTTATCACTAATTATTATCAAGCTTTCACAGAGACCTTATAATTAGGTTAAAAGCGCGCATTGAATTTACTGAAGATTACTTTATTTTAATTTTAGAGATCGAGACGAAACTTTATCTGTATAAATAATATTTTTGCTGACAATTTTAGGCAACCCTGCCGTCGTCGGGTCGATAAACCAAAATACTGATGGTTGGGTTACTTATTATTAACAAAATTACTTACTAATTGGTGTGATAAAATTAAAACTAGTAGTCTGCACATGTATAGTCTAAAATCTAATTGGACATTTTAAGATTTCTATCAAGCCGGATATGTAAACTTGCATGGAAAAGTCCTTCATATCAATGTTATGTAACTTTTATGTTTCATTAATAGAGCAGACTAGCTGTAATATTCTTTTTTTATAGTATTTTTAGATATGTATATTCGTGTTTGTATAAATATACACGTTATTGCTTATGCCCTACAACAATTCGCGTGATAATTTGATAAAGCGTGATAAACCATGAATATTAGAGTAAAGCTGAAACGTACACACTGACAAACAAAATAGTTGTAAAAGTGAGCCTGTTGGCGTGGTTGGTAAATGCTTGCCTTTCACGCCGTAGGTCGTTGTTTCGACACCGGAAATACATTTATTTGTGTCTCTTTGTCCTTATGTATTTACAAAAGAGAAGTATTTTTAGTAATTGATTAAGCCTACAGAAAGCAAATTTAGTCAGACAGGCTAAATGTAGTCACTTTTTATTTATACAACATGTAACTTAATTAACGCACATCCTGAAAATAGTTGGTTCAGAATCGTTTACTGAACCAATTTATATCATTTTCAATATAGGTAATTTTTTATTCCAAAATAATTAAAACCACGGAAATTATTGTCATATTCACCCTGTACAGTCAAAGCAAATTGAAATGGTCCGTAAGTCAAGTAATAAGACTTTTAAAATCGCAGTTTTATTTGTATTCATACAAATACCATCATGCAATACAAAATAAACTTTATTCCGAGAAACTTATTTAGTAAATAACAATGCATATACCTGTTTTGTGTTTGTATTGTATTGTATGATTACAACGTAATATTCTAATTTGAGTGTTTGGGGATGTGCGTTAATTACGTTACATGTTGTATATAAGTAACATTTTAAAATTATACCTCGTCAACGATAATGTTCGACAATATCAGTGGCCACATGATAGGAACATAAAAATGGGGTGCAGATAGCAATAACAGATGTGTGAAACCACCTGCGGTAGCATGTGCCCGGGCGCAGTCGTTTCCATGACAACAATGACCAAACATATAGTCGTACGTTAAAGAGAAAGTAAAACTTTGGCACTTTTGCTTGTTGACTGTTATCGTGCTGAGTGGACGATTGCAGTAAAATGTCACAGTATGATTAGCCTACACATACACGTTCATTATAATATTATCTATACATCAAATGTACACAACTTTTACTTCTGAATATTATAGAAAAAAATACTGATGATAATAATAATTATAATATCCTGGGACATTATTCACACACAGCCATCTGATCCCAAACAAAGCAGAGCTTTTGGAAATCAGATAACTGATATATACTATTTTGCTTTTGTAAATATGTACTTTATATATATAGATAATTATACCCAGACTCAGGACAAACGGAAATGTTCGTGCACACAAATATCTGGTCTGGGTGGGAATCGAACCCACGACCTCCGGCGTGAAAATCAAGCATTTGCCAACCACGCCAACAAGCCCGTCTAAAATTCAATTGTTAGAAAATTAATCATGTAAGCGTTTTGGATATCAGATCTGATTGCTTGTAAGATCAATCACACTAATTTTATAAAAGCGAAGGTTTGTGAGTGTGTATGTTTGTTACTTTTTCACGTCTAAACGGCTGGAGCGATTTTAATAAAAAAAAAACTTGAGAGGTGACAATGGACACCCGGATGGAACGAAGTTATTTCTTATTATTTATTATGTACAAAAAACCTGTATACACTCAACAAAAATAATCGTCGCGACACCACACTGTTTAATGCGAAATAGAAATGAAAATATCTGGCTTGCTTTCTATAAGAGAGAGAGAGAGACAGACAGAGAAACATGCGCACACCGCACAGCTGGAAAAAGTGTCGTGACAACTTTTCGTAAGATTTTTTTTCGTCTAGCCCCCTTACACAACGCGCGATAAGGAACTTCGTTCCAATTTGTTATAGAGTTAGCTGACACCCTGGATTAAAACATAGGCTATAATTTATAAAGTTTAACGCGGGTAAAACCGCGGGGCACAGCTAGTAAATAAATATAAGGTACTCCTGTTGCTAACCGTACCTAGTACCTAATGTCGCGTCGCATGTGGGCTTGTCCACACCCATTCAAAGGTATTATTATAGGCTATAATTTCTTGTAGTTTTTATCCTGTTATGAACCGTGCTGACAATCCAATGAAACCTCTCTGGAGTTTAATAATAATTGTTAATGATTTGTTTTTAAAATTCAAAAGATTGTATTTCGTAAATTAATTTAAATTAATGCTAAAGTTTGGTTGTAATCGCAGCTAAATATTGTGAAAGCAATTATTTTAATTCTTTATTTGAATAGACATTATGTTTAATATTTATAAAATATATAACATGAATCCACATAATACTTTAAGTTATTAACAAATGTGTATATTAACAATTATTAAGTCACATTTTAATATTGCAAGTAATTAAGCAATTCTTTAAATTTTGTGATTGCACGCAGCGGTTAAGATAGTCGCCTCACCACTTTATGTCCCGGGTTCGATTCCCGCCCAGAACAACTAATTGTATGACTCATAAATAGTTGTGAGTAAATGTACTTTGAGTCCTTTAATTATATGTTTGTAAAGTACCCCGCGTCAAAAGGATTAATTTCCCTAAGATCGGCGTAGACTTTGCAAAAAATTTGCTAATATATGCTTTTATGAGTTCTCCTTATTTCTTTTCATTCCAAGCATTTGCACGTTCAATAAACATACTGTTTTGATAATATATATATAATTATTAAACCACAGAAGTGCCTTAGGCCTACTTTTGCACTTGTAATGGTGAATTATGATGTCACTTACGCTTATAATGCCCTATACGAGTTCACATTTTTCCTTATTAATTCCCAAATAAGGCGTGGATTTTCATACTCTTGTTAATTTTAGTATATGAACTAATTTACTGTTTATTGTCGTGATAATAATAGCATAGAACCCCCTCGCAGAACTTTAAAGCTAATTATGCCAAAATGATTAGCTTTATATATTACTAGCTGTGTGTTAATCCAGGGTGTCAGCTAACTCCATACCTACCAAATTTTATTAAAATCGGTCCAGCCGTTTAGACGTTATGAAGTAACAAACATACACACTCACTAACTTTTGCCTTTATAATACTAGCTGAGCCCCGCGGTTTTACCCGCGTTAAAATTTATAAATTATAGTCTATATGTTAATCCAGGGTGTCAGCTAACTCCATACAAAATTTTATTAAAATCGCTCCAGTCGTTTAGGCGTGAAGAAGTAACAAACAAACATACTCACACACTCACAAAATTTCGCCTTTATAATATTAGTGTGACGATTATTGCGATATGTATTAAGTTTTGCGATTTCCCTAATGTTTGTGAAACGCTTTTGAAATATCTTTTTTTATCATATGCATAATATTCCTACTTATTAATATGTAATAAGCTCATTATTACTTCATTACAAGTGAGTCTACCTATATTGCTCATATGTTTTTCCTGTATGTTGACCCATTTAGTAGTTTATAAATCATTAGTTACGGTTGCCCCATAACTATTAATGATGCTTATACGCTTAGGTACCTATTTTGTACCCATGATTATTTTCAAATTATATCCAATTTTCATTCAGTTAAAGTTGTCGCTTAGGTAACAATATGTAGTTACCTAAGCGACCTATCAATGATATGCAAGTACTTTTGCGGTTAACAATAATAAAAAGAATATATCATCTAGCCCCATCATCTGGATAGCATTAAGCGAAAATCAAAAGCTTCAGAAATCTAATTTACCGTGTGGTTTCCGGCTTAAAATAATAACAGGGCCACCCCATAGCGTCCTTGGTGTAAAAGGCCACAAAGGGATACAGCCGATAGTCGGGCAGCAGCATCACCACAGGTACCATCACTATACCCCGACATATATATATATATATATATATATATATATATAGCTACCACCTAACTGCGGTCTGGTAACGTTATTGAAACCTTTGAGGGAGGCCTATGTCCAGCATAGAACGATATCAGGCTGATGATGTGACTATTTATGAAATTATAACGGGTAACTTTTTCAATAAATCTCTTCAAAATACACTCGCTTGGTACTTCATATAAGACAAGATAATCATATTCATTGTAATTATTTTCTGTCAATAAAGTATTTATTATTTATTTTATTTATTTATTTATTCATAGATCAGTAGCGCGGGCTGCTATTCTCTTAATCTATACATATAATAAAATCGTAACAAGGTCAAAACTGTACATTGATTTTTTTTTTTAAAGGATACTTGGGGCGTGATCTACAATAGATATCGAAGCAAAAAATATAGTTTTTAGAATTTTTGTCTGTGTGTCTGTATTTATGTCCGGGCTAAGCTCGAAAAGTACTGCATGGATTTACTTCAAATTTTGCATGAATATTACTAAGAGGTCGGGTCAACATATAGGCTACATATTATCGCGCTATCACCTACGGGGGAGGAGCTGTGATAATTTATAAAATTTAATGCGGGTAAAACCGCGGGGCACAGCCAGTATTTAATAAATCTCTTCAAAAACACCCACTTTGTATTCCATAAATCAGTAGCGCGGGCTGCTATTCTCGTAATATCCAAATAAGTAATAATGAAGCTTGAATCATCTGTGGTTTTACACGCTTACCTATTATTGTAGATAGGCAGGTTTACGGGAATCCGACTGTTACTTTTCGGTGTTTACCAATTTCCATTAAAACCTCTTTTGTAAAGTAGGATAAGTATATATGCCAAATCGAATGTCAAATAATCGAATTGAACGAGCATTATAAATCGAATGTAATTTAAAAATATTTAGCTATGATGACATTTGCTGTTTACAACATAAACAGCTTAACTTGTTGCTGCCCCGTTACAGGGTTAATTCTTGGCAGAATTATTATCTAAATTACTATGTAGAACCCAGAAAGCAATATAATAAATTGAATCTTTAGTAGAAATTTTTATTAATTGTAAGTCGGCCGAAGGCTGTTAACGACTTCAATATGTTCATATTGAAGTCGTTAACAGTAAGCAACAGTCCCCTTTGTAAGCTCGTCATGCTCCCATTGTCTGTTAATGCTTGCGGTGGCGTTGTGGGTCGGGTCGTTTCCTTCCCTCTAATATGGCGAGGGAGGCGATGGCTGGCCCACACGTCATACTCGTGAACGGGTGCTGCTTGCGGTAACTGGTCGAACTGCTGTTGGGGTACTCATTTTTTTTCTTTTTCGCCTCTGGTAGACTTCGTTTGACTTGTTAATTTTGTAAATGTACGCGGATGCACCCACCGTTTTTGCGTCTAGCAAGAGGATATTCTAAGTGCTTGAGTGAAATTGAATGCTATTGCTTATTTATTTTATTATGATTCACTGAATGACAACGGTTCTGTGCGTGCATTAGCCTACATAACAACCAATCACAATGTAAGTAAAATACATGACATTTAAAAAATAAAAATCGTAAACTAAAAGCAAAAGAAGACGAAAAAAGCAAGCCCGGAGTTTCTTTGTGGCTTTCTTCTCCGGGTCGTCCACCTAGGCAGCTAGAGAAAGCCGCAGGCTAGCTAGGGTAGGTTCCTCAGCGGCGAGGATCGCTTTGGCCCATTAATGCGTGATCGGTGATCCCGTGCATGTGATCACACCCTCACTTAGAATTTCGTCTTTTGCTTGGTGGGAAGTCTGAACATGGTGTTCATGACCGCTAGTTGGTACTGTGCACATAAACTGAGCAGCAGCTGACCATTTTGGTTCATGCTGCCAACACCGTGTCTACCCAACGTGTCGACTTTAGGCCACGCTTCGTGATCTTGACCTACTCTGGCGTTCAAGTCTCCAAGCAAAAGTATCTGTTCAGATGGACGTACTCTCTCAATGCAGCATGTCAATTCTTCGTAGAATTTTTCCTTGATGTCATCAGATTTGTCAAGCGTAGAGGCGTAGACACTGATGACATTAAGAAAATTGTTATCGTCCAGGTGAAGGCGCAATGTGGACACGCGGTCCGAGATGTGCACCGGACACTCTTGTAATTGCCTTACAAGTTGATTCTTGATCGCGAATCCAACGCCCGACCGTCTTGGTTCTGAGGCAGCAAGACCTTTCCAAAAGAAAGTGTATCCCCCGCCGTGTTCCACCAATTCTCCCTCCTCCGCAAGATGTGTTTCACTAAGGGCAGCCACATCGACATTATAGCGAAGGAGTTCCCGAGAAACAATGTTTTAAATTTTTAGTCTTCAATTCTTTAATTTTAATATAGTAGAACTAAATTTCAAAATAATAGATTAGTACATTGTTATTTATTTAAGGATTTCAGAAAATATATGCGATAAAACAAACCGCACGGACTGACAGATTAATAATTTTTTTTTTGTAACTTTTTACTATCCACTTTGTTTATGTGTACTGCATTGTGACCTTGACAAGTACAAGTGTATGTTAATACCCTAGTGCTGAATAAATAAATATTTCAATAATATTTCATTTCAATATAATAATATATTTCATTTCAGTTTTAGTACATTTTTTATTAATTGTATTTGTCAGAATACTGTTTACAAGGGTTTAAAAAACATCGATACATTTTCCGTAGTATTGTGCCGTCGCAGGCGCACAAATATTGATTTTACCTATTATATTACATGTCAAGTTAATCATATTGTAACCGCCTTTCTAATATAAGTGATCTCATTTAACATAAAAATTCGTATGTTGGAAATAGATACATTAAAATTCATCAATTACATAGTATAAATGAAGAAATATATTAATTACAAATTATTATCATTATTAGAATTTAAATAGAATTAGTGTCTTTGTCATCTAAAAAGTCTTTGACCGAGTAATACCATTTCATTATTAAGAAAATGTTCTAAAATTTAATGTTTTTCCGGTAACTTATTAAATATACGGAAAGCAAGCTACGTAGACGTCTTTTAAATTGGTCATAACGTGGTTATGAAAGTGATAATCACCACTCAATTTCTATTTCGGTCAATCCTATTGCAGTGACAATGTCTTAGTAAATATAATACCATACAAACCATTCATTTAAAAAATTACAGTGTGCACTGTAAGGGCTTCGTTTACAATTTTAATGTAATGGCAATCCTTTGTCAATATTATGTAGGTACAGACGCCAGCACATCAAGCTACCCAATCTGTCAAATTTCCCCAATTGAAAGTGAACCTCATGCTTTTATGACAAAGTTGAAAATCTATACAAGAAATTTGACAGATTTGGGTAGCTGGATGTTCTGGCGTCTGTACATTTTTCATGGACAAGTTGGTACAATTACTGGTAAATGGTAAATTATGTAAAAAATATTGAGACATCGACCTAAAGCAGACGAGAATACAACGACGATAGTGGCTAATTACTGGCACCTAATTAAGTATAATGGTTTTTGCCACGACTGTTAGTCGATAGATAACTCTTCATTGTACACAAAAGATATCCATGGTAGAGGAAAATAACAAATGAATAATACAAATGGCGGCCTTATCGATAAAAGCGTTCTTTTCCAAGAAACCGACGGATGGACCAGGACTCTAGATAATAATAATAATGTCCTCCTAGCCGAATTTAGGCCACGGCGGCTAGTCTCAACAGAGATTAGCCATCTGCGCGAGACATATTATAGTGCTCAAGTGTGTGCACAAACACAGGAGCACTTTCTATTCCATCACTCTCATGATCCGATGGGACGCCTAGCGACATGACCGGAAAGAGGTCAGGCACAGGATCGACGGCTTTACGTGTTCTCCGAGGCACGGGGGTATAATATAATTTTTTTTTTTACATAAAAGTCCCAAAATCACTATTTGTCCCGACCCGGGATTTGAACCCAGGACCTAGTTATCTACGGGTGAACACGCTACTGCTAGACCAACGAGGCAGGACTCTAGATACATAGTTGATGGTAAACCATCAACTATCTAGAGACTATATAATGAAGGGAAGTTATTATTGCTAGGTGAAAAAGTTACGTGGATTTGTTAAGTTACCTTCAAATTCCTTTTAATTAATAAAATTCGCTATTTTTATTCAAAGTAGTCACTTGGGTACGTTGTTTCCCCATTAAAAAGAAGAATTCACGGTGTTACCTAGTCTATATAATGTACATAACGATATTATAATTTAAATTCCATCAAGAAATGCCTATTTACTACCGGGTTTTCCTAACTAACTAAGTTTGACGTCAATGCACTGGAAACAATAGGAATTTATTAATTAATGAAATTAAAATAAAACCTCCATTATTGTCGCGATATATATTAAATAACATTGACTGCATAGCTTGTCTAAAAATAGTATGTGCAACAGGTAAAGAGGTCCTAGGTTCAAATACTCGGGCGATGTGACCCCCCTAAAATGCCCCGCTAAAGCCATTATTCCTGCACCTGGTTTCCTTCCGGTTGTAGTCGTTTAGGTACTTTTTATTCCCTCCGATCATAATATTGACGCAATAGAGAGTGCACAAGTCTTTGAGTACGTATGTGTACCGTTTCGCGCAGGTGGAGACTGGCTGCTGCAGAAATTTGATTAGAAGGACAAGATAATTAGATCAGTATCCTAAGGTTCTATCATACAAGGAAAATACCTTAATACCTTTTTTATGTTGCTTGTATTCTTCTTATTATAGTACAGATGCCACCACATCAAGCTACTAATTGAAAGTGAACCTTATGTTTATGTGATAAAGTTGAAAATCTATAAAAGAAATTTGACAGATTGGGGTAGCTGGATGTGCTGGCGTCTGTACATTAACATTATATTAGTGGAAATACTTTGACCGTTGCAGACTTTTTAAACATTTGCAGGTAAAGTGGTTGTGAAAGTGTATCTATTGCCGTGTCATTGTCTATGGGTACGAACTAATCCCATATTTATGTTTTATACTAGAAATCCACCCATATACGTGGATTTAGTAGCTAGTAGGAAAGTACATAATATATTAGTGTCTAGTGTAATACATTTATTTAATGTTTTAATGAATAATTTTAATAAAAGAATTCTACTTTTCTATATTCTATCATGTATTCCTCGTGTATCCAATGTCAAATGCATTTTATTTACCCAGTACAGAATTTCATGACGTAATCCGCCTACGGTACGCCATATACAGTGGGAATCGGTAAAGTCTATTTTCTTTTCTTGAGAAGCGTTTTCAGTGCAGCTGAGTACTAGTAAGCTGATACTAAGAGTAAGAACCTCTAGAGGTTGCATACGAACTCGTTTCCCTCTTCTTCATGCCACGTCTATGTATATAATCAGCTGCATTAAATTGCCGTTATCTACTGAGCATTTCAAATTACTCGCAATTTTCTATTGGTTTTGTATCAAATTCAAACTTTGACCCGTATTCTATTGAATTGTATACATATTGTTGCAGCTGGCTGTACATGTTACATTGGCGGCCATACATTGGTACCGACATATCTAACGTCATAGCCGTGTATAGTTCACACCAATCCATAAGGATGTTTTATTTGCGCCATGCATTTCATTTTTACTGTGAACGTATTATTTATCTGATTATTACCTCATGTGCGTCAAAAAGTCACAGAAAAAGGTGGCGTTCTGTGCTGGAACTTAACGGAAGAACGCCAATTTTGTCGAGCATACATGCTCCTTCCAATAACAAATCGTCTAGGACGGATGTACATTTGAATATATTGAAGAAGGATATATCCGACATGCTTATCGCGTTTTCTGTACCAATGCTGAACGTCTAAGGGAATTCTGTCTGAGAGGAAATTTTGACGTACTAGTACGTAAAGACTCACATTTTCGTGTTATTGAATCGCGTACATATTCTGTTCAATTCCCTGGACTCTACTAAAGCTAAATTTAAAGTCTATATATAGTATTTATATACAGTTGTGTCAGATTTTTTTATATCTGTGGTTTTAAATTAAGAGAAAAAATAATTAAAAACCGCCCTAACTACCTCCCCAAACATGAAGCGCCCAAGGTCAGTTTTTTTAACATGAAGGTAGATTTTCATACGACTCTTACACTATTTATGTGTCTTAAATATAAAGGTATAGGCGGCGAGACTTTGGTGACATAAATAAAAAAAAACTTTTGCAGGTATCGAAGTAAATCATTAACCTTGCGTTAACGATTCAGTTTACTTTGGCTAAGACTTCAGGCTCGTGTTCAAATATAAAACCGTTGAGATAAAACGACTACGTCGTAAATAGATCATTTTATGATATTTTATAAAATAACAAAACAGTCCGAAGCACTTCTTATCACTTTGTGATCACTTGAAAGAAAATTAGAATAATCATCCTCACTCCAATATACTGTTTCTTTAATTAAATGGGTACAAAATTAAATAAATATCACTTACTTACATCACATCTGCTAAAATTATTATTCTTGAAAATTATAATACGAACATTGACCTAAGTTATGTATCCAAAACTTTAATCGAGCAATTCTTATTCATATACATAAAGTTGAGGTTTACTTGCACTATAGTTTTGTATATCTTATAAAAAAAAGAATCAACCGCCGCGCCGACTATAATTTAACAAGAGGTCAGCAATAAACTAATCCAATACTATGGCAATAGCAATATTTGCAAAAATAAACTTTTTCTTTTATTTCATTCAAAAAGTTTGTTTTTTAGGTATTCTAATGTCTACTAAAAACAAACGAACTCGGTCGCCGATGCACCTACTTCAAATTAGAATGAGAGTAGTAATAAAATAAACAAGAGCGAAGATGTTATGGTAAATAACTTCAATAGGTACATCATTAAGTTTTGGTGATGCATATTTCGTCTGCAATTCTGTTCTCTATTTACTTTATCGTAGTAAGGTCATAACTTACGTCTTAATGTGCAAATATGGATGATATCATAGACTGAATTAACTCGAATGACCAATGCTTGCAACATAAATCAATTGTAACTACAATCTTACGACAGAGATCGTATTTCCTTTAGAACGAGTGTCTCGGCGACCGAGATGGCCGCTGCTTTTGTGTATATCTTGAGAAAATGAGTTTTTCCTGAGGCTTAAGACCTCTTTAAATAATTTTTACTTTCTCGGAGTATATTTCCATTCCCACAAAATATTTCGTATATTTCTTACCCGTCATGTCTTTTTAACGTATTTGAATTTAGAATTTATTACTTTGATAGCTCTTCTGTTGACAATCTGTCGATTTTATTTATGAACCAGTACAGGGCGCTAATTTTTTTTTTCAGAATGCACAAACTGTTTAGTTTAATTAGTTCAGATTCATTGATAAATAGCGCACCCTAAGTTACACTAAGCTACTATTTTTGTTACACATTGTGTGTTATATCATATTATCTAAAAAAGCACATACCTACTCCAAGGAGTCTTAATAATTATCATTACTGATACTTTAATGTGTTAACCAAATGTATTTATTACTCATGCAATGCGCCCTTATCGCTAAAGGCGATATCTACCAATTATTACTTTACTAGCTGGGCCCCGCGATTTTGCCCGCGTTAAACTTTATAAATTATCTCAGCTCTAGCCTATATGTTGACCCGACCTCTAAGTAGTATTCATGCATTTGAAGTGAATCCATGCAGTACTTTTTGAGTTTAGCCCGGACATACATACAGACAAACAGATAAACAGACAAAAATTCTAGAAACTACATTTTTGGATTCGATATCCATTGTAGATCACGCTCCAAGTATCCTTTTTAAAAAATATTCAATGTACAGTTTTGACTTTCCTACGATTTTATTATAAGTATAGAATAGATAATCCCATATTGTGGCACTGAACATTTTGTGATACGGACTACATCTTGCCAACGCTGCGTCGCCAGGTTCTACCTATTAGAATCCTATTAAAATATCGGCAATCAAGACACCTCTTACGGCCAATAGAAAAGTAAATCTATCAAGCTGTTAAATGCTGAGTCTCATAGATTTTACAACTTGACAAATTACTTTTCTGTCAGTTGTTAAATTTGTAGTAAGTATTTGTGGTGAAATCAAAGGCTGTCTACGTGATCTGTTAAATCGCTCTACAAATTGAAATCACAAATCATCAAATAATCCATTTCAATGTAATTAACGCGTGCACGAAACATAACGCAAGTCTTTCATTACACGTGAATGAGAGCGATTAATTCAGTGTCAATGAACCAATCAGGGCAGAGAGTGCCAATCAATCTGTTGATGCTATAATAGCCGCTTTGTTGCAAATGAGCCATTGAAGTAGTAATGTTTGTTTTAGCCATGACAGTGGCATATAGTTTCGTATATATAACTCAAGCTAATTATTTGCATTTCCCTTGAAATTGAAATTAATCTCCTATCAAAGACATAAAATAAATTATTCAAGGCTCGGTTTAGCGCCAAATTAGAAACCGATTATGATTTTTAAATTTAAGAATGGGTAAAATGGTTTTTATCATGTACTCGTATATGCAAATCCTCATCATGTCAGCCAAATTACGTCCGCTGGACAATAGAGTCACAAAGAATTAATATGCCATAATCGCCTCGCTTGGGAGACGGTTCGGCGATTTCAGTTTGATGGTCATAGTTCACAGAAAAACGCTGCTGCTCATTATCTGTTTCCGTTATATGCAAATACTACATAAAAATAAGTTCTCAAGTCAAGTAAGTGTTAAAATAGACGAATTTTCAATTTCAAACTCAATTTGTTCTAATGACACTTTTTTATATAATTTATATATTTCATACAGTTTAATTTTTAACCTTGTTACAATGAGAAAATATCTTCCTCATACTACGCCTTAGTGCATGAATTTACTTTGAATCATTATGCAATTTCTAACCTCTAAGGTTAACAATAGATCTTTTTCATCTAAAATGTCCCGCACTCCATTAGTTTTGTCTCCCTCTGTATCGTTATAACTGGTTATTGTTTTGTTCGGCCAGATTTGATCAGCCAGTCATTGCCAGCCTAATATGTAAATCATTTATTATTCTATATTATACAGTATGTTAAATTTCTAAAGGTAAACGCATAAGAATAAGCCTTTTTCTCTCACAGCATGTTAACTAAGTAAGGAAATCACATGTATTTAAAGGAGTGACTCAATAATGACTCACTAAGTTTCTCTTTCATTATCATTGACTTGATCGTCCAGTTTTGACGTAAATTATCTTTGCGGTTTTGATAGAAGCTTTGCTCCGTTTGGGCCATTAGTTACAGCCTCATTTCATTAAAAAGACTATTATAGACACGTTTTTGCCTTTTTCTTTTACGTCCATAAACATTAAGAGTTTATTTTTTGGCAGTACTTGAAACACATAAACTTGAATTGACGCAGTATCGCGTGCATACAAATATAATTAAATGTGTTTACACTGAATGCATGACATCTTAATCAAATGTTCAATCAAAGTGATTTAATAATCATATCATTATGTAGTTATGGTATACGCATAGTGCCAATCAGAACTATGACGTAGCAATCACTTGAATAAGAACACAATTAAACAAGTTAGCGTGGTTTATTTTATTATTTATTTTGTAAAATGAGTTCTCATGATTTCATAACTAATAATAACCAGAAATTATATTTGTGTTGTTTTAGTTATAGATTCATTTACTGCAATCTTACCTACCTTACAGCATTAGAAGCTGCAATCGTATAGTACATTAAGTAGAAATCATTGAACGTGACAGGAGGCCTGAGGGGCAGGTACAGTGTGCTGTGTGCCCCAGTCACGGCTCTGACTCATACGTATCATTGGCAAGATACCAAACAACTCATCTAAACCACGCGAACAATCACTCAACATCTCTATTCCAAACTATTAAGGTTTATATTTGTCTACAAGTATTTTTTAGGGTGTCTAATAAGGTTTGTCAACCGCGTAATCGTCTTGCAGTCTGAATAAATAGGCGCTTGATGGTGTAATACCCTGAGAGTGCGTTGTTTGCAAATAGAATATGCAATGAGGCTGCAATGCTTTTTCTGCTGGCATTTTCTAAGCACGTTTTAATAGGCTCAATAAGCTTCCTTATATTTGAAAGAATTGTTAGTTGGGTTAGGCATTGTGTGCAGATAATAGCGTGTTTAATATTCTGGGTGGGTTTACATCGGTTGTAGTATAGATTACTCTTTCTTTTAGTTTTAGTAAGGAGATCCATTACACCATTTCCTTTGTGGTTAAGTAAATAAGATATTCCTTTATTTTTTCCTTGTGTTTGCCTTTTGTTCTTGTGGCTGGCGCTTGACTACAAAATTTGTTGGTAAGCGATGATGCAGTCCAAGGTAGACAATTTACAGGTTAAATATGAGCTCTGTTAATGGATACCGAGTATCCTTAGTCATGTTAAAGCTTGAGACCATATGATATCCCACTGACATAAGATACCTGGATAGCAAATGTCATTATTTTTAATATAAAAAATCACATTCTCATTTTGGCTTCGATTCTAACAAACTAATTGTAACAAATTGTAGCGTATTTTCATTCTATTTCAGCATACAACGTGTGAAATCGAAAAAAAAATCATCTTCACACTTGAAGATTTTTATGCTACTGTATGTCAGTAGTAGATCACATTAGGACTTCTTAAAATCATTTTCGCTACGTGTTATTAAACGTGGAATTCAGACGCAGCGTGTGGTCTTTGTTTGGTCTTGAAAATAATGATGTACCTACTACACCATCTGTGCAATGTTACCTGCTTCCCTTGAACAGTAGTAGTTAAACACATTCATGAAAATGTTAAAGAAGATTAATTTTAAAAGAGCATAGTTCGCGTAAACATTTTTAAAATATACACCTGTGTATATAAACGGCATAGACCGGGCTGTCCATTTTTTCGTTGATACTACACGTGTTGTATTTTAGGCTTTCTTCTGGACGGCAAAACAGATTTTTTTCATCATCATCATGATGATGAATAAAATCATGATGATGATGATGAATAAAATCATGATGATGATGATGAATAAAATATGGACGGCAAAACAGATTTTATTAGCTCATATTTAAATTCTGCAAAAGATTGTTATTTTTTTATTTTAGAATTAAATAAACTTCCTCGTTAACTATAGTGTGAATCCAGGCCTTTAAACCAAATTTAAAATGAAATCGAAGCTTAAAGACGTTGGGAATCAATTAACGGAATAAGTTGCAGAATTCAATTTGGATATGATGTGATTTGAGTTGACCCAAAACCATCTATTGGTTATTGACTCTAACTGCTAAGCCAGAGGTCTGATCCCCATCCAGGATAAAAGGAGAAGGAAACTTCTGGGCCCAACATTTAACTAGTTGAAATGGGAATTAAAAAAACCGTAATATTTTTCTAAAGGAAATCACAAAATATGATATCATGTTTCTATCTAGGAAGCGAGAAAACTTAAATTCAGTTATGAAACGAAATAATCGATACAATAATGATGAATTGCTCGCAATCTATTAAGAATAAATCGGTAAAATCTCAGAATATGTTGGAAAATCGAGTGACAAGTGTTTTTCGTGGAATCGATTCATAGCGTATTGTATTCCTTTAATTTTTTTTCGGGCAACACTTCTCTGCCTGACAGCCTTTACATACTCTTTGACTGTCACTCGTTCGTTGTCTTTCGGTTTAAGTGCGCACGTATTTTCCATGTTTTATTTGTGGTTTTCTTCGACTGTAGTGACTGCACGGGGCGCGTGGGATCCAAACGTGCCAGATCTTCGACATGTCACACTCTCCATGCATAAAACCATAACACAACCGAAGCCTTTCAAAAATATTTTTGTAAAAAACTACAATGTTATAATTTTTCCTCACTTTTACTATACTTCATATAACTTGATTCCTGAATAGCCAAATTTCACCAAAATTTCAGTGAGGTCTTATTATTATATCCTCTCACAAATAAGGCTAGTTTGATTCAGTTAACACGTGGGCCCAGGAATGTATGAAGTCATTTTATTCTCCTTTGCGCGATGAGTACAATTATTTGTTCTGTGTCTGGATGTAATATATCTATAATAAATACGTATGTATTTAGAAATATATAAGTATATTTATCAGTTTTCTGGTTTTCTTAGGTTTATCAGTATTTTAGGCTCTGCCTTGTTTGGGAACAGATCGCAATATGTTAGTTGTCCCAAGATATTAATTTTAATCAATATTATTCAGAATTGAAATCCATAACGATTAGCCGATAAAGTAAATAGCAATTGGCAGGTATTTTTTAATCAAATGTATTTACAAACAAATATACTAAATTTTATTCGAAGAATTTAAATTAACCGTTAAGGTATGATGACTCAAAACCTCTACTCGTTCGTTCAATTTACATTCTTTTTTATATTGTTACGCACATGATTTCGTAACTGTGTTTTCCTTTCTATTACTCATATTGCCTTGAAAATATACAAATTTAAATAACTTAGTTTTGTTAACTACTAAGGTTTTACTAAGTTTAGTGAAGTTTGGAAAAGAGTGAAGGGAGAAGAGTGGAATTAGTTGCAATGCCATGTCTGGTTTTCTGTTTGCGGCATCTTACTCCCGAACGAACACATTTGAATGGGATTTTTCAAATGAGAGCTAGTTTATCAATACGGTCTTAAGTTATGTGGTAACATTTTGTTTCAGTGGCTCAAAGATTACACTGCTCACTACTGTCTTCCTCTCTTTCATAAGGCAGGGGGAATGCCTACGCATTTCACCCGCAAAAAGTGTCTGCAGGGTATATCGGACTCGCACCGACTTAACCTATCCACGGGGGATATACACGGGGGTGCCCCGGGAAGGCGGGTATGCTTCTCCGGTGGCCCCCTTTTGTGCCATGTCCCAGATGATCAGGACACCTGGAGGGCCAACACAGCTGTGAGGGAGGCTCTGGATGGCCCTCTCTTCACAGCTGTGTTCCTTTTTAGACAGTTAGGTTATATATACATACAATGTTTACAATATGTAAACCCAAGTTAAGGTAATCGTTTATCAAATAACGTTTCAAAATTAAATTATTATTTATAAATGTTGGCCAACACACTAAATTGTAGGTTTCCTTGTATTATAGCAGTTATGTTTGGCATTTAATATGTGCGAACGTATTTGATCATTAATTGTAATAACTTATTGTTGTTCTGACATGAATAAAAGGAATAGCTTCGTTTCATATGTAAGTTTCCATATTAAATTTGGCTTTTATAATGACGTATCTACCTACTTCCTTGTTAATGTTTATACTATGTTCTTTTGTAAGTGTATCTTTCATTTTATGTCAATATGTGTGTGCGTGAGTGAGTGTGTGTGTGTGTGTGTGTGTGTGTGTGTGTGTGTGCGCGCGTGAATGCGCTTGTGTGTTGGTGTGTATTTGGGAGGTAGGTTAGCCGTGTGGTATCTGGCCTAGAAAGAATAACAGGGCCACCCGTATACCATCCCGTGGGTGTCGTAAAAGGCGACTAAAAGATACACCAGGTAATCGAGTAGAAGCGCTGTGTACTAGCTACCACCTAATCACCTAGCGCAGTAACTATGGCAAACCCCTTCAAATAACTACGTTATAGAAACCTTTGGGGGAGCAGTATACAATGTCAGGCTGGGTTATAATGATATGATATTGTGTGTTTTAACTCATCATTTAAATCGTTTGTAGAATTTGCGCAACGTTTGTATGGGCGGATTGTATCAGGGAAGTATAGTGTACGTGTTGGTGATATCGGCTTATGGTTGACCTCTTGTCTTTTCGCCACTTACACTTACCTGGGCTAAGGAATACATACTGTTGTAAAGACGAACCAAACGACGAACAAAATCAGAATTAAAGTACAAGGTAAAAGCCCTATTAAATAAATAAATTGACTATGTAATATAAATATAATTTCATATTATATTAAACGGTGATCAAATGTAATTCTGTGTATTTATAAATGCATACGATCATTTAGGCGTGACTGAACTAAAATAGCCCGCAGTTTACTGACCCACTGAAGAATACAAGAAACGGAACAGCGAAGAATTCTATTTCACAAGAACTTTGTCGCTATTGATTGGGTAACAGCGAGTTTCATCGTACACTGTTAAATGAGTGCTATTTGTATAAACGTTAGGCTGGAAAATAATTTAAACTACAACGAAAAAAAAAACAACTAATATGTAGTTTTTGCGAAGAAAAGTCGAACTTGCTAAGTTCTAATTCTGGTTAAATTGTAATTGTAATTCGAGAATTCAGCAACACAAGTGAAACCCCAATCCAATAGCTTAAATAGTAATAGTTGCTTATGTAGATAGTAAATAATGCTTTTCCAAGGATATAGGTTACAATTTAGTAAATAATTACAAAATTTGTATACTAAGGTGTTTTTCCCCTCACTAGCTGGCTGAATTGAATTCATATAATAGATACTAATATTTCAATTAAAAGTAGTTAAGTTTTATTAGAATATTTATGTTTATTTTATGCATAAATTTTACATGTATATAAAACACATACCAGTGTGTGTATATATTAATCTAGGCTTGTGTATAAATTCCATATATTTATGTACAAATATACCAGTGTATATATCGAGAACAAATTGGTTAGTATCACTTACAAGCCCAATAGGCTGAAGTGGTACTTACTACAATTGTAATTATTCTTATGTATTCTTGTCTTAGTAATTAAAAAAAAACCTTATCACTTAAAGTACGTAGAACAAGAAATAACATGCAGTAAAGAAGCAGTCTGTGTTATTATCTTTATAAATTATGGGGTAGGTCATGTTTACTGTTAAACTGCTTATTCAGAATCATTATTAGATCATTTTAAACATAAAAAAAAAACAAGAAAATTGTTGATAATAGCTTTGCTGAACAATTATATGCTGGATGGGTTTGGGCTTGACCACAATCTCACCTGATGGTAGGTAAAGATGTGGTCGAAGGAGGACCGCGCGTACCCATAAGTACCCGTACATATTTTTTATTTATGTGTAGATAGACATTTAGACGGCGAACTCGAGTTCTCAAAACTTAGAGAACTACGTACAGTATAATATTGATATTCCCATTCAACTTCGTAATAAATCAACATGCTAAGCAGCTTCTTATAAAAGTATAAAAAATACTTTTAGGCTGGTGAATTATAAAATTAAGATTATTATTTCTCATTACTTATTTCTCAGTTTATGTAATAAAGGAAATAAGTAAGGCTAGTTTATTATTTTTTTCTTCAAAGTAATATGTTACAATCTCACTTTCCAGTTACAAAACAATATTTTACCTAACGTTGGTATTTACTACTTAATCATTTATTCATTTTTATTATACAACTTGTACTTAAATAATGCGTCTTCGCTTATATAATAATAAAAAGTTTGACTAGAAGATAGATGAGAAATTGGACATTTTATACTATTGGAAAAGGTATACAGGGTCTATGATTTTACCGATAATTTGTTTTCAGTGTCCGAAATGAATAATCTAAAATCTCGTGAAACTTAAAAAAAAAGTTGCGTTAGTTCACGCTAAGTACGTTGCAATTTAAGATTTGACGACTAAATATGTAACTTTTGTATGACCCCTAAATAATTGTTTTGTGTTATTTATGTACTCCGAGACCTCTTAAAAAAGAACACACACCTTCTTTAATAGCAGCGAAACTTAAAGGAGAGGTAATTATGACACATATAAATATTTTCTATACCATGATAGCACGAAAAAATTGAGTTAAAACTCTCAGTGGCCTGTTGTTCTTTACAACGTGCAAAAAGTTAATAGAAAAATATAGCCTGGAAAATAAATTTAATACTATAGTCTACGTACAAAACTTCTTTTTATATTTTGCTTCGTTCTTTAGATTTTTTAGTTAAACGTGTCATTGAACTCTTATATAACACTCATCCAAGTTTTTGCTGAATTGTTGTCTGATTCCAAGAAATGTTTTTGTGCAGATGTCATCGGTCATTGAACAACGTTTGACAAATGACGATACAATGATCTTAACACGCGATCTGCAATCATTCGACCAATACGCTAATTGTAATTGTTACTTAAAACGTGAGAAAAAGATTATTCATTCGCATAAATGCTTTTTGCAGTAATTATTCCGTATTTTTAACAATAATTTTTGTGCTTTGTCAGTAAATTCGTTACGGCAATAGTTGAGGGATTTTGAGTATAATTGAGGAGTAGGTACGCGAACATATCTGAAAGAGAAGTTCTATCTTAATTTTATCATTTAAAATACTGAGATATTGAAATATAATTCATCTATATTACTGAAATTTCATTTGATTTTCTTTCGACTGAATCTGACTGTTTCCCAAGCTGCTACTTGAGTCGCAAATGCTGAATTCGAGACTAGATTATATAGATAATACTCATTTATTCTATTTAACCGTACATAAGTGAGGCATATTTAGGTCCCCATGAATAAGAATTTAACAAAGAAATTACATTAAATTTACAGAAATCCTGACTGAGCAATCGTCTCACGTCTTGTTAAGTAACCAAAGACTGATGCAGAGCTCATCAACCATAACTTCAAAATATCGGTAGTCGTAGATCTAGTTACTTGAAAACTACGTTTACTTAAAAAAATATAAGTAAAGGCTATATTAGTGTATATTAAGCCGCTTATAAATGTTATGCTAAAACCAATACACGGGATTAAGTATTGTAATTACAACTATCATCTATATATATCCGTAAATTGTCAAACAAGTACCTATGTTTAATGAGACCAAATAATTATTATATGGCTTTTATTTGTTTTAATTAAATATAACGCTCCTATTAAAACTTCGGTGGTAAAATATAATTAACCGGGTTTAAACTGTTGTGTTAAAGTGTTAAAATTATTTAACTGCTTTCGATTCGTTCGTGATAACTCGTAAAAAAAGCATTTTACATGCGTTGTTATATCGGTTTTATTCCCGATGCTGTATTTTCATTTGCAAAAGTTGGAGTTTATAACCTCCTTCTATAGAAAATCGGTTAAAAACCAAGATAATATTATAGAAGAAAACGAGAATCCATCAGTTTGATTCCAAATTCACCATAGCTTTAATTCCTGATTACGTATTCAAATAATACACAATAGGATTAAAACGTTATAAATCAAGTTGCGGATGAATGCACATGAATGACGTATCCGTTTGGTTTCCAATCCAAGTCTATTTACAGTTACATACATATCACATGGCCATTCAAAACCAATTGGATACGGCGTTTACTGAATAGCCTTTTCGGGCACCTTGTTATATATTTAACTAGCTAGTGCCCGCGACTTTGTCCGCGACAATTTTTAATATAAATTGAATAAAACCTAACCTATAAATAACCTTACTAAGAAATAAATGAAAGACTGCTTTGCGACTGTTATTTACAAAAAGGACCCGATATCATCAAGCAAAAATCAAAGAATACATATCAATTGTCCTTAAGTATAGTCAGTAAGTTAAATAAAGTAAAATAATAATCAACGATGCATTAATCACAAAGGTAACTCCCATTAGATTAGGTTGCGACATTTTGTGAACGAAACCATAGCGCGATCTAAAACGATGATTACGCCATCTACTAACAAAAATATAAACTTGTAAAGCGGTAAAATTAAGATGTGTGCATATATTTTGGGTGAGATTTAGGCGATCATCTATTGATTCAGTTTTGGACTACCTTTTATTTCAAGCATTTATTTATTTTAACCGATATGCCAATTAAGTCCCGCGATCTGAAACGACATTAACGCCATCTAGTTACAAAGTTGTGAACTTGTAGACCAGTAAAATTAAGAGGATGTTTTTTGGGTGCGATCATCTCGACACCAACAATTTATACTACGCTAACTCAAATTTTAGATAAATTCGTTTTTTATCCCAATTTGATTAAAATGTCGTTATTTTGATTTGTTATAAAATTTACCAAAAAAAAGAAGTTACAAATCTTATAAAACGCTAAATCTTTACTTAGACGACAACTTACATCGCCTATTCTAGTCGTCCTTAGGGGTGGAATTTCCAAAATTCCTGAAATATATACTTATAATTTTTAAATGAAAGGCCATATACCAATTTTCATGCGTTTACCTCAAAATTGTCACATTTTTCATACAAACGTACACCCCCTATTTTACGCTCTTGGGGCTGGAATTTCCAAAAATGCTGAAATATATATTTTTTATTTTTAACTAAAAGGCCAAATACCAATTTTCATGCGTTTAACTTAAAAATTGTCACATTTTCCATACAAACTTACATCCCCTATTTTGCCTATCGCCCTTGGGGGTAGAATTTCCAAAAACCCTGAAATACTTGATTTTTTTATTTTTAACCGGAAGGCCAAATACCAATTTGTATGCCTTAAACTTCAAAAACGGCAAAATTTCATACTAACTTAGCGCCCCTGTTTTACCCCCTTAGGGGTTGAATTTCGAAAAATCCTTCCTTATTCCTTGTCTACATTATAAAGCAAACATTTGTGCAAAATTTCAGCTTTCTAGGTCCAAGGGTTTGGGCTGGGCGTTGATGAGTCAGTCAGTCAGTCAGGACTTGTCTTTTTATTTATATAGATTAAGGATGTCGAGTTCTATGGAAACAGCGGATTAAATTTCATCTTATGTAAAAGCATAAAGTCATTGCTGATAAGTATGACTCCTGAATTATGAAGGATTTCTTTAGAGTTCTATTGAAGTAGGTGTACTAACACCTATGTTAGTACACTTAAAATTTGTTACTAACACTATTATGTCTGAAAAATAAATTATTGTTATAAAGATGATAGATTTTACATTTTATTATTTCTTTACGACGTGTTTCTAAAGTGCCTACCTGAATACTAGGCAATACTTAAAGAAACCAGGCTACAAAGGTCCATTCGTTTTGCTCATACGAGTATTCCAAGACAAACCTTGCTATCTCTCAATTGGCAAGCAATATCAAACAATTTTTTTTTTACAAACACACTCACAACTGATCATAAACTAGGCAGAGCCATACTATGGCAACCAGACAACTTATAAACATACTTATCAACTAATGCCAGGTATTCATAATATTGAATTTCGTGTTTTAAAAGCCGAATTGAATACTAAGCAGTGCATTGTTAACATAAGTTCTTTTAAAATGCCATATGTCTATGTTATACAAGAATTATTAGACTTATATCAATCTAGCATTTTTTTTCAAGAGTCTGAACATTTGTCTACGTCGAAATAGCTTTTAATATAACACGTAATTACTAGCTAACAAGATAGTCAGTAAAAACGGTGTTGCTGTAATTAGCTGAGTATTTGTACGTAGTCGAGTGGAACCGTAGTGTGTTACGATCTGATTTCGTTGCTGAACAACTGGCTGACGAATTGTGGTGTAACGTGAAAAAGATTTGTTTGATAATCGAAATTAGCAATTATTTCCTAGTATGTAGATAGGTACTGCTTTAGCAACAATGAACGTAGATGAAAATTTCGTCAGAAGCCGTGCTGAAACGTGTATTCTACCTGTTTTAGTGACAATTTCAATATCACTGAAATTTCATACCTATATTACATTAAAAGCGAAGACTATTACGTAAAGAGAGCTTAAAACAAAGTCTCTATTAGCAATGTCACTCAGGGCCACCGTAATAGCATGATAATATTAAAACCTACACTGTAATCTGTAAGGTAAAAGGTACTTCTCTAGTTGATCTGCCAATATATCAAACATTATCGTCACCATTGATTACAGGATCGTTTGAGATGCTTTACAAATGCAAGCAGAAAGTTTCGGTGCACAATGAACCCGCCATCACTGTAGGATATAGACCGTTTCAAAGACTCACCACCATTTAGATAATATTTCATTATTCATGTCAGTTATAACTGTTTTTATCAAATATTCGATTATCGACTCATCATCATTATGATGTCAGCCAAATTACGTTTTCTGCTGTACAAAGGCAGAAGTAGTTAGTAGACATATTGGCGATCGCAATATGATTGTCATAGTACTCAGAGAGACGCTGCTGCAGGCTCTCCTATAGATATTCCCTCGGATCTGCTTTTCCGCCCCCGCCCCAGCCAAACAGAACAAGCTTGTATTACCTACTAATAATTTTATTCCTCGTTAAAACCCCGCAAATTTAATGAGACGTAATGACACTCGTATTATTTACGGCTCGATGATCTGATTGGAGTTGAACTCCACATTAAGTAGGTATCCGAGTGTCTACCAACATCGCTGTCAGTCTGTTAACAAGGTATAAAATATTTAATTTACTACTGAAAGAAGGTAAGCAAATGAAAATCTAAAAGTTCTTAATAATATTAACGTTGCAGTTTGCAAGCAACAAACGCCGCGGAAAAGTGCAAAAATAAATTACGTTTTTATTTCGTTCCTGGTAGTTTTTCACTAGTAAATGTATAGTTTGCTAGCGGCCTTAATGAATGCTACAGTCGCTCCTATACTCGCATTCCCTACCTTTGCGTACCGAACGTTCACGCCCTCTTAATGTTGGCACGGCGGCAAGTAATTGCTGTATGTACAAATATTTCGCAATCTCGAAAATATTCCCTAGCACCTTGCTTTTCGTAGTTTCCTCAGGTGTGATAAACCACTACTGGTATATATACGCTATAGATAGATATGCTTTTAGAGGTATTTCTGAATTATAATCCCACTAATATTATAAATGTGAAAGTTTGTGAGTATGGATGTATGGATGTTTGTTACTCTTACACGCAAAAACTACGGTACGGATTTTGATAAAACTTTGTAGTAATATTGCTTATACCATTGGCTGATACATGTTTACTTAAAGAAGAATGAGCAAAATGGTACCCGGCTCCAATAGATATGATTGTAGTGTCGTTTAAAAGGTCTTACCAAGAGGAACAATTTTTACTATAGCCGCCACTCTCAAATCTGATTGCGTTTGAAGATAAACGACAGTCTTACTAACTAATAAAAACCCTGTTCCTTCAGTTTCCCTTTGCTTTCCAGGGCCACAGTAACCTGTTTAGACAGTCTCGTGGCCCCGGCGATAAACATACATATACGAGTATATAAGTTACCACTTATTTATGTAAGAAAATGAGTACCAAGGTAATATTTTCGGCATTTCCGTTCATGTTTTCTATTAATAACGTTTTTACGTAAGACTTTGCCATGCACTCCTCATTTTAACTCATTGACAGACAACAATTATTAAAAAAAAATCTAACTATACCAAAAGCCTTATTTGGAAATGAAAATAATGATAAGTTATCATTGATTGGTGATGGTACTTACATTTACATAAATAAAAGCTCGAACTTTTTATTCCAAAGATTATCCTACAGTTTACACAAGTTTCAGAATCTACTGAAACCTTTCCTACTTGTATGTACTGATGGATATATATTGAATGTAATGGGTCCATACGCTGCAACAAAAACAGATGCGCAAATAATGGGCGATATTATGAATGATGGACAACATCCATTACATTGGTTACTCCGAACAAACGATGCTTTTATATTAGATCGAGGTTTTAGGGACAGCTTGGACCTCATTGATGAATGTGGGTATGAATCCTATGTCCCACCAACAAAGAACCGCCAAGAGACACAGCTGACCACTGAACAATCCAACGAAGCTCGATCGGTAACGCTATGCCGGTGGGTTGTGGAAGTGGCAAATGGCCGGTTTAAACGTGATTTTAAGCTCTTGCGGCAAAAATATTTTAATAAGTCACTGCCCAATATGTTCACTGATTTTAAGATTGCCGCAGCTATCACGAATCACTTCCACCAACCCATCGTGGATAGCGTACACGCAGACGAATTCGTCCATATAATAAGGCAGAAAATAGATACCCCGAATCTTCTGCATATGTATGTAGAGAGAAAACGGCTTAACCACAGAAGAGTATATTTTCAGAGGATGGAAGCGAGCCAGATTGAAAACTTCCCTTCAATGACGGAGGAGGATATAATTCTATTAGCGCTAGGTACATACCAACTCAAGCTGGCAAGATCTTACTGTGCCGAGCATTTATCAAATGGTCTATATATAATTGAAACGTACAGAGAGGGAGCACTTGATGATCTGCCAGACTATGGCATACACGAAGATGCCTGGCTTTTGCGTGGACGAATCCAGTCGCGACATGTCCGTGTAAAAACATATTTTTGTTATATATTAATCAGCAGTGCAAATAATATTGTCCAACAGTATTGCACATGTTTAACCGGGCGACGTACGATCGGCACTTGTGCACATATAGTGTCCATCGTATGGTACTTAGGCTATGCGAGGCATACGGGATTTACTGCTCCGGCATCTTTCCTCAATGCTGTTATAGTTGATACCGATATGTAATGTTTTAAATCTACTCACTTATTGATAAAATATATGTTTTGTATTTAAAGAATGCTTGTTTTCTTACTTCTTTTAATAATAGAATCCTAAATGTGTTATATCATGTTATTCTAGCTTTATTTTACTTATATAAGTAGTTTGTAATAAATTCTTCATCATTTATAAAACACAAGCTGTTCCCCGTGGTTTCACCCCTGCTGCTCGGCTCCTTTTAGTCGTAGCGTAGCGATGATATATAGCTTATAGCCTTCCTCAATAAATGGGCTATCTAACACTGAAAGAATTTTTTAAATCGGACTAGCAGTTCCTGAGATTAAAGCTTTATAATAATAAGTATAGATAGTGAGATTACTGCTTTCCAAACGTGAATAGGGACAGGCGCCATGGTAGACGTTTTTCTGCATCAAAATGTCTATTCAATGATATACACACATCAACACAATCTAGGGATATTGAACATTTCATTGATTATCTAGAAAACTATAAACATTTTGTTATGACTGTAAATGGAAGAATTAAAGATAATTTCATGGCCGATATTTAAACATTAACAACACGATGCGATTTTGTTTTTCTAATTAATAAAAGTCTTAAATTAATTAAGCCATAGAAAATTACTGAGTGAACAAAAACATTTTATTCTTATAAAATTATTCAATCGAATTAAATGAATAAAAATCTTACCAAATCTGATAATCAGTAATCGGTATTTCCTCCTCTAACATTAATCACACAGCGGCAACGATTTTCCATACTTAAAATTAAGGTGTCAATGTCTTGCTGGGGTATGCAGTCCCAAGTTCTTTTTAAATGTTCGAAAAGTTGTTCTTCTGTTGTCAAGTTGGGCGGAAAATCCCTCAATGCTCTTCGCTGTAACATGTCCCAGGCGTGTTCAATTGGGTTTAAGTCTGGCGACTGTGGAGGCCAATCTAATACCTGAACATCGTGTTCTCGAAGGGCGGCCCTCACCAGCCGCGCTGTATGGGAAGGTGCATTGTCATGCATGAGCTGAAATTCTTGCCCCGTTAGGGCCCTGAGCGGGACAATGACACGTTCTACTACCTCCTCACGGTATCTATGGGCAGTCATGCTGCCCTGAATCCAAATGAGTTGGGTTCGTCCGCCGATTCGTATTCCTGCCCACACCATAATTGTCCCGCCTTGGTAAGAGTGGACCTCCTGTGGATGTCGGAGACGGCTGACCCTGCCTGGAGTTCTCCAAACGCGTGTTCGTCTCGAATCTGGATGAAATCCATAGCGGGACTCATCAGTGAACAGCACCAATGACCATTGTTGATCACTCCATGTCAAATGTTCTTGAGCCCATAAAAGTCGCCTACCGCGATTGCCACGTCGCAGCGCTGGGACTCGTAGCGGTCTGCGAGCATGAAGACCAACTTCATGCAGCCTCCTTCGCACGGTTTGGTCGCTCACCAGCAGCTGCTGACCCTCCTGGAGCCTTTGCACTAGTTGCATCGCTGTGATATTGGGTAGTCTTCTGGCGGTCATTTGGAGAAATCGATCCTGTCTCTGAGTGGTAACACGATATCTACCTGTGTGCCGTTCTGCCACATCTCCAGTAGCGCGATAACGTGACCACAGCCTGGATACCACATTTTGGCTTGTGCCCAGAGACTCAGCAACGACGCGTTGAATAGCACCGTTTTGTAACATGCCAACTGCCCGTAACATTTCATCTCGACTCAAATGATGGCGTGGCATGACGCTAAAAAGCTTACACAACCAATTGAGAAAAGAAAATAAAACAATTTATCAGGTTTTCTTCAATTAACACGCAAAAAAAATTTTAATGCAACTTCTTGAAATTAGATACAACTCAAGATTGCGCTGTGCTTTGCGTGTTTTCATTTGTTTCTCATTTTAATTTTTAAATTTTGAATAAAGAATAGACAAGGTTTAAATCTGTAAATAAACTTTTTAAGGAAACTAAATAGGTTTTAAACAATAAAGCCATGTTTGATTTCAAAATAACGTATCCCTAGACTTTGTTGATGTGTGTATTAATGAGGACTATTGGAGCGGGTACCACGTTCCATACATTTTTGCCCATTGTTCTTTGTAATCAATATTGTCTACTGTCTCGTTGGTATAGCGGTAGCGTGTTCAATTGCAGATAATGAGGTTCAGGGTTCAAGTCCTGGGTCGAGCCAGAAAGTGATTTGGGAAGTTTCCTTCTTCTCAGTATCAGCCCGGAGTCTGGGTGGTGGCGGTATTTGTGTAATCCCGTACCTCGGAGAGCACGTAAAGCCGACGGTCCTGTACATGACCTCTTTTCGGTCGTATCGCTAGTCGTCCCAACGGATCATAAGAGTAAGGGAATGAAAGTGAACTTGTGCGCTTGTGCACACACTTGTGCACTATAATAGGTATGGCCTGCTCAGTTGGCTAGTCTCTATTGAGACAGGCCGCCGTGAATTAATGAATATCTCGTAAGCATATCAATATCAATACGAGTACATACGTAACACGTACAATATATACATTTTTGCTTAGTTTTGAGCTGAATGATATAAATAAAGATTACAAGGGTTCTAAATACTCTGAAAACTCCATTTTTCGAGTAATCTATAACCTAATATTTCTACAAAGTTTCGATGGCTAAATTCAGTTAACAAAGTGGGCCCTCGGAATAACAAGGCTTCCATAAAAATGATACATTTTCATAAAAAGTTTAGAAGTTTCTTACCAGAGTCGGCTTACGCTGCCCGAGAGAACCGAAATTAAAAAGTTCTTAAAAATGTAAGTCAGTAAATTTTAAAATTACTTCGACGTTCACTGTATGCATACCTTCTTAAATCCCTGAGCCAACTTATTGGAATACTCGAGGGTTTCTCAGATACAGAGATAAGAGGCTTTACCGAGATCCGTGGTATTTGATTCGCAACTACCTACTAAAGTTCTTATCTAACGACAGTTTGGATATAAGTCGGCTTATTGTAGAATCACAAAAGAGTTTTCCTATTTTTCGTCGTCAGGTGCATTGCCGCAAAAATGGAGAAAAATTTCATTTTTCTGGCGACCGTTGCCGGCCTATAAGAAAATTATGTCTATTTTATAAGAATCCGTGGCTTAGGTTTCCACACAGGACCAGATATTTGTGTGCATTAACATGTCTGTTTGTCCTGGCTCTGAGTTTGTCATAATTTATATAAGTATGTATTTACAAAAGAAAGTAGTATATTTAGTATATCAGTCATCTGGTTTCCATAGTACAAACTCTACTTAGGGATCAGATGGCCGTGTGTGAATAATTTCCCAGGATATAATATTGTATACTAAGTTACGGTAGACTTATTGCACTATATGTATCATAAATAGTGAGAGATACTGGAAGAGCTCAATATGCTTTTACTTGTAGAACATTTGATTGCAAATAACGCAAATAAAATGCAATAGTAGCAAAAAATGACCCTAAAGGACCTTCTTATGCATTTCTGCGTCATTAACCACCCAGAGCCGAGGCTAGAATCCCGAAGACCTTCTGGCGCCGATTCTGTACTTCTAGTTTTATTTGATAGACGACTTTAGCTCCTCGGTAAAGAAAATATCCTGATCAGCATATATCGTGTTCGAATACATTGGACTTCTTAAGAACAACAAAATATTCATGTTGTATATGTGTCACATAGTAGTTGACATGAAAATTTTAAATTTAATGCTGTAACATTTGATTCTTTGCCAAACTAAGACTCCTGAATACGTTTCTTTTTAACCAGTTGTGTAATTTATCTTGGTCGTCACTGAAAATAGTCTGTTTTTACTTTCTTCCCAAGTTCATTAACTAATGAATGACTCGCCTAAATGTACTACCGGTGCCTTCTTACGCTTACGCTTGTCAAATCGAGCTTGTAGTCTTTGAATGAATACGACTACTGCTCTGACGTAAATTTTATGCTTATCAATTCCCTTGCGATCTTTTCATAAGCTTGTTTTTATTCGTGGTATATTTTCGCTCTTCAGCGTAACGGTTTACAGGTCTGTTTTAACGGCAGAAGTTTGTTGGGATGTAATGTTTCTAGAATTCAATGGGAGTGTCAAGAGATGTGTCTCTGTGTGAGGGAGAGAATATGAAACATGTTATTTCTATGCAGTTATCTTTTTTACGTTCGCCAAGGTGTGAGTTTAACTACCTTCGTAATCCGTATAGTATCGCAACCACTACTAACGTAATATCACCGTAATAAGTCCTGGCTTGAATGGAGATATCAACTAGAAAAAGAGTTGTAACTTTTGAATTTTGGTTAGAAATAATAATTAGCCGAGTGGTTTCCAGCCTAAAGAGAATAACAGGGCGTCTTTATATCATCCCGTGAGTGTCGTAAAAGGTGACTAAGGTATACACCAGGTAGTCAGGGAAGAGTTTCACCTAACTGCGATCGCCAACTCGTATGCAATCGCGGTGTTTACTTAAACCTTCCCAAATGGCAACGTTCTGGAAACAATCAATGGAGGCCCATGTCCAGCAGAGCACGATATCAGCCTGATGTCGTCCACTGAATTGTGTTCTTAGCTGATTTTCAGCTACGGAGCGCGGTCGATCTCAATAGAGACTAGCCAAATACCCAGAACATAGTATAGTGCACGAGCGTGTGAATAACCCGATGAGGCGATAATTTGAGACGACAGTCTTACGGGCTTTCCGATGCATCAAACGTTTATTGCAAGACCTTAGATTTGACCCTAGGACCTCATTGCCTGCGGTTGTACCATCTACCGCTAGACCGATAAGGCAGTCATTATACAGACGCCAGCACATCAAGCTACCCCAATCTGTCAAATTTCACCAATTGAAAGTGAACCTTATGTGATAAAGTTAAAAATCTATAAAGATATAAATGTTTTCAGCTCACAAATTCATGGATTACGATGTTTCAACTCATCCTGTGGAATACAAAACTCGCGTGCTTAAAGTACATGTTGATTATCAAGCAAGTAGTGTATCAATTTTGTTGTTTTAAAAAACAATTCTTTACTCGTTATCTGGGTACGCCCACATTGCGAAAGAAAACAAAGGCTGCTATGTTCTAATTGAGTTATTCTATTCGGCATTGCTATTGTCTTCGGATTTGGCGCTGAGTGCGTTGATACTGTTGACACAGCTCTGTATATGGCATCAGGGGATTTTGTTATGCGACAAGGGACATCAAGCGCCAATCAGTCTACTGTGTAGTGTAACCTTGTAACAATGTGTCTTTATCGCATTTTGTCTCTTATCTTTCATATGAAGTCTGATTCTGTGTGGTTTCGACATTTTCAACAATTTATGCTATGAAACAAACTCAAGCAATTCAATGCACTTTTAAATATAACAATTTATGTACCTTTATACATTTCTCTACGAATTATTTTATTGCCTAATGTAATATTAGTATAGTAAGCAAACCTTTTCGGCTTCCCTTATCGTCAGAGCTTATGCATTCTTTGAATGGGTTCATCACATCTACTCCGATATCTGTGTTTTCACCTTCTTGAGCGTTTTCTTCATTCCGAGCATTTACATGTTGTCTACTTTTTTGACCATCATCGTATCATAACCATCGGTTGTTTCACGTTTTTTGGTCCATCATCCATAGCCATAGATTTAAGTAAACTGACAACTGCCCTATTAAATAATCCCTATTCTTGTCCATTCCTTGGTTGTCTAGAAGAGATCACATGTTAGTGATAAGACCGACTATTGTTTGCTCCTGTGACTGTGTGATTTTACTATTGGTGTACAATAAAGAGTTAATCTATGTATCAGATAGCAACATCCTTAGCCCGTCTTATCGATAGTGTCCGTACAACCCAAATAAAAACCGACTCTTCCATGCTTACGTAAACTTTTCCCTCCATAAACATTAAAATATCTACCGATGTTATCGTGGTAATTGGTGGTCCCTTTTTCCTCGTATTCAAAAGATTAGCCTTTAATTTGCCCAAGGGAGCGATTCTAATGCCAGTGATCAATATTATCATTGTCATAATATAATATACAGTTGCTTTTTTATCGTACTTATACATACCATCTATTTAATTTATTTGATTTCAACATATTTATTTATTCAAATATTAAGTAATAGATCGGTTTGAGAAATATTCTTTGCGACTGCAAGATCATTTTGCTTTTAAGCGAACGAGACTGAACTATTTCTCAAGCTGTTTTATATGTGAATCTTCAAGTAAAGCAGTCTATGGATGGGTGAACGCCGAAGTGGTTTAATTTCTTAGCGTCTCCGACCTATGTGCTTTAGAGGGCACATTAAGTTGTCGTTCCCGGTTGTAGTCATTAAACAACATGTTTAAGCAATGTCAGAGGCCTACTGGGTGGCTTAAATTATGACACTTGAGTAACCACTGCCCATATGTTACTAAAATGAAAGTAATGATAGGTCAATACACATTAGGTAGTAGTGGTTTGACAACATACAATATCAGAGATAGGTTTAAAAAATATTTATTAATATACCGTAGAAAATACACAATGTCATTAAAACGCAATGACAGTCTATCGAAAGACCAACAGTCTAGTATCAGACGACAAACATATGTACATATTACCATAGCGATAACCACCCCATATTGATTTAAATATATTTCTTCACTAGTATTCATTTATAGAGTCACGTATTGCGGTGTGTCATTAATGCTTATATTTATATAACTTTCTAATAATAACGTTGCCCCTACAGGGATTGAGTGTTATTTTAAATTTCATTATTGAGAAAAATAATTGTATAAAATGTTCGTCATTTAATTATAGCTGCGATCACTTACCTTCAGATGACCCGCAAACTCTTTTGTCTTGCTATTCCATAAAAAAAGTCTGAAAAATATCTGTTGTAGTAGCTTTGAGTCATATTTAAATATTTTAATACTAAGTGAAACAATTAAAATCTACAAACTTTATTATTTTCCTCAAAGATTATTATATATGTATATACATATGTGTGTATAATATTTAAGTTTCAATTTTCAAATTTAGATATAGGTAACGGAAAAGGAAAGAGGAAAATAATGAAACACGTGATAAAAACAGTTTAGTACTAAAATATTTATGTATAATATCTCAATGTCACAAGATTACTACGGACAAAAATAATAAAAAAACAACATTGAATAGTGAAAATGTAAGAAATTATTTTTTCAAAAACGGTGCCTATTTTTACATGTGGCATTGAAAATAATGCGTAGCAGTTAAAGAGTCTTCTCTATATTTTTACTTTGACATTTGACTATGAGTACTTAATACCAGTAGCTAAAGGTGATTAGAACACGAATCCTTTAGGCTTCCTTTCTGCTTCTTGGACCATGGTAAGAGCAGTACATGTCCATAAACATGGAGTAACCTAATAGCAATATACATACGTCAGTCATTATCATGTAGATAACCTAAAAGCAGATTATTATCTATTTTTCTTTGTAAGATGTGATTACTTTGGTAGAAAACTTAAGGAGAAACGTTATATACAACGTTGGCGTTAGCGTGGTTGGCCAAAGCTTGCTTTTCACACGGGAGGTCGTGGGTTCGACTCCCACCCAGGACAGATATTTGTGTGCGTGAACATGTCTGTTTGTCCAGAGTCTGGGTGTAATTTATCTATACAAGAATATATTTACAAAAAAAAGTAGTGATTGTAGTATATCAGTTAACTGGTTTCCATAGTACAAGCTCTGCTTAGTGCCAGGATATTATTATTATACAACAACTGAACATTGCTAAATAAAGAATTGGTTTCTCTGACGGAATCTGTCACCCGCCTGTCTGTCACTGTGCCAGACTTTGGCAACTACTATTTCATCGTTAGCAATTTCTCTGAAAGAATATTTTAATAGACCCAACAAAATCTAAGTTCCACCATCCAAAGTTCAAGGCAATCGTTTCCCTCTTGGCGTGTCCATTTATCAAATAACAAATTAAGAAAGACGCCAGTTTCTACTCCGATCGATAACGTGGGTTATCCACTGCGGAATTTGATATACGGTTGCAGGAAAGACATTTCGTGCATTAACTTTTACTAGTTAGCTCATACTTAATGCTGCAGATTTGTTTCAACCTACAGCTTATACAATCTGTGGTGTGTTCAACCCTCAGAGCTATAAATACTATTCTTACCTTCTGAGATATCTATGATTCAACTGCACATTACGAGAATTCAAAACTCGGGTCGGCCAAAAAGAGTTATTGCAATTTTTAAGACAGTATTTAATAATGTCGTAGGATATTATTATTATCTTCTTTATTTATTTTTTACCAAGCTGTGCCCCACGGTTTTACCCGCATTAAACTTAATAAATTATAGCCTAAGTGTTAATCCAGGGTATCAGCTAACTCCATATCAAATTTTATTAAAATAGCTCCAGCCGTTCAGACGTGAAGAAGTAACAAACATACACACTCACATAGTCACACACTCTCAAACTTTCGCCTTTATAATATTAGTGTTATTCTTATTTTAAATATATAGTTAATAACTAAAAATATACATTATTTTATAAATATCCTTGCTACCGATGGTTATTATTATTTTTATGTTTTCTTGTATATCATGCTTTGTTTTTTGTAGACTGTATTGATTTTACTAAGATATGTCTCGGACAGATAGCTAATCTGCGTACACACTAGTCGCTATAACTGATGAAATAGGAGATTAATATAAAATATGTTTTCGTAATTTCACATGGAAGTTTCCTTCATAAAACTTGGCTCTGCACCTGTGAACCCAAGTTGAACTTCCATTCTAAATCTATTTTACCGTCATACAAGTTTTTGAACAAGTTCCAAATATATTCCTACCTCTCTGTATTTCCGATATTTATCGTCCTATTTTAAACTTTCATAACAGTATATTGCCTGGTAACCCTTTTATAAAGCTATTTGTTGGGATAGATAAACATTATATGATATTATTTATACATTAAAACATAAGAGTCAGTATTCTTACACAGCCCGTTGTGTAAGAATACTCACTATGTTCTGTTCAGGCTCCCTTGTAAGCACGGGGATGAAGATTCATGTATCAAAAGAACAGCATTCGAACAGTACCCATGCTCACAGCAGCATACACTAGTATGTTTTGATTGGTTGAACGCTGTAGAGCGATATGAGTCTAGAACATCTTTTAACGTAATAGTAAACATTACATTCCATAAATAAATAGAAATGGAGATTGGAGAAAAATTGACATGTTGTCAGAAATCTTAACATGAAGTCAATAAGAGAACAATTACTTATCTAACCAAAGCTTTTTAACATGCCCATTACATTTGGCCTAGGAGGCTTCCACTGCTTCACTGGACAGAGGCGAGCGAGGATTAAAGCCGTCCTTTACCGAGAGGCTCTAAGCCGGCTTATCTTCAATCGGCTTCTCTATTCAAATAAATTACCTTCACTGCTGATGTACTTATGTACCTACATACATATAAAAGTATGCAAGCTTTTCGCGCTTTATATTTTATAGAGTCAATATCTCTTGAGATAAGCTACCTTCCTCTCATATTTTCTTTCTCTTCATGTCTCCGCATAATTTTTTCCTTATATCGACGTCGAAAACTTATTAAAATGGTGAAATAAAGCAGAAAATTTATTATTGGCTTTCAATATTGTATTTCGTGCTAAATTAATGTTTAGTTTTGATAGTCTATTGCCCTTGTAATAACCTTGATAAAGGGTATTTTGTTTGTACATTATTCAAGTCAAGAACCCCGATATTTTATTTGTGGGAGTTGGTAAAATAAATAAGTACTGTTGCTGGCTGGCAACAGTGCTTCTGATGGCAAGGCACTTCATCTTCATCACCATAAATGCAAGATCCTTGGTGATGGAATTCTTCCATGCTGTTTGTGATTTTAGTTTCTTGATAATGCTTTCTGGATACCACTTATCATTAAATCTCTGTTTTATCGAATATATTCACGAAATACCTTTGCTAAATTAACTACCTACATGTTATTTTTCCACAGCTCTGTTATCGATATCGATACTCGAATAATTTGGATTTAGTTCAGATTAGTGTTGTCAAGTACTTTGAGGCTGTCTTTGATCGTGATGATAAATAAGTGAAATTGGGGAGTGGACTAAGCTTTATTTTTCTCAGTATTAAGACTGGCCACATATGTATAAAGCCTAATGGCAAATACGAAATTCAAATTATTTAAAACTAAGGAAGTTACAGATCATTTTAGATCAAGAACGCGCTATACAAACATATGACGTCACTTGTGGTGAGGCTATAGAAACTCCATACTAACAGTCGTATTGCGTATATACATATACCCGAACTAGGGAACTTAATCCCTGTGTTGCGGGATAATCTAAAAACATATAGTAGATCCAGACAACTATTAAAGGGCACAATCATAGTTGTCCTATGCGAGGCGATTGTCTTAACCGTTCTGCCACACGTGCAGTCAAATACTACACTGACAATTAAATCCAATATATCAGTCTGAGATGTTATGATAGTACACCATACGTCAACATAGATACAATCTTTCCGTAGCTATTCAGATATACCGTTTGTGGTCGGAGAGTAATCTGCATAGGCCCAGCTTATCGCCACCTACCGTATATCTGACTCAACCGAGATTAAATCCTCTATTATATTCTACTAATACCGCTTACATTTTTTGCGCCAACCGTTCTTAAACGCCATTTTTGGGTGCCAGTTATATTAAATTATCGTGTTTGGTTCGTATTTACTTGTTTCAGTTTACCTTGTATAATAATAAATATACATATAGTGGTTAAGTTAATTTTTTTAGATAAACGTCGCAACAACACAAGCTATACTTTAAAATCATTTTTCGTATTGTTCGGTGATCGTCACCGAGTGTTGAACTGAATAAAAAATATATTTTTACTATATTTATGTAAACTGCATAGTTTCACCATGCATTCCTGCAAACTATAAGGATATAAGTCGTAAAAACAAATAATGGGTATACTTAAACTGTTCAATATAGTAATTTTTTTTATCAAGAGACTACACCCGCACTATGAAAATGAATCCATGTGTCGCGCTCGCGGGGTAATTTGCAAACATATAAGTCTTCTAATTCTGGATTTAAAAAATAGTTGTCCGGTGCCGGAATCGAACCCAGGCACGAAGTGGCAAGGCGACTGTCTTAACTGCTGCGCCACACATGATTAGTACGCTTGTGTGGATCGATACAATTTGTAAATTAATATTTTATTAATTCATTTTTCAAGAAGTTTATTTTTTTCTACCATGCATAAGTTGTCTAATGAGTATGATGAATATGGCCCTAAAAACTAAACAAATAATAAAAAAATCAGTTCACAATTACTCAAAAAACAAAATGCGTCAGCTCATAGGAATAAAGGAAGTGAAAACGTTTATTTAACGACTTTACCCATTGTTCTTATGGGTAAATTGAGGCACAAAACTGACCCTATGTATAGAGATCTTGTTCATAAATATCATCACGAATATCACTTACTTCTTGTTTAATGCATTCAATTCTCGAAAAAGAGATCAATTCTAATAGATGAATCCACTTTGTTACAGGTATTTTGGGAGAGCCAACCTGCACCGGTAAGGGATGCGGCGAGAAGAGTATTATCATAAAAGTCTCGTTGAATTTCAAACAGTCGTCGTTGAAATTCAAATAGCATCAGATGAAATCGTCACAGTTTTTCCGAAATGCACGATATCTGATTATCATTCCTTTATACAAGTAATGAAAGTGCTAAATTTAATCTGTCGAGTTTAAATGACTCAAGTTGCTTTTGTAAGTTAACTTTATTGTAAAGTTAACTTAATCTTTTCTTTTTGATTATATTCTTTTTGATTATATTCTTTTAGATCATTATTATCACAGCTCCGACAGAAGATATAGCATCCGCCATTACATTGTCTGAATGTGTGAAAAACCACATGTTTCTTTTCATACCAACATTGGCAAAGTTAAATGAATATGGAAAATGCAATAGATTTGCAAGACCTTTAATTAGTTCAGTATTTTTTAATCTTATGGATTGTGTTACAATCACACTAATATTATTAAGGCGAAAGTTTGTGAGTATGTGAATGTGTATGTTTGTTACTTCTTCACGTCTAAACGGCTGGAGCGATTTTAATAAAATTTGGTTTGCGTTAGTTGACCCCCTGGATTAACAGATAGGCTATAATTTATAAAGTTTAACGCGGGTAAAACCGCGGGCCACAGCTAGTTTGTTATAAATACAACCTACCCGGAGCAAAATGTAGCCTAATTCATACAATTGAAAGACACACAATTGATCCAAAGCCGTGCAAATATATCGCATAACATTTCTATTGTTTATATTTTAAATTAAATTCATTGTTTCTGGTATAAAAAGGAAAATGGGTTTATGCACACATATAGCCAACCTAATGCCCTTAATATCTGAATAACTTTTCTTCAGAGCTAAACTTGATCGGTGTGTTCAAAAAGATTTCTGCGGCCTTTGAAAGTTAACTTTAGAATACCGCTCATCACTGGCACCTACTTTTAATTATACACTTTCCTTCCAAAACCAGTTGAATCGACTCGGATAAATTCCCCATACATTTTCCGAATTACAAATGTAAGTAACAGTAGTAAAAAATCATAAGTTGATATGATGTGGTATTCGAGAAGATTCAAGAGTTAACTATACTTTACAAAGTGTATATATGTATACATATTTATAATGAACAGTTTCTTTAAAAACCATAAGACCTAGATGAAATTGTCACAGTTTAAAATTCCCAAAACAGATTAGGTTGATCTGGCGTGTTCAAGATTTCACATTCAAATCGCTTCGGAAGGTTAACTTTGTAATACCGCTCGTCATTCAAACTAAATGTACAGTTTCTTTATAAAGTTCTTTATTTTTAAATCGTGTTAAATCCAATGCTACTCTTTTTTGAAGGCCTGGTCATGTTTAATATTTAAAAGGTATCCGGGTGGGCGGCTGTTATTCATGACAACGGGTACAAAAAATATGACAAAACCACCGCTTTATGGAAAAGCGTTTCTTTATATTTCGTAACGATACCGCTTTTCTGTGTGCTCGTTGAAAAAAAAATATCGTAATGCGCACTTCTCTCATTCAGCCGCTCGGTTACAGCTCCGCACTGCATTTTTCATTCGCAACCTGAAATCGTGTCTGGCATACAGGTCGTCATCACTTTGAAATTTAGAACGTCTTTAGTAGGAAGGCAGTAGGGGCGCATTTCGTAGAGCAAAAATTATACGTTTTTATTCATATTTTTATGATTACGTATCAGAAATTAAACACAGCAATGAATTTGTATTTTTCCTTTTCGATGTCTGCAAAATAATATTACGGTTCACTTTGCTCACTCGTCTGAACATCGGGTGTCGCGTCAAATGGAATGGGAAATAGCAATTCCGTTGATATTTTCATAGCACATCAATTTTACTGGTCTGCAATTTTCATAAAATATGAAGGAACGCGAAACGTGGTAGTTGTCATATTATTTTTCATATGTGGAATCAACAACATTATCAGAGCTAAATTTTAGATGATGTCTAGAAGAATAGCATTAGTACGGTTTAGCTAATTCATCGTCCATTGCTGGACATAGGTTTCCCCCCGAATATTTCCGCAATTGCTGGTCTTCCACTACCCATATCCAGCGACTTCCAGATAAGTTATCTTCATCGGATTATCATGAAACAATCCTAAACTGACCATTGACGACGCGGTATTTCTACAATGGCATAAAAAAGACAGACACACAGATACAAGACTCAAACTTATTGCATCCCGTTTAGGTGTTATTGCGAAATATTTATTTGATGCCGTTGGTAGTAATCTATAAACAGTATGAAATGACTAAGAAATTAATATCAAGGTCCTGTATTGTTTTATATTACTTATTTTCTATTGTTATTTCCAGCCACTGCATCGACATTCAACATGTTCCAATAGCCTATAGCCTCGATATTATCGCCCTTTGAAAAGCTTGCTTCAATTTCACAGGTCAACGGCGAAATAACTAGGCCATAGTACGCACATTATAAAAAAATTGCTTGACCCAAATTGTCGTGTAAATCATTGACTTTGTGATTGCACTATCATTTAAGCCATTTGCTTAATTTGAGGATGTTAGAGCGTTCCCTATTTACTTATCGTTTAAGCTTAATGAAGTTCCCCAAGACTTTGGAAATTTTCAAATACTGGCTGTTAATTAATAATTAGGTAAATTGTGTTTTTGCGTGTGAAGAGCATTAACGTAATTTGAAAAATTAAAAAAACGTTTATAGACAAAATTGTGGTCTGAATTTGGATTGTGTGCACCTAAGCAAGATAAGTACGTGATCTTGCAAGCAAAGCACAATTATGTACCCGCACCATCTCGAATCAGCGTCAACGAGATGTCTAAATGGCATCAATGAGTCAGTTCAAGTGAAGTTAAAGTTAGTTCAAATAATTCGTAGGCCTTATTTCGTAGGTCATATGTGACCTTAAACTTGCCAGCAGAGTTCGAATCAAGATGAGCTTTTCTATAAGATATATGTATTACATCTTACGGGCGTATAATTCAAGTTATTACAAAACTTTGGCACCTATCGTGTTTAATTCTGCTTTAAAATTCGAATTTGAAAGGCCCAAGTTCGCTGGAGCTTGAAACTTGGAGTGCTCGATAACGTCGTCAATTAGTGCGTCGTAGCTCTACGTCGAGCACTCGACTAGAGCTAGTGCCTAAGTTCACTGCCTCGAAACTAGGGTTGAACATCTTAAATTACTTGACTTTAATGTTTTATGGCTACCCATGTTAAAGCTCTAACTCACGCAGCTTAGATACTGTTAATGTAGTTATTCGAACACCTTTCATGAGTTTTCTTTGCAGTAACATATATAATAGTATTATCCTGTGAGTAACCTGTACCACGAGACTTTTACAAATACACAATTCTCGTTAATATTAAATCTACGCATTCTGTTTTGTATGATAAGACATTCTGTGTCCGTTTAATAAATGGCAGTTAGTGCACGTCATCTGATCCATCCAGGCAGAGCCAGTACTTTGGAAATCAGACAACTGATAAACGTATGTACTTATATGTTTCTAAATGCATTAATATGTATGCATAGATTAAAGATTAACAGAAAATAAATAATCTTCCTCATTAGACAAATATTTATCCTGGATGGGCATTGAACCCACGACCACTGCTAGCTTAGCTTGCTTAGCAGTTAGGGTGACTAGTAGACCAATAGGCTATTCTATTAATTCTATCTATTTCAATTATTGAAAATTACTTTTGTTCTCCATTATTTGCTTTTGTTTCATCTGCTGTTGGCAGGTAGATCCGAATCTCAGTTTTGCCCGTCGCGTCGGCGGCGAATTTTAATAAAATATATTAATATTTAAAAAACGGTTTTTTCGGAGGAATGTTCTTAACAACCCTGACATACTCGTACTTTATTTCAAGTATCTTACAGACAAAATAATCTACGTGCTTAGTTTCTTGAAGTACTAAATCTTAGTATCGTAATCGTGTGTTTGTAATGAGACGTTGGTTCCGTATGGTTAATTATAGTACAATTTTGCTTCAATTGCTCCGTTCCAGGCTGTTTATTACCGTCTAATTTTAGCCATTTGTTGTGCACTTTTGGTACGTTTTTAGTTTTTCTACAGGTAGAGCATTGTTTTATTGTCATAGATATATGTATGTATGTACAGACGCCAGCACATCCAGCTACCTCAATCTGTCAATTTTTTTTATAGATTTTCAACTTTGTTATAAGCATAAGGTTTACTTTCAATTGGGGAAATTTGACAGATTGGGGTAGCTTGATGTGCTGGCGTCTGCACAACATTCTATCAGGTAACTACTGCTCAAGAAGTGGTAACGAAATAAATAAAAAAAATAATAGTGTTCAATGAATAGAATAATTAAGTACTGTGTTCTAAATAAAAACATACCGTTATAATTTGTCAATCGAATTCGAAAAGTCAGTGGTTTTGAATTTGAACTCGAGATTTGACTCCCAAAGTCCAACGGTATTACAACTGGGCTGCCTCGTCTTCTATAGTATAGCATAGCTTAGTGCATTTAAATATTTTAATCAGTGATCTTATCGATACTTATCTATATTATTCCTACGAAGCTTTTGCATTCATTTAATGTAGGCTTTTCACAAACATTACCTTTATTTATTAAACAAAATAAACGCTCATTATTTCGCAAAACTTTATTATTAAAAGTAGGCAGTACAGTAGATTCATGGGGTTACATTAAAAAACTTACTTAGTTCATCATCGTTTGGGCGGGCTCCCGCCCAGGTCGTTGAACCCGCTAATAACTTCCGCCTACCTGGAAACGTTAGTCGTCAGGCTAGACTTTTGACACGATTTTGCTGTAAGTAATCATATTTATTCGACTCAGACAGGACTTTGATGGTTGAAATTGATCAGATAACGAGATATTATTTTGGTAATGAGAATCTCGGATAAATAATCACATTGTATAGATTAGATATGTATATTTATCGCTACCTCCTAGATTACTCAATAATTTTCAAGCAACCCATGAATGTGTCAGTCATTTTTTTTTTCTCACCCGGACTCTGCAACAAACTATATATATGGTGAGACTCAACTACTATACATATGGGTCCCATATATAGTATGCTTGAATACGAAGGCAATAGGTATAAATACGATGGTAGTAGTTGCGAGTTAGTCCGGTGAAGCAGTATTCGTTATTTAAAAAGTAGTACCATGACCATTGGGTAGGCTCAATTTATGCATAACACAATTCCCTTTTTGTACTTAAATCGACAACATTAATTAATATTGTAAACGATAGAAAAGTTGTGCTATAAGATTTTGGTGACTACACATTTTCCGCGCTTTCAGCCTATTCAACGCCCTTAACCAACGCTCACTCGCACTCGTGCAGTTTATTGCTATAATATTGATATAAAACAAATATCCAACTAGTCCAGCTAAAAAAGTTGAAAAAAAATTTCATGCATCATACATTTACATAGCTAACAACTGGCCCGAGTAAACTAAGCATGCATTTAATGAAAATACCCTATTGGATTCGATCCAACTTTTGACAGCTAGTGTAGATGCCGCAGACAGCCAATGTATAAAGGATTTCTGTCTTTTTGATATTAAATGAACTGAAATATATGTTTATTTTTGACAAAAAGAAATCTAACCATAAAGAAATAAAAAAAATTGTTGAGTGTCAAAAAAGGCTCCTATCTCAGCATTAGCTGAATTAATTAAAATTTGGTGCGGGTCAATTATCATCATCATCATCATCATCATCATCATCATTACAGCTTAATAAGTCCACTGCTGGACGAGCCTCCCTCAAGAATCGTCTTGGGGGGATATGCCATAATCGCCACGCTTGGCAGGCGGGTTGGCGATCGCAGTAAGGTGTTCATAGTAATCAGAAGGAAGCTGCTGCCCGTCCTCTGGTAGATATTCCCTCGGGTCGACTTCTACGCCCCCCACGGGATGAGATGGGGTGATGATATTCTGATTCTGATATTTGTCGCCGTCACCACACATATTCCTATATAAATATCATATTATAAAATAGGTACATAATTACTTGCTTTATCGGATGGGCAGTTGCTTACTCTTTAAGGTCATATTTGTCCAAGCCGCCCAGGTCTCTAACCTCGCCGCTCGTTTCACGGACCGGTGAGAGCTACGTACAGCCAGTTGCATAAAGAAACATAATATGCCTGCTGGTACATAAGAAAACTTAAGATAAAATAATGGCGTAGAGAAATGTATTTCTCTTTAAACTGAACTCCACCGGTTCATCTCCGCAGTTGAAGAGAACCGCTCACCTTATATCGTATTTACCAAAGTCCTCTCAAGTAATCCACAAAGATGGAATTTCCAAGTAATACTTATCTTACCTCTACCACTATACTATACCCTACCTCGTTAATATCATTACGGATCGTCTACATTGAGGGTATTCAATGTAGACGATATAGGACAAATCGGAGGCTGACAGGTCATCGGCTGAAGTGACCAACCCTAATATTGTCTTAAGTGTTTACAGCAACACCAGACCTATAAATATACCACTAGTAGTAGGGTTGATATATAGCTCCCTTACGTACTTTATATTTGGTTATGTGATGTAGTGATTCCGTGATTTCATTGGTTGACTGCAGTAGAAAGATTACACTGTCAGACTCTAGACGGAGAAAACATAATGTTATTTATCCTTTAACTTGTTATGTTGGAGGTTGGTCTCGTTCTTTAGTTTTGACAACCATCCTTACAACGATTTTTAAGTTTAATTTGTCGTTGAATTTCATCAACCTCTTTCTGGCTCCTTATTTTTCTTGAATTTACTATTTCTACGGATTTTGAAGAGTACCAGATAGAATCGTATATGCGCCTATAGTCTTCCTATACTCTCTATCTATAGGAGTCTCAATGGTTAGATAAAGTGTCAGCGACTAACGAGTGTCATATATAGATAAAAATCGGTACCAGTAGGTTACGTTTGTTAACCTGCCGGTTACGGATGTCTATCCTGAATCTGTCCAAGACACCGAGCGTATCCCCTCAAACAACCAGACCAAAGAACTCACTCCAGCAATCTAGACATGGTGATAACCGATCGGACGCCGTACTGATGCCATCCGAATATAAGATTCCCTTGACATATTCTGCGTGTTTTCAGAACTTTACCAACCCAAAGCATGTTGTAGTCCGACAACTTTTCCACGTGAGCTTCAGTTGCAGAGTTTCTGCACCGCTAGCCGGCGAGTAGAAACTTCTAATGTAGGTGTTTTGAAACTTTAAGTGGATTCTATGAGACATTCGCTGGATATATATAAAGCTTTGTGATGTCTTTCCAAATTTAAATGTACGATATGTTAAAAGAAATGTAGCTTGAGACCGAAGGCAGACTAAACGAAAATCAAATATATATGTCTATATGAGACATAAATATGGAATGGCCATAATATAAAGTACATAGTATACAACGTAAGAAAATTCAGTTACATGGGAAAATTTTGATGCCTAAGTAATGGGCAATCCTTACACGTTGTATATCTGAGATTAATATTACCCATAAACCAAGTACATAATGCAATAAACATTATTTATCTATGAGCTTTCTAACAAATTCAATTGTGATAGCGCTTTCTATATACTATATAATTTATCGACACAATTTATGCCTTCAAAGTCACTTTCTCTAAAGCCTAGGTCTCACAAACAATGGGACATCAAAAATAAATTTAAGATGTGAAATAGAGCGTTAGAAAATACGCTACAGTACGAATCCAATTTGTTTTACTCAGTGGATCAAAACACTACCGTATACCCGCATAATGAATCGGGTATTTGATTGAATCCATTGTCGTTCGAAGACTAAGTTCACTCCCACGACCTAGATCTAACCGCAATAGGATTTCAATACTTGCGCATCGCCGGGAGCGATGCAATGCAGATTATTTACAGCCTGTTCACGCGATATTAGCTATTGCTATGTAGTTATTAAAGATTCAAATTGGTCTAATAGTACACCACAGTGGAGATGTTATTGAATGCAGTAATTACTTTTGCCGTCTAAACTTCCAAACTTCTAAAGTTTGGATGTTTGAGCGAGTAGTAATGGCGACGACGCAGTATTTATGTTATATGTGTTCATAATTGGCTTGTTGGTCTAGCATTAGCGGGTTTAGCTTCTGACCTCGGTTGATTGGATTTTCAGGCTTGTGTCTAATGTGTTAGTGGTAATTTTCTGTCAAGTAGTAATCTTAGACCACTTTTCTTAGAAGCCGCTGGGTATGGGTAGTATAAAGCCGCCCTTTGTAGACATCCTTGGAGGGAGGCGTTCAGGAGTCGAACTCTTTCGGGTGACATGATGTAATTTCTTAGTACCTAGCACTAGTTTGGATGGTCGCGGTTTTAGACCTCTGTGGCAGAACGCCAAGTCATTGGTGGTGCTAATTAGGCTTTTCTATCGAGATTGTCGCACCCTAGAAAATTTATAGTGAGGGAAAAGAGATTGAAATTGTCTTATGTTGCGACAATATGCCTTGCATAGTTGACCGCTGTAACCGAAATTCGGTTAGGTTAGATTATATTTTTTATATTTTGCTTCTTTTCACTTATTCGTATGTTTGAGAACAACAGACATGAAATGGTACGATTTTATTACGTGCCAGTGTGCTCAAAATATTTTGTGAAACTATAAACATTGCTTGAAACTAAATACGGAAGTTTGCATGTTATACTTGGCAGCCACAAAGAGAAACTAAGTATGGGAAATTTGTTTGACATACTACCTACGTATTTACATGCATAATTTTGAAATGTAAATGAATTCGGCGAATGGAAGCAATTTTCACAGTTGCCACGAATAATAATAGTTTCTCACGGAATTCCACTGCGTTACGGTTAGTAAAACCAATTTTATGGACGATTTTTACAATTTTACAAACATTTACAGTTCTTGACATAATTCAGTCGGCCGCAGCCTAATGATTTATTCCTCTTCACGCAACTTACATTAGATTTTTATAGAATAATCACAAAATCGGAGGCAAACCGTGATGCTAATTTTAATGCAAAATATATATTATAACAAGCCTATAATTATATTATGTAAAAATGTGTTGCATTTAACTGCACGCACCTATTATTGTTATTAATTTAATTTAAAAAATGCTTTGCTACATGTTTCATCTATAACTTTCAAGTAATTATTTACTTAGTATGTTCAACACATGATACTAAACGACTGCTTTGAACACTACTTTGCAAAATACTCCCATTGTCTATAGCATATCAAGTAAATAAAACTTATTACATGGTGTGTTTTATTTTTTTATTTTCCTTCTCGTTGGAATGGTTTATTTGACTCACTAGTTGTCCATCACTATCAAGTTTTATATCAAAACACAAATACCGTGGAGCACTTGCTGAAATTAAATGTAAATGCTACACTGTCAGCTGTTGCGAGCCATGGGTGCCGCCATATTGCGACATGATAGATGAAATCATTTGAAGCGACGTAAAAAAAAGTTTCACTTGAATAAGCTTTTATTGGGGCCCCATAATGCATTACTTGATCATTTTCTTGCATGGGCAGTAAATATTTTTTTGTGTATTTTGTAGGTTGATGCGCTATAAGTTGGTTCAGTTTCATAGGCAGATTAAGCTGTTTAAATCTTCTATTCATGTGAGACATTGTATAACTCCATAGAAATATTTACAACAAAATCTTGTGTAATCCATGACACCAATCAATATTGAAGGAAATCTGCATTCATAAAGACCTTACATATTTTAAAAATTTTATTTACGTCCAACCAACACTTTGTGCAGGCGTTATATTGGATTTGGACAATTCACAGTGGATTGATAGCGAGTTTTTGGTAGTTCTGTTGCGGACAAACCGCGGAATTTTATCATTTGATTGAATTCGATTCCAACAGCTGTGCTGTACGAATTTTTTGGTGGTCGTCTGTCAATATTGGCGGCCAATGGTTCTGCAAATTTGATATGGAGTATGAACTGTATGAAAATACTTGAAAAAACATTGTATCATATCATGTTCACAAGCCTTTCATTCGGCTTTTCAATGGATTTGTGAAATATTGATGTAAGGTTTTTATACAACCAGATTTTCAGGCCGTATCAAATAACGTTTGTACCTATTTTGTTAGAGATTCACCGGCCTATAAGTTGCTTTGTCAGGATGTCCTAATTCCATTTATAGAAGAAAGGAAGAAAGATACACTTTTATTGATAATATAAAACCAATTACAAATATAGTACGTACTTACTTAAAACCAAACATAATTTCGTTATGTACAGATGCCAGCACATCAAGCTACCCCAATCTGCCAAATTTCCCCAATTGAAAGTGAACCTTATGCTTTTGGTGATAAAGTTGAAATACTACAAAAGAAATTTGACAGATTGGGGTAACTGGATGTGCTGGAGTCTGTACCATAAAAGGGTTATTATGGTTATAGAATTCCTGTAGCTCTGGTATTCTAGTTGGCCTCAGTGATTGCATGCCATACACATTATTTTTTGGAACCATTAAGAAATTTGTCTCAAAATGAATAAAGTAAAATAATAAGCATCCAAACAATTCAGCCTACTAAATGATTCCTCTAAGTGGACTAAATCCCGTGTTCATGCCCGCTTGAGTATGTTTCGCCGGACCGTCTCAACTGGGTCGTGTAGAAACCGGTAGTATATGAACCCACTGAGTTTGTTTCGCTGGGTCTTCTCAGTTGGGGCTCATTATATCCGGTGGTAGCATTAAAGCGCGACCGTCGTTATTAACACAATGTCCGACATAATTATAAATAATTCAGACAATATGTAGTAAAATATAGCTAAAACTCTCAATTTTGATAATTAAACTTAAACATAATCTCTTTGACAATAACTTAATACAAGCTAGCTAAATATAATTGCTATTATAAAATAAATTTTATAAATGTTTTCCTACAATCCGTGTACCTAAATATCTATGTAACTGGAAATAATAATGTATACAACTATATTACTACAAACATAATCTGACTATTTACAAGTATTACAAGCGCTTTTTAAAGTCTACGTGAATAAAAACCTTATTTATTAAAAAAACGTGAAATAATTTCAAAATAGAGAGATCTTCAAAATGGTAACACACGTATGAAACACCATCACGTATTTTATTGAATAATAATAAATTAGTTTTCACAATATACCTATTCTTTAGCACTTCATTTTGGTAACTGTTGACAACCATCACTCAAACATTAAATTATACTTTTTTATAAATTCGAATTCTATTCTAACATTGAAACTCATGTCCAACCATTTTACAAGAATGACCAGAGTTTGCTATCTTCTCAAAAGAGGTTTTATTCTATAGGAGGGCAGTTAATATCATTACAGTATTATTTCATTCCGTATAACTAAGCTTTATGTTTCTTTCGAAATCGATATAAAAGTCTCAATTGGTATTAAATAACGACAGACAACAACCATAAAGAAGGATCTATTCGTATCTAGAACACAACTTTTATAGACATTTGGCAATGGCGCTACTGGCTCGTAACTGGGGATCAACTACCATAGATTGTGAGATTGAAAGCAATATAATTCACCTCTTTATTCTTGCATTATTGCTTCTTTTGTAATATTCATGTATGGGCACAATCGTTTATGTATACGGTCGGCCCAGTTGTGGTTTTACTCGTATTGTGATGAACTGAAATGTGATGTAGTTTGTGTAATCATAATAGGAGTGTAATTTTAGATTATATGAACATTTAGAGTACTCATTTATCATTATGATTGCTTCGTGTGGGCACTCATTGCACTGAATAAAATGTAGAATAGCGCTTGGATTAAAAATCTTATTTATGCTTCTTAGATTTATTATTTGCTATTGTGGAGATCCCTGAAGGAGGCCTTTGTCCAGCAGTAGACGTCTTTGGGCTGATATGACGAGGATGATGATATGAGATTTATTATATTTTTTTAATATTCTGAAATAGTATATAATGTTCTCCTGGTCGAATTTTGGCCGTAGCGGCCAGTCTCAATGGAGCCAAGCCGTCTGCCCGGCACACTTTCTGTTCCATCACTCTCATGATCCGGTGGGATTACTAGTAACATGTATCATGGTAATACTAGATATAAGCATTATCTTGTTCTATATGCTTGCTACCCGTCTGCATAAACTCAATAACGCTTATATGTACTGTATAGACAGCGGATATAAATACTTGGTCTTGTCTTGGTTAGGGTGTACTTGCGTACAGCAAATACTTAAAGTAAAAAATAAATACTAGCAGTAAATACTTATGTACTTTATACATACAATACACAGACAAAACCCAGACCAAGACCAAAACACATATTCATGAACACAAATCTGCCTTGGGCGAGGATTGACCTCACAACCTTTAAATCGGCAGGCAGGTTTATTACCGAATGAATCACGGCGGTCTTCTAGCTTTAAGAGCTCTCGTCATCCCATGGCACATATGTATATAGTTCGTACTTTAAAATATATTTATACCGACGAGCATGTTAAACACCTAAATTAATAACTTAAAGCCGTATACACATCCTAGTTAAGATGTTAAGCAGTGAAGTATATCGTGGTAGCCAAGGTGGGGTCTTTAGAATATATTAAATTCCTCAGCTCGTCGTAACTTATACGCGGTGAAGCGAACCGTAACGAATGAGCAAGCTTGCTTGTTACGCTTTAGCCTTAGCCACTGCCATTAGCCCCAAACTGTAACGTAATTTTGATATTGGATAGGAGTTTCCCTATTATTGCCACGCAGGCGCTCGTAACTAGATGCTCTCAGGTCGCGGTCAGTCCATAGATGAGTGACCATTAAAATGCTTTAATTTCTTGCTTGCTTGCTTATCGTATGGGTAGTGGTAACCTTAGTGTCAGAATTGCTCAAGTCGCCCAGTAGGCCTCTGTCATGGCTTAACGACTGTTGTCTAATGACTACAACCGGGACCGACAGTTTAACGTGCCCTCCGAAGCACGAAGACGCTCAGAATTTAAACCACTGGCGGTCCCGGTTGTAGTCATTAGACAACCTCGCGGTCAGTCCATCTATGGAGCCTAGTTGCTTAACCTCGCCGATCGCTTACGGACCCGTGAGAGCATCTAGCCATGAGTTTAATTTCTGATCGTCTCCGTGCTTCGGAGGTTTACGTTAAGCTGTTGGTCCCGGTTGTAGTCATTAGACAACAGTCGTTAAGCCATGTCAGAGGCCTAGTGGGCGGCTTGAACAACTCTGATATTAGAGTAACCATTGCCCATACGATTAGTACATACGTGGCAAAGCATAGTATCAGATTTACTGACATAAAGATTGATCAAGAAAATAAATCATAATACCTAAAGCTGACCTGTCAGGTCAAAGTGTTGCAATAGTTTTGACGGATGAGTTTATACATAGTGTTTAATTTATTCAACCTTATACGCCTTTCTTACTCACACAGCTTGTAAATATCTGGTGTTTACCATTTATCGACCTATGTATGTACTAATTAAGTAGGCATCACCCTAATTTGCGCCAAATACCGATAAGGTTTTCAATAACAACCATATTTTTTTAAATATCTTCTTTTTGCCAGCTTTATGTTAGCTTCACTTGTAACCGACTCCTTTGGGCGCGATTTTGACCCACTTTATTGTAAATAATCTTGTGAATGCTCAAACTGAATTCGGTTTTTAAGTGTTGACCCTCGATACAGAAAGAGGGGGTGTAACATATTGTGTGTGTGTGTGTGTGTGTGTGTGTGTGTGTGTGTATGTTAGTTGTCCTAAGATGTTTATTTATGTTGATGGCTTAAACGCTACAGCACTTTTTATAAGAAGACTTCGAGATTTTCTTTATGGTTTCATCTGTATACATTCATAACTTTATTAATTCAATATGTATTATTTATAAGTTATGCTACTAATTGTAGAGCAGAAACAATGCATGTGACTACGGTCCATATTGATTGAATACCAATATTTATTAAATTAGTATTCCTTTCTGTTCAATGTCAAATTGAGCTCGACATGAAAAACTTGAACGAACGACCAATTGGCAATGATACAGAACGTGTATCATGTTTTTAAAATACATGCTGGAAATAATTTCGCATTCAAATACAAAGTGAAATTTAAATAAAAAAAACTGTTAATAATTGAACGACCTTAGAGCCTGCTAAAAGTATAAATAAATTTCATATAAATATTTGAAGCAGGTTCTGACAAAACGGTAGTCGGTGTGAACAGAGAATGCACATATGCTTACGCACACACTCTTGTTATATAATATATATACCTCGCGTTGTTAGCTGGACTCTGTTAAGGTAGGGCGTCGTAATTAAATAGAAATTTAATCAGGGGCATTATTATTATTATTCATCATCATCATCATATCAGCCGAAAGACGTCCTCTGCTTGACAAAGGCCTCCCACAAAGATCTCCACAATTGCCGGTCTTGCGCTATCCGCATCCAGCAGTTTCCAGCGACCCTCACAAGATCATCGGTCCATCTTGTAGGGGGCCTGCCCACGCTGCGTCTTCGTCGCGGTTCGTGGCCACTTGAGAACCTTTCTGCCCCTACGGCCGTCGGGTCTACGTGCTATGTGCGCCGCCCACTGCCACTTCAGTTTTGCAATTCTACGGGCTATGTCGGTGACTTTAGTTCGCCTGCGGATTTTGACATTTCTGATTCGATCCCGCAGGGAAACTACGAGCATAGCCCTTCCTATTATTATTATTATTACTTAAGGAGTTATTAGCATGTCTTCAGATTTATGAGATAAAGATTAATGGTATTGAAAACTCTTTTTTTAATTCAATTAAATGTTCATCACTAATCAATGGTACCACAAATTATACACTCGTGTTCATAATATGCGGTAGGCGGTAGCTACATTACCATTATATACATAGATATTATTTCCTAATTACGCGTTGATGTATTGTTACTGTATTTCATTCATCTGCACGGTTTAGACGGATTTTGCCACATCATTCCTTCCGCTTTTACCCACCGCACCATGTAGTTCTATATTAACACGCTTAGTAGCTACCTGCACACACAAATTCTAATACAAGATGTTACAAAATTATCGTCACATTTTAGCAATAGTCCACTCGATAGTAGAGTATGTTTTAAGTGAAAGAAGACTATGCTAAATCAGAATGTATATTGTCAGAATTAACTAGTTTATGTAGCATAGAGCGGGCTCAGTATAAGGATATTCTGTCGCTCATAATTGAAACTTCACATAGCCCGCTTCTTACTAGTAGTCTAGTAAGACTCTTCTTACTAGACTACTAGTGAGTCAGATATGCCTAGTTTATGTTGCATAGAGCGAGCTCAGTATAAAAGATATCTGTCGCTCGCTATTGAAACTTCACATAGCCCGCTTCTTACTAGACTACTAGTGAGAAGCGGGATATGTAAAGTTTCAATGCTTCAATATAACAAGTGACAGTAGACTAGCTAAATCAGAACTCATGTTTTAAAGATTGCCTAGATATTGGTATAAGGATATTCTTAATTATAATATTCTTAATTAATTTTTAAGCTTTTGGAGCCAGTTGATTTCACCATTTTGTAAGTGATGATCAGCTAGGTAAATCACATAGACACGCGGATGTGTGACTTCTAAAGTGGTTTAATTTTTCTTTTTTTTTATTAATTACTAAGCGATTCAGGACTTTGAAGGTCACATTAACTGGTTGATATGTATGAGCTGAGTATTTTCTTGAGTTTTGAAAACTGATGCTCGACAAGTTGCTTAGTAATATGGGAACTAAGCACTACATTTGTTATTTTGTTTTTACACCCTATTCTTCACCGTATATCACATACATACATACATATATTGCGGAGCACAATAGAGCCTTGTCACCTTTGAAATACACACAGATCCGACAAAAGTAATTATGTCATTTTTTTAGACAGCCTCATGCCGCAATAATAGCAGTCCCCGAGTTGTTCATAATATAAATAATTATTTAAACATCAACGTCCTTCAAGAAAGAACTACAGCTATTGCATATGAAAATTCCCCAGCGACTACATTTAAACAGCTGTGTAAAGTAGAGGTAAAAATAACTAATTGTTGGATCCTTCACATACAGTTTTTGGTCGAACAATGTATGCCAAGTAACTGTATCTGTCGTGGACAACCTGTTACTACTTCGAGACACGCGTTTTTGTTTTGGTTTTTTTTTTCAAATGTTTATGCAAATTGCGACTTTCCACTACTACAAAGTTAACGGAGTTTTTATAAAAGGCTCGGAGTTGCCCTATATGTATGTATGTCTGTCTATCTGTGGCATCGTGCTCGTAGCTCTCAATTGTAAATGTACCGATTTAATAGCGGCTGGCTTTTTACGTATCTGAAAGCCTATATTTTGACAATAATTGCTTTAAAATTGCAATGTAGATAATATGCAAATTTTGCTAGCGCTAATACCCTCCATCTTTAAGTTCAATAGAGATTCTTATGACTATCCGTTAAGCCATTTAAAATTAAGTAGGTACAGTGTAGGCATTAGGCAATAAGGGAGGGCAATCCAGAGCCCTCCCTGGGTACGTGTCCGAAACATTTAGGACACGGCGCAAAAGGGGGGCACCGGAGCAGCATACCCGCGTTCCCCCATCAGGCGCCAGAGAAGTCGACGGCATGTAGGTTAAGTCGGTGCGAGTCCGACATACCCACTCGTAGACACTTTGCGATGGCAATAGGCATTCCCACTGACTTAGAAAAAAAAAGGTGGTACAGTGGGACTGATGGCAAAGAAGTTGTCCCGAGGTAATAAGACTAGGCAGCAGCGTCTCTCTGTGTACTGCTATCATCATACTGTGATCGCTAACTCGTCTGCGAAGCGTGCCGATTATGGCATTTCCATCTAAATGACAGACACTCCATTGTGGAAGTCTTTAGGGGACGCCTTTGCCCTGCAGTGGAAGTCCTTCGGCTGACATTATGATGATGAAGTACAGCGTTACTATTTTCGCGACGAAGATTCAAGCCTCTCTACATTATTTGACCAAACCATTGCTCGCAGTTATAGGCTTGTGTTTTTTTCTAATTTCATAGTGGCTGTAGGCAGAAATAGGACTTCATATGTCAGTTTGGTCTTTTTCTTATTGAACACTGGAGTTTATGACAGTTAGGTTATCAATTTATGTGTGTCTGTCTCTAACAACGTAGCTTCTTAAGGCATGTACCGATTTGTATATTAACTTCTTCAGTTGGAAATTCATTTACCTAAGATTAAAAAATGCGGTTAGCCATTTGAAATTTTTAGCTCTTTTTCCGGTTGGAACCATGAGGATTTCATCACACGTTTCATTTATATAAAATTAGGAAATGTCTTGCTTGTACGAGATTCCTAAATCTAAATCCCGAAGTAGTTTCAGACTTTTATTTGATTTAAACAATTTGAATTTCGAACACGCTCTATTCCATTTGGAAACTTTTAATTCTACGCTCCGATTTTTTCACCGTTGCACCGTATAAGGTACCGTGAATTCGTAGATTTGTCTTGCAGTTCGTGCACAGGTAAATTTTTCTTTTGAAAGTTAAACAGGCATCGTCTTGTATAATTTCCGCGTTTTGTTTTCCGTACTAAGCGGATACGAGTTTTATTTGGGTGCTCATTACAGTAGGTCTAGAGCTTCGTAAGCTCATAATAGCATTCACGAGTACCGCGGTGCATTCGAAATTAGCACTGCAGCATTTTTGTGCAGCACAATGATGCAATCCCAGAGCTCAGCAGTCGCTTTGTGAGGGAAATACTCTCATTCACAATTGTGAACTTTTTGAATAAAACCATGTTCGTAGTAGACGTGTGTACGTCTATGGAAGTGGTTTAATTACGTGACGTATACTTTAATGATATACATTCTACTAGACTAGTGTGGTTGTTGTCTGTCTCAAAGGCAATTCACCACGAAGACTAACTAAAAGTATAGTAAACAATTGAGCAGCCTCTATTCCTTAACCTTAACGACCGGCGAAATTCAGTGTCATTCGGCTTTAGAAGTACTTCAAGGTAAAAAGGCAACTCTTCTTTCGCAATGATTTGGGAACTTTTTATTTTAATTAAAATACCTTCATCATGATCACAATTATATCAGCCTAAAGACGTCCACTGCTGGACAAAGTATATAATATATACAATGCCGTTCTGATGCAAAATATCTTACTTAATATATATATTAATTACTTACATATATTTTTTTAAATATCTGCGTTAATAGAAATTAGTATTTACGACTAGTTGTTGGTAGGGTTCAAAATTACTATATATTCAACTGATTTTAAAATAATTATATATTTGACAACTTTTCACTATTACAACTGGTAAAGTGGGCAATGAGAAAAGAACATTGAAATTTAGGAATTGTTGATTATTTGGTGGTGATAATTTTAGACCGTAATTCTTATAAGTATATCTTTTAATATCTATCTATCTATATTTCAACTTTTTTCACTATTACATCAAGTAAAGAAATTAAAAAAAAAATTAGTAACTGTTGATTCGTAATCGTGATTTTTATACTCCTACCATTAGTTTTTCTCAGGGGATAAATATCTACAACCTTAAACGCTACCGATTAATAACACATTATTGTAAATTGAAGGCTGAGTGCTGAACAGTAAAACAGAGCTGTACACACGGCTATACATTTCCAGTATAAGCTGATCTCGAGTTGTATAGGATTGCCATACAATGACAGGTCAGCTTATATTGGAAATTTATAGCTTGATATGTAGCCGTGTGTACCAGCCAGTAATATATTATTCATATGTCATTTTACGTGTCATTCAAATCGGACGAGGAGTTACACAATGCATAGACAACAAGCTCGTTCGCGGTACGCACTTGCGTCATACTCACTGTGTCAAGTCAAAACAGCAACAGTTAAATTTAGTATGAAATGGGATAGAGATGTTGTTGATTTTCAACTGACTAGCTAATTATGAAATACGATAGCTTGTGAAAAATGTTCTTGTATGTCAAACTGATCAACTGAAATAAAATACCAAATAATAGTATTTTTTATGGTTGCCATAGTACAGGCTCAGTCTAGTTTGGGATCAGATAGCAGTATGTTAGTTGTACCAACATATTTATTATTAATAAAAAAATAATATATTAATAAAAAATACTATTATTTTGTATTTTATATTGCTATCTGAGCCTGTACTATGGCAACCAGAGAACTGGTAAACATTCTTTTATATTTACAAATAGTTAGTTTTGTTTTTGTCCATTTTGTATCTTGAGTTTCATAGGCCAATTAAATTCCTTAAGTTTCGTCTATTATTTATGTTAGACCTTATATTAATATATAAAGCTATATATGCTGTCTTTTATAGCACTCTAGCAACATGCGGGTTGACTGTTTTTTATAACGTAACGATTTCAATTGGCCTAGGAAACTTTTACTGTTTCACCGTGCAATGGAGGCCAGCGGGGCCTCAACCCACCTAGGAAATAAGACTATTAAGTAACATTCCTCAGAGGGCACCTCCTTTAAAGGAGGTTACAACCTCGGCTAGAGCGGTTATTAAACCGAAGATGTGTAAGAGATTTGGCCGAACAGGCGTTTTCTACCGATGGATCTGGGATCGAGGTACTTTAGATAAAATAAATCAAACGTCCCTCAAGACTACCAGCGTTCCACATTGTAGCCTTTATTAAACAGTTTCAGGTGGAGAAAAGAGAAAATACATATATTCGACATATATAGACCTACGCACTTTCTTTACGTGCATGCGCCTAAGGCTGTGTATTTACACAATAGCTGACATGTGAGTACTGTTTCCCATCCCTAAAGTAAACAATGTTTCACATCGGCCTGAAATTTTGTTCGGATACACATTTGTATTTAAAAACAAACAAAGATTTGTCGATGATATCACTGTTCTACTTTACCGTCAGATGAATGGGGCGTACTTCTTACACGTCGAGATTTGAAAACAATAGCCAATTTTATAGTAACACGTTATTAGCACAGCCCGTAAACAATCTTAATAATAGAGTAATGCACTTTGTTTAAGTGACGTTCGAAAATTAAACTGTCATTTCGTAAGTCGATCAAGGTTACATTTAATGGCATAGAATAATGTAGTTTTGCTTGTATTCCAATTTTAAATGTTTGAATTCAAAAAACTTAGAGAATATAATATATTTTTTTACTAAACACGAGTTGCTGTGTACATTCTATACGGCGCGGCGCGAAGCACGCCGCCGCGCCGGTCAATTTAGCCACGCCGACGCCGCCGCTTAATTTTTAATCGGCGTCAAAATTTTAATAATATTCTAGATTAAATCTATTGTATGCATTCTTTATATTCTAGATTAAATGTAATGAATACAGATTGAAGAGGAGAAAACTGTTATAGGTGATTGAATGCAGCGTCAATAACGACATATATTTTTGCCTTGGACACAGCCTACATAAACTAGTTAGTACAGGATGTTGTCAAAAGTACGCCAAAAATCGTTATCAGCATTAGAAGCATTTAGACGTATAGTTACAAAATACTAGTACATACTAGTACTATAATAATTGAAGGAAAAATAAAAATCAGTTCAAACATGACGTCTCCTTCTTATCTTCTAGTTGCCCATTTCACGTACACCACGAAATTGTCATCAACATCTGGGTATCTAAAATCGTATGTTGGCACCACACTTTCAGTAAAATCATGTATTTTTGTAAATGTAAACCGATGAATGAATTAAAAAATAAATGAGGCCGGACTGATTAAAGATTGCAACGCTCATTTAACGCTCCGATAAACGCAATTACTCGCTCGGGATCTAGGAAGAGCTTTTTTCGCTCTCATTCACGTTTTTAATACTACCGCGTGCGTCTTGGAATTACCAAATTTGATTTTAGAATACCTTTGTAGTTCATTGTAGTGTATTCTACGTTTAACTGTACATAAAATTACCCGCAAAATCTGATTGGATTATTTTTATCAAACTATCATATCAGGTATAATGTTTGACTCACCTGTAAGTGAGTCGTTAAATAACTTAGTGATATATAGAAGGGACCCGAGGGAGGGCAAATACCAATAATCATAAAGTTATGTTATCGGCGATTGTATCCGCGATCCGCGCGTATACGTAACAATTCTTACTAAGATATTGAATTGACTACTGAAACATTCGATGAAACTATTTATTGGCCCGGAAACAAGGTTTTAAGTAGATATTGCTGTGTTTACAAAGGTTTATGAAGTCAATAAGAAGAAATTTTCTGTTTAAAAATAAAAATAATCATTGGTACTGTCTTCCTTTGTTACTTTCGTAAGATTGTTATCTCTTTGTAAAATCCGTAGCGCTCAAAATCTTGTGTACACAAAACAATGTTCTCGACGAGTTTTCCTTTATCTTTCATGAAATTCTGAATGGAACCTCTTTAAGCTCAGACATTGCATTCTCGAATCGCCACACCGCACCGTCATTCACTGTGAACGTAATATTTAAATAATGCCCACATTTGATATTGTAGAAACCGTGTGAGGCACCTTTATCTCGGAAACGAGTAAATGGCACAGCAATATCGTTAGTATCAGGCTCTGAACAATGCTAACACGTAAACAACCCCTCTGTATTTAATGAATACGAGAAGTACCGTGAAACATTTTCTAGGTTGATAACGCTAGTATTAAAAACTCCTTGCTTGTTTGTGAAGGTCCTTGCTGGCTGGTTGTGTAATAAATCCTCTTTCTTCAATTAAAGAAGGTTTCCAGCTTTAAGAAAACCTCTATAGAGAATTCATAATTTAACTTCATGCAAAGTAATAGTGTTTTACTGTGTTAATTTCTATAAAATAACATGAAAGTTCATAAAGAAAAAAAAATAAAAAAAAAGTCTTGTCTACTGTCTCCTTTCTTAAATTCAAATTTATTATACTCGTAATATGTAGTGGAAAGCGTTTATGTGTATTTTTTATTTTGCATTGCTTTTGGAATGAAATAACGAAATGCTTACAGCCGTAGATGCGGTGCACGTGATTCAAATGGATATATCATTAATGGGTGGAATGGACCAATTATTTGATCAGTTATTGAGTTGTTAACCTTCAATAGTCATAATTTGTTGACGTCACAAGGATAATAACACAATGCCATTGTGACGTACTTATCTATAGCGTTTAGAATTAAAGTGAGTTTCAACATCATTGCTCGAGAATACTGCTATCTTTTATCAATGTTTATATGAGATAATGTTGTTCAGCTTTAGTGCGCGCACGTGTTAGCCGGTAAAACGCTTACATGATTTTGTCATTACTGCGTAAGGTACCTATTGAAATTTTGTTCAATGAACTTCCGCTGGTTGATTTTGTTAACGTCGCTTATAGTTAAGATATATTGTTACTTACTTACTTTATTATAAAATATTAATATGCAAAATTTAAGGTTAAATTATTTTTACTTCGGCTTACATTTATTATTTCAGAGATTTCCAAAATAGTTCCACTTATAATGTGGATGTTGTTTTCATCCGAATATATCGTCGCCGTCCTCATACCAATTTACTTTCGATCACGAACCAATCACTGGTCATGCCTCCAAAAGTTCCATATTTCCTTTAAACTTCTTCAAATTGTTTTCATATCGAATTTTCGATGGGAGTTCGAATTTTTAAAATATTTCGCGTCCTTTGTCTATGGAATGTACATTAATATTTTTTATTTGAAAAACGAACGATGGGATGACTGATAACTTTTTGAACTTTTTTTTATTAATACCTACTATGGTTCGTATTTTCTCACTTATGACTACAATACTCGTATATGTACCTACCGTTAGTACTTACCGTAAAAGAATTGTAAATGTATTTAATACTCTTCCTAATGTACATCGGTGTACTTACCTGGCATAATAAAACAGTTATGATCACAATTAAATGACAGCACACATAAAATAGGCATTAGTGTGAAAATTATGTAACGAAATTATATTAGGGATGACGTCACTCACATTTCACATAGCAGTAAAGGTTATATTTATGTGACGAGAAACTCTGACAAAGTTTTCCAATAACTTAATGGAAGGTGCATTTACCAAATGAAATTTACTGTTTGTCTCTGTTTTTGTATAAAGAAATGTTCTCTTTTTTAATATCGATAACAGCTCTAAAGTTATAGAGACAGTGTTGAGTTCATTTAGCAGACTACAAAATGGAAGCTATATTTATCTCAGGTTTTGATCTAAATAGTCGCCACATTTTCGAGGCGAAAGCATAATTATTACTATACTTTTATGCAAACGGGACTTTTACTGTTAAGGCGACGCTACAAGATATTGGCGATGGGAAATTAAATTTTTCTTAGTAATTGTAAAACATTCGGAAGTGATTATTAGATATGTATTTTATTCATAAGGTATATACATACGTACGCGAAAGAAAATTATATATTTACTTTTACATCAAAGAAAGTAAATAAAAAAACTGCTCGTCAAAACGATGGGCCGGTTGCCGTGGTTGGTAGGTACCTACTTGCTTTTCACGCTGCCGTTCGATGGTTCAATCGTGGTTCGATCCCACCAAGGACGAAATTTTTGTGTAGGTACATGAACATGCTGTTTGTCCTGAGTCGGGGTTTAATAAATAATTTTAAAAACTATGTATTTACAAAATAAAAGTAGTATATGTAGCTCTGCTTAGTTTGGGATCAGATGGCCATGTGTGAATAATTTTCCAGGATATTATTATTATTATTAAGACATTTCTTTTTTATTTTATAAGTTAATGAGACTGAATTGAAACTCGAAATTTTGGCAATGGATCGTTCTATATGTATTTGTATTATTTTGTAAGTATACTTAAATCAGTTCATAGATAAAAAAAATAAACTTGATAAGAGTACCTACAACTGTTTTAGCAAGAACGACCCTGCGCCGTTGAATACAGCTCGCTTTAATTATTTTTTTTATCAACGCTTCGCTTTAATATTAACGTGGACAGTCAGCACTGTTATGTCCGGATAATTTCGTCTAACAATGGCTGATCGCTAAAAAACACCCGCAAAAATATTTATTTTTTAATTAACTATTATTTTTTAACTACTGTTCATTTTCACGGCGTTAAGGAAGTAATATTAGTAAGTAAACACATGGTAATTTTGTTACGACATAATGTGTAACGGCGTACGATTCAACACATAACAGTAGGTAACTGTTACGTTTCAACTATTATTTACTGCTTGTTTAATAGCTTGCAATGTTTCGTTTCGGTAGGTACTTTTGTTTAAGCTGGTCAATGATTGAGTGATTGATTGATTGATTTTAAGTTGTTTATATCTTGCGTGTGTTTATTCTAATCGTCTTTATTTAGAAATACTAGTTGGAACTAATTCTCGGAGTAGTTACAATATTACGTGTTTATTGTTTTATAACATTTTCTAACATTTTCAAGTGAATTAACCTACATAAATGTATGTAGTGGGCTTCAGTTGAAAACACCTGGGGCTCTACCGGCTAAGTCGCCGAAAATCGATTTCCTAAATGGCGTTCAAATAAAATGACTTAATCAATCTTTAAATCGGCTTCAACGTTGACATTCGATTCCGGACCATTTATGACGTCAGATGTGCTCATGAAAGCCGATTTAACGATTGATTAAGTAATTTTTAACCTTTATTTATTTGAACGCCATTTAAGTAATCGAAGTTTGGGGACTTGGCCGGTAGAGGCCCTGTATGTACGAATGATTATAATGATGTTTTGAATATTCTTAGTAGCACTATGAATATGAATAACCCACAGGAATTTAATTAAAAAATTCAATGTAAGTGATCTAGTAATAATAATATCCTGGGACATTATTATTTATATTACTATTTATTCATTGTCTTGGTAGGAGATCGCCATATTATTACTTATCTACATTTTTTTTTTAAATTATATCACCCAACTAAGTAAAAATAGAATTGATCATTTCACGGAAAACATACCGCACCTAATTGATACTTTTATGTGGAATGACAGACTGAATTAACTTTTTTTACCAATGTGATTGGTAAAAAAGAAGTTACGTGACAAAAACATTGTATATGATTATTTTTTTTTGTATAGCAACTTAATATAACCGTAATTGAATCACATTTATAAATATTTAGGTATACGTTTTTTTACAACCTTTTCGCCAAAAGCATAGAGTAGGCCTCCGGACGCTTGCGACCATCACTCACTCGTTCCTATCCACACGTAATATTATCCTACTGGTCGAATTTATTCTATGGCAGCTATTCGCAATAGGGACCAGCCATCTAAGCGGGACCTTATATAGGGCCCAAGTATGAACGAAGAAATAGGTGCACTCTTCATTCCCTCACTCTCACGATCCGATGGGTTAGGCCTGCTGCCTTTACGTGCTCTCCGAGACCCGGAGGTGTAACTTTTCTGAACATCAATCCTAATATCACTTTTTATTGGTCTGATCCGAATTGTTCACAATACAGTTAGACCTAGGAGGCAAGTGCTCATAGCTAAATGCTTTCACCGATTCGTAAGGCGGCGAGGTTAAGCTACTGGGCTCGCGGTCAGTCCATTGATGGTGACCACCAAAGTGGTTTAAATTCTTAGCGTCTCCGTGCTTTTGCCGTAAGGGCACGATAAGATGTCGGTCACGGTTGTAGTCATTAGACAACGGTCGCTCAGCCATGACAGAGGCCTACTGGGCGGCTTGAGCAACTCTGACACGAGAGTAATCAATGCCCATACGATATAAGTATTCCATAAGGACAAGTGAGTTCCTTCAGATCGCCAATTGAGCGGATAAACACTAGGCCCTACCTCTTGTTTTAACGATATAGCATAATTAAAATTACATTTACACTTTATTACCTCGCCGACAAAGAATAATTACGAGAAAACGATGTTTAAATGTGTTTCAGGTGTGAAAACATTTGGGTTGTTTTATAAAGCATCCTAAGATAATGGATTCACATACTCCGGTGAATATTTTAGGTCTCATTCCACACCACTTCAAGTTTAATTACAATGTACATTATTTTGTGGAAATTTGCTAACACGTGGTTATTTGCTTTGCTCTGGAGAGAATTGGAACAATTTTTTTCCAATTCCTTGTTTCTTTCTGATTAAATTCGTTGCGGGATCCAAGATAGTCGAAGTGATTCCCCGAGACATGTCAGAGCTTCACCGCTCAGTGTCATTTCTTTGCGTGCCACTGTTGATCCTGGCTTACAGGAGTCGCAGATGTGGGTAAGATGGAGCGGCTAGTTCCTTAACAGTTAATACGTGAATATAAGTGAATGTGTGGTTAAACTACACTAACGTGACCATTGACATAGGTGTCTACCCGCAGTTACTGTATAGTTCTAAATTGAGGTTCAATGTAAACGTTCCAGGAAAAGTAATATGGTACGTAACTACCAGATTTAAATAATTAAAGCGTTAAGTTAAAGGTATTTCTAAATGATCTTGTATTGGTAATGTTCCCAGAATACTGGTAGCAATACCACGCTGTATGGCAATACCTATTTGTTGGGCAAAATATAAGTCAGCAAACGTAACTTATTTTTATCTTAAGATGCAATCATGCATGATTTGTGTTCCAAAACACATCATATATATTACAAAAACCAACAAAATATCTGCCTAATTTTATCTAAAACTTCGTTAACTTTAGTTCTGCCTCATAACGATACTTGATCCTAAAATTTGTCTCCCGTTTTAAATGATCCGTAAGGGAGAATTATTCATGTCATTTGTTTAGTATTAGATGGCGTAATTAAGTGCTGCGGCCTTAATGACCCTTTAATGGAAGTCGCATAGTTGTATTTTGGCAATGAACATACTTTACTTTGAATTGTTTTCAAGTTCTAATAGTCTGTATGTAGAGATCACAAAACAAATTACAATCAAACACAATTAATCAGGTTTACTTTTTAATCTACAAGTTAAGTGCCGATTCGATGTTCTTTTTTTTAATGTGACGTTATACAGTTAGTCTAGTATGCTACAATTGATTGATTGGTTATAATTGAAGAGATTTGATTTTTATATCCAAAAAGGACCCTTAAATTTGAAGGAGTACAACTATTTTCTTCTACTTTTTACACTTATTTTCTTCACGTGACAATTAAATGTATTTGCGTAATGCAACTTATATGATACCACATATAATTTTATACGCTACAATCTTCTTATATTACTTTGTTAATAATTTAATTCTTACTTTCCAATTGAAATTAGTATTTTACGTATTTAGTTTTAGACTAGAGAAAGTAGCGACAGCTATGAAATACGCTGCGTATGTAATACAATAACAAGTAGGTATATGACTTGGTGCATTTTGACACCTGTCATTGATAATAATGCAACCCCAAACTGTTTGCGCAGTATAGCGGGATACCTTGGCAAATTTTCCTGCCATTATTTTTCATCACTCATAGTGGCAAGTCAGGTGAATCATATTGTATAATCAGACTATTATAATACAATCCGATTATATAAGTAATCAGATCAGCGACATACTAGTATAAATAATGACAAATGTAACAAGGATTACTCACACACAAGGCTCGAAGCCGTACTAATGCGGATATTTGATATACAAAATCCGCACAATTACAGACATGTCTAGCAATGTAGGTAATTATTCAATTTTTTTGCTTTGCCCGATTTCATTAGTTTTCTTTCCGTTCCACATTGACTGACAGTATACTGTAGTTTACATAGCTTTAATTACAAATAATCATCTTTTTATTACTAGACTAAGCTTGTGGTTCTGCCTCTGATTTAATTTCTCAGGGGACAGGAGTGGAGCAGTTATTAAAAATATATATTTTCGAAGTTATACTTCTTTTGGCGCGATGGAGAAAAATGATGAGAGTGAATTTTTACGATGCGCGCGCACACCGACACCTAAATTTAACAGCATGAAGTTAGTTCTAGGTGGTATGAAAATTGATAACTATGTTCAAGTTGTATATTCTAGTATTTTTATTTAAATAAAATCTTTTTGATTAATTTTAATATTTATCGTTAATCACTACTGCATTTTAGTTATTTTTTTTCCATACGCCAAAGAAGTATAACTTCTAACGCGTGTACATAAGTACACACACTCTTTTTTTGTGTTATTTATTTATTATTCCCCATGTATCCCATTTTTGTTATTTTCTATACGTCTTGTGTGCGTTAATTGTGTGAGTAAACCTAATATTGACAATATTTAGCTATTATGCACGTGTGTGGTCGGATTAAGATTATCCCGTCAATCAGTAAATCACATTTAAATACGTGGCTGAATGTGTGCATGTTATGGTTAATTGCTAATATTTAACTGAAACCGTTCGTTCAATTTGATTTTTTTTTTTGAGATTAGGAAAAAGTTCGAACAACTCTGACACTAGTATAACCACTGCCCATCATCATCATCATCATCATATCAGCCGAAAGACGTCCACTGCTGGACAAAGGCCTCCCCCAAAGATCTCCACAATTGCCGGTCTTGAGCTATCCGCATCCAGCGATTTCCAGCGACCCGCACAAGATCATCGGTCCATCTTGTAGGGGGCATGCATGCATCTTGTCCACTGCCAATATTATGTTAAAAAAAGTAAGAATATAACAGTGTTTATGTGTTAAATGGAATTTGATATTCCTTTGATAACGTCAGTATTTTTTCTGAAATCAATACAAAAATACATAGGTATAAGTGAAATAACAATTTTCCAATTTTCTTTTATAGGTCACCGGTTTATTAAAATAAGTAGGTGATATCGTATAACCATTATAACTTGGTGAATCGCTATCGGTTCCATCTGTATTTCTTGTTTATTTATATGAATATATCTGCGCGGAACCAAAATAACTCCTGCTTACAAATACCAATCTGCCACAACTTATCGTTTTTTTCATCGTATCGACACAACTTATCGTTATTTTCATCGTATCGATTGCAGTCGGAATTGAATCGAACTATGAGTTTTAAACTATTTCTAACTTACCCAATCCGCATACTAATACCAGTATCGAAGTATTGCAAAAATCCTCTCGATTTCCACCATGAAGAAAAGCAGATATTTTAGGATTTATTTTTGTGCACATAATATAAATTGTTTACAGCTTTTTATTTATAGTGTTAGGAAAAGTTGAAGTATTTGCTATGTGCGTGCGAGAAGTAAACATGGCGTCGGTGACGTCATATTAATTTGATCAAAGTGGAAATGGCTCTAGCGTTTTCCACGCTACTTGTTTCGAGTTGCTGTCAACGGTTCGGCTAATGCTTCCGTCGGCTTCCAATTTTAAACTTTTGATGGTGTTTACGGGTGCGGCACAATTTATGCGCGTCTATATTAGAATCAATTCGAATTCGAACCGTTCGTGAATGAGTGCAGAACACCTTACCGGTCCGTTGGAGACATCTGTTTCTTTTATTTTGTGATCGCTCTGGATACATTTTTGATTACTGGGTCCTTGTGGTTACACTTTGTGGTATTAAGGGGTTCTTATTCACTCCGTTTCCAAATAGTTAAGATGGGTCTACCGCGAATGAAATTGTGCGGATCGGTACAGTTAGCGTGGAAACTTGGAAAGCAATAATGCTGGGCTCCCACGGTATAAGTTCATTGGACGATGCGTTCGATACGCTTGCTTGGGCAGCAAAGATAATAGCTGCCTTTACTACTTAATCTAAACAACGAACTGAAATCGCATTCTAAAACCGTTCACCGTTTCACGTCTCGTGTTCACCAAACTGATCAATTAAATGCCTTTGAACTGCATGTGGGAGGTAAATGCTCGATTTTATTGCCAGAGTTTATTTTAAATCTGATGTTAGTTCATTGATAATTAATTTAAAGCGGTAAAAATAAAAATCAATCAGTCATCATCACCCAACTATCCTCCCATGAGTTTTCAACAACTCGTTTATTTAATTACGTCCGAAATTGCGTGTAAACTTTATACATTATTTTGGACATAATTCAATATACTCGATCATAAGTACCGAGTTGACTTAATATTGTCTGTAATAAAGATTTTGTTGTTGTTTTTTCGAGAAAGCTTTATTTATGTAGTTATTCTCCATGAATATTTTGATCGCTTATTTTCAATTTATTTGTGAACACAGGTGTTACAGATTGTTACATACATATTAATATAGCATAAATAATACCATTTAATGCAAAATATATGAAGGTCTATTTTAGGTTTGGTTTAAGATATATGTTATTTATTTATTTAAGGATCGTCATCGAATTAATATGCACATGCAGTATGGCGAATTGGTTAATTGGTTTGTGTGTTGCATAAATTGTTGTTCTAAGTCTGTACTTGTCCCCGCAATACAGGGTTGGAAGTCACTGCGGGATTTGTCATTTCTTAAAAAAAAAACCGACGATTGTTTTAACTTTGAAGCCTACGTTTGTCTGTTAACTTCGAACTTTCATATCATATCTCAATCATAGCGTTATAGCCAAGAAGGCTTTAGCTATGAGCGACTATCCTTGAATAAATCTATTGCACACACTATTGTTTACATATATATGATTAAATTTGCATATTTTGAAAGACAATAAAATGAGTTTTGACCATATTCAGCCAATTAGCCCTTAAAATGATGCCCCAACCATCACCACATTACAGAAGTACGAACCTACAACACATCTATTTTTCCAGGTGTCTCGTACGGCCGCAGATGGGCCCAATCGTCGGTCAGTGTCATGTGGCGCGGCCGGGGCCCCTATCACCGAGCAGCGGCACTCGTCCTATGGCGACCGAGTCCCAGCACCCCATGGGCCCCCATCTTCGCCCGGCGCGGTTGCCGCACAGCGACGCGTCGCCGCCCTAGCCAGCCAGAAGTTACTGCAAGATACTCTTGATAAACCTGGTAAGGAAAATACCGTAATTATTATTCAGCTCTCTTAGGCTGCCGTTCACAAAATAATTTTAAAGTTGGATCCAATTTCCTTTTCAGTTTTTATTTCCTATTGCAAAATAATATCTACTTTTCTATATCTTTTGATGTTTCAATAGGCTGAACCCACACCCCATATATTTGTGAGCATTTTTCAATTATATTGTGTACTCTGCTAATTTATAATATTATTATTAATTTATATTATTAGATATTAAATTTTAGAGTATGTGTGGTGTGACTTTGAGAGACAGAATTCGAAATACTGATATAAGAGAGCGTTGTGGTGTGAAAGAGGATGTAGTCACAAAGATTGAAAAAGGTATGCTGAGATGGTTTGGTCATTTAGAAAGAATGAATGAAAGAAGACTGACAAAAGAAGTATACCTCGTAGAACATTCTCTGATCAAATTGGAGACGTACTTAGGAAAGGTCAGGTCAGAAGTACCCTAAACCGGCGAGCATGTATGAAGAATATAATGTCAGTAAACGAAGCGAAAGAGGTGTGCAAGGATCGTGACAAATGGAAGTCCGTTGTCTCTGCCTACCCCTCTGGGAGACAGGCGTGAGTCTATGTATGTATGTATTAAATTTTATTTCGCGAATTTCAATATCGGCTCCAGTGATTCGAATGACATCATGTAATTTTATATTCACTATACTATAAATGAATGTATGGGCGTTTGTTATTAAAACACGCAAGAACTGTTAAACACATTTGGATGTAGTTTGGACTGGATGTGCGATTCTGATGTAAACGGCTACAATAAGTAGCTAGATGCTAATAAAATCCTTCATGGTGGCAGTCCATGAAGGATTTTATTAGCATCGAGCTACTTATTGTAGCCGTTTTAAATAATTAAATATCTATTGACAACAACACATTGCTATCTGATCCCAAACAGATGACAGATGATGACAGGCAGAGTCTAAACTATGGCAAGCAGACAACTGATAAAACAAATACAAATCTAAAAAGTTCTTCTTAGAAAACGGTGTTAGTTAATTATTATTGTTTTGTATGTATTTTTATATATTATATATTTGTATATTGTAATAACTGAACTTTCTATCTACCTATTATGTATCAATTATACCTTCCTATGTACTAACCGTGTAATACGGTATACGTGAACGGCTCGCCGGTACCCAGATAAACCCTGTGAGGTTTTCGTGGTACGGCATGCATTAATGTAAATATAATATAAGTTTATTGAAAATAAAAAACAAACTTATATATTTCTAAATACATACATATTTTAGATCAATTACACCCAGAAACAGAACGAATAACCGGTGGGCATCGAAGCCACTACCTCTCACTTATCAGTCAGGGTCATTAACCACTAGAGCAACGTGCCATTCATTATAATATAAATCTATTACCTTCAGAATATTCAAAAAGTTAAACCAAATAGGTAAATCATTTTTAACTTCAAAGGAGTCGTGACCGTACTAGGCCAAACTGTCAGTATCGCTACTTCCTGTATTGGCTCGTTTATTTACGGATTTCTTAATGGTACTAAATATGGCATTTCCAAGCTTTTTGGATCATTAAAGCCACCTGAAGAAGTAGACGCTAAATCTGTCGCTTCACGTGAAAAAACACTACAAATTAAAATTTTTGGGTTAATTTGTCGTAGTATATTGGCCGCGAAGAAAAGATAAATGGTGATGCATTAAGGTGTAAGTGTAAATATCAGGATATAAGGTGTTGTGTACCAAAAGTGTACTTAAAGATAATACCTTAGGCGACACACAGAATAGTTAAACAATGGTGTTTGCAACATCAACAGGCTGTTCATGCTGCAAATAAAAATAAAAGCATACAAGGGTTATTTTATATATTATATCGTTTTTAATATCATCTAGTTTTGATAAAAAAGAAGTCTCTCATAAAAAATAAATGTTTATTTTCTGAAATCATTTCTTAGTTAAGCAAGATTTCCCAAAAGATATTGGTGAAGGTAATGTGTCGAATAGTTCCCAAGCTAGAGTAAAAGGTTTGCTCTATAACCTTTGTTGTAGCTACTCTGAAAGGTACTAGTACAATTAGAACGGCGACTGTGAAGTTTAACCATAGTGCATTATTGTCCATCAGCCCTTTGCAGTTAGATATACTAATGGTAGTTGTGGGAAGTTCTAAATGCCACGAGCTTGTGCTTCTATCACAGTTTTACAATTATATAGCTGTTAAACTTGCCGTGACAGAGTTTCTCATAATTTTAAAGTAGCCGCGTGAGACGGGACCAGTATATATAATTACAGGGTTTGCGGCATGGGAGTACTCAGGACGCTGTTGTACTTTGGTATGCGGTTTAAATTCCCATGTCTAAGTATTTATTATTCAGACGCATTATCGCTACATGCTTTGTTTGGAACCTTGTTCAGTTCACAGATAAATAATAAACTAATCTCAATAATTCGTTTATTACCGAAAAATACCTATTATATTTGTTAAAGACTCTATTAAAACAAACATTCGTTTTATGTCTTTGCAAAAACCATACCCTCCTATAGTACCCCAGTTACTTTGATAGTAACTGGGGTACTATTGGAGGGTATGGTTCATCGATACGATACGATAATAACGGACGGCTGTATTAGGTAATCTTATATGTAGTTTACTTACTGTATACCTTTATTCTACTCTAGTACTAGTCTAGAACGTTCGATAAGGTTTTCATTTTCCCTGTAGGCTGGATGGCTCAGATGAATTAAGATAGCTTTGAGAAACAGCATTCAAATGATAAGAGGATATCTCGAATCCAACTTCGCGGATTAAATCAACTCATTGTCTCAATAATGAATGGGTGCCTCCTAGATGTTTTAGTTAATTACGTAAGCACGGAATATTAATTCGTAAGGTCAATGAACTGGGTGCTGAAGTTACGTTGGAGTTTACAATAGTTAGGTAAGTAAAATAACTGACTATATAGTAGATATTATTCATTGTCGGTTTTCGGATGCATGATTTTACTTAATTTAATAAGAACTCACTTCCGCCTGGCATAAGAAACTGTGACACTCTATCGTTAATTGCATTTTTTTTTGCAAAAAAACGATTTTTTTGTACTATTAACTTTCGTCTAAACATATAAAGAAAAGCATAGGTAATTATATGTACCAAATTTAATGATTTATATTCTCTCCAGGTTTTTACCACTATCGTAGCCTATGTACGCATAGGAGAATTGGGGCTAACCCAGTAGAAACAGCTCCCCTCCTTTAATAAAAGAATATTGGAGTCAAAACGCAATTAGAATACGTGTTTACAAAATTTATTTATTTTTAACATTTAATTAAAAAATGAACGGCCGCACTACGGTTCGTAATCCCTGTATCGTGGGGTACTTAACACATATCAAATTCACGGACACAAAGGCTAAACACAACTGTAAATGAACCACAAAAATAGATTTATAATAATTGCCCTATACACGTGCCGTGAATAGTAGCAAAAAAAAAATGAAAAACGGTGAATACGGGTGGCATTGTATTTAAATTTATTTGGACATCTAACACACTGCCATTTGGTCTCAAACTAGGCAGAGCCCGAACTATGGCCATCATAAAACTGATAAACATAAATCCATATTTCTTAATACATACAAATTATAGGCAATTACACCCAGAGATAGAACAAATAATCGTGCTCAATAGACAAGGATTCGTCCTGGGCCTCTACCGGCTAAGTCGCCGAACATCGATTTCTCAAATGGCGTTCAAATAAATAAAGGTTAAAAATGACTTAATCAATCGTTAAATCGGGTTCAACGTTGACAATCGAGTTTGGACCATTCATGACGTCACATATGCTCATGGAAGCCGATTTAACGATTGATAAAGTCATTTTTAATCTTTATTTATTTGAACGCCATTTAAGAAACTGATGTTCGGCGACTTAGCCGGTAGAGCCCCTGGTGGGTTTTTGAACACCAGACTAACACAAATTGACTTAAACCACTCCAGTACTATCTATTCGTAAATGTAAGTAAATGGAATTACGAACAACTTCCGCATTCAAACTTACGGTAATTTGCGGTTAACTTCCAGCCACATTAATGCCATTAAATAAATTTCTAATTACTTAACTTTAAATGCATCTAATGAGTTAATCAAAACTTTTAATTAGTCAGTCTTATCAAGTGGTCGGTACGTCAAAGAAAGTGGATTCAACTTATTCAAGGTACTAGTTTGCGACACAAAGTTGCTGCTTACAGAGAATACAAATGGGATTTGGAAAGTGTACACTTAAAATAATTGTCATTTGTATGCAGTGACATTATTATACTTTGAATGAATGAAGCTATAAGAATAAAGTTGATAAGCGCCTAAGGATTCTTCCTGTGTCCGAAACCTTCTACATCCAACAAATCCAGTCACTGAAATTAAATCGTTCGAATTAAGCCGATGCATCATACCGCTATAAAACGCGGCGAACCACTAAAACGCGATACAACATTGAAATGCCACGTAGTCACAAAATCGCTTGTCGCTGATGGTAAAAACATCAGTCAATAATTCAGTGAGTAGGTACAGACGCTAGCACATCAAGCTACCCCAATCTGTAAAATTTCCCCAAATGAAAGTGAACCTTATGCTTTTGTGACAAGGTTGTTAATTAATAAAAGAAATTTGCCAGATTGGGGTAGCTGGATGTGCTGGCGTCTGTAGATCTGTAACTACCATTAATTATTATAAGATCCCGAACGAAATAAGAATTTGTAACATTTACTTAACATTGGCAATATTATCAGAATAATTATTTCTAAAATGTTAAGACAGTTGCCTCGCCACTTCGGGTCCGGGTTCGATTCCCGCACAGAACCACTAATAAATAGTTATTCTCAGTCTGGATGTACTTTGCGTCCGTCAATTATATGTATGTTTGTAAAGTACCCCGCGGCACAGGATTAATTTTCATAGTGCGGGCAGTATCTTAAAAATGAAAATTCTAGCTTTTTTGTAGTACAAAAAAATCCCTTATTGCTTACATAATAAGGTCTCAGTAAAGTTTAGCGTATCCAACAATGTGGCCTAAACTGTACCATTGATAAATATAAGGTTGCTATTTGCTAATGACCAAGTAAGTGATTTGGAAATGGCGTTGAAGTGTAAGCTGTAAATCTTTTGTACTTCACGATAACTTAAAACTTTCATCATTGTTCAAGGTGGAGAAAGTGAAGTTATGTTGAGAACAGAAGTGTGAAAGTATTCTGCTTTATATTATTTTGCTCTATAATATAAAGGTTGAAATGTTTAAAGTGAAGCCTTACTAAACATTTCGAACTTTATATCTTAGAGCAGGAAATAATTTTAGTACAGTTTACCAATTAATGTATTATTAATTTATAGCTAGCCAAATTAATAATAAATTAATTGGTAAACGGTATTGAAATTATTTCTGTGTAGCTATTGACGTGACGAACAGGTGATAATAGAAATAATTTCAATACCGTTTACCAATTAATGTATTATTGAAATGAAATGAAATGAAAATGAAATGAAAAAGTCATTTATTCCGTTAAAACATTACATTTGTGTGCAATCGTCAATTTTTTTTACCCTACCGTGCAGTGCAATTTATAGCTAGCTAAATTAATAATAAATTAATTGGTAAACTGTATTGAAATTATTTCTAATATCACCTGTTCGTCACGTCAATAGCTACATGAAAACCGCACATACTGTCTGTATGGTATCTTCCGGTGAATTGGTGAAAGCCTCAGAGACTTATTGTACAAAATTATTGAAGTATGATCATTTGTTAGCTACTACGCAGGAAGAGGATTATTTCGGGAAAACAATATATTGGCAAACATTTTACCTCATTAAAAACAAAAATCTTTCATCAGTATAAAAATAAAATAAAATATAATCATGTAAATAAATATATTTTAAGGAATGAATATGAATATAATAAAAAACTAACTCTCTGAAATTCAGTTTATCGTTCATTCAGTTCTTCAGGACTGAAATTCCGTTAAACAATGTCCATAATTAGATTTCCATAAATAGCCGCATTCCTTACATCCAATTAAAAAAATAAGAAGAGCTTTGTTTACTCTATTTCCATTCAACTCCCTTCAACTTCCTAACTTCTAGCAACATCGGAAACCATTTATCTGTCTAAGCCGTATTGTGTTAAAACATATTTATATCAATGAATTCATTAAATTCCAACAAAAAGCTTTTAAGATGTCACACTAATATTATAAAGGCGAAAGTTTGTGAGTGTGTGAGTGTGTATGTTTGTTACTTCTTCACGTCTAAACGGCTGGAGCGATTTTAATAAAATTTGGCTTGGAGTTAGCTGACACCCTGGATTAACACATAGGCTATAATTTATAAAGTTAAATGCGGGTAAAACCGCGAGGCACAACTAGGTTGTGCATAGAAATTAAATTAAGTAAGTCGTTTGTTTGTATGAGCTTTTGTTTAAATTGTTTTAGTGGTACTCAGTAATACTAATACTGAGGCACGCTAATAGGTAGTGATACTAATAATTAGTGTCACTAATCCCTAGTAAGACCTCATACTCTATGACGTCACGTGTGTGGCGCAATGGCTAAGACAACCGCCTCGGTGATTCGTGTCGCGGGTCGCGGGTTCGAGTCCTGCGCCGGACAACTATTTATGTTACCCATAAATAGATGTTCTGAGTTTGGATGTAATTTGTGTCAGTCTATTATATGTTTGTAAAACTATATATAAGATTATACTATATATAAGATTACTAGTAATCTTATTTGTAAGTTAACTGTAAATATTATTATTATTATTGTATTAATTTTTTTGCGAAACCACGGGCACGACTATTATAGCCCATGCTTGCATTTGAAAATAGTTCCAAAGCTAGTTAACTGATTAAAACGTTAATTAAATTAAAGAGCGAAGTGCAGCTACTGCTATATCCTGGGAAATCAGGCCAATTGCGGCTTCGTTTCTCGACTCAAAATTACCAGGATTCTGTGACTCACCGGGATTCCGTTGATAATGTAACTTTATATTCAATTAGATAGAGGACATTACAGAATTTGTGTAGAGAAATAGGTTTTAATGTAACATCTGGAATCTGAAGCGAAAAGTTTGCGTAACTATGTTACATGCTTGAATTACAAAGTAACTATGAATCGAATCCTTGCTTGCTTGCTTAACTTAACCCAACAGATGAGCTATGTTTTAATCAATACTAATCGATGAGGTTGCTAAACGTATGGTTTGACAGTGCAGTTCCTTAAAGCTTGACGCGAAAATAAGTTTTCTAGAAATGTTATATAGCTATCTTGACTTACCGAAAGGTGATGCGGATAAATCTAAAGTAATAGTATAAAGAAAATGGTTAGGTTCGGCTTAGAGAAGACAAACTTGGGTGAAATGACACGAAATATGTTTAAGAACTAACTCTGAAACCATATAACCTAACCTAACCAATACAAAGATCGGATTCAGATCGGTTGAGTAGCATGCGAGAAAATTGTGTACCTGCATACGTAGTACATAATTAATATGTTATGCTTATGTACGCATAAACTACAGAACCGTCGTTTTAAAATTCGGTATAAAGTTTAATAATCATGCTATCTGTATAAAATTGTTAAGTTGAAATTCTAGTTCCACACGGTTCTTAAAATCTTTGAGGAAATAATATCTTACGTCGTGCGCACTGATGTTTGAAGTAAAGGATTTTGTATATAACTCTACATAATGGGGGCGTCCTTTCAACAGGACAGTGAGAACAATGAAGCCTCGGAGGACTATATTGAGACTCTTTTAAAAAAATGTACTGGACAAAAGCGGTCTAGTCTCGAATGCCTGGTTTGAAATTAGATGCTTCCTAAGGACCGGGGGATCCACCCTCACCGATTGTTTGCTCCCTACTAATCATTGATATTGTTTTGTTTTGTGATCAGGTTTCATTTGTAATAGTTTTTATCTCGAGTTGTGTCTATGTATTCATCGCTTTTTGCCCTCTGTCCTTAAATTTATTTATACTTTACGAAATATTATTATGTTAATAATGCTCAAACTAAGATCATAAAAACCAATCAGAAGTGGGATCTTCCGGGTTGGCAACTCGGTGATGTCATATGTGTTGCAAACGTAAAACCTAATAATCAGTTAGGTACGTATGCCGTTTGCTTCTTGCTTAGAAATACGTTTATGTAGGTAATTATATGTTGAATGTGCTATCATTAATCACACATCTTCTTGTTCTGATGGGTTGTTATATAAAAAGTAAGTAAGATAAAAATGTCCGGTAATAATAACTTAAACCTTGGTATGATATTTTCGATCTGAAGGTCCTCCAATATATAAAAAACATCGCAAATCGCAATCTGAAAAAATAATTGACGTCGTGACTTCCTCAAAATACACGGCATTATTTTTGTCGAGTCCGAACACAAAAGATTGTAATAATCGAAATTGAAGACCATGGTTGTCATAATCATTCCGATGAATTTTTGAGTTTCCAGATAATATTATTAATGTAAAACTTCTTTCCGGGCGATTTGGTCGGAATCGGAAAAAAAATTAGCATTTTAAATTTTAACATTAGACACCATTAAATGTGTTAAGTAATTCGAACTAAATCAAACTTTCTTCCTCCACAGGTACTCCACCCACGATAGTCCTTCCGCCAAAGGGCTACTGGGGAGATGGCTTGGATGAATCCCCTCCTGATGGTGAAGAAGCCGAACCGCGGGCGCAGCCAGGTACCCCTCGGCCGGCGAACAGACGACATAATATTGACACCGATGACACTGCCAAGTGTTACAGGCGATTCTTCCTTGGCAAGGTAACTTGTAGATTAAGTTAAAAATATATTATGCTTCTTCGTAAGACTTGAATTCCTACCGATTTGGGTTTAATAGCTATTAGTATTATAGTTATTAAGATAATTTTGGCATAAAAAATATGGCCACTAACATTCTTGCTCAGTTACGGTCCACTAGAATCAATAGTATGGTGAATTAACGGTGTTAATGCTGAGCTCCTTGGTGTGAGTAAGGATCTGATCGGGGACGGAGGACGGTCAGCAATGTTAGGTGATGCCATGAGTGCCGGAACCGTCATTACGTGCTTTATGCTTGTTTGCCGATTTGGTAGGTCGTATAAAATAAATTCTCTCGAAGAGTATGAAAAGACGCAGACCCTTCAACCTCTGTATCTCCCATGTGGTTAATGGACGAGCATCAGTGCTGCTCACAAATTTGAAGGTACACTTTAATTGTCCTGTCTTCATTGGGACTCGGCAGCATGGCCAAAACACAATGTCTTCATGGAATTCTGATTTACAAACAAAGCTAATTAGTACAAACAAATCACAATGCTAGTGATTTCTTCAAAAGTTGAATGGCCTTTTATTTGACAAAAAATTACCGGTCATAATCGGACACTTCCATCAACCACTGGAACCTTCGTGAGCAAAGTCACGTACCAAAGGTTATAACGAAGCAGCCAATAATAAAAATACACAAATCAAATCACGATTTAATTGCTTTCGTGACCATTGTGCACTTTCTTCTTGCTTCAGATCGACGAAAATAAAAGTGGCATTACAAAACGTAATACAAACCATCTGACATTTGCGCGCCACGCTGTCTGCGGTCATTGAAATAAAACCGCCTGGAGTTGCCAAGTCGGCTGTGCCAATAATTGAATGTTCAACCTCATATGCAATGCAATAAAATACCTGTGCTCGCTCCGAAAAGGTAAAACAGGAGCACTTGTGGTACGCCCGTCCCTCTGTCACAGCGCTATATTTAAACTTGTGTTATCGATGTGAAATTTAAACAAATATTTCTTACTTCTATTCGAAATAAGAAATTGTCATGAATAGATTTCGACTTATAAATTGACATATTATAACGTAACTTGAAACCTTTACATATAATAATAATAATAATATTGATTTTTAATCAATTTTATAATTATAAATTTTTAAAAATAAAAATATAAATAATAATAAAAATATCCTGGGACATTATTCCCACACGGCCATCTGATCTTGTACTTTGGAAACCAGATAACCGATATACTGCATATATACTTTTTCTTTTCTAAACACATACAAGTTTATATAAATAATTATACCCAGACGCAGGACAAATAGACTTGTTCATGCACACAAATATCTGTCCTGGGTGGGAATCGAACTGTTAATTACGTATATAATATCTATTATTAAAGAAGTTTGTACCTTGTAGTTGCTGAAATTAGTGAATAGGGGCAACACTGAGTTTTTTAATTACACAGACCTTTTCCATTGTAGAACGCAGTGGCGCAGTGGTATGAATTAGTCACCTCGTTCCTACCTTAGCGCCATCGTTCGATTCCTGCGCGGGACTATTCTTTCTGTCAACCTTAAAAAGTTGTTCAGAGTCTGGGTGTGCTTTGTGCCTGTTTATCTTGTAGTGTTTGTAAGGACCCCAATTTATGTTTCTTTTGAGGGGATGTTTATCACACAAACAAAAAACATAAATTGCCACGTACATTTATATCGTTAAACATTGTTCATATAACGACTTCATGGCATATAAAGATTATCTTAAAAGTAATTCTTATATTCAACCAAAAAACATTCGCTAACTCTATACGAGGGGCGTGTATAAGTGCCGTGTCCCACGTAACACGATTCGGATGCAGTTAAGTTAAAAGTACTATTTTAAAGCGCAGTTCACTTCCACTTCATCACGTTTCCCTTGACATATTGAAAATTGAAAATACGCCAATGTCGATGTCCTTTTACGCCTTGACCTCGTAAAGGCCGTTCAAGAGAATTATAATTAAGTGTTTTACTTAATTATTATCATTACACTCGACAACGAGAGCCCTTACATAAGTGATAGCCGATTCATTCAAGTTTTATGAAACGTCGAATCAATGTTCTTAATTTGGAGTTTTACACTTGAAGTAAAAGCCCTATTTTACATAAAACTTGTACTTAACTTCACATTTGAGAAGTTGTTTATACGCACGGGTAAGCTGTGGAATGCCCTTCCTAATCTTAATCACATTCTATTCAAGGCTAGTGCGAACAGGCATCTTATGACATACTGCGGTGACTATCATTTTTTTTAAAGACAACGCCCGCATAAGGGAATTTTATTCCAGTGTCGCGGGGCACTTTACAAACATTTGTAATAATTTGTGTCCGTCTATTATGGACACAAATTACATCCAGACTCAGAACAACTATTTATGGGTCACACAAATAGTTGTCCGGCGTGGGACTCGAACCCGCGATACGAAGTGGCGAGGCCACTTCGTATCGAGGACTGTCTAAGCCACTGCGCCACATTCGCTTACCATTATGGGAAATTTTGATCTTGCGCAAGCAAGCCCATGAAAAAGAAAACAACAATTAGATTTAAGAATAACTTATTGCTGCTTTTCAGCTGAATTTCATGTTTAAACCCTTAGGCCTCATCTTTACAGATGAAACTTAATTCCTAGCAGTGCTTACACACTTGATAAGTGGTTTTGTAAATCTGCTTTGCTAAAATGTCAAGCGGCATATCTAAATTTCAGGCCCAATATATAAGCAATAGTGTCTGGCAAATTTTGGCATGATCGCAACAGTCACTCAAACTTCACATAACTAAAATAATATATATGTATACATATATAAAGCGATATTTATGAATTTGTACTTACTTGATACCATTTCTCACGGGTGTAAATATCTTTCTTCTATACTAATGATATCAGAAGCTAGCATCGTGCCAAGCGTACGGTCTATATTTCACAGCCCGACTGTACAGTGTCAGTTAGAGTGAGAACACATTGCCATATGTGAACAATGTGGCCTCTTTATCAACTATTTTTATTGTATCATATTATGTCACTAATTATTGTAAAATTCGTGTTGACACAAATGTAGAATTCACTATGTATTGCGTAGAAATTTTATTTACTTTGATATTTTGATTCACTTTGTACTTTAGAGTTAGTGGTCTCGAGTTCATAACTAAGATTTTCCGAAGTCATATGCGTCATCTTCATCATCATCATATCAGCCGAAAGACGTCCACTTCTGGGAAAAGGCTTCCCCCAACGATGTCCACTATGGCCGGAATTGTTCTGGACCCATCAAGCGGCTTTCCGCGACCTTTGCAAGATCGTCGGTCCACCTTATAGGGGCCTGCTTCCGGCTCGTGGTCGCCACTCGAGATAGAAATTAATTATCTCGTACTTAAAACAGTGAAAGAAAACATCGTGAGAAAACCTGCATGCCTGAGAGTTCTGTTTTTAAATCCACGTGAAGTCTCATTTTGACAGGAGGCCCATCCTATAGTGGACTAGTAATGGATCATCATTATTTCATAATTCTTAGAATAATTCCTTGCTTTGGTCTAGTTTTCCAAGTAAGAATTATAATTTCTAAATTTACTTATTAAAAGAATCTACATGTACAAAATACACAGAGAATATTCTAGAGAAAATGTGTTACAATACAGCAGAAATAAATAGTACAAGAATAATCACTTAGCTCTATCTAAGTGATTATTCTTGTACTACTACATTAATTAGGTACAATTGGCAGCCTTATCACAAAATATTATTCCTTTCAGACAACCTAGAGCTAGTTTATTTCTGTGTTCCATTTACAAACGAATTTAAAAAAGTTTACGTTAATCAACTTGTAGTCTCTTTTTATTTATATGGACTAGACATTCTAATGAAACAATTGTAGTTTCTCGCTCCGCTGCCTTTCGCGTCTCTGTCCTGAGCTATAATGCGTATCATCAGTACAGTTGCCACGTGTGAACTTTCCCATACCCACGCCCATAAATACTTTTTTCTTTTTTTTTCGTGGCGTTTCGAATCTTGATAATAATTATTATCTTTGAACGTGCGACATTTTCATATTTCACTTTTGATTGTGGAACGTTTTTTTTAAATTTGAATTGTTACATTGCATTTGTTTGTTTTGGTATTCTATTTTAATACGACTGATGGGAGTAACTGATTTAGTTTGTTTACGTACTTAAATTATGACTTGTTTTATGCCGTACGAGAGACATAATTCTGCATTATCTCATACATGTGATACATGATGTATAAAAATATACTGCTAACAAACACAAGCTCATCTTGTAAATGATCGCATGTACAATCCAGCTTTTTTATGCGTAATTATAAATGTTTGTTATCATTTACATATTGTATGTTCTGAATCTACTTTTACTAATTACTTACTTATCGTATGGGCAATGGTTACCCTAGTGTCAGAGTTGTTCAAGCCGCCCAGTAGATCTCTGACAAGGCTTAATGACTGTTATCTAATGACTACAACCGGGGCCGACAGCTTAACGTGCCCTCCGAAGCACGGAGATGCGTAGATATTAAACCACTTTGGCGGTCACCCATCTATAGACCCATCTAAGTAAACTATACATTTAGTTATAGTTAGCTATAATTTGACTTTGAGAGCTTCTTTAAATTTAGGCTGAATGTACATAAGCTAAAACGTGCAACGTCATTGTAACGACACTTAAGTGACATAAAAGTAACGGATACACGTGATGAATTAAGTACACTGATGTATACAAGTGATGGTATGTGAAACTGCATAATTACACTAATATGTGTGTATGTTTGTTACTTCTTCACGTCTAAACGGCTGGAGCGATTTTAATAAAATTTGGTATGGAGTTAGGTGACACCCTGGATTAACACATAGGTTATAATTTATAAAGTTTAACGCGGGTAAAACTTCCGGGCACAGCTTGTATTTAATGATGACGACTGCTACTAGTGCGACGACCAACACTGCAACTTCACTTGCGCCACTCTTGTCTGCTACAAAGAGCATAAAGTAAATAATACTTAGGTACAGTTGTTTCTCTAATGCATCACTCTTTTAGAATGTTTATGTAATCGATATCTATTACCGATAATATCGATAAAGAAAGCGTATAAGTGATCGTACGCCATTTTTAGTCAACCATTCACTTTCAATATCATATTTTATTTTCAAGTCTATTTAACTTTCTAGACTTTTAGTGTTTATTTACTATCTAAATTTTCTATCATTAACTACACTGGGTACATGGAAGCACTAAAATATTTATAATTAAAACGAATTCAAGTCAACCATGTATCAAGTAAGGGCCCAACTGCACTTAGTATTAAAAATACTCGGGAGTGGGAAATATCTTCTGGGTTCACCAGTGCGGAACGGCTTGGATTCACGCCCAGTGAGCCAAGTTCTCAGCATGTAGATTGCTCCGATTACGGCATTGTGGAACAATTTAAGTCTCAACCCGCGTATATACCCAGCCTTATCGCGCGTACAAATCTTAACAGTCACCTCATTACGGAATTTTGTAAATATTCGTTTATATTCTGTACATGCCTAATTTAAATCTAATTAATATACATACAAATCTAGAGGTTCTTACCATAGAGTAAGTTATTTATTTTTACTGTTATTGCTATATAGTCTATGGAAGAAGTTTATAGGTAGGTAGGCACAATTTAGGTGAAGGATAGTATAATTAGCAGTATTGTTTTATGGTATGGTGTATAAAATTTGCGATACAAAGAAATTGTAGTAACGCAATATGTAAATTACGGTTCCCACTACTTGAATAAGTTTTTTATTGTCATTTGCAATCAAAATGTCTGAAGGTCTTCTGCTGCGTCCATTAATTCCCATGACTTACAATAGTACCGCTAAAATTGCGTGCGTTACGCAATTTGACATTAATTTAGTCACTGAAATCGTGGCCATATTTATTAGAAGTCATGAAATAAAATCAAATATCTGAACCATAATTTTGTAAAGAAAATAAAACCGCGTATCTTTAACAATTTACAATAAAATACTCTCGTTATATGTCAGCAGGGTAAAGCTGATGGGATATTGTCGCATGGTAAGGGTTGGGCTAGATGAATGCCATGCTTGATCGATAACCCGATACTAGAGATATTAGAAGTCATGAAATATAATCAAATATCTGAACCATAAAGTAAAGAAAATTATACCGCGTATCTTTAACAATTTACATAAAATATAGCACTCGTTATATGTCAGCAGGGGAAAGCAGACAGGATATTGTGGCATGGCAAGGGTTGGGCTAGATGAATGCCATGCTTGATCTATAACCCGATACAAGAGATATTAGAAGTGATGTAATATAATCAAACATCTGAACCATAAATTTGTAAAGAAAATAATACCGCGTATCTTTAAAATTTACATAAAATATAGCACTCGTTATATGTCAGCAGGGTAAAGCTGATGGGATGTTGTGGCATGGCAAGGGTTGGGCTAGATGAATGCCATGCTCGATCGATAACCCGATACTAGAGATATTAGAAGTGATGTAATATAATCAAACATCTGAACCATAAATCTGTAAAGAAAATAATACCGCGTATCTTTAAAATTTACATAAAATATAGCACTCGTTATATGTTAGCAGGGGAAAGCTGATGGGATGTTGTGGCATGGCAAGGGTTGGGCTAGATGAATGCCATGCTCGATCGATAACACGAAACTAGAGATATTAGAAGTCATTAAATAAATTTAATCAAATATCTGAACCATAAATTTGTAAAGAAAATAATACCGCGTATCTTTAACAATTTACATAAAATATATCACTCGTTACTTGTCAGCAGGGGAAAGCAGGGATATTGTGGCATGGCAAGGGTTGGGCTAGATGAATGCGATGCGCGATCGCTAAGCCGATAGTAGAGGCTGACGTGTAAATACGTCCTGCCAAAAGGCCGTCATGTCCTACCATAAAATCTATACGTACTTACCCACCTTAACCGGTAACGTAAAATGTAATGCCCTCCATTACCATGACAAAGTAAATGTCACGCATGTGTGAAAAGGCTCAAGTTGATTTGCGTTTGTAGAAAGTAGGTATACTTTCTTTGGTGTACAGTTTTGTTTAAGATAATCTTTTACAGAAGGAGGGCTTTACGATTAAAGCCATGCCACATAAGCATAACATTGCTATTACAAAAAAGGCTTCAAGAAAATATAAGATCCAGAACAAATATGTCCCCAATATGATATCAAGGGTCTATCTTAAGCTTATGATATACAAATTCAGATATGATTTGATATCGAATTTAGGACTTACAAATATAATATGTTATACTAGCGGCCCGGTACGTGCTTCGCTACGTATACGGCATAGTTATAAAAAAATGATTATTAAGTTCATTTATTCAAACAAAAAAAAATAGGAAGATGTTTATTTGACACTTTTCAAGACTTTTTTTAAATTTCCTCTATGTACCAACCTTCCCTGGACTTCCACGAATAATTCAAGACCAAATCTGTAAAGGCGTTGTTGAGTTATAACATTACAACGAAAAGTGGCATTGATTTTTATATACATAGATGATATCGAGATTGATAGGTACGTAGATTTAAGCACTACTTCAAAGTAAATTTATGTAACTACTTTAATAGTTGACCTATCACAACACACTAATAATTATTATAAAGCCGAAAGTTTGTGAGTTACTTCTTCAAGTCTAAACGGCTGGAGCGATTTTAATAAAATTTTGGTATGGAGTTAGCTGAAACCCTGGATTATCACATAGGCTATAATTTATAACGTTTAACGCGGGTAAAACCGCGGGGCACAGCTAGTTTAGATATAAATATACATTTTGAGTGTCAGAATCTAGGCGACCAAAATCTAGTTAGATCGATTGTTTAACCTTAAAAGTCCCGTTTATTTACTAGATCTATTACTAGATAGATTAGCTTTAACCGTAAAAGATCCAATTTTGAGTTGAACGTTTAAAAATTGATATCGAGTTAGCCTCCAATATAAAGAGAGAATCGTTAATGATATTTCGTTAAAAGATAATTTGCTTAACCATAAATAAATCAGTGACGATGACAGATGCCCACGACAAAAGAAAAATGAAAGCAATAAGCAAATGCCGTCTTTCATAAAGCAAAATTGGTTGAGGACAATTCGTTTTGGCGAAGAGATGATGGGACTGAGAAATGATTGCCGTATGCCGCCAGGTTTGAAATACGGCGAAAATGAAAAACTGATAAAGTGCGAGTATAGCCTCGGTTTATAGAGTTCCGTACATATTAGTTAAGCCTGACGAACGATATCAGGAATCGGCGTTTGCAGTACCTGTCAATAAATCACATATACCTATGATATATGTAATTTATTGACAACTATTTGTGTGACCCAGGAATAGTTGTTCTGAGTCTGGATGTAATTTGTGCCCGTCTATTATATGTTTGTAAAGTACCCCGCGACATAGGGTTAAGATTCCCTAGTGCGGGAGTCAATAAAAAAAAAGAAATGTACCAATGTATATAGGAACTACAAGTTCTTAACGAGTAACTTGACAAAAGACATCCTACTTGACAGGTAATGAATTATTTTAAAATGTTTGTATAAAATCCAATATTTCTCTATTTATTTATTTAAGGACATCCAATAGCTGTAACATCTTCTTAAATCTAAAATGTTTTAAACAGTTAAGTAATATAATCTGAATGTACACCTTCTAAAGTACTTTATGCAATATTTAAATTTTACAAAACGTATCCAACTTTTGGATAACTCATTCCATTTATGTAGAACTGCACGTGTGGCGCAGCGGCTAAGACAGTTGCCTCGCCACTTCGTGACGTGGGTAGGAAAACTATTTGTGTGACCCATAAATAGTTATTCTGAGTCTGGATGTACTTTGTTTCCGTCAATTATACGTTTGCAAAGTACCCCGTGACATAGGGATTAATTACCGCAGTGCGAGCGTTGTCTTAAAAAAATACTGATGCACGGACTGACAGCAGACCGTCAGAAATGGGGCTCCGTTTTGTATTTTAGCACGGTACCCTAAATATGCAAGATCAGTTATAGTACGGTTACCGTACCAGCTGGAGCCCAACGGCACATTGACTCGTTTTATTGATTCACGAATTTTCGCAGAAAAATTGGTTTTACATTAAATTGATTCAGCCCAAACCGTAACCGATTCTAGAAACCATCTCAAAGTTGGTTGAGAAAATTGAGAAAATAAGGTCGTGGTTTGACTTTTAATTGGTCTTACGTTTTGAGCGACCAGTAGTGGAGTCTCTCTGACAATTATTCTAATACCAATGGATGGGTACCTCATTAGCATGGCATTTCTTTTTAACGACGTTGTTATGAAAAGGACAGGGTATCTTTACTTCTATTTTGCCGCGTAATTAATGATAGATCTGTGTAGGACCTATCTCATTTCATACGAACTATAAAAGAGGGGAAGGACACATGTAATAGTTCTTTACCTAATGTGTAGGGTATATTCTTTAACGTTAGTTTGATTGTCTCGTATGAGCAATGTGGTGTTCCAGAATGTATAATGATTCTGGGTTTGATTACTAGTTCGGGTCTTAAGTAGTATTTTATTTTATATATTATACGTATATATATTATTACAATATTTGTAGAGAGAAGAATCTCAATGATTCTTCCATCTAGAAAGTTCGTATTTTTTTTTCTCTGTTCGTGTTAGTAACTCTGATTGCTAAGCCACAGGTCGTAGGTTCGATTCCAGGGTCTGTGTCTGTGTGATCAGAACGATTATTTGTTCTTTGACTGAGTGAAATTTATCTATAATATGTATTTAGAAATATATAAGTATGTTTATCAATTGTCTGGTTGTCATAGTACAGGCTCTGCCTGGGTGTGTGTTAATTGTCCAAGGATACTTATTTATTTATCCTCACCTCAGTTTCTTAGGTCCGGTTTAGTTGGCTGGCTTGTTTCTTTGGATTATAAGATTCAAGAGTAAAGCAGTAGAGTGCAGCTGTATTTGGGCTCTTTAATAGTAATACCGTAGCCAATATCGACCAGGAAGATATTATTATTATATTATCAAGATATTAACCTAAACCAGAAGCTTTTTACATCAAAATAATTTGTATATGTCTATTGTGAATCAACGTCGAGTTTAATCTACGATATTTTAATCTTTAACATCGAACGGCTGAATAGAACGAACACTTTGCACAAATTGAAAATAAAACTGACAGATTTCATCTCCGATGACGTGATCCATCAGAGAGCTCGAAGGGGACATTAACCCCTGGTCCTTTCAATTCCCATCTTTAGCTTTCAATTTGCCTCCTTCGCATTGATAAGACATGCTATAAAATATAGGTAGGTACAGACGCCAGCACATCCAGGTACCCCACCCAATCTGTCAAATTTCTTTTATAGATTTTCTACTTTATCACATAAGCATAAGCTTTACTTTCAATTGGGGAAAGTTGACAGATGGGGTAATTAAATGTGCTGGCTTCTATACATTAGAAACCGGATGTGTCAGCACCTTTATGTAATTAGAAATGTTGGTAAAAAAGTTACGATCATTAGTGTTCAAAAAAAATTAGAACTGATTTGAATTTTGATCCTGAATACCGTTATTCGAAGAATGAAGCTAATTACTTAAAACTGTTTCCCAACCAAATGTCATGTCCTAAACCCAATTTATAATGAACCTCTTAAAAGTTTTGTCACTGACTTGAATTTTGTTTTCCAAGTTGACATTTTCATTTGATATAATTATAGGCGACTTTAAGCGGATGCTGCTTTTAATCATACCGAATATTAGTGTCAGAAGAACGGTAAAAAATGTTGACTCTCAAATCGTGATTAAACAACAACGTTGAATGTTTTTCTAGCAACGATCCGTGTCCTCTAACAACTGTTGTTTTATTTACATTACACTTCGATACTGTATGCGAATACACAAGCAAATGGAATAAATAAACGATAGTTGTGCTTTTAAAATCATATCAATGAAACAGTAATAACTACTCGTTTAAATTAAATTGACGAGTGAAACTTTGTAGGCATGCATAGATAACATGATAATAAATATTATGAATATTTTTTTTAATAAAAGTACGATTATTATTTATAATATTAAATTATTTAGAGAATATGTTACTGCTAAGTTTATTTCTTAGTTTCATGACTGCACAAGCTGTGCAGTGGGTTTGCTACTACCCCAGTGGATGTTATTCATGTTCCTGGTTCGATCTTGGCACTGGAAAACTATTCGTTTGATATTTAAGTTTTAGTTTAATAGCATACTCGTATTACGATATGTAAAACGTAAACCTAAACAATTTCCCAGTTTTACGATAAGTATAACTGAATTGAATCATAGGTGTTTGGCAATGGGTACAGGTTTGAGAAACGTAGTTTACTTAAACATAGCATGTTAAAGTTCAGTAACTGCAGTTTTATATAGGCGCACTCGATTACCTACTCCATTAATATCCATTAAGTAGACTTGATTTCCCTTCAATGTTATCTTCTACAATTCTACATGTTCTGTAATGTGTATTTTTTCGCTGTTTTCATTGAACTGTAGCATTGTTTTATTAACAATGTTGTTTATCTTTTGTTAAGGTCTGTTTGGGAATAAAATAGGGTCTGGCAAGGTTGTTGCGACAATGTTTGTGACTAATTAACAACTCCCATAGCAAAGGAAGCTTTAGTTAGACCTTGAGTTGCTTTATTTGGTAAAATATAGTGTGTTAATGCGTTAACTTCTTTCAATGTTGAGAGCACATCTTGGTTTCATGTATTTATTAAGATTGGTGTCTCCCAATTTGATAGGATAAAAATAAAATAGGAGCCTAACAGCTTGAATAGTCAACAGAAAAGCGTTTATAAGATAATCTACACTCTAGTTTGGAATAAGATGGCAGTTTGTTAGTTGTCCCAAGACATTTATTATTTATTTATTCATAAGTTTTAAATTATTTTGGCCCGAACGACCCTTCAATACAAGCTAGATCACACTCGGTATTGTATACAGTCTAACACCTCTTACTGCTCATCAGTCCGCATAAGTACTTACTTTTGCGTTTACTATTGTGTCTTCTAAAATATAAATATTAATTTCTAAGTACGGTCGGCTCTCAAGGCGCGATGTGGCTACATACGTGAAGAGCTAATTAAATATTTAACAAACTTCTGCTACACACGGGTACATATCAAGCTATATATTTCCAATATAAGATGACCTCTCACTGTATGGAAATCCTATACAACGCGGGATCAGCTTATACTGGAAATCTATAGCTTGTACATTGCACCTATTGAGCATGATCCCACCTTATATATTTATACTTTATTACTTGTAATAAACAACCAATTAAAAAGGAAACCAATTAATAGGTGGTCATGTTCTGTACCATTTGTTTATATGTTGGGTTATATTTTCGTCATAATCTATCCGGTACCTGACCTAATTAAAGCTATATATGCCAATTAATTCCACTGAAACCGCAAAAGTACTGATTAGACGGGTCATGGAATTAACAAATATTAAGTAATATGGTTACAAATAAACTAAATTGATACTGAGTCGCTATACGTAAACTAATTAGTATAATAAAAATCATTAGGTGCAATCAAAAGCAGCACGACTTTGCAATGCCTTGCTCAAACAATATCCCCATTTTAAAGCTTGCGAGGTATTGGTCTCTATGATTATAATAATAATAATATCCTGGGATATTATTCACACACGGCCATCTGATCTCAAATTAAGCAGGGCTTGTACTATGGAAATTAGATAACTGCTATACTACCTACTTTTCTTTTGTAAATACATACTTATATAGATAATTACACCCAGACATAAGACAAACAGACATGTTCATGCTCACAAATATTTGTCCGGGGTGGAATCGTACCCACGACCTGCGGTGTGAAAGGCAAGCTTCTACCAACCACGCTAACTGGCCCGTTATTATTTATATGGGGACATGGGGGATAGCGTTGGGGACTATGGCCCCTTTCATTGTGAGAGTTGGCTTTTGCTGCATCATAATTCTATATCCTACAGTAATATCATCAATTAACTGCGGTTAAAGATAAGAATAAGAATAATTTATTTCCCACAAAAAAGATCTACTTAGACATTCTATATATGGTATGGGCAGTGGTTACCCTAGTGTCAGAGTTGTTCAAGCCGCCCATTAGCCTTCTGACATGACTTAACGACTGTTGCCTAATGGCTGCCCGGGACCGACCGATTAATGTGCCCTCCGAAACCGGAGACACTCAGAAATTAAACAACTTTGGTGGTCACCCATCTATGGACTGACCGCGAGCTTAGTTGCTTAACCTCACGAATCACTTACGGACCGGTGCGAGCATCTGGCTATGCGCGCTTCTATATCTATCTATTCACTAATAATTTTACCTATAATTGATTCTTCAATCTCGCTCATAGGCGTGGAAAAATCAGTTCATTTTACAATGACATCATCATTAAATGCTCTGATTCAGCCAATGATTGCAGATCGTGAAGTCAGATGTCATTAGATCAACCTCATTAGTGGGCGACGCCTCAATTAAGAAGTTCATGTTATGACCGCCGTCCTTGAGTTTTATAAGTTACCGATCCTGAGGTTTAATTAGGCACAAGCACAACTTAAAATGTCGGTGTTTTTTAGTAATTGCGATTTGCATGTTTAGTTTAGCGGCTAACACTGTCGCCTCACCGTTTCGTGTCCTAGGTTCGATACCTGCGCGAACAATTTTTTTAAAAGTCAACGCATGCACTGGTTTTCTTATCCGGGGTATTTATGGGCTACAAAAATAGTTGTCCTGAGTCTGGATTTGTGATCTAATTTGTGTACGTCTATTATATGTTTGTAAAGTACTTCGCGACGTAGGGATATCTTTATCACTGAACTCCAGGACTGCTATATTTCGGACCATGCTATTTTACCATGGGTTCAACTGTTTCTATGATGTACCGGTAGAGCGTTTAATCGCAATGGTCCCAGCTTCGAAACTAGGTCGGGTGGAAAGTATTATAAGGATATTCGCAACAAGGAAGATATTTAGGAGTCAGGAAGTCGGCGTTATTACACCTCTGAGCACGTAGTCCTCTTTGGGATTGTAGCAACTTGCTGTCATGTCATTGGATAAGTTGGGTGCTTGCTTATTTATGCTCTACGTAGTTGGTTAGACTACATGGAGAAAGGCCGGCGTAGGAAATTCTTACCCTCTCATTGTTCCTTTAATACTCGTACACTCCTTTGTGTTTATTTGCCAAAACTCGTTTTAATCTCATGACGTCACAAATCCGTTGTTCAAATCCGAACAATATTTGATATTTACCAGAAACACACAGTAATTCATTCGTATTCGTGTGCATGTTTGAATTAATCTGCTTTCAAGTTTTAACATCTGATGTACTGTGTATTTTGATAAAGCAGCTGAGATTTTAGACATAATTACGTTTGGATAGTAATAATAATAATAATATCTAGGGACAATTTAACACAGATCATCCTAGCCCCAATCTAAGCAAAGCTTGTACTATGGGTACCAGGCGACGATATGCATACTTATATAGATAGATAAATACTTATAAACATAGATATAGTAGCATCTTAAGAAATGTTTATATGACTTAAGTAACCATCTAAGGGCCTATGCACGTTTTTTAAACGCGCCGTTGACGCGCGTTTATAGCGATACACACGCGCGTTAGCATCGCGTTTGTATCGATGCAAAACAATCTGCTCTGTAGGATAAAAGCGCACGGTCGATGCGGGTTTCGGAAATGAGCGTCGACGGCGCGTTTAAAAAACGTGATGTGCATAGGCCCTTAGATGGTAACTTTAGTCATATAACCATTTCTTAAGATGCTACTATCCAAACGGAATTATGTCTAAAATGTCTGTTCCTTTATTAAAATACACAGTTCATCAGATGCTAATGCCCTTAAACCACTGACTCCCAATATAAATAAAATAACGTTGACAAAACTACCTTGCCGCACTTGGAGTTGTAGTTAGCATACCGGATAATTCAATTTTAACCACTAAATGTGCTGGTTTGTGGTAAAATGATGGCCTTCTATCCAAATGGATTTTGTTATTACTAGATATTACATAAACTAAACCAATATTGTTTTGTCCACAGGAACACATAAATTTGGTTGGACATGACGAAATCCTGGGCCCCGTAGTGATGTCCCTCAAGAACGAGCACATGGCGGGTCAGGATCATACGAGAATATTGTTGAGGCTTCGCACGGAAACTATGCATGGCCTAATACCTACCACTAGTAAGTTTTTATGAAACGCAAAGTTTTTATGAAGATCAAACGCATTCAAGTAGAATGCGTTTGATCTTATATATCTTATAAGTGCCTTGTTGTAAGCACGGATAGATGGTCAAGGTTCGAGTCCGGAAAAGCCTTTTAGGCTCTCACAGCCACACGCTGGAATACAGTAAATCTGGTCTGCGCCGAAGGTACAGACGCCAACTCATCAAGCTACCCCAATCTGTCAAATTTCTTTTATAGATTTTCAATTTTTGATTTTAATATTTCAATTTTCTTCTATAAGGTCTATTGATCAGCCTGGCTACAGCAGTAAGACCCTTGAACCACTAATATACCCCGCATTCATATGAGATTCACCACAACTTTAAAGTTTGCTCCTCGCGAGAAGCTAGGCTTAGCATTCTCATGTTTTGGGTCTCCTAACGGCCAATTCACTGTCTCTGCGTACATGAATAACATCTCTATTAAATCAAGGTGTGATAAAGAGATTATTAATTTTAAATAAATAGTAAGGCCGTAGGCAATTCTCTTAAGGTTCCAGGTAAAAAAATACTACCTTTTTTCACAGGATCAGGATTAATGCCTCTCAAGATGGCAAAAATGTTAAACGAGCAAGTGAACATCGAGAACTGCACAGCTGTCATGTGTCTCAATGCATCATCCTTAATCGCGGCGTATGATGAACACGTCTTAGTCAACTGCTTTAAATTCGGAGTCTTATACCAAACATACGGGCAGACTACAGAAGAAGACCTCTTCGGGAACAACGAAATCTCACCAGCCTTCGAAGAATTCCTAGACTTGTTAGGACAGAAGATCAAGTTGAAGGATCATAAAGGTTAGTAATTCTTGGCACAACTACCTTTGCTGTTGCGCTAGTATGTTGGCATCGTGCCTGCACCCTAGGGTTCGGAATCCGGAACACTGCGGACTTTATTCCACGCCAAGAACTGCGTAACGGATCGGAATAATATAAATTAAGAGCACGGTTAGCTTAAATTTAGAAGGAATGTGGCTGCAATCTTGTCAATCAACAAAATTCGTGCTTTAACAGCAGATATAGCCTATCTGCATGATGTTTTGTTGTTATCGTGAATACCTGTACCTGACTTCTTTCCGGTCGTGTCGCCTAGGCGTCCCATCGGATTATGAGAGTAATGGAATAGAAAGTGCTAACACTATAATAATATGTCCCGCACAGATGGCTAATCTCTGTTGAGACTCGCCGCCGTGGCCGAAATTCGGCTAGGAGGACATTATTATTATCTTGAATAGTTCATTTATGCATGAATACCGTGGGATACTGCAGGTACTAACTATGAAACAGAACAACGCAAAAAATCATTTGGCTCCTCATACAAAGATCGTCAGCTCGTTGATCTTGTAAATAACTCTGCTACAAATCAAAATAAAGTGCTTTTGATGGCATCTAATTATTAAGAGGAGGTATGTTATAACAGACATAGGTAATTAAATTTTAACCATCGATCTGTCAATTACACGGAAGAGCAGGTATTTTTTTGTTAATTTTTCCTCCGTTAAGTTAGTAAAGTAACTACTTATCCGGTAACTTTTCTCAAAAAGCGAATAATGATGACTTTACGGTTTAATTATCTAATCTAAGGTTGAGACGGAAGAAAAGCATAGCCTCTTTACTCAATTTCATTCTTCGATCCTGTAACCAAAACAGTCCTTGTTCTAAAAGTGATTATGCATCTACAACAGATAACTAAGTCAAACCAGGCTTTAATACTACGAGTATTAAAAAAGAATGTCATTTGTCCTTCTGTAGGTTACCGGGGTGGCTTGGACATATTAAACGGTCACACAGGCACCGAGGCTGTCTACGAGCAGTACAACAACCGCGAGGTTATGTTCCACGTAGCTCCCCTCCTGCCCCACACAGCAAGCGACGCCCAGCAGTTGCAAAGGAAACGACACGTTGGGAACGATATTGTGGCTATTGTTTTCCAGGTAAGACCGATCATCGATGACTAACTCCCCTTACCAAGAAGCTCTGGTATTTATTTTAGATACGGTTTTCTTAGGTAAAGATAATTTTACGGTATAGGAAAGACGCCGATGTCTATCGCAGGAAGTCTACTTATAGTAGTCAAGTAGCAAATTATATTATGTCTACAAATGAAATCTTCGTTTAGAGTTCAGATCCACTGAAATATGTAAGGGAATCACTACCTAGCCACTTTCATACTGTCAATATTTTGGGTGATTCTGAGAAGGAATTACTCGACCCTTTAGCAAAGGTAACAGACGCTTATAGAGCTTCTAAGATACACTTATTAATATTTGTATAAAAGTGCGTCGATGACAGGTATTCTAATAGTAAAAATAATGTATTGGTGTAAGAAACAGTACAACCCATAGATCTCGGTTGAGCACGATTCTAACTAGTCGTAATTCTTTTATTGGAAATAGTTCTTACTTATCCAGTCGTTGAATGAGAGAGAGAGAGAGAGAGAGAGAGGCAGTCAGGGTCACTAACCAGACCCACAGGACCAGATATAGGTTTATCGTTATATCGTATATGACTTCTATCGTTTAATTAGTTCAGGTATCTTAATTTAAACATTTCCATGATTGCATTTACAGGAAAAGGCAACACCATTCACACCAGACATGATAGCGTCTCACTTTCTTCACGCTTTCATCGTGGTCACACATCTAGAGTCGGCCGGTGGGGAGACCAGGTAATTATATTTTTATACCTACCGACCTACTTAGGTTTAACTTGAACCTCGTCTGATGATGTAAGCAAGCACAGACGGAGAATGAAGTACGCTATTTCAAGTAAATACCTCTTCGGATACTGACTCAATGGTCCAGGATATACATTTAGGCTGCTTAAAACAAGACTTATATGGGCATCGTGAAGGTTTAGCCCATGAGGCTCGTTTTTCACCAATGGCGTTTTTAATTTGCGTTATCATTCCCTATGCCCATTGGATGATTACGCACTTGAATACGGGCTGTTAGGGTAGCAGCGTCCATGCTAAAAGATTCCTCTCAGCTTCCGGTTTTGAGAGATATCAATTACCTGTGTCAATTAGGTACTACCAAAATACTCTGAATAAGCCGTTAGTAAAATAATATTAGCTTTTTCCGAGCACAATATTAAGAAATAATGTACAATTATTTCTGTGTGACATTGTCCCTATATGTTATTATTTCTATTTATCTAACGTAATCTTGACACAGGTAGCATTAGTCACGGTATTAAGGTATTAAGTGAGATGAAGCTCGAAAAAGCTGATATTGTTTTATTAGTTGATTAGGATACTAGTAGGGCTGTCCCGTTTCTCTAGTGTGTTAGGAATGTTCATAGATGCGCAAGTAGATTGATTTTACGCAACAATTCGTAAAAGGTGCGTAAAACTCCCTGGTGGGTGGGCAGTTCCAACAAGCATGTTTGCTATTTGAGTCGCCTGGACCATTAATATATTGGTCACTATTGTGCCATCTTCCATGGCTCGTTGCAACGGTGGCACGACCTTTATTTGTTTTATTTTCCTTGTTTTTGTCACTAACAAAGTCGTAAGTTTTACTAAGAATCTCATTGCGACTTGGTTACTCGAATAAAGAATAATTGTATTGTACTGGTTATCTACATCGACATATATACAATTGGATGCATGTATGATAGATATACGCCACCGATTACCGCTGAACCGTGTCATAATTATATTATCAATTATTGTTCATTCTAGAGCTCACGAACAAATCAATTATTTTCAATGAATTTACGTGGTTTTATCTGGTCTCTACAACGTTGCCTCGATGTGCTAATCTCTTGAATAATTTATGTTTCCTCAAATAATAGATATTATATTCCAAAATTGGTCACTAGACTTCCTCATCCTGTCTCAGAAAGAAATAAATAAAAATTATTTATGTTGTTTTAATTCTAAACGTCTCAAAACTAATTAATACATACCATGTTTACATCTTTCATCATTTCCAACAAAATATATTTTGGCTTTTTATGGCTACTTTCGTCCTATAACAGCTTCAGGGATAACTTTTATACGACATTTATGTGTTTTATAGACGTAACTATGTATCAATCTTAGAATCTCCGTATCTATTTCTGTGAATCAAAGAAAATGCTCATATAAAACTGCAGTGAACCGGGAACTCGATTTATTTATATCATTCCGTTTCTTCGGAATGTCTCCTATTTTTAATACGACGAAGTCCAGATCTTGTTACTTTTTCCAAGTTGTCAAGTGACTTGTTTAACATAAAGTTTCTCGCCAACACAGAAGCGTTATTTGCATAGGAAGTTAACAAAATGGCTCAGAACGTGGAATGGAAATTTCGCTCACTAATTTATATGCAAACGAATCTGTGCTTTGTAATTAGAAAGCTTTTTATAGGACAAATAGCATGTTTGCTCTTTGTCTCGCTGTCTGTGATTAGTGTCCAGTTTAACGTGAATCTTGATAAAAGACTAATTACTTACCGCTATAGACATGATAAATTATCAGAATTCAAAGATGGCGCTTTTCGTTTACGCACTAAGCAATTCGAAATAAACATGATTAATTGTTCATTTCTCCATTTATCAGAATCTGAGCTAGTGACAGATCGTTGATTACATAGCACGAGATCATATGGATATATTTTTTTTAGATTTAAACATATGATCAACAAGTAAAGAATCTCGTTCAAGTTTAGAAAATAGAAAGGGAGAAAATATGGGAAGGCGCTGGTAAATATTCGTTGCACTCTTTAAGATAGTTAGATAGTGGGTCTCTAATCAGCAGAACTTAACGCATTTTCGCATCCTAAGTCCACATTCTTCCATCGAATCAATAGACATTGCGATGATTCGGTTTGTTCGTGATGTTCCGCCCTACAATTAGAATTGTACCTCTCTGATTTTCATGCGTATGTCTATTCGGGGAACTCCCTTTTTGTCTACGGTGTCACCGTATTTTTATTTCAAGGATATGGAATCTGCGACGAGTGCGCTACGTACGTAGGGTATCTACACTTTCCATTACCTGTCAAACAGATTTAGTTTAGAATAATTTACTTATCATTTTTCAATATTTCAGGTACAAGGTGGCCGTCACCGCTCGTGATGACGTACCATTTTTCGGGCCGACTCTCCCACAGCCTTCGATTTTCCGCAAAGGGCGCGAGTTCAAAGAATTCCTTCTGACAAAGTTGATTAATGCCGAAAATGCGTGCTACAAAGCTAAGAAGTTCGCACAACTAAAGTTGAGAACGAGAGTTCAGTTACTACAGGACTTGGTGAAAGACTTGAAGACGAATACTAGTGAGTTCCTTGGACCGGGCGTGAGGATAGAACCGGGGGCGGTGTCGCCGCAGCCGGATGGAACTCCGAAGGCAGACAGTGGACCTGGATCACGGTTCATAGATACCGTTAGGAAAGCAATTATTAATAAAGTCAAGTGAGTACATATTGTTGACAGATAATACTTTTTAGTAATCATATAAAAAAATACGAACTACCGACACCAAGATAAGAAACTATATTACCGGGAATGTATAACAGATTTTTATGGCACGTAGTTAGGAACGACCTCAATTAATCAGGGTCTTAAATAAAATAAATATAATTAAAATACGATACGACAGACACATATGTTTTACAGTAACAATGATGTCCACTGTCTGTGTCTGGTGTGTAAAGTCTGAAAATTGGAACCATTCTATTATATCCTTAGACTACCTACGCTAGTATACTCGAATGTGAGTAGCCGTACCAATCACAGCAAGTAATTCTAATCAAATCGTATAAGTTCCTGGTTCCTAAAAGATTTCATTACCAATGGCAGTACCTGAGGCAATTACACTGGTGGCTCCGGTAGGTAATCTTGTAAGCCGACCGCAATAGATATATCAATATTAATGGGTGGTGTGAATTTGTGATACAATTTACCATTTAACAATTTTATTAGCATAAGAAAATGCCATGTTTCTCATGTGTCTGTTGTTTATTGCAGATCGCCGAGTGTAGACACGAATCTCTCAGAAGGAAAGAATGCCGCAAATAAGAAGATTTTACAAAATGAAACACATACTCCTAATGTAAGTAGTTCTTGTTTACCGAACAATGTAATAATACCGCATTTTTTTAAATAATGTAATAGCCATAAAACCTTACTGAGTAATTGACAGTGTCGGTCAGATAGATAGTAAAGACAGTTTTGATAAAGTGCGGTCGCGGTGCAGGAATGAATTTGTACAAACTCTTTATGTACTATCAGTGGTCAAAAACATTTTTGTATTAAGTGCGAGTTTATATAAAATATTTTAAAGAGAAGCAATCGACTGTCGCCGGTTAAAAGGTGGCGGTCATTGCACCAGTGCGAGCGTAACGCAATATTTTTACGCCGGAGCCACAGTTCGGTAATAGCACATCAATGTACCAAATCCTTCCTGCTTTGCGACCGCATTTTAGTGCAAGTGACGTGTTTCAGCTGTAGCAACTTTAATAATTAATACTTACATTATTTAATTGTTAAAAGTTGAAGATTCAATAATTAATAAGTGTTTATAGGTATAATGGACAAAGATTAACTAAAGACTAACATTCTGCAATATAATGTGATTACAGGTTTTTCCCGAAAATGAAATATTAATCGCTCAGAAGACAAGATAATCGAGTGTCACCTACTCGAATTTCGCCAATGTTGAATTAACAATGTGTACTAAAAAAATCTAACAATTATAAAGTGCAAAAATTAACCAATAAAAACTAAATACTTAGTGTGTAAACTAAAAAGAAATGTTACTGTAACTAATAATAAGGCGTCATTAGTAAAATGTAGCTAATGCAAGTTACAAAACTCCGCTAAGGCTTAGATCTCACCGTGTAGTTGTCTCGTTCGCTCGTTTAAGTTTTTTATAATATATAAAATGATGGTTTACAGTTTCGAATATGCTTCGGTCACCTTCTAAGATTAGTGTTCCCAAATATAAGGAACTAGTTTAAGTTTTGATGTATATTTTTTAATTCATTAAATACCTCTGACACTAGGGTAACCATTGCCCATACGATAAGTAAGTATAGGCAAATTAAGCTCCATAAGAGGTCCACTATTTATGTAATACCTAGTATATACTTTCCAGAGAGTTCTATTGACATTTATATTAGAATTTATAAGGGAATTATAAGATGACAAATGTTAACGTCTGTATAAGTTTTTTAAATAGTACTTTTTTATCAGAATTATTTCTCTACTCTCAGTACAAACGATCGGATACTAAGACCGAACTCACTCGACAAATATCTAGGAGTGCTTTAAAATGATCATAACAATTTGCATGATTAGGTAGCGCTTTTCGCTTAGTACAAAACTTTTACGTTTGCTTACATTGGTCCAGTGGCAAATGGGATGATGGCAAGTATGTTCGAGTCAAGGTAGCTGGTGCCGCGGAAAAAATCAAGTAATACTATATTTAATTGTTAATTCATTGGTGAAATTTAAGTAGGTGACAATATATACAATATTATGTGTATTCATTATTTGAAGCTTTCTTCTTTAAGGGGCCTTGTGTTTGGTTATACTAAAAAGTTTTAATTTTATAAAACACGCGTTTCTGAATTTACATAACTTACATTGACAAAGTGGTTGGGGGTACAGTTTTGGGCCTCCGTACCCAAATATTTGATGTTATTTTCGAATTTTTTGAAAAATAATATACTAATTAGGAAATAATGTAACATGGAAAGCTGTTAATGGAAAACCCCAAACCCTAATCTTCTTGGGGTATAACGGCAGTATTTTGTGGTTTTCGTCGCTTATGTCAGGCACTTGTGCCTGTGGTAGATGCTGATATTTTGCCAGTTGCGTAAGCTGGTTAGGTTAAACTTCGTCAGTATCCAAATATAATTAAAGTGTACCGAATATAACAAAGCTATATTGTAAGACTAAAATCTAATCACAATTTTACAGAGCGGCCGCTCAAAATCATCAGTGGCGTCATCCTCCGCGTCAGCTGTCTCAGTTCGGTCAGCAGGCGGCTCAGGCGCATCGCACGCGTCTGGAGAGTCCAGCCCCGACGTGACATCACGAGCCGCCCCTCCACGCCCCCCACTCACGGACCACAGTGACGACTCCAGCCTCAACTCAGTGGATCTTGACCCACTCGGTTAGTATCATTTCTCTCTCTGTTTATTTCATGAACTTGAAATTGGTTACTGCCGTGTGCACTTGAATTGATGAGTATCCAAATTGTACAACAATTTATTTATTACTACAGTTAGCATCACCATAAATATAAATACCATATCGTACGTTCTAGTAAATAATACAGCATAATTTAAAAAGAAGGTCCATTTTCGGCACTCCTATAATGTACTTGTAGTGTTGTTAGCTAAACGCCATGGACGCCAAACATATGTTTAGTACATTTTTTACACTATCACATTAATTAGCCAATGTGTATGAAGCCCAGCATGTTAGTAATTGTAATACTTGTGATATGTTTTGTAACACGACATAAATCATTTATGATTATTTATTGTGATATTTTCTCCCAATTAGACGACAAGGATTGGCTGAGTTGTGGTAAAAGTGCAACAGGTTAGTCCTCTAGTAATTGTGTAGTCTATGGATTATTTTTATCTGTCGTCTTTCGAAGCATGTTTTTTTTAATGATATCAAAGACGTAGAAAAATAAATAGCAAGTTGTTATTTTTGTTGTAGTCTGTGATTTTATTTAAGACAGTCGTACCTACTAATAATTTTATTATATTAAGATAACTATTGTCCAGCACTGCTTATTTTGTTACGTAATTTTATCTATGGCAGATTTTCTATTTTTAATTATTATCCCCGATCATATCAAAAAGTTAAGAGGCATTTTTATTCTTCCGTTTTTAATTTTAATTTGAGCACAATTTCATTTAGAGCTTCATTTAAAGGCGATATCCAGAATACATAATTAATCTAATTATTCATTTATATAGCTAATTAAGGCTCGAATACTCCCAGGTTCTTGACATTTATAATTGTGGTTTACCAAAAAATCGGAGGATCGGACATGGCCTCTCATTTTTGAAGTCTGAAGTTATTAGTCATTATTTTTTTATTACTCACAAATGATATTCACTTTATATATATCAATATATGTATCTTACCGTCTACTCTATTGAACGTTCCTGCTCGAAATAGAACAAAGTCACCTAATATGAAGCTTTCCGTCTAGGTGCGGTGTACGTGGACAGCGACACGGGGCTAGAGTCGATGTCGTCGGCGGAGGCGGGCGCGGCGTGCGGCGCGTGCGCGGGCGCGGGCTGTGCGCCGCGCGCGCCCGACGCGCCCGCCGCCGACCTGCTGCGCCAGGAGGTGTGCCGCCTCAAGAACGACAAGCTGGACCTCTTGAAACAGAATATTGTGAGTATTTGCCCTGCCATACTCCTTTATACATTAACTAAGGTCTCTTTATATCATTATACGGATTAGACTGATAATACGTATTGTAGAGCAGTGGTTAAAGTAGTCTCGGCGTCCTGTTTTGATCCGGGCACATCTTTAGTAATTAAAAAACCCCAGTCAATCAGGAATTTTCGCCAGTGAACATCTTTAAACAAAATTAGTTTCGATTCTATTAGTTAATAAGTAAAAGAATTTCCTTAATGTCTTATTTGGTACCTGTTCTGTAGCTTTTTCTTTGTTGGAAAATTAATTTTGTACCCTGTAGTTTTAATAATGGATGATTGTAATGAAGATATGTTTTGTTTCCAGACATGGCAAAACGAAATAAAATGCTTACGTGAAAGGGAGATGACATTACAAGCTGAACTCGCCGCCGCGTCCAGAGAAGTGAGAAGGCTTCGGGATCAACAGAGCACGGGTACCATCATCCCAAACCCCTCTACTCACGACTCCACCGCATAAATAAACCTTTAAATAAGGTCCTATTTTACGTAGTCTGTCTTAAAATTTATTTTAGTGTTGAAGTATCCAAAAACACCTTTGATTCGAAGTCAAACTCAGAAATGGACGTGGACGAAGTCAGAAGTGGATCTGAAATTGAATTACAGTTATTTGAGTTTAGATTATAACTGTTTTTAGTTGAATTATCACAATTGAATCGTGGGTGATTTTGGTACTATGAACACTAAGATATCTTAATGGCGACTTAATACGTATATTGTTTGAAGAGATCTGATATTGAAATGACCAAGTATGATAGTCTGGGATTAAGGATGGTTTTGCGACGAAATAATTAAGTAAAGTAGTCGATGGAACTACTAAAATGTATCTGATATATATACATATATGCTCTCTTTTGTAGCGAAATCCAACTGTGCAATATTTTGTTCTTTTATACTGTGCAATTCAGCGTTATTGTATTATAAAAAGATTCGTAAATGTTTTACACGGTTTTAGAACAATTTTACATATTTGTAGCAAAACTATTCCTTATTTATTTATATTGTATTATTATGTCCCAGTCTTATAAATCTAATATTAGTAATAACTAATAAAACTTCTTAGGTCGTGGCTTGACTGAATATGAATGAGAAATTATAAAACTCAATATAATAATACTATAAAAGGTTACCTACCATAACTCATGAAAAACTTTTTATCTGGAGCTTAATTAAAGTAACTTTTAAACTTATTTAGTAAAACAACAGGGTATGAGTCTTAATCCAGTTGCGTAAAGTCGGTTTTAGATCGAGCATAAGCTGGTTTTGGGGCCTACTGAAATTTAACAATAGTTACATACTATTTCAATTTTATGAATATGATATTGAACGATGATGGCTATATCAGCTAGCTTGTAAGTGACACAAGAAGGAAACACATGATATCTGATATAACAATTAATTTTGTAGGCATGTTTCACAAGTATTATTGTATTAGTAATACCTAACTGGCTACTTGTAAACGCTAGAACTAGTAAACTTTTTACTTATTTCGCATTGTCTATCTCTGTCTGCTAACTTGATTTACTCATAACAAAAAATTCGACTTTCAAATCGTAACATTTTATCATCACTATCATCGTCATATTACCTGAAAGACGTCCACAGAAAGGCCTCCACAAAGATATCCGCAATAGCCGGGCTTGCGCTATCCGCATCAAGCGGTTTCCAATGTCATCGGTCATAAGTGACATGATGATAATTACAACAATAAAAAAATAAATTAACATTGATCTCGAGCCCAGATGAATGAGTTTTCCATGAGATATCTTAAACCTTTTAAAACGACTCTATAGCGAATTAGAGAGAATATGATTCGAATCTTTTTATATGTTGTTATACCAAAACTGAATTGTTAATGTCTAATGTAAAGCTGCGTACAGATTAAGCGCGGTCATACAAACTTTTGATCGTAAGTTTGTACGAAGCAATGCTGCGACTAGTCGACGCGCAGCCTTAGGCTACTCGCTTTTTGTAAATGTTGTGATAACTTAGCTTATTCGAGACATTAAAATTCATTATATATTATCAAAACGTATCTTAAAATGGTCTTACACGACCATAATATTTTTATTTAGTTATTTATTTTGAGTAAAACCGCTTGTGTTCTCATTATTTAACGCGCAAAATTACTTATTTACTTCTTAGTAAATAACAGTTGTATGTATTGTGTTTCTGTGCAGTCTAAGAGTGCTTCATTAATCACAGTTTTTTTTTAATTATAGAAACCTTTTGGATTTGTATCAAAAATATATCTGAAGATAGAAAATGTTTATAAGTAATTTGTGAAGTTGATTCTTATATAGTATATATGTGATTTAATTATATCGTGTTAGATGTTACCGAAGAGGAGAATAAAAATGGTTTATAAGTGAACATTGATAAAATAACAAATATTTTAGGGGCATTCCTTGATTATTGAAATATTAATAATTCACTTGAATTACTCATAATTATTCTGGAGCTCAATATTAGACAGTCAATGACAGAAAAACGTTGGTGATATAAGTTTAAAGTCTTGTTTTTTGCCTTTATCTGTCTGAGGGAGCCAATTAGGTGAATCAATTGATGCAGTGTTCTTTATACACATCAACATACATTTGATTATACAGTCACAAGATGATAAGATTTGGACAAAACTATATCAGAATAAGCACTTTAATGATAGTCCTAATAGAACTCTGTTTTTCCCTTCAAATGCCGATATATGTCTTCATATAGTAAGCTCCAGAGTGATATGAATAACATCTGTATATTAATTTCCACGTGTAATAACATGAAACTGATTTGTCCGTATTAGAAATTAGAGAAAATTAAACGGTACCTACTAAATTAAGCCTTGATTATCTATTAGAGCCTATTAATGATTATGGTGCATTAGAGAAAATCTATAAACAATTCATATAGAATGTTAGATATTTAAATTTGTATAAAAATATCCCAGTACATTGATTTTGTATGTAGCGTTTCTACTGCACAGTGCAATTACGTATATTAAGTTTAATTTGCTTTGATAGTCTTGCTAATAATTAATGAAAATTTCAAGGGAATCGTTTGTAATATCTTAATATAAGTTAAGAAATGTTAGAGGCTGAATATGTTTTGGAAATCGTGCTATTCCATTATAATCAATGTAAAATTACAACATTACTCTCTATTAATAAAAAAATGTATTACACTAATTAGTTTTAGCAAAAGTTGTAGCGGCAATTATTTATTTCGTCTCTGATTGATATACATCGAAATTACGTGATAGAATACTTTCACCCATCAAGAGTAAACAATACAAGCAAGCATTACAAATAAAAATAAAAGCAATATTTACAATAACATTCTAGTATATCACCCATTTTGTAACGAATACCTTAAGATGTCCAAAACAACATTATCGAAATATATAATGCTGGTTCCATATTATATAACTTCATTTGTAGTTATTATGAACGATGTCCCTAGATAAAAGCCCTAGATAAAAGCAAAAGCTAAATTTCGCATGCGATATTATCAAATAAATATCTGTCAAATATGATCTTATATACAGCGATGGTGACTAAAAACTGATATAATTAAGTGATCTTAATTATATCGCTTTTATGAAAACATCATATAATATCGGTATCCTTACATCGTGTATGCCTACGTTAATGGGATATTTTCTATCTTTCTCTACGTAGTTCGATGTCGAACTTTAGAAAAGGACGGATATTAATATAGACCTTCCCTGTCATCGTTGTAAGTAAGGCTATTATTCTTTATTAGTTTACAAATAAGTTTCACCAGTAATTGTAAATATATCCTAAGCTGGTGTTAGGCTATTAATTAAACAGTATTTCTCATAATTTATGCTTCGATTTAAGTTTCGTTTCGAGTGTATTGAAGTTGAATAATGGCAATGGATTCATTCTGACCAACAATGACTAAACAAATATGAATGTTTTGATTAAACAACATTCTTGTGAAAAGCACATGAAATTTAGTGCTGCAATTAAATTTAATTGCGCAATACTGAAGGAAAATAAGCGCCATCTATAATATAACCGTCAAACTATAATAAGCAGGCAGGTTCTGAACGATCTGCTAATTATAGTTTGACAGTTCTGTAATGCTCTCTCCTTTTTACGCATACTTTTACAGAATGAGAGGATAATATTTAGATTAGTTTAGTCGTGTTGAAGTCGGAAAATCCGCCAATGTTTTGTTGATTATAATTAATATTTTATACCAAAGTTAACATTCCCCACTAAATAGTATAGTGTTTTTTTTATATAAGTATTACCTTTAAAGTGAACCAGTATTTGTAGTTCAACTGACGGAACGCTAACATACTCTAAGTTTACATTTAAACTTTTCTATTAAATGTAATAATTTAGATATTTGTTCGACTGTTAATTATTGTAAGTTGACACCAACTGTTGATTCGTCTTCACTTAGACTTAAACCAAATATTGAGCGCGGAGCGTTAGAGGAATTAGATTATAATTATAAAAGATACCTATTGAAATATATGAATAGTTATACTAAATAAACATTGTTGTTTTATTAACCTTGAATTAATCAATATAAATTATCTATGACATTTCAGAAGAACGCCAGTGTAAATATAGAGAAGTTTCTGTTGAGTCTATTTTTAACCCCCACTCCAAAAACGACAGAGTGGTATAAGTTTGAAGTGCCTGTGTGTGTGTGTATCTCGGAGGTGTAGTAGGCGGGAGCGTTCTTAGCTATTGTAATGAAAATCGGCCCAAGGTGGCCGCCACCACAAAATGGCGGATAACATATTTTTACACAAGTCTCTCAATATGGACTGAAAGTTCTGAAAGTATACTACTTACTAGTATGACAAATGTAACGAGGGTTTCTTTTTTAAATCCAATTTATGTGTGAGTTTTAATATTTTTTTATCTTTTATTCCCGGGAACAAACGTTGAGCTGCATGTCAGAGGCCTACAGGATGGCTAAGGTGACTCGAGAGTAACCACTGCCCCTACCGATTCTTGCATATTAGATATAAGTAGGTACATTATAGACGAATTATATGATTGATACACTACTAACAGAATATATTGATGTCCAAATGTAACCGCCAATCGGGGGGCAGGCTGAAATGCTGTAGCATATTGGTGTTCCATTAATAATTGTAGGTATCAATTGGCAAACAGATGTAGATAATGTACATTGTCTACAATTCTCGGAACACTTCCACTCGGTCTATATATTCACATAAACACCAACTAGTTTTACTCAGGGCATATGATTTATTTAATGTAGGTACTACGGCACTTCCCTAAATCATTTATTGGTATTCATGGTTACTGATAGGAGCCTGTTAACTTTATTGAAAATATGTCTTGTGGTAACCATTATATTATTAACACCTTCTACAAGACTAACAAAGTGCTTTTATCACCACCGAAAAAGTTGTGAAAATGTCGTTAGCACTGGTATAAGTACGGGGAGGTATTGGTCAGTATTGGTCATAACCGCATCACCAATTTTGTAACGACATCAACAATGACATCTGTGTTTGCAATATCATTGGATACCGACATCAGCTTTTGGTGTCAGTATAGGGTCGGGTTGGAGTAGGAGTACACGCGAATTTTAGAGTATTTATGGAGTAAGCACTTACGTAGTTTATTAAATTTAGACTAGATGGCGCTATAATCAAATTTGTAATATTTAGAATTGATTTCGTTCTGCCAATGAAGGGCTTTGATCTTCCAAATTATGCCATACTTTCAAATGTTATCCTACATAGTTATAATATAATTGACGATTTGGTTAAAGCTTTACAAAAAAATATTTCTTTGTATTTCCAAGTCGGTATTTATATCCATATTGATTTTGTGATTATAAGCAGTTACTGTAATTACCTAATAATGACGCTTGCGACGGTAAAATTGTTGTTGCCGAAATTTTATTTTATTATTTAAGTGTGCCACCGTATGCTTGCTTGCATGCTTCTTTCTTGCCATTTTATTTACATTGCGATGAACTTATATTACGTATATATAATTTTCCTACTTAAATTAAACAAAGATTGCCGTCTGACCTGAAACTCACAGTGAACACCAAGATGGTTTGACCTGACCTTGACCTGATATTCTAGAAATAGAACGGTCCCGGTTCCTACTTAGAATATTACTTCAATCTGCGTCCAATAGAAAGTATATTCTCAATAAATTAGAACCGGAACAAATATTTTTCTTACTCTACAATTGATGAAATAATGAAATTTAATGAGCACTTGTATATTCTACACTTGTACTTGTCCAGCTCACAATTCTACAACGTTATACATGGACATATGAGTTGAACTAGTGACCTATGGGGCGCAAAGGGCGGTAGGATGACTTTCGGGCTTTGGCACACGGAAACAAAAGTCTTATTAATATCAAATCAAATATATAAAAAATATATGAAATAATCAATATTTAGTTCCTGTTAATTTTGTCTCCTGCCATTCAAGGATAAGAATGGCAGGAGACAAAATTGCCTCTTTTACTAATTGGTATATTCAGCCACCTTTGTCACTTTCTTTAACAAATTACATCTAATCTGTTTAAAGACTTTACCTTGTTGTAGCAAACTTTACAAAGTGAAAGACTTTGTAAGTACAATGGATAAGTTTCGAGATGGGTGGAGAGGTGAAACTTTAACGTACGCTGTGACAATAAAATTGACAACAACGAAATCTATTGTTAGGTATATTTTGTTGCTTTTGTTTTGGCCACAGAAAAGGTGTACCGACGATACATACAAACTTCGAAAGACTTGACTACTTCGTTGGTCTAGTGGTAGCGTGCTCAACGCATTTCCGGATTGGGCCATAAAAGTGAGGTTGGGATTTACCTGCTAGATCCCCGTATCTCGGAGATCACATAAAGCCGTCTTTATGTGCTCTCCGAGATACGGGGATCTAATATCGCCATCTTCCAGACTCCGGCCTTTTTCTAAGTAGGAAATTCCCAATATAAATTTTACATTTAGTCCAGATTATATACTCTTTCCGGTCATGTCAGTTAGCTGTCTCATCGGATCATGAGAATGAGAGACAGGAAAGGGCACCAATGTGTTTGGGCATACACTTGTGCACTGTGATAGGTCCCGCAAATGACTTAACGCCATTGCCGTAATTCTACCTGGAGGACATTTATGTTACACAAAAACCTAAACGTCATCCTTGGGCGTTGAAAGGAGACTCATCTTGAATTACAAGAAAGCGATTTTATCTTTCAGGGCTTTTGAAATAAAACTGTTTATTATGAACTGAAGTACTCTGTTAATGAAACCCTTTTACTAAAAGAGCCCACCATAGCTACAGTGGTAGTATTAATAAACGAGGACGCAAGGTCTCTAAGACGTCTGTGGAGATGTAAAGGCTTCATTAAGGCTCGTAAGCTAAGGATTGTTGTCACCCTTAACAGCATATAATCAAAAAAATATTATATAGGACATTTATGATACTCAAAAACCTAAAAGTCATCCTTGGGCATCGAAAAAGGTTCGGCATCAATTCTACATAGTTAATTATATGTATAGATAATATAAGTAGTAAGTATAAATAATTGTGTCAAAACAAATTGTAATTGTAGTTGAGTAAGTATACAGACCCGAATAGACATGTCAAGAATCACTTAAAAGAGACTGCTCAAAAAACTCATATAAAATTAATTTGAATCTTTAAGAATTTGAATGTTTTAAAAGTAAAGTAATCATTTTCTGTTTGATTAAATTTCTTTTAGCCTCGTGCCGCGCTGCCTTTTTATTTTTCAGGACTCATTTAACTTTTGACAATATTCATGAAAGTTGTAGACATGTACCTTAGTAAAAGTGACGGTCATTTTGCTCTGATATTCAATAACTTAATTCTATGGGCGAATATCATAAAATTCGACCCTAGAATTATCCTTGTTATTGTTTTAAGGATTCGATACTCGCTTATTAAATTTGTTTATTTCTCAGTATTAAGACTGGCCATAAATAAAGCTAACAGTAGAATCAAAATTCAAACTGCCTTAAAATTAACAAGGTTATAGATATTTAAGAAGATTCAATCAGATAAAGCACGCGCTATATCTACTAACAAGTAGCGTCACTTGTGGCGAAAACATATAACCTTTATTGCTAGAACGAGGCAGAGCATCCTTTTTTATAACCACCAAGAACTTATATACATAAATAAAAGAAATACCTGTAAGGGCCCATAGTCCTTACAGGCATTTCTTTTAATTATTAGGTGTGCTTTACAAAGGGTTTATGTATATTAATTAATTCATCATTAATATCATAATAATATTTTTTATTTCTCTTCGCCATGTTTCCTATATTGCCTTTAAGTGGATTATCATATTATTCAATGATAATGTCAAATTTGTGTAGCATTTTTTAAAATGCTTACCTGAACTCATGTCAACTTAATGCGTATCATTAACATGTCACCCTAATATCGTCTACTGCTGGAAGAGATCTTTTGGGGACGCCTAAAAAATTTCTACACTGAGTTGCGTTCATAATTTGGAGGGATAATGGCCACATTTGGCTGACGTGTTGGCAATCCCAGTATGATGGTCCTTTTTTTTTAACGTGGTCGAAATGCTCAAATCGCACGTTGTGTAGGGCTCGACCCACTAAAACCACCACGGTAGCCAGCCTCACAGTGCTTATAGCGGGGGCTCTGGGTACTTGTGAACGATCTCGCCAGTACCCCCGCTGTACACTGAGCGTCCGCGAGACAGAGATTTTCATCCACATTAACCCTTTTTTCTGGCGGTATGATAGCAATTTCCTTTTAATGATAGTTTCAGCGCTGACATTTTCCGCTATTTACTCACTCTCATCTTCACTTAACGAATCCAACATCATAGCTTTTCTGTTCTTTAGCAAGATTTTCTGACCAAACTGGACGGTCCTGATCCGAATCATTTTCTAAGGAAACTGTCATTCTTATTCTTTTCACCCCTTTCAAATTAAAATAATCGGAACCTTCAAACTCAGTATTTCTCATCATATCAGCCGAAAGACGTCCACAGCTGGACAAAGGCCTCCCCCAAAGATCGCCACAATTGCCGGTCTTGCGCTATCCGCATCCAGCGATTTCCAGCGACCCGCACAAGATCATCGGTCCATCTTGTAGGGGGCCTGCCCACGCTGCGTCTTCCGGTTCGTGGTCGCCACTCGAGAACCTTTCTGCCCCAGCGGCCGTCGGCTCTACGAGCTATGTGCCCTGCCCACTGCCACTTCAGCTTGGCAATTCTTACGGCTATGTCGGTTACTTTGGTTCGCCTGCGGATCTCATCATTTCTGATTCGATCTCGCAGGGAAACTCCAAGCATATCCCTTTCCATTGCTCTTTGGGTGACCTTGAGCCGCCTGATAAGGCCCATAGTGAGCGACCACGTTTCCGTTCCGTAAGTCATCACTGGCAACACACACTGGTCGAAGACTTTCGACTTGAGACACTGCGGTATTTGGGACGAGAAGATATTACGTAGCTTCCCGAACGCTGCCCAGCCGAGTTGGATTCTACGATTGACCTCCTTCTCGGAGTTGGACTTACCTAGTTGGATGGTCTGTCCTAGGTAAATATAGTTCTCGACAACTTCGAGTGCAGAGTCTCCAACCTTAACAAGAGTGGGTGCAACATGGATGTTCGACATGATTTTCGTCTTATCCATGTTCATTTTCAGACCCACTTGTTGAGAGACTCTGCTGAGGCCATCGAGCATTGTACCGAGGTCGTCAAGGGTCTCAGCCATGACAACTATATCGTCGGCAAATCGAAGGTGGGTGATGTGCTCGCCATTGACATTGATGCCAAAGCCTTTCCAGTCCAGAAGCTTGAAGACATCTTCCAATGCAGCGGTGAACAGTTTCGGAGATATAACATCTCCCTGTATCACACCTCGCTGCAAGTGGATAGGTTTCGAGTTCTGGTCCTGGAGTCGCACTGACATAGTGGCGTTTTCGTACAAAGACTTTAACACCTCGATATACCGGTAGTCGATTTGGCACCTTCGGAGAGACCTCAGTACGGCCCAAGTTTCGATCGAATCAAAGGCTTTCTCATAGTCCACAAACGCTAAGCATAATGGCTGTAATTATAATAATACTCTTCGGTCTTCTGTATAACCTGCCGCAGCGTATGTATGTGGTCTATGGTACTAAAGCCTTTACGGAAACCGGCTTGTTCGGGAGGCTGGAAGTCGTCAAACCTGCGCGCGAGACGGTTCGTAACGACCCTCGAAAACAACTTGTAAACATGGCTCAGCAGAATGATGGGTCTGTGTAATTCTTCAAGAGGGTTTTATCGCCCTTTTTGAAGAAGAGCACCACCACACCCCTGTGCCATGCTTGTGGCGTTTGACCTTCTAGTATGACGGAGTTAAATAACTTCTGAAGGGCCCGTAGGATTGGTGTACCACCCGCCTTCAGAAGCTCTGCCGTAACTCCATCATCACCAGGCGCCTTGTTGTTCTTAAGCTGTTCGAGAGCCATTCTAATCTCGCACAGGCTGACGTCCGGGATGTCGTCGGTGAAGTGTTGGGTAAGTCGTGCTGTGGGATCTGAGGCACAACTATCGACAGGTGACTGGGTTTTCGTATACAGCTGTCCGTAGAACCTCTCGATCTCTCCCAGCAATTCAGGTCTAGACGTGACGATTCTGCCATCCTCAGTCTTCAGCTTCGTCATAAATAAATAAATAAAATAAAAAAGGTTTTTATTCACGTAGACTTTAAAAAAGCGCTTGTAAATAGTCAGAACATGTTTGTAGTAATATAGTTGTATACATTAGATATTATTTCTAGTAACATATATATTTAGGTACATCTTGTATGAAAACATTTATAAAATTTATTTTATTACAGAAATGATATTTAGCTAGCTCGTATCAAGTTATTGTCAAGAGATTATGTTTAATTATCTAGTTTAAGTCTAATATTTTTACTACATATTGTCAATGGTTCTGTCTATATTAAAGGTATTATTATTATGACGGACCTTGTGTTAATAACGACGGTCGCGCTTTAATGCTACCACCGGATCCAATGCGCCCCAACTGAGAAAACCCAGCGAAACAAACTCAGTGGGTTCATCTACTACCGGTTTCAACACGACCCAGTTGAGACGGTCCGGCGAAACATACTCAAGCGGGCATGAACACGGGATTTGGTCCAATTAGAGTAATTATTTAGTAGGCAAACACAATATATGCTCGATCGGTTGTCTGAATGCTTATTATTTTAGATTATATTTAGGTATACAAAAGAAAAACTTCGAAACAATAACATTATTCATTTTGAGACAGAGTCAATAATTTTAAATTAAGTATATGATAGCAATAATTTACAGATAGTTCACGTAACACAGCAGATCAGTCATGTCTATATGGCTACAAGATCTCCAGCGAGCAATGTGCAGGTAGGAAGTGAGAGCCAGACGTCTTTGTCATCGATGTACTCTTTAGTGGTGTAATAACCCCTAGCCATAAGTATACGTTTAATATGTGTTTTAAAACTTGTGTCAGGCAGATCAGTAATTTGAGTAGGAAGCTTGTTATAAAACCTAATACAATTTCCTATAAATGATTTATTAGTTTTGCTTACTCTAAAGCCTGGCATGGCTAGTTTGTTTTTATTCCAAGTATTTATATTATGGAGTTCACTTTTCTTTTTATAATTATGAATATTTTTTCTAACAAACATTATATTCTGATATATATATTCCGATGGCACAGTAAGTATATTTATTTCTTTAAACAAATTTCGCAAAGAATCGCGACTGCCTAAACCATAAATGGCTCTGACTGCTCTTTTCTGCAATACAAAAATAGCACCTATGTCAGCCGCCGAACCCCACAGCAGAATGCCATACGACATAATGCTATGAAAGTACGCGAAATACACTAATCTAGCAGTTTGTTCATCTGACAATTGCCTTATTTTCCAGACAGCATAGGAAGCCGAACTTAATTTACCTGCTAACTTTTCAATCTGAGGACCCCATTGCAATTTTGAATCAAGTGTCAATCCTAAAAATACGGTCGATGGGACTAGATCTAATATTTTCGCATTAAGTGCAACTGTTGGTACAATTTGAGTCACATTCGGCAATGAGAACCTGATGCATTTAGTTTTCCCTGCATTTAACAAGAGATTATTTGCCGAAAACCATTCTGATATAAAGCTGAGTGTTTTATTATGCTCAATAAGATCTTTATGCTTTCTATTTACTTTAAATATGAGCGACGTATCATCAGCGAACAAAACTATGTCTGATACTTTCTCTACCAGATAAGGGAGATCATTTATATAAACTAGAAATAAAAATGGGCCCAATATAGATCCTTGGGGCACCCCCATTTTCACAGGATGACGTGCCGAAGTGACACCGCCTATCGAAACCATCTGTTGTCGCCCCGATAAATAGGACATCACAAGATCAAGAGATGTGCCAGATATTCCATAGTACTTCAGTTTAACAACGAGCGTACGATGATCAACGCAATCGAAAGCCTTAGAGAGATCACAGAAAACTCCCAGCGCATCCTGTGATCCCTCCCAAGCCTCCAATATTGACCTAATTAATGTGCAACCTGCATCCTGAGTAGAGCGGCCCCTTGTAAACCCGAACTGCTTGTGATGCAATATCTCATTCACGTTAAAGTGCGACAACATTTGGCTGAGCATCAGCTTTTCAAATATTTTACTTAAAGCTGGTAGTATTGAGATAGGCCTATAATTCGTGGCATTTTTTGAACAACCTGCCTTGAAAATGGGTATTATCTTACTTATTTTCATTAAATCGGGAAAGACACCATCACTTATACAGCCATTGAAGATGGCTGCAAGGATTGTAGCAATGTTTAGTATGATTGATTCAATTGCTTTAACAGACAGTCCCCACAAATCTTCTGTGCCTTTCCTTTTAATACTCTTAAAAGCTTTTATAATATCATCACTTGTTACGGATTTAAAACTAAAGTTAGGTACAGTTTGTTTTACGCATTGATTTAAAAAGAGTTCAGCCACATCTGGTGATGATGCGAGACACTTAGTAATATCCACGGGTATATTTGCAAAAAAAGCAGCTAAAAAATTGGCAATGGTAAGCTTGTCTGAAACCAGTTCATCACCAATATTCAATACTAATGTTTGATCTCTTGATCTACTTTTACCAGTTTCAGTATTAATTATTTGCCAAGCTAATTTTATTTTATTATCACATTTTTTTATTTTATCTCTTATATATAAAGATTTAGCTTGAATGCAAACCTTTTTAAAAATTTTTGAATAATTTCTAACATAATTAATGAAATTGACATCAGGGTTATAGGACCTTCTGTCATACAACTCATATAAAAAATCTCTACTCAGTCTAATGCCTCGAGTTGCCCAAGAACTAAATTTTATCTTATTACTGTCAACCGTTATGTTTTTTATTTTACAAGCTTTATTAAATTCTTTGCAAATACAGTGGAATAATGTAGTGTACATATAGTTAGGCTTACTTTTGTTGGCAATAGATGGCACAAACTATTCTCCAGGTTGTTACTGAACTTTCCCAAGTTAGATTTTGTTAAAGGTCTAAAACTAATTTTTTGTTTATTTATATTTATCTCATTTTTTATCTTTACTATTTGGCATTTATGGTCTGAGCGAACACCAGCCACCAAACACTTCTCAGAGACATCAAAGTTGGTAATTATGTTATCAATGCAAGTAGCAGATGTGAGTGTGACTCTCGTGGCCTCAGAGAACAAGCATTTAAGGTTAAAGGACCGAAATACAGATAGAAATATGTTTATTTCAGGTGAATCTGCTAAAATGTTCATAATAAAATCACCACATACAAGGATTTTTTTTTTACTTTTAATTTTCCTAAGAATGTCTTCTATTGTTGCTGTAAAAAGCTTTAAATCGGATGCTGGTGGTCTATACACACATATTATACAATAAAACTCCAACAGACAGTTCTCTTGCAAACACTTTAGAGCCTTTGTTCCGCTCAATGGCTTCTTTAATACAATTTGTATTAAATTGGCGCGTGTCGCGAGTCAAAGACTTTGAGATCTGTCTGTTGAGCTGCCGGTATCTGGTAGCATCATCTGAGGATGTCAGAACCATTTTCCGTCTTTCGTCCATAAGCTGCAGGGTATAGTCGGAGATATTTTTGGTTCTGTTTGTACGGTGGGCCTTGAAGACCTTAGACCCAGCCGCATGGACAGCTTCTACGAGCCTGTCGTGGTATGAGTCCACTTCCTCGCAATCGGCTAGGCATTCGAAACGGTTTTGCAGTTCGAGCTGAAAGGGTTCAGGGTTTTGGATGTGGATGGGTAAAGGTCGGAGCGTAGACTTTATCAGTCGGGACCTCTGGAGCTTGACATTTAGGTTCAATGAGCATCTCACCAGTCTGTGATCGCTCCCGGTTTTAACTCTATTGATCACTGAGACGTCATTGAACATCTGTCTACTCGTCGACAAGATAAAGTCTATCTCGTTTTTTGTTTTACCATCGGGGCTTACCCAGGTCCATTTGCGGTTTTCCGGCTTCTTGAAAAAGGAGTTCATCATAAAGAGTCCCTCCTTCTCCATGAAGTCGGCCTACATTTGGCCCCGGGGATTCCGGTCTCCAGTTCCAAATTGCCCCACTCTCAGCTCATTCCCGAATCGTTTACCCAACTTCGCGTTAAAGTCCCCCATGACCACAGTGAAATAAGAGTTCGAGGTATGTATGGCTCTAGAAATATCCTCATACATGACCTCAACCTCATCGTCGGAGTGCGTCGAAGTCGGCGCGTAAACCTGTATGACCTTCAACGAATACCGCTTGGTAATTCTGAGTATAAGGTACGCAACCCTAGTCGACACACTCTCGATTTTCACTATGTTGTGGACGACGGACTTGTGGACTATGAACCCAACACCACCTTGGGACAGTTGGTCGCCTCTCTTCGGACTTCAGATAAATATTATGTCCCAATGTAACCTGCTCAATTCTTCCTCCAGTTCGATCATCTTCTCGTCGGTCCGCAGTGTGCGTGTGTTGTATGTTGCCAGGGCCAGAGGTCGTCGGTTTTGGTAACGCGGAGTCTGCCGGGGATTCTTAGCACCCCCTGCCCTGCCGTAACTACGGCTGTTACCACGGCTGGGAATAGCAGGGCTGCCGGGGACTGGGGGCCGCGGTTTTGTTGTGTCCATCATTTGGGAGGATATGCCATAATCGCCACGCTTGGCAGGCGGGTTGGTGATCGCAGTAGGATAGACATGGTACTCTGGAGAACGCCCCTGCCCGTTCTCTGGTATATATTCCCTCGGGACGACTTCTACGTCCCCCCACGGGATGAGAGGGGGTGGCGATATTCTCTAGGCCGTCACCACACAGCCAACTCAGTATTTCTAGCATACATTATAATGTCCTATTTAACTTTATTTACAGTCACTGGTGTTTTGAAAAATTATGCCTATAGAGAGGGTCTAAGTAGGTGGCGATGATATACAAATTATTTCCTGATAAAATAGAAAACTTGGTAGTCAGTTCAAAGGTAATGGCCCATTTAGTATGAAAAATATACCTACGGCGTACAGAAATGAAATATGGGGGGAATCAAAGACAAATGATTATACTTTTCAATGGTAAGTGGTGCATCACTGTGGCTGATGGGGATCATGAAATAAAATATAACACATTGTACTATTGCGCGACCGCAACAAAGATCGGGTGAGACCGAGATAGCAATATACGTGTTATTTATTACCTGACCGAACGAGTTTGCTTTATAAGTGTCACGATGATATTTTTATTTAACAAAACAATGGCAAAGTAAGTCTGCTTGTTTCATTTTCAAGTCTAAACTACTGAACCGATTTTGGTTAAATTGCTTGCCCCGTAGAGATATACATGTAAAGAATGAGTATTTATTTGTTTAATACCTTAGGTGCATAGCATAGATTAAGAAAATACATTATTTAATTATTTTTTATCTATGATGTCATGTCAAATTCCTATGAATAGACAAAAAAATATATCTTATATACATATTAGATTTGTAGACGGACATAGTAAACTTTTTATCCCAGTGACATTTTTCCATAGGATAAAATAATTTAGAGACGGGCGAAACCGCTGGTGCAGCTAATTATTATCCAATTTTGATCGGTCTACTGCGAGATCTCTCCATTGAATTATTTTTTTCTTTTTACATATAATGAACAGTGGGTTATGCCTGCATTATTTGCCATCATTTTCGTTTTTGTACAAAAACATTATTGAACCGGGTCGGATTATGGGCCATGACCTTTAGAATACAGATGGCCTGTCGAATTGGTGGAAACTTCGCTTCTATTGGTCAATGAGCAATTTGTGTGACATCCGCATCCGCATGCAACACCGCATCGATTATTGTGGATGCGGAAGTGGTTGCGGATGTATAAATTGATGCGGAAGTTCCACATTTGCGGATGCAGATGCAAATATTCGCACTAGCACTAGATACTCTTAGCTTCACGCAGTATGATGGTCTATGACAACCTACAAAGAGACGCTACTGCCCGTTCTTACAATTCTGTTAAACTTTGACAACATTGTTTGATGAAGTGAAAATTTATTAAAGCTGTGTGCCAGATTGGCGCGGTTTTTAACAATTTATTACCCAGTTGCGTAGGTTTTTACTGGGTTAATAATTTAGTAACGAGGCTACTCACGTAGGAGACTCATCTTGAATTACGAGCGAGGGAGTTTATCTAACTGGGCTTAAGAAATAAAACTGTTCGTTATGAACCGAAGTACTCTCTTAATAAAACCCGTTTACTAAAAGGGCCCACTGTAGCTACAGGTGGTAGTATTAATACACTAGGACGCAAGTTTGTGGAGGTATAAAGGCTTCTTAAGGCTCGTAAGCTAAGGATTGTCGTCATCCTTAACAGCATATCATCGAAAAATTATTGCCTATAGTATGTTAAACTTTAACGATCCAGCCTTGTTCCTGTTGACATGATAAAATGTACATCTGTTCGAAATGTTATCTTTCTAGATAATTTAAGATACGTATTAATTTTCATTTGTTCAATCATGAGTGTACATGTGTTTTGGATACATAATATTGATGTGACAGTTAAACTACATTGTTTCGGTCACGTTTGTCAAGGTGTACAAAATTGATTCTAAAATATATAAAAAAATAATTCATACATTATTTTACAACCTGGCCAATTTTAATTAAATATCCTTCGCAATATCTAAATCTAATTATTATGGAATATTCACACAATATTTGGTTATATATTCAGTTTATTTTAATGGTACGGAAACCTTCGATGTCGGGTCTAGTTCGCACTTTGCCGTTTTTTTTTTGGGAGTCTATAGCGTATTAGGTACTTACTGTTTCAAAGCACACCCAGACTCGGAAGAACTATCTGGTTATGTAAATAATTTTCCTATGCAGGTGGCTCACCCGGATTTCCTAGGTCCACTATGTATATAACCTGTGGATTCTTCTTCTTCGCAGCTTGTAAATTTTGAGCCTAAACCCATGTTGAATACGTTCTCTTTGCAGTCTCTAAAATACTGCGATTTTATATTACATTGCTTCCGTCCAAACTTTCACAACATCAGCCTTTTGATAAACTGAAAACTTATCAAAGCTGTGAGCTAGATTGGCGCGGGCGAAAGCAAACAATTTACGAACTCTCTCGAAAGCAATTCATTCCCTAATTGTGTAGGTTGTAACTTCGTTAATAATTTAATGACAACGTTCCTCGCGCTGAAGCCTCAACTTGAGTCACGAGTGAGGGATTTTCTTACCCTCGACTTTTAAAATGAAACAGTTTGTTATGAATTGGAGAAATAAAAACAGGCGTGATATTCAGTATTGCATACTATAAAACACACTGAGCAGTGTGGCTCGGGCATTCCCGGGGTGATCGCTAAAATAATCTCGGAACTGAAACGAATCTAATCAGAAAAAAGTAGTTCCACTTCCCTCCTTAGAGTATGTAGTCCGTGAACAGCGATACAATATGCATCATGATCTATGTAGAATCATTGACGATGTATAATTTGTCGGATTGATGTAAACTTATGATTGTATGAACTGACGCTTATTTAAGAAATAGTTTCCTTAGAATTGTTGATTATGTTGTAAATATATTGCCAGCGAAGCTAATAAATTATACACAGTTACTGCTTGAACTTAAAAGTTACTTAATTGAATTTCAGTTTGAGCTTGGCAGCACTTAATCAACGGTGGTGAATTATAAATCAATGCAAAGTGTTTAATGCTGCTAATGAATAACCAAGCTGTGCGGTAATTTGTATAAGGTAAATGAACTAGGTACTGGCAGTGTAGTTCCGACCCAGAAAGAATAACAGGGCGACCCCATACAATCTCACGTAAAAGGCGTCTAACGTAGTCAAAGCACCACCTAACTGCTACGACCAAGCACGGTGAACACATCAAATCTCTCAAAACGGCCAAGTAGTGGAACCTTAGCAATGAAGCTGTTAAAAACTTAAGTGGTGTCAAGGGACAACCGGATGGAACGAAGTTATTTCTTATTATTTATTATGTACAAAAAACCTGTATACACTCAACAAAAACAATCGTCGCGACACCACACTGTTCAATGCGAAATAGAAATGAAAATATCTGGCTTGCTTTCTATAAGAGAGAGAGAGACAGACAGAGAAACATGCGCACGCCGCACAGCTGCAAAAGGTGTCGTGACAACTTTTCGTAAGCATTTTTTCTGTCTAGCTCCCTTTCACAACGCGCGATAAGGAACTTCGTTCCAAAAGTTACAAGAATTTCACCAAATAATAAATAGGCTGAATGATCGAACCTACTTGGAAGTTGGAAGCTCTTTAGCATTATCACATGTCAGCCGAAAAATTACCAATTCTGGGCATTACAGGTCTCCCCTATAGATCTCCACTCTTTAATCATATTACGGACCTCTTGGCGTGGTTGGCAAATGCTTGCTTTTCATGCCGGCGGTCATGGGTTAGAGTCCCACCCAGGACAGATATTAGTGTGCATGAAAATGTATGTTTGTAATGAGTCTGGGTGTAATCATACTAATATTATAAAGGTGAAAGTTTGTGAGTGTGTATGTTTGTTACTTCTTCACCCTAGATTAACACATAGGCTACAATTTATAAAGTTTAACGCGGGTAAAACCGCGAGGCACAGCTAGTTATCTATATTAGTATGTATTTACATAATAAAAGTAGTTTATGTAGTATATCAGTTATCTGGTTTCCATAGTAAAAGCAGTAATTTGGGATCACTTGACCGTGTGTAAATAACGTCCCAGGATATTTATAATACTAAAGAGAAAACGTGACGAAAGATGTAATTCAACAGAAACCATTGTTCAAACTTTCACGTGGCGCCATTTTAAAATTAGAAATGTTAAAGATTGCCGAGATTTAAAAAATATGAGTTCAACCGTGGTATCCGTGTATGCAGTATGAAAACAAGACAACATATTGAACATCTTCTTACAACTCTCAGGCCCCGGATATAAAACCAGCCAGTCTTATTGATCCTGAGCTGCTGTGAGTAAGTTTATTATTATTTAAGACGGCAAAAATCCAATAACTCTTTATTAAAAAGAGGCCGGGCGTCACACAAAAAGCCTCATTTCCTTAAAGACGTAATATCACCTTAATACTTTACCTGAATAAGATGTACAAAGATACTAACGAAAAATTCATCTAGATGAGCCTAAAATAAGGTAAAGTTCCCCTATAGCAAATTCAAGTAGTTTTTGTTTGATCCATAACTAACCATTCATGACGGCACCTTTCTTGTTTAAAATTTCATGAAACTTAGATTATTTATGACAAAACATTATAAATTATGGAATTAGGTTTTTGTGAGATGAATAAGAAGCTTTTTCCGATAACCATTCATCAGTATTGCATAGAATATCGCCACCCCATCTCATCCTGTGGGGGAATCGGTAAAAGTCTTCTCAAATATCTACCAAAGAACGGGCAGCAGCGTCTCTCTGTCTACTACACAGTCGGCCAACGGATTTCAACCGCGACAAATTAGTCTTTTTACGAAATCACTGCAACAAGGTGTGTAGGAATGCACAACGTCAGCACATTCACAACTCTGTACAAAACGGAGATCGTGCTAAAGTATGGAAATTTCTAAACTCAATGGGGATTGGAAAGTCTCGCCAAAATACAATTCCTAAAGACTTAAATGTCAACTTACTCAATAAACATTTCACTGCGTCGTCCAATTTTGATAGGGCACTTAAAATTTATACATTCAATTATCTTTCATCGCTACCTATCCCCAAATACCCTCAGTTCATCTTTAATCCGTTGTCGGCTTGTGATGTTAAGAAGAGCATACTGTCAATAACATCCAATGCCGTAGGAACTGACAGTGTCAGTCGTAATATGATCATTCCCATCCTTGATGAAATCCTTCCTGTCGTATGACATATCCTTAATTTCTCCCTATCCCATGGGGCCTTTCCATCAGCATGGAAAGACGGCCAAAAAACCCTGTTACCAAAAACATCCAATCCAAGTTCCTTTTCCGAGAACCGTCCTATCTCTATACTGCCATTCCTCTCCAAAGTCCTAGAACGCCTTATTCATAACCAATTGAACTCCATTTTATGCAAAAATAATCTCCTGAATCCTGTCCAATCCGTCTTCCGTCCTGGTCATAGAACCACGACTGCGGAGGATATTAGGTCAGGCATGGAGGAAGGTGATCTGACGGTGTTAGCATTACTTGATTTCAGTAATGCATTTAACACTGTCGATCATGATATCTAGATAGGTATACTCAGCTCTATTAACATATCTCCAACGGAAATTGACTGGTTTCGTAATTACCTGTCTGGCCGCCGCCGGCAACGTATACGTATTGATGACTGCTCCTCTTCGTGGTGCAATACAAATGTTCGTGTGCCTCAGGGTGGCGTTCTATCTCCGTTACTTTTTGCAATTTTCATAAATTCCATATCCAATGAACTTATTTCATCCTACCACATTTACGCAGATGATCTTCAAATTTATTCTAAAGCACCACTTGAGGAGCTTCACGAAGCCATTCATAATATTAATACCGATTTGTGTCAGATAAGTCGCTGGGCTAGGTCTTATGGACTGCAAATAAATACATCTAAAACGCAAGTCATTGTTGTTGGTAGCTCCAGAAGGATTTCTATGGTAGACTGGTCGCTTGTACCACAGGTGCGCTTTAATGGTTCAGTCATACCGCTCTCTAAGACTGTAAAAAACCTTGGTATACATTTTGATACCACGTTACCCTGGGGCCCGCAGGTTAAAGAAGTTAGTCGAAAATTGTTTGCTTCCGCTGGGTCACTTAGACGACTTCGTAATTTTTTACGCACCACCACTAAGATTTCGCTAGCCCATTCCCTTCTCCTACCGATTTTAGACTAGGCTGGTGCCAGCTATCTCGATATCACGGAGGACCAATTAAACAAACTTGAGAGGCTCCAAAATGTTTGTATTCGATTCATATTTGGTTTGCGTAATTGTTCCGATCATGTTTCCGAATTTCGTGCAAAACTCAAGTGGTTACCTATACGACTTCGCCGGAATGCTCACATTGTTTCTCTTCTATATAGTATATTGTTCAATCCAGCTACTCCGACTTACTTAAAAGAACGTTTTGAGTTCCTTCACGAGACACATTCGAGGTTGCTGAGATCAATCAAGATACCAATGCAATCCACAAAATTTTTAGACCTTTCTTTTTCCGTACAAGCTGCCTGATTGTGGAATGCTTTGCCAGAGACAGTGAGAGGTGCTCAGTCACTGGACATTTTTAAGAAAATGGTATACTTGAGTGGATGAAGGTCAACTCTTACAGAGCTACCTTGTCTTACGTAAGAGGGAACTATTTGGATTCGCGCCCTCCAACAGATGAAGACGTTTACCTACTTTGCAGATGAGGCTGCTGGAGCTGACATCGTACCCCAAGAAATTGAGCAAAATCGAGAAACTGATTTGATTGATGAGCCTGCTCAGCATAATCTACGTCGCACTCTAAAACACTTCACTTAATTCACTTCACGTCGCAAGGCGAAAGACACGCTCCTGTCTTTCTGCAAGACTTGAAACAGGCAGGGGTGAATGATGTCCTATATGATGTCTTAATAGGACCTTTAAAAAATACACATACAATTCTTTCGTTTTATGAGGTTGTAGCCTCATTATATCATTATGTCTCCTACTCTGTGTAGGGTAGTACTTACTTATCGTATGGGCAGTGGTTACCCTGGTGTCAGAGATGTTCAAGCCGCCCAGTAGGCCTCTGACATGGCTTAACGACTGTTGCCTAATGGCTACAACCGGGACCGACGGCTTAACGTGCCCTCCGAAGCACGGAGACGCTCACAAATTAAACCACTTTGGCGGTCACCCATCTATGGACTGACCGCGAGCCTAGTTGCTTGACCTCGCCAATCACTTACAGACTGGTGAGAGCATCTGGCTAAGAGCGCCGTAGGGTAGTGGAACTAGTTTTATCTGATGTGATCGTTTAAGTGATCACCCCGTAAAATGCCTGAGCTTTACTGCTCATTGACATTTTATTGTATGCAATACTGAATGTCTTGCCATTTTTTCTTTCTCCGATTCATAACGAACTGTTTCATTGTAAAAGTCGAGAATGAGAAAATCCCTCGCTCGTGACTCTAGTTGAAGCTTCAGCGCGAGGAACGTTGTCATTAAATTATTAACGAAGTTACAACCTACACACAATTTAGGGAATGAATTGCTTTCGAGAGAGTTCTTAAATTGTTTGCTTTCGCCCGCGCCAATCTAGCTCACAGCTTTGATAAGTTTTCAGTTTATCAAAAGGCTGATGTTGTAAAAGTTTGGACGGAAGCAATATAATATAAAATCGCTTTATTTTAGAGACTGCAAAGAGAACGTATTCAACATCGGTTTACGCTCAAAATTTACAAGCTGCGAAGAAGAAGAATCCACAGGTTATATACAAAAGTGGACCTAGGAAATCCGGGTGAGCCACCTGCATAGGAAAATTATTTACATTAGTTAGTTAGTTAGGCGATAGGTTTCCGCACTTAGCCTCCTAATTGGGCTATTGTGCGTGATACTTGTTTGGCTACTCGAACCATTTTAGTTCCATCCAGAAGTCCAGGAGACCACGAAAGCCTGGTCTGAGGGCCTCCTGCAGTGTCCTTTTATATGTGCAGACAAAGACAAGCTACCCCAATTTGTCACATTGCGCCAATTGAAAGGGAACCTTATGCTGTTTAAATAAAATTGAAAATCTATAAAAGAAATTTGACAGATTGGGGTAGCTGGATGTGCTGGCGTCTGTACAATGTATTCTGTATAAAACCATATCTTTACTTTTGTTTTCGCTTTATACTTAAATAAAACAGGTTACGTAACGTACATTTCGTCGCCTTTTTCGCGCGAAAACTAAATTGACACAGCTAACGATGCCCTGTCTCTTTCATGAGAACTATATTAGAAAGAAATGCAATGATAGTAAAATTAGTGTAGTTGGTATTTCACAGAATCGGTGGCAATGGTGTAGTAAAATTTGATACAAGTTTGTAAATATTGTATTTTTTAAATCATTTTATGTGTAGTTACCTCGCGTACTTACGTTATTGGGTAGAATTAAGGTCTAGCTTCATTCTACCCAATAACACATTTGTAAACAATAAAATCTGAAGCTAATTAGTGGAAGATGCCTACGCCTGGAGTTACATTACTATCAAGTAATGTAACTCCATGCGTACCGAATTTGAATCCATAGGAATTGGACGTCAATCAATAGATATTTCTCTTCTCTTTATGTTTTTACGACATCTGTCGATAAGTATTGATTACGACTGTATCTTTTTACGTGACGTCCTAGTAAGCCGACGAGGCGTTGACTGCTGTACTGAAAAGAGTGAGGGTTCAAGCCGCAAATAAAACTACAAACTAAGTAAATAGCACCAGGGGGGTTCGAACCTGGACTCAAGACAGTTACTGATAGACATGCAGTTTTAGTTTGAAGTCGCGGACTTCAAATTCAATGGAAGATCGGGGACGATGCAAACTAGGCAATGGTGTTTGCGGTCTCGTACCCTCAGTCAGCGACTACAATATATCAGATTGAGACAAGGCTTTTAGGTAGATCATTATTTCGACTTTAGGTGATTAGAGTCAAAATTGGTCATCTAAATTATTACACAACATAACGGTAATTTAAAAACCAATTAAGAAATCTAACAAAACATATTTAACGTTTATTCTTAAAATTTTCGATCGGTACTACGAACAAATCTAAACATTTCTTTTCAAGTTGTTTTCTTTGTGATCTTATAACGATTCTGTACAGACGTCAGCACTTCCACCTAGCCTAATCTGTCCAATTACTTTTATAAATTTTCAACTTTATCGCATAAGTATAAGGTTCATTTTCAATTGGTGAAATTTGAAAGATCGGGGTAACTTGATCTTCTGGCGTCTGTACAACCAATTAAGAACCTACTTACCTAAAACCATGTACCTACCTAGAGTCAATACTGCGAAATTGTATTTGTCTAGAACTAACGAGTTCAACCGCAAATATGTGTACCTGGTTTCTTATTCCTGATCGAGTGAAAAAGTATTATTGGTATCCCTGGAAAGAAAGAAGCAGCCAGGAGTCTAGAAATTAGTAGTGTTACCTGCTTATGCGTCACAGAGCATATAGCTGTCGCTGGTTGGGTCAGATAATGTCCCATCGGATTAAGACAGTGACGGCATAGAGTGTGCACCTGTGTTTATGCACACACTCGTGCCCTAAAGTATATGTATATATAATTTGCTATGTACATATACTATTATTATATTTTATTTATATTAATATGAATGGTACAACTGGAAGGGGAAAACCTCGTAGAACATTCTCTAACCAAAACGGAGATGTTGTCAAGAAAGTCCAAGTCAGAAGTACCCTTTACCAGCGAGCATGTATGAAGAATATAATGACAGTAAACAAAGCAAATTAGGTGTTCAAAGATCGTGTCAAATAGAAATCCGTTGTCTCTGCCTACCCCTCTGGAAAACAGGCATGAGTCTATGTACGTATACAATGTATGTAATACTAGTTGTGCCCCGCGGTTTTACCCGCGTTAAACTTTATAAATTATAGTCTATGTGTTAATCCAGGGTGTCAGCTAACTCCAAACTAAATTTAATTTAAATTGCTCCAGCCATTTAGACGTGAAGAAGTAACAAACACACACTCACACAGTTACAAACTTACGCCTTTATAATATTAGTGTGATTAATGAATATGGACATAAAAATATGGTTGGCATTCTGTTGTTGGCCTTCTGTTGTCATTTCATTACTTTTTAAAGCAGAGAAAAAAAATGTTTATTAAGGAGTTCATTGTCCAGAAAATACAATAGCCACGAGGTCGCAAATGCAGTTTTCTACGAGCAATTTAAACTCGTGTCGACTTTCAAGACTCGGAATAAATCAGGCTGTCGTAATTTTCGGTAACTTTATAACTTACTCCCCTTAAATGAAACTAGATTTGATGACAAGTTAAAGCTCGTTATTTTTCTACGAAATACGATCCTTGATTATGAAGTTTTAGGGTCCTGTATCCAAAGGGCTTATCGCAGCGCTAGTGCTGAAAGTGTCTGTGGGTGGGTTTATTGGTCTCGCACCGGCTAAAGCTAACCTACTGTGGACTTCTCTTGGCACCTGGTGGGGTGCCAAGTCCGGTGCTCCGGGAATACGGGTATCCAGCTCTGGCAACTCCCTTTTGCGCTATGCCCCAGGTGTTTAGGACACGTTCATTGGAAAGGCTCCGGTTTGTCTTCCTGGATTGCCAACTCCTGCCATTCTAGGCCCACTTCTCTGAAGGTATAAGCGAAAAACAACCTATTATAACTTTGTACTCAGATTTATCGAATGTTTTCTATAGAGATTTCTGCATTCGACTGTGACTGTTTGGAAATTCTGTTTGAACTAAACTGATTATTAAATTACTTATTCCATGTATGAAAAGAATATGGGATTCGTAATTAAATTTAATTCTGCCCTTCTTCTTAATGTAATCTAAACGTTCGACGAAGATATTAATGTTGCCTCATCTAGTAATGTGGGACAGGCTTTCTTCAGGATTCGTTATCGTCGTAAAAATAAATAATTTACATTTTTTGACCGTATTTACCTGCACACCTAAGCAAAAGATGAGAACTGATAGTCATACTTATAGTTACTTTGCTCCCAGCTAACAACGTAAAACGTCCCGTTACCATAAAACGATTATTATTTTTTGGCACCACTCGTCTTTAAGATGCTGATAAACTTGATCAATCACTAGTCAAGAAGAACATGAGCCTTCGCCGTTTTTTAATTGTTGAAATGTACAACGAACAGAGACGAGCATAACGCCATTACCACGATCTACATATAAACATTTACACGATCATTCTACCGAATGTTTTAATCATTGCAACCCTGTAATACAGATTTTGTTAAAAACCTAAATCACGCACCAGTCCCTCACAAAGTTGAACTAACGAAGATCTACATTAAATTAATTATTATTGTAATGTTCCTGTTGTGTTTCATGTGAAGAGAGAATAAATACTTTTTATTATTGCTCGTCAAAAAATATTCTCCACTGCGCCGCGGCGGAATCTTGACAAAATAATGCAAAACGCACGGCAAAATGCTAAAAGACTATTACCATTCTTTCGCTAGAATTCTTGCTAAAACGCTCTAGTTTATTTTTCGGTATTGTAACATGCGCTAGAATGTTCTTTACAAGTGAATTCTCAAGTCTAACATCACCTTTAGATGGTGGTGTAGATATAATGAACTTATGCAACGTGCAGTAAATGTAGATGAGCTTCCACAGAACCTCGTAAAGATACCTAGTATTCTTAACTTCCGTTTTCCTGCTTGTGAGAGGATTTTAATATGTACAGCAAAATTTGTCATTTTACTAAACTTGACATTAATTAACCATAAAAGCTGCAGAGTCTAACTAGAAAAAGCGCTTTAAATTTATATAAAGCAGAACAGACGTCCAATAAAGAAGAAAAAAATGCAGTGGAAAAGAGAGTATGAATGAGAATAAAGTATGTGTGGTGTGACTTTAAGCAACAGAATACGAAATACTGACGTATACGTCAGTTATTACTCGTTATGTTGTTAGCTAAAAGCTAAAATCAAAGACCCAAGCGAGTGGGAATCCGACCTTACTATTAAAAAGTTATTCCATGCACCTTCTGTGGTAGAATGCTCTGGTACAGTTAACGAAATGGAGAAGAAACATTCGGAAAGCTTGTCCACGATTATATGGGACGCATAGTCGGGAAGATAGAGAGGTATAGTACAATTAACCTGATGGTACTAATTATAATAATAATATACAGGGACATTATTCATATACGGCCATCTAACCCCAAATTAAGCAGAGCTTGTACTATGGAAATCAGGTAACTGATATATTACATATCTACTTTTCTTTTGTAAATACATACCTATATAGACAATTACACCCATACACAGGACACACAGACATGTTCATGCACACAAATATCAATCCTGGGTGGGAAACGGACCCAGGACCTGCGGCGTGAAAGGCAAGCATTTACCAACCACGCCATCTGGCCCGTCAATTAATGTAGTTTTAGTAAGTGTTTGTAGTATAAACTACTAAGTTCACAAACAAGCATACTACCGACTTGATGAATAGCAGTACGTTTATCACATATATTACACTGGTCAACAGCGGTTTTGGTGCCAAGAAGCTGTATTTTTTTTTTAATTTAGGACCCTATACTGATTACATTTATAGCAAAAATATTGATTTTCTACGTGTAGTTTTCTAGATTTTTAATAGAAAAGATAACATGAAATTCACTCAAAAAACAACATTTATTTAATTTTTATGTACATTAAAACCTTCTTTTACGCGATTTTCGCGAATGAGGTGTATCGTGACAATCACGTTGCATTCCCCAGCAGTAGTTAGCCATCATATTATGTTGATCCCATCGGCCTTGGTACCTCTCCTCCATAGTTTTTGGTCTTGGTGAAACCGCCCCCCTTGTCCTTGGCTATATGAACCAAGATTCTTTGGAAACTGGTCAAGATGACTGTGGAGATAATGCACTCTGATGGACATGTTACATCCTAAGTTTTTGAAATTCTCCAGCATGTTGTTAACGATTTCAGAGTAGTTACTTGGTTTGTGATTTCCCAGAAAGTTTTTTGTAACTTCAATAAACGAATTCCACGCAAGTTGTTCCAAACTGGTCATTGAACTTGAGAAATTAGTATCTTTTATCAATATTCTTATCTGTGGGCCATCAAAAATACCTGCTTTTATGTTTTCTATGCTTAGACTAGGGAATTTTCCGAATTAAAAAATGGTAGCAAGTCTTGCTCTCTTGTACGATAGAAAGTCACTTTAGTATCTGATACCAATAAGTTCTTTTTTCTTTTGATCTAGAAGCCTAAACCTCTGCAGATTCTCTAGGCAGTTCAAGATCCCTTATTAAATCGTTTAATTGTACTGGAGTAAAAGGTTTAGCCTCTGTAGACGCAATTTTTTCGATAACTCTATCGATAGACACTTCAATATAGTTATCTTCAAATGGTTCACGGTTTGAACAAAATATTGGAATAGGTACTTCCTCTGAATGTGGTAAAAGTCTTCTAGCCGATTGTAAGTCTGGATAAATCATTTTTTTAACATTAACTCCACGCAAATTGGCATAGCAGAAGTAACAGACATCGAATTGAGTTTTTGTTCTCTCCATTGCATTGGCACCCCGAACCTCATACAGCTTCTTCTATGACTGAACTACTGTCTCAAGTGTTCATAGCACATTTTGCAAACAATTTGAGGTATCCACGGCTTTTTTTCGTCTACAATTCGCGACTTATAGCACGAAAAATAAGCACTTTTTATAAAATCTGTTATAGGTTTCCTGAACTTTTTGATTGTGTATTCCCCACAAATTTAACATAACACGTTTGGGTCATTGAGACAACTTCTTCGCGCTGAAGACATGATATCAAAATCAATTTATTTATAGAAAGGTACTAATAATACTTGAAACCGTGTTCCCGAACGTACTAATTACAGAACATTTAAAAACAGAGGGTAGATACAAAACTACACGTAGGAAAAAAAAGTAAAAAATATTTTTAGTGTTGCCAATGCATACATAATACAAAACCACTAAAGAGATCTCGGCACCAAAAATTTGATTTACATTTGTTGACCTGTGTTATCATAAACTCGAATTATACCCACATTAATATAAACTTCTGAACGTTGCTTGTGAAGTAAAACTGATGAATGGTTTTAACAAAAAGCTTCTTATCTATCTCACAAAAACAAGTAACTAATTCCAGAATGTATATTATTTTAAGCCAAAACACACCAACTTTCATGAAATTTTAAACAAGAAGGTTTGCATCTATTTACATCGTAAAACATATACTGAATAAATAGACATCATAAAGACAAAAACCAATGTAATGATTTGGTTTTATTCAGCATACAATGTACAGACGCCAGGACATCAAGCTATCCCAATCTGTCAAATTTCCCCAATTGAAAGTGAACCCTATGCTTATGTGATAAAGTTGGAAATCTATAAAAGAAATTTGACAGATTGGGGTAGCTTGATGTGCTGGCGTCTGTACAATTTATGCTGAATAAACCCAAATCATTACATTGGTTTTGTCATTTGGCCTCATGTAAAGACGCCAAATGAAAATATGACAATGATTGACAATTCAAATGCAATTCTAATATTGAAGGATGATCTTGTCTTTGGAATAGACAAGAAGTTCACACCGGCCGTGTTTTGTCAAAACGAGCTATATTACGGAGAGAAATGTAATGACACAAAAAATATTTTACTGGTGTTAGATAGAATCGCCAGAATTACTTAGTAAAATTACGAAATTACGAAGCATTGAGCTGAATAATTATTCGATACATAATTAACTTACACTGTATTCTTTATTCTTTTAAATGGTTTATTTATGTTATGATAATGTTCACTATGAATTCATAATGATGTTGAAATTTCATTAACATTCATTTGCCCGTTTATCAGATACATGTGTAATTAATATTGTTGTACGCGTCCTGATTTCATAATTAACGACAAATAATAATAAAAGAATACAATTGATTTTAATCTTTTGATCGAAGAGAAACCATTGTTAAATAAAATAATAATTTATAATACATTGTTTACTGGTATTAACGCGACTAACTATTATTGTTATTTTCCCGACGTTTCTACCAAGTTAACCATGTACAGACGCCAGCACATCAAGCTACCCCAAGTGATATAGTTGAAAATCTATTAAAGAAATTTTACAGATTGGGCTGGCTAGCTAGCTGGATGTGCTGGCGTCTGTACGTCATCTAGAATTCTTACGATAAAAACGGGCGCGTATTGAAACCTCGTTAACATTTCTATTGAAGTGTCGCGTTTGGGACTTGTTGCATACATGTGTCCAGATTAATCCACGTATTAATATTGCGTTCTTTTACTGAAATGAAATAATGATGAAATAAATAAATAATAAATAAATAAATTTTATTCAAGAAATAATGTGTACAAAATTATATCTACTTACTTTAAAATAATTAATACTAAGCTATAGACAATTTGTGCCTGTACTAGGTTAAACCTGTACCACAGGCGTTCTAACGGCTTAAAAGGTATACTTATTCTTTATTAAAAATTTAAAACAATATTTAATTGTACATACAAATTCAAAGACCTAAGATATAATGTTAAAAAAATTAACTTATTTTAGAATACTAAATAATCCCTCAGTCTCATCATAGCTCAATTTTTGTAAAAAATTGCTGACTATTTTATTACAATTTGTATAGTTAAGGTTATATATAGATAGTGACTTATTTATTTTATTGTAAAGATATGGTCCGAGAAAAGGATAAAATCTGTTTGTATAAATAAACTTTGACTCTGATGCACTAGTGCAGATAATATCTTTCCGTCTCTTGGTGTTAGTAAGGTTAGCATTGTAAGTGAGTGTTGTGTGTTGTTTTAAAATTGCATGTTTAATAAATAGTTGGCGGACAGTTAAAACGTTGCATTTTTCATACAGAAGGCACGTAGGAAAAAGGAAAGGTCGAAAAGTTGCAACTTTTAGTATTGCTCTTTGGGCACGTTCAATGGTTAACATTAATGTTTTTGGAGCACCACCCCAGGAAGTAATGCAGTATTGAATAATAGATTGACATAATGCCTGATAGACTAGTCTAATCAATTTCATATCAGCAATATGCCGTAGCTTTTTAAATACGAATATGAGTTTCCGTACACGATTTGACAAGGCAAGGATATGTTGTTTAAAAGATAGAGTTTCATCGATAATAACACCAAGGTACTTAATGCTATTTGTGTTAGCAATAACTGGACAGTCGCAAGGAACCAAGGGACTGGGACAATAGTGTGCATATAGGTTATCTTGTTTAGGAAGTCTGTGGTTTTTACGCATGCCAAAATTTATAAACATTGTCTTTTCAGCATTTAATGTTAGCAGATTATTTCTAAGCCATTTATTTATTACATTAAACCCATGTTGTGCGTAATAATGAACCGCAGTAGTGTTTGGAGCAGAAAAAATTAATGCTGTGTCATCAGCATAGGAAATTACTTTTCCATGGTCTAACTTTAAGGAACACAGATCATTTATGTAAATCAGGAATAGGGTAGGGCCCAGTATACTCCCCTGGGGAATTCCAAAAGCAGGAATATTTACGTCCGTACTGGTGAATTGGTCAATTTTAACACATTGAGTACGGTCATTTAAATAGCTTGCGAAGAGTTTCAACTGGGTGCCCCTAATTCCTAATGCCTCTAACTTAGATAGAAGGTTAGGAATAGACACGGTGTCGAATGCCTTCGCTAGATCAAGGAAAATACCAGTTACTAGGTTCCCTTTTCCCAGTTCCTCTGTGACAAAATCAGTTAAATGTTCAACCGCGTCTGATGTAAATGAAATGAAATAATGAAATTTATTCAGAACTTGGGTATTTACATACACCTGTACTTGTCAAGCTCACAATGTATTACATAAATACAGTTTAAAAACAATAATTAAAGCAACAAAATATTTTGAATTAGTCCGTCCGTGCGGTCTGTTTCGTCACATATATTTTTAATATCCTTAAATAAATAATAAATAGCAAGTTACTAAGCTATTATTATTTCATTTAGCTATTGTATATTAACATTAAAGAATTGAAAACAACGAGCAGTTGGCTAGCGCAAAAGGCTCTCAACCAGTAGCTTAATTTAAGCGACTAATACCTGAGGGCACCCTTATGGGGTTCGGGCCACAGCTCAGGCGGCCGCTGAAGTAAAAAGATGGAATTCGAAATGGGGTTAGATCACTTCCACGGGATTAACGTTCACGTGTTAAGGGGGCAACGCCTTCTACCCTAGCTAGCCTGCGGCTTTCTCTAGCTACCTAGGTGGACGACCCGGAAAAGAAAGCCACAAAGAAACTCTGGGCTTGCTTTTTTCGTCTTCTTTTACTTTTTGTTTTCGATTTTTTTTTATATCTTTTCCTTAACATTGTTTTTTGCTTTTACATTGTGATTGGCTGGTATGTGGGCTAATGCACGCACAGAACCGATGACATCTAGTTAATCAAAATAATTGTGAGGTAATAAACAATAACATTCCATTTCACTCAAGCAATTAAAATAACCTCTTGCAATCTTTTTGCACCCACCGTTTGTTCATCTGAACAAACGGTGGGTGCATCCGCGCACTATTACAAAATTAACACTTCACACGAAGTCAACTAAAGTCGATGACTGTATGAGAAAAAAAAATTAGTACCCCAGCAGCAGTTCGACCAGTTACCGCAAGCAGCACCCGTTCACGAGTATGACGTGAGGGCCAGCCATGGTCTCCCTCGCCATATTAGAGGGAAGGAAACGACCCGACCCACAACGCCACCACAAACGTTAACACACAGTGGGAGCATGACGAGCTTACAGCGGAAGAGCTCATAGTGAAGTCGTTAACAGCCTTAGGCCGAACAGCGTTTGACGTGTTCATGATAAAATACAATATATTTGTTTTTATATTAAATATATGCATCTAAAAAAAACTATAAGTAAAAGTATTAACATCAATTCTAAAGTCAGTTGAGTATAGCATTAATGAATGTCCTTAATGTAAGTTGCTCGTGTTCAACCAAGCGACCAAGCGTTTTTGTCGTTTAAATAATCATTAAGAGTGTGCTTTTTTCATTAAAATATTCTTGACCTCTGATTTAAATTTACTGTAGGGTAGTTCCTGGAGATTTAATGGTATTTTGTTATAAATTCGGATACTCAGTCCGACAAAAGAAGAATGAACCTTTTGCAAACGATGAGATTCGGCACACAATTTATGTTTATTTCTAGTTGTGTTCATTGTGTGCGTGTCACTTCTCTTATGAAACAAATTCATATTTTGCCGCACATAAATTATATTGGCATAAATATATTGCGAAGATACCGTTAATATATTTATCAAATTCAAAAACTCTTTCGAGGAGAATCTCGCACCTAGCTGACAAATAGCTCGTACTGCACGTTTTTGTAGAATGAAGATACTGTGGATGTCAGCCGCCTTGCCCCACAGTAGTATACCTTAAGACATAATACTGTGGAAATAGCTAAAATAAACCAGGCGCGCAGTATCTACGTTAGTAAGTTGTCTAACTTTTCTAACAGAGCTTAATTTTCTAGACAAATCGGATATGTGAGTACCCCATTGAAGCTTTCTGTCTAATTTTAGGCCCAGAAAAGTTGTAGATTGAACAGACTCCAACACTTCATTGTTCGTTACAAGATTTGGACCAACATTCGCCGGTAGGATTCTACAAATCGCGAGTATTCAACTCCTGAAACATTTAATACGAAATAAGTAGTGAACTTGACAGTGTACACAGGGAATGATATGCGTAAAATGATTAATGTTGCATTTAACGAGGAAATATGGCCCAAAGTCGGTACCTATAATTAATACGAGTCATTACGTGTGTGTTGGTGATTATGTTCTATCCGGTTCCAGATAACGATCCGAGCTTCATGTTTCTTCCAAATACTACTGTCGTTAATACTGAATTTGGATGTCGTTTAAGATGTAGAATTCGTATTCAGTTTAAGATGATACTCGTTATATCACGAGTTCCGTTCGTGGATCGGTTGGAGTGCAAATCTCTGTAAATATACAGAAATGTAAACGGAATTTCATTTTTGAAGTTGTAACTGGTATATCTCCCAATTTGTTAACTCCATAACGTTTATATAATATAGTGGGTCCGCTTTGGAACATGTATTAATATCACTGCATTTTCTTACCAGTATTATAGTGGGTCCGCTTTGGAACATGTATTAATATCACTGCATTTTCTTACCAGTATTATGGCCACATGTTAATGGGACGCATTAAGTTGAAAGCATAATTAAAAACAAGAATAAATTCCAGCCCAGTAACCTTGTTGATTATTAGAATTACAGGAATATCTATTTATATCTCCATTCTATCTATATTTATGATAAACAACAATTCAAATTATCATAAAACTAAAGATTATTTTTCCCTGAGTACTATTAATGGGTTCTAGCTTCCACCTGATCTTTCTTAGAAAATTTTATTTCTAGGTTTCCACTTTACTATGCCTTTAATAATTGAAGGATTATTTTTTCGGATGGAACAGATGTAAATAACTGAACAAACTAAACGTCAATCGGACAATATTTTAAAATATATTCTTACGGTGTTGCCTCAATTAATCACAACTTTTTTAATAGAGATTTTTGGACCAGGTTTTTCACTTTTCCGTACAATATTTCAAACATTTTCATTCATAGAAACCTTGTCCTGAATATTTTAAACAAATCAAGAAAGTATTAGCAATTAGTCTGAGTATGTCCCCAAACTGTGATGGTTGAGTTACCTTGAAAGCATACATTACAACTTGTTGCTTGTCGCCCTACATATTTGAGGATGTGACAAAAAGATATACATACTGAACTTTTGATTTACTACGTATAAATTCTCGTATTATCCTCAAGACGGTTGTTACAGTAAGAGTTATGGCTACTTTTCTAAGAATCCCCGTAGAAATATGTAATGTTATGCATAAAATAGGTGAAGCTATTCGTAAAAATGTAATGTTTATTAGGTAGGTTTACCTTTACGACCTACTTCAGCCTGTTGATATAGGTTTTAGGCATGAGTAATGGTGAAATTTTTAAACTATCTTTAAAATCTTCTTCACCTACCTATAAAATAATATGGTCTGCGCGGTTGCAACGGTCAGACAATACACAGCTTTCATCTTTGAATTTCAACAAAATATCCATAGTGTTTTTAATTAAATTACTTTAAAGAGTAAAAAACTTAAATCTTAAACTTAATTTTAAATTAATATTAAACTTAAATCTTTTATTATTTTTTCAAGGTCTGGGAATATAAATGTATTCAATTCTCCATTGCTTGGGGGCGTAAAATTCGACCCGAGGGAATATCTACCAGAGGATGGGCAGCAGGTATCTTCTGTACTATGCCCATCATACTGTGATCGCCAACCCGACTGCCAAGCGAGGCGATTATGGCGTATTGATGATTGATGATTCTTGGGGGAGGCTTTTGTCCAGCTGTGGACTTTTTACGGCTCTTATGATGAATTTTACTTTCATAAATATTAGACATGCGCTGGTCGCCTCCATGGATAATTCGGCTTCCAGAATCAACGACTACGCTATGCCTTTCCATGACTTTTGACTATGATATATTGGCACGCAGTTAGTCTATAGTTTCATTTCCGGGCTATTTCCGTGCTTCGAAGGTGCACGTTAAGCCTTCGGTCCCGGTTTTAGTTGTTATAAAACTGTTGTTAAGCCATGCATTAACAACTGTCGTACTGCTTGTACAGACCCTAGCACATCCAGCTACCCCAACCAGTTAAATTTCTTTTATAGATTTTCAACTTTATCACAAAAGCATACGGTTTGACAATAACTTAATACAAGCTAGCTAAATATCACTACCATTATAAAATAACTTGTAGAAATGTTTTAACATTCCATGTACCTAAATATCTGTAATAAGTAACTAGAAATAATAACTGTATTACTACAAACATGTTCTGACTATTTACAAGCGCTTTTTTAAAGTCTACGTGAATAAAAACCTTTTTTTTTTTTAATTGGGGAAATTCGACAGATTGGGGTAGCTTGATGTGCTGGCGTCTGTACAATTATGACCGTAAAGTAGCTACAGCTCGTACAATTAATTTATTTGTCAGGCGTTCAGCCTGCATGGTTGAACGGCCGATATAAATATTAAGTTTGGATTACAATTTATGTGTAGTTCGTATGTAGGAATATATTTAAAGTTAAATATTTAGGATACTCAATCTACCTTTGCTTTGACCAGAACTAAGAAGTGTAGAACTGACTAGTAAAGTAACGGAAACTGATATCCTACAGACTAGAGGAATCCCTACTGCCGGGACTGTCCTGCTCTCCACTCATACGTGTGAAAAATAAAACACTACTTAAATCCACAAAATGCAGGGTTCGAATTCTCCTATTTTCTCCAAAACTGAACCGATTACGTATTTACTAAAAACTATTTCATATTTCTAAAAAATCACACTGAAAATCAGAGAGTCGACATAGAAAGCATATAAGCATAAAAATAACCATGTGTAATGAGAGAGTTATAAGTATTCGCAGTCAATTTAATTAAATAACAGTCTTAGCATTATAAATCTCTGAATTAATAACATAGTAGATATGCGTGCGAGGATATCCTAACAAACACGAATAATAAATTATGTTTTTATTAAGTTGCTTATTTGTGAAAACTTTTTATGGGCCATCTCTTTTTTAAGCTATTGCATAGCTTCTATCGCGGGCCTTGAGCGTGGGGACCGAATCCAGAAATTCCGTAACGAAAAAAACCTAACACCCCCCACTCCGACCGCCATCTATCGGTAAATACCAGAACTTTTAATGACTTTTTGAAATATCGCGCTTTTCTCTTTAGTTCAGCAACCCGCCTTTAAGTGGCATTGGTTGTATTGGAAAACTACCGTAATCAGCTGTTTGTGAGAAAGTGTATAGGTATTTATCATCTACGTACAACAGTGAATATCTGTACTCGTATAATTTGTGTATAAAGTGTTTTAAATATGAATAAACAAAGTGCATTTATTAATGAAGAAAGTCACGAAAAAATAGTGAAAGAAAATTAGTTAGTACTCTATATACATTCATTTTATTATTATCATCACAAATGCAGTATTATAAAATAAATAAATAATTATAATTATTTATTTATTTTATAATAAATAAGTTGCATAAGTTAATAAAAAATGCTATGCAATTTAGCTTTACCGCGGCAGTCTCCGAGTGCCACACGTCTTTTTTTTATTAATCTGAAAGAATTTTTCGAAATTTGGAGATAAAATAAGTAAATAAAATAAAACTACTAACTTACGAAGCGTTTCAGTCGGGTGTTGCCTGATAACCAGTGATGGAAATAAAAATACCAAAGGTATCAAAATTTTGTTTATGGTATACAAACAATTCCAATTAAAGTATAATTCAACAACATTTTCGATTGTCTATAGGTATATGCCATTTTCAGCATTATCTACAGCAAGAAATTGCAATTTTTTTTAACATAACGTTTACGGTTAGCCTACGCGACTTTCATTGCTTCACCGGAAAATAGACGCGAGTAAATAAAACTACAAACTAAATACTCCCTCGGTGACCAACTGACGTGAATACTGCACAGGCGTTAAGACAGTCGCCTCGCCACTTCGTGTCCCGGATTCGATTCCCGTGCAGGACAACTATTTGTGTGACACAAAAATAGTTGTAATGAGTCTGGATGTACTTTGTGTCCTTCAATTATGTATCTGTCAAGGACCCCGCGACACAGGGATTTATTTCCCAATTGAAGGCGTTGTTTAAAAAAAATTAAAGTGTTAGAAAGTATTGCCTAATAGATAATTATCGACAGATCTTCTTGAATAGATGTGCTCGTGTGTCGTAAATAAATGTTCTCAATGTGATAAATTGGATCTACTTCATCGATCTCATTTAGGAGAAAATCTATGGCACTATTGTATAATTTACTTTTTAGTTGTTTAACGATTTCAATAGACAATATATAGATATTTATCACGCACAATTCCGATAAGGTGAGGACATTTCACGACATCCTTATTTAGCTTTTCGAACCGGAATATATTGTATTTTAATGTTTTTATGTAGGTCACCGCGCCCTACATACGAACGAAGATTAAAGTGGATTATATAGCCCTATGGATAAAAGTGTTACGTAGAGAATAATTTATTCGAATAGAATCTTTATGGCCACACGTAAAACGCGTTTTAACGGCCTATAAATAAGAGAGCAACATTGTAATCAATCTGCGTTACTTCAATTAGGAGCTTTTCCAACGTTTGACAACATTTATTGTAACTCTGGGATAAGAAAAATCATGCGGGGCAGTCTTTGGGGACCGCCGATAGAAGCGAAAACAATTTTTTCATTGTATGTATTGCATGTATTCATGTCCGAGTAGCGAGTGGAAGATGCTACTTCGCACCTTTGGGCGGTAAAGACTCATAGTAAATGCTTCCTTTTTTTTTTAATTCCGTTTTACGGCTCTGGCTTCTTTGGCCTTATGAGCCTTCAGTAAATATATTTTTATATCATTTATTTCCGTCATTGTCAAGTAAAGTCCGTCACAGTCAAGTCATAAATAGTCCTTGTCCAACCCCAGTAAAGCAGTGGAGACGTAATTGCTTCCCTCCCTATGGTGTGCTTACATAAAAAAAAATAAGAAAAAAGTGCACAACGCCGGTAAATAGTTGCTGTAATGTTAATGTATAAACGGCCAGTGCTAATTAAAACAAAGACCATTCGTCTTACGAATATTCGATCATCATTACATTTTACACCCATCCTAAATAATTCGCTATAGAATCTCAAAAATGGGAAATCATAAATTTAATGGTCCGGCGGGTCTCGAACCTGCACCATCTACCAATCCAGGGTAGGCGCTCTGCATTAAGCTACGAACGATACACGCTGGCAAATCAAATTTAGGATTCCCTTGCTAACACCCTTCCGATGTAGGTATTATCTATCGGTTTTGTTTTCTCGAAACATGGCCGACTGATATGTTCACAGTTGCATGTGATTAGATAAACGCTTTGCATTGCGAATGACGTTATAAAATTTTCACTTCATAAAAATATCTATGGTTTCTTTTATACTGCTAATTCGACAAGGGAGCATTAAGCCTGCAGCCACGATCTTTGTGGCGGCGAGCCTTACGACGATGACGATTAATTCCGCACAGGGCTTTGACATAAATATATTAATACACACAAATAACACATGTTCTTAATCGTATGGGCAGTGGTGACACAATAAGAATTGTCAATGCCGCCACACAAATAAGTTCTCATTCGGAATCTGACAAAAGAGATGCAATGGATTTTGGAATTACGTTATTTAAATCCAAGGAATACAATCAATACAACCCATGGAAATTTACGTACAGACGCCAGCACATCCAGCTACCCCAAGCTGTCAAATTTCTTTTATAGATTTTCAACTTTATCACATATGCATAAGGTTGACTTTCAATTGGGGAAATTTGACAGATTGGGGTAGCTTGATGTGCTGGCGTCTGTACTTTTTAGAATGAAAATGAAATATTTAAATCTTAATTGTTGACTTTTATAACTATTACGCACTCATGGGTTCTGCACATTAAAACTCCGGTATGTTTTACACACACAATATTTAATCGAACCGAGTAGCGTTCTTTGGGAGTCGTAACGAGGAATTAATCTCCTACCCTATTTATATTATTATCAGTGATGAGCACTGAGAGCCTTATATCGATTAATAATAGTTTTAAGATGAAAAATATTATAGAATTACTTTAATAATTGATACAATGATATTCACTAATTAAATAAATAATCACAACGTAAATATATAACTAGCGGTCCGTCCCGGCTTCGCACGGGTATCCATTTATTTATTTTTAATTTTGGCATAACGTAAACCTACTTTTTGAGCTTATTCGTTACAAACATACATCCAAACCTTTCCTCTTTATAATATTAGTATAGATTATATAGCAGCTACGTCATAACCGTTGCGCGGCTAATGAGCAGGTACTTGATAACATAACACATTTATAATAATCCTCAAACCTTGTCCATACAATTAATTTGATTCATTGTATATAACCAACAATGTATCAGGAAATAAATCCCACGGGGATTCTAGGGTTCAACCCACTTGGGCATTCACGTTTATGAGGACATAAGGTTCTCATAAAACTTTTATAGTTTGTTAGCGTCCGCTTCCGTCTTCTACTTTCAGGACATCGTATGTGAGTGCTATTTAATTCGGCACCATAGTTCTTAAAAGGGGTATATTCCATTCCAATAATATTTAAAACTGAATTCTAATAATATACTAATACAAATGGTTTTTAAACAAATTGATATGATAGGAACTGAGGAAAGCCGCAAGCATATGGGTCAAGACAGAGTGTTACGTAAGTTATGTATAGATTTAAAGAATGTCATATAACTATTTATATTTAGCATTTTTATATTATTGATGATCAACGCTGGGGAATTAGAAACAGGGAACTATTATCTAAATTAAAACGGACTCTTTTTTATTTTTTAGTACTATGATTGATCTATACTTAATATTATAAAGAGGAAAGATTTGATTGCTTTTTTGTTTGTTTGTATTGAATAGCCTCCGAAACTACTTAACCGATTTGAAAAATTCTTTCACTGTTGGGAGGCTGCACTATTTCCGGTGAACATATGCTATATTAAATTTTCAAAAAACTTAGGGATCCATGCTAAAACGTAACCCAAGGTGTCGAAAAAATAACAAATAACTTTCTTAAATTGCGTGCGTTGTGAAAACTTACAGAACAAAATAATGTACTACGTTTTTGCAGAACATACAATTATCTAAAAAAACCCCAAATAAATATAATTTCAAATTCATTTTTTTTTCATTTTACTCTTTTTTAATAACCCCACGCAAAATGAGAAAGTATGTATGGTAGAGACAGAGTGTGTGTGTGTGTGTGTAAAAAATTAAAACTCTTGAAATGTTTGTTTAATACCCGCGCTAAGCCGGGGCGAGCTGCTAGTCCTAAATAAGTCAGAACAGTCAAAACAAGATTCAAGTTGTCTTAAAATATTTTTTCCTAGTGTTATTTCATCGCCGTCGTCATATAAGCTGTTATGTTAATATACTAATAATGAATACTCCTAAATTCATTCTTGAATAATTAAGAACTTCCTTATTATGCATGGCCTGATTCTCTATTATCTTTGTTTCGAAGCGCCGAGTCATAATTGCGGAAACAAGGATGTTATAATGTATCTGAATATTGAATTAAGTTTATCTTTGCATTTATGGATGTATTTATCTATGGGGATTAAGAACACCGTTTGTTATGTTTGTTCATTAATAATGAGCTTACCTAAAACACAGGGTTGATGAGAATATTTTCTTATAGTATATATATATATATATAGTTCTTATAGTACCTAGGTATGTACTCCGAAAACTACTAAACCTCTTCTGTGATATATCATAGTCCAAATGACTGATTTCTGTCTAGATTACAATTTCGATATTATAATATTTAATAACAATATCCTTGTGTCTTCTTTACCCCTTAAAACAGATTAGTACCAGAAGTACCTAGTTGAGTACATGATACTGAACTTCCCAATGCTGATTTTTCACGTTGAAACTTTCATAAATTTAACGATTTTTTTACCGATTTTTAAGGGAAAATTAAACAATGACTTGATGTTATCGATGAATCGAATCGAATCGAAATTAGATTTTCTAAATTATAAATCGTAAGTACTACTAAAGCTACCTTGCTCTTAAAATTTCGTAGATATGGAATACGTTGGCATAACACTCTTATAAAAATACGAAGTTAGATAGCTGACGGAAGCGTTTTAATTTAATTTGAAAACTTTATTATAGCTGTTTTAACTCTTTAATGTGGCAGAACAAATCCGAACAAACCCTAATGATTCCAAAGGTGGCGTTAGTTTAGTTAAATGTTTGAGAGCTGTTCATAAATGAAAGGCTTAGTAAGTTCAACGCGAGCAATTAACTAGAAATAACTGAAATTATTTAAATCTTGTTATAATTAACGACACAGGTTCTATGTTTCGTTAACATAATGGGTAGTGTCATATAGTGCCTAGAAAAGCTTAAAACTGCCTGAAGACGAAGCCAGTCGGAAATTGAACTACTATGGTGGTCAACAATGTATATACTTAGGTGTTTTATATAGACGATCAGTTAAAGCTGGTGAGCGCAAATAGCTATGCCTTTCAGGTAAGTTACAGACCCTCGAATTAGCACGCAGTTCCTATAGGATTCAGCGCATGGTAATCATTTACTCGACCTTCCTTTAGACGAGCAGTTCGCAGCAGTCAGCTGTTTCCGGCCGTATCGTGTGAAGTCCGCCTGCAGTAAAAGTGTAGCATTGTAATAACCCCCCTCCCCACCTGTCGGAAGACTGCCGTGAAGTCTGTACTCTTACCTAACCTCTTCTGATATACTAGTGTGAGGTTTTATTTAATTAATAATTTTTAGTTGAGTTTTAATAGGGCGTGATCGTCTATATTGAGTTTTATAGGGCGCGTGATCGTCTAGAATAAATTAACCTAATATGCTATTACATCCTATATTCATACCTTGATTCCTATAAAGTTAATTAATGCTGTTTAGAGGAGAATTGCTGTAAATAAACATCCTAATTGGAATTGTAGTTAAACATAGTATACGGCTCCAAGTTTCAGTAATGATTCGTGTAAATAAAATAATATATGGGCTATTTTCTACAACTTACCCCGGGTTTCAGCTACCGCGTGTATATGCCGGAAAATGGTTTTCACACGAGTCCTGTAGGATGAAGCGGAAAATGCAAAACTACTGTCTACTTAATCTTAACATAGCTCGTAATAATTTGTAAAGAAATATTATCAATGCAATTAGTCTCATGAGTTATGATGAGTTAACCATGATTTCCTAATTAATATCACTTATTTTATTTATTTCATAGTCTCAGGGTCATTGTCAAGGTCATGTGTCATCAAGAGTGTGTCAGAAATAGTTGACTTATATATATATATGTATATTCGGATACTGTTGATTGTAAAATCCCACTCATGTGATTGTGAATTAACTCAGTAATTCAGTTCTACGAGCTTTTGTTACTTTTACGCTAGCGGCGATTACTTTGAGGTTGCGCAGTTATTTACGTTAACTGAGAGGAATGTTACTGTAGCTTAAATCCAACATTCTCGACAATTTAAGTTGTAACATGCGTGTATGCGTACTTGTGCGTTTGTGTGAATATGAGAATACTCGGATAGTTGCTAGATCTAAGTAATCTATAGCCATAATAGTTTGAGTTAGGGTATGTTTCGGTGATTTATAATATGGGTCGATCGCAGACGTGAGCTCTAGATGCTGTAACAGTAGGCTTGCTTCTAGCGCGTCCCGCGTTGCATGAGAGAGTCTGTCTGCGAAGGGATCTATGCCCTTTATTCACTTGTACGTGACCCGCGTTGGGCAAACAGATATCTCCCACACATGACTTATCGCATGCCCGCTTGTTTAGACAGTCTACACATACAGGGATTACACGCTGTCGACACTATAGTATATAATTGTAGCTTGATTCAATTGGCGTGTTCGATCATCTTGATCCGAACCATCCGAGATAGATGTCTCATTAGTGTTAGTGTGTGTGTGCCGTAAAAACCGCCCTCTTTGTATCGTATTCATCGGGAAATAGATAAAGTTTACGCACACTTACGCAGATTGCGTCACATTATAGGTATTCCAAAATCACATCTCCCCGTACATACAATTGTATATATATTCATTCTACTTTATGTTTTATATTACTAACTGCCAACACTCTACTTATGTGTATATGGTCATGTAAATATCGTCAAAGTAAAAGTCAACCATCAGTATATATCGACGTCGTCGTTCTGTACATAATAATGTCCTTAATAGATAATATATAAAGAATTTAGACAAGGCTTTCCAGGATTTGTACCAGTTATTTTTATATCTTGTAAACATTCATTAATAAATAACGGATAAACCACTTATATAAGTATTTAATTGGATTTGAACCAGTTATCTCTATATCTTGAATACCGTTACGACAATGCGCATATAAAAATCTCCATTAATATATAACGGATAAATCATTTAGATCAGTATTTAATTGGATTTGAACCAATAGATCTAGTTAACCTTCACCTTAGGTTCTCACAGTCGGGTAAACATTGTAATGTCTAGATTCATAATCGTCAGTTCTAGCCATGAAAATTAGAAATAATGATCGGATATAATCCAAAGTGTGGCTGAGAACCTCTCAAACACAATAAAATAATAATCATTTGATTATTATGGATAGCTGTTTGTCTGTGCAACAACAACAATGCAAGAGTAATAAATTAACCCCTAACAAGTAAGCCAAAGTCACATATGGGTACTTAGTATTTAATGGAAATAACATCTGAACAGTAAACAGCGTTCTGCCTAATGTACTTAGTATATCTAGTTGAAATGAAATGTTTACAGTGTTTTGCCCAGTAATATATATGTATAGTACTTAGCATATTCACTTCGTGTTGAGTGAAATAATTGTTAAGAAAATCAACAGTATCTATAGTTTTGCCTAGTTTACTTAGCTTTTAATTTCAGGAAACCGGCTACATTCACTGATATTAATTAATTTAGTTATAATATTTAATAAGCAAACACTGACTCTAACACTGATACACACTGACTCAAATTTTAAACTTATAAAATTATTGGGATATGTTAGAATATAACAATCCCGATTGTAACCGGCGCGCGACAAATCTAAGACTAAAGAAATATTCCTACTATGCATAAAAATAAACGTGTTACTTCCCTTTCCAAACCAATTCTCTTTTTTTTTCAGTCTTTCGATAGAAACCAATAAATATTGTTTAGGGTCGAGACACTTGCACATGATGTCTCAAGTGGTCAACAAATTTCTAATACCTCGATGATTTTTTTGTTGTGTCACTTATCGACTAGAGTTTTATGGGCTCTTAAATTTAAAATTCTTAGCTAAACCCAAAACGATAAATATTAATTTTTTGCCTACATCCTATGGCTGATTATTGTGAGAAACTTGGAGTGCATTCATTTACTTGAGGTCCTATACAATGCTTATGTACTTGCCAGTACCTACCATATTCAAACACATAGGTAGATATTTCTGCATCCTTTAAGCATGGGGTATCGTACTACTACATCATATAGAGGTACAGGGTGGCAACTTTAAGCGGGGCAGTAAGGGGTAGTACATATCCGTTGCAGCTACACAAAAATGGTCTTAGGAGACACAATCAATATGTTTTTTTTTGAATTTTGATCTCCATTCACAGATTTTCAAAGAAAATTACAGTTAACAAGAAAATTGCCCTTTTAATACATTACATTTCGGCTCCTTACCTGTAGTAGTGAACTCTAAGGACCTCTGCACTGACGCTTCACTTTTGTATATTACTCTAATGAACAAAGATTCTTAGTGTTCAATTTGCGGGAATACCTTCACATATAAAAGATTTATGAAATGCATTTTCTAAAGGTTAATGGATAAACTTAACTCCTTAGAGAGGCCAAGCCATTAAGTATCTTATTCTTTTCTTTTTATTTCTACTTAGTTATTTAGTTTTTAGAACTGAAACGGATGCCTTTTACTAGTAAACTGGAGTCCGTCTGTCACATAATTTTCTTTACGAGTTTAGTCCAAAATGTTTTTTAAGCAGTATGTTAAAAAAACCAGCCAAGTGCGAGTCGGACTCGCCCATGAAGGGTTCTGTAGCAGCAAGTATTTCAGTTGATTAAATGAAAGAAAATTACGGTTTATGATTTACGACGTAGGTATTAAAAAAAAACTACTTGCTAGATCTCGTTCAAACCAATTTTCGTTGTTAGTTTGAATGGTGATGTACATCATATATTTTTTTTAGTTTTATCATTCTCTTATTTTAGAAGTTACAGGGGGGGGGGGGAGGACACTCATTTTACCACTTTGAAAGTGTCTCTCCCGCAAACTATTCAGTTTAGAAAATGATATTAGAAACCTCAATATCATTTTTAAAGACCTATCCATAGACACCCCATATGTATGGATACGATGAAAATAAAAAATTATGAGTTTCAGTTTTATGTATGGGGACCCCCCAAAATTATTGTTATGTGTATATTCTTTTTCTACTTTTGTATAAAAATCTTAATGTGATTCACCGAATACATCTAATTACCAAGTTTCAACAGTACAGCTCTTATAGTTTCGAAAAAAGGGGCTGTGACATACGGACGGACAGACAGACAGACATGTCGAATCTATAAGGGTTCCGTTTTTTGCCATTTGGCTACGGAACCCTAAAAATGGTCATAGGAGCCAATCCATATTTTTTTATGGAATTTCGATCTCCATTCACAGATTAAAAAAAAATTACAGTTAACAATAAAATAGCCATTTTCATACATATACATTTGGGCTCCTTACAAGTGAACTCTGTCAATGTATTAAGGATACTAATGCACTATAATCACCTCTGCACTGACGCTTCACTTTTGTATATTACTCTAATGAACAAAGATTCTAAGTGTATAATTTGCGGGAATGCCTTCACATATAAAAGATTTATGAAATGCATTTTCTAAAGGTTAATGGATAAACTCAACTCCTTAGAGAGGCCAAGCCATTAAGTATCTTATTCTTTTCTTTTTATTTCTACTTAGTTATTTACTTTTTAGAGTACCGTCCCTTCGATAGAAAAACGAATGCCTTTTAGCGGTAAACTGAAGTCCGTCTGTCACATAATTTTCTTTACGAGTATAGCCTAAAATGTTTTTAAACCATTATGATAAAAAACCGATTACATATGTCTAATGTGCGGTTGATGTAAGATTAATTTAACGGAACCTGTCAGTTCATAATATTTTACGAAAAAAGATAGCCAATTTGATGGGAATAAATTAACTCCAATTTTTAAGGGCCGTTCCAGAGAGGAGGTATTAAAAGAATACGTTTTGAAAGCAGCACTAAATCCTACAAACGGAATCTTTGAATACAAACATTTCTTTTTACCTCTACAATAAAGAAAATCAAGAGAAACAGATAAAAAAATTCGCAACGATTTCTTTCTACTTCAAAGGTGAAAGAAATTTAGGCTAAGCTACTTTGAAAAACTTAAAAAAAAACCTAAATGCTATTTCTACACTGAATTTTTTGATGTGATTGATTGTGTTTTGTAATGAAACTGCAAGTAGATATTGCATCGAATTTGCACGGGTGCAGTTAATGTTCCGAGCGGTCGATGGGAATGGATTCATCTATATGGGGCCTTGTTATAGCTCGCCTACAGGCTTGACCGAAGCAAGTTGGTGTGGAGATGAGAAGACCTAAATATCCCAATCAAAAGCTATTGCATACATCCGTACGAGAATGACGTCAATGATGTAATTAACTCCTTGCAGAAAGATTTTGTTTAGATGGTTGAAGTGGTGGGCATTGTTAATATATCCAGTTCAAAATATTAGATATACGAATAAGCGATCGATATTTGAAAAATTGATTATAATTTGGAAAACAGATCTAACGCTTTCTATGCAATTCATAAAATAGGGGGTCATAGGATAAAGATCGGGGATCGATCGATAGATAAACGGGGACAAAAATCAATCTCGGTCTCATGTCTGGGAAAACTGTCAGGTGTAATATTTATGACATAAGTTAATCTTCAAGAACTACATAAGTTTACAAAAGAACTGCAAAAGGCTCTTACGCCCTATTATAACTAACTATATATTTAATCAAATAAAACATTTACTGCCTAGAAATCTTTCCAGTTTGCCCGCCGTCTGTTACAAGAATTAGATTAGATTTATTATCTAATTTCTTATTACTATGTGCTCCAGATGTAGGTACTATTTTCAAGAAATTATATTGTCTGTGCTTGCCTGATAATATATCGCAGTATAATTGACTTACGTGTCTCACAGGTGCGTGATCTAGGGGTGCTTCTCACTCCAGACCTAACTTTCCGTGAGCATATTAGCACGATTTGCAAGAGGGCATACAGAAATCTAGGTTTTGTGCTGAGGCAGACTCAAGGATTTACAAATATAACCACGGTTAAGGTTTTGTACGATGTGCTAGTGAGGAGTCAGTTGGAGCACAATTCACTTATATGGGGACCGTATGAAGCGAAGTACAGTGACATGTTGGAGCGCATCCAGAATAAATTTGTAAGGCATCTGTTCTGCAAGTTGTATGGTGTATATCCGTTTTATCCGCTAATGTACCCTACAGTATTTGTACTTGGTATGGTCGGGCACAATGAACTTAGGGTGAGACGGAACTTTGCTCTGGCCGCGTATGTGGTAAAGCTATTGCGTGGTGAGGCACACAATCCAGGGGTTCTGCGTCACCTTATACTACAGGTGCCGGACCATTACGTGTGGAAAAGGCAGCGTCCGCAGCTGCTTGCCGTACCGGTGGCTAGGACCAATCTACTGGCAAAAACCTCACTCACCCGAGCAATTAGGAGGGAATACCTACCAGAGAACGGGCAGCAGCGTCTTTCTGTGCACTATGACCGTCAAACTGCGATCAACCCGTCTGCCAAGCGTGGCGATTATATAGTTCTTTGTGGAGGCTTTTGTCCAGCAGTGGACGTACTTTGGCTGACTGCTAGTGACAGTTTAAATTCTAAAAATAGTTTTAGAAAATTCATTCTACTTAACCAGTACCAGCGCGACAGCGGGCGCTGCTCCTGCCTGTGCGGAGACACTCAAGCGGCGCAAATACGGTAATTTGATAGGAAATTACATATTTGTGCCGTTTGGGGTTGAAACGCTTGGAACGTGGGGTCCGAGTGCCCATAGTCTCTATCGCCAGATTTCAAAGAGTTTGGTTGACACCTCCCGTGACCAGAGGACCGGCTTTTTCTTCGGCCAAAGAATTAGTTTTGCAATACAACGCGGTAATGCGGCCAGTCTTCTGGGCACCTTTTCTCATGGCCTCGATGCGGAGGAATACTACGACGAAATCTGTAGTTAGTTAACTATCTATGTATATATTTAACTTTTTTGTAGTTTTTCTTTTTCTTTCTAATGTAGTTAGTTAAGTATATAAGTGTATTTAGATTCTTAAGTTTTTATTTCTAGTACTATTCTAATTTCATTTATATATTTTTCGCAAATAAATTAGTTCCTTCTACTTAATAAACATTTTTGCCTAAGAATATCGCCACCCCCTCTCATCCCGTGGGGGGACGTAAAAGTCGTCCCGAGGGAAATATATACACCGGAGAACGGGCAGCAGCGTTCTCCTGAGTACCATGTCCACCTTACTGCGATCGCCAACCCGTCTGCCAAGCGTGGCGATTATAGCAAATCCTCTCAAATGATGGACACAACCAAACCGCGGCCCCCAGTCCCCGGCAGCCTTGCTATTCCCAGCCGTGGTTACGGCAGGGCACTGCGTGCTAAGAATCCCCGGCAGATTCCACGTTACCAAAAATAAAAAGTAATATCTTCTCGTCCCAAATACCGCAGTGTCTCAAGTCGAAAGTCTTCGACCAGTGTGTGTTGCCAGTGATGACTTACAAAACAGAGACGTGGTCGCTTACTATAGGCCTTATCAGGCGGCTCAAGGTCACCCAAATAGCAATAGAAAGGGCTATGTTTGGAGTTTCTCTGCGAGATCGAATCAGAAATGCTGAGATCCGCAGGCGAACCAAAGTAGCCGACATAGCCCAAAGAATTACCAAACTGAAGTGGCAGTGGGCAGGGCACATAGCTCGTAGAACCGTCGGCCGCTGGGGCAGGAAGGTTCTCGAGTGGCGACCACAAACCCGAAGACGCAGCGTGGGCAGGCCTCCTACACGGTGGACCGACGATCTTGTGCGGGTCGCGGGAAGCCGCTGGATGCGGGCAGCGCAGGACCGGCTATTGTGGAGATCCTTGGGGGAGGCCTTTGTCCAGCAGTGGACGTCTTTCGGCTGATATGATGATGATGATGAATAAACATTTAATACATTATATTATTTTAACTTACATTTATGTAAGTCGAACTAAATTATATATTGAAATATGAAAATAAAGCCCTTTCATAAGTTACCCTATTGGGCATAATACTTTGAAATATTGGCAGTTACTGCGGAGTCAAAATCTTAATTTAAGATGTAAGTGGAAAAAGAATATACTAGGTAAGCTATGCTGTGCTATGCTGTTTGATGACGGTGGTGAATATCAGAATATCGTCACCCCATATCATACCGTGGGGGGCGTAGAAGGCGACTCGAGGGTATATCTCCCAGAGGACGGGCACCAGCTTCTTTCTGAGCACTATGCCCATGTGCATGTGCGACCGCCAACCCGTCTGCCAAGCGTGGCTATTATGACATGTCCTCTCAAGATGATTCTTGAAGGAGGATTTTGTCCAGCACGGGACTTTCGGGGTCAGTCCATAGATGGGTGACCACCAAAGTGGTTTAATTTATGAGCGTCTCCATACTTTGGAGGGTAAGTTAAGCTGCCGGTCTCACTGTTGTCACAATAAACAATATAAAAAAATACGATGACTAATAACGCTGCCACTGACGACAAACGCGTCAAAATAATTTTCCCATTTATTATCTGTTTACTGTGTGCATTACGATTCAAACGAACCAATTGAGATGGAGAACACTATTTAATTTAAACCCTGAAAACATTAAAAAAATAACCTTTAACTTTCGAATAATAATGTCCTTCTAGCCGAATTTCGGCCACGGCGGCCAGTTACAATGGAGAATAGCCAATTGCGCAGGACATATTATAGTGCACAAGTGTTGGCGCAAACACAGGGGCACTTTATATTCCATCACTCTCATGATCTGATGGGACGACTAGCGACACGACCGGAAAGAGGTCAGTTACAGGACCGAGGGCTTTACGTGCTCTCCGAGGCACGGGGTTGTAATACCGCCAACTTCCAGACTTCGGACTGACACTGAGAAATTCTTTTTACGGAAAAAAATCCCATAATCACTTTTTGCCCCGACCCGGGATTTGAACCCAGGACTTCATTATTTGCGGATAAACAGGCTACCGCTAGACCAATAATTTATATCTAGTAAAGTTATTTGGTAACAATATTAGATGTGTTTATAACAGTATAACTATTGCTGTTCAATCTCGCGTAAAGGGAGGTCTATCCTTCCCCATTGCTCTTTAAACTAATCTTATAAAGAACCTGAAGTGCTTGAGGTTCTTTATAGGCGTAATAGTAGTAGTAAGTAAGCGACAACGCGACGTCTCTATTCCGTAAATCATAACTGGTCACACGCTAGTCGAAGTCCTGAACCATAACGTTAGAAGATATTACGTAGCCGAAAAGTGTTTAGTACTTCTATAAGAAGTCATAGAATGATTATATTTGTGAGTTTATGAGCTTAGGAATAACGATTACGCTTTCAGTATCATCGTAATTTAGATTTCTTAACCAGTATTTTATTGAGTGCTAAAAATAAATATGTTGTATTAAGACACCGTCATAATAAAAATCCCATCACCAATCATACTTGGTTTAGTTTACTTCAACAGGTCGTAATATTGCCAGGGTCAAGTAAGGGATTAGTGTTAACTGTCCCGTCGCCACACGAGAGGAGACGGGGGAGAGGTTATCTGTCCTATTATTTTCATTAGTATAATCTCAGATACAACTCCAATATGAGTCAATACAGACATACATACACACTCCAATACTAGTAAACCGATATTCCTTATAGAGTAACCCAGTATCAAAGGAATTATGAGAATGAATTATTCGAAAACATTATCCGAGAGCGAGGAGTCACCACCTAACGGACAATTCACTGGAAGCCCAATTTACCAAACATTACCCACACAATTAAACAAACTCAAAATAATCTCACGTAGGTACTCCGCAATTATTATCTCCCGCAGTCTCCTCAAATAAGCTAGAATTATTCTCATAATTACAGCAAATAGCTCACTCATAAACCAACACACGGAACTAAATTATGTCCCTTCAGGTCATTTCGCGCTCAGCTGCCATCTGCTCAATTTATGAATGAACATCACGTACAATGGATGTCGTCTGGTAAATAAAGCTTTGACATAAATATACACAACAAAGACTCTTATTCGCCAAGCAATAACACTCACTCTCCTGTGTAGTAATACCCTATTATTGTCAACGTTGGTAGGTTCGCACACAAAATTGTTTTTATTCACCGATATTTTCGTTTATAATAAGAGTTTTCCAATATCTACGAATTTCTTTTGGTTACTATTACAAAAGTTATCACTTTCTTTACTCGGTAATATTATATGGAATAAGGAAATGTATTGGAGTTCGTAACTGAAGAAATCCTATATGACGTAATATGACATATCTGTCAGCCGATTGAGGTAAATAAAATAAGTTTACTTTAATAATTTAAGTAGGTAGATATACATATCCTCGTAAATAGTCATTCGAATTATGATTTGACGGACTCTTTGGTAACACACGCACGTGTAATCTATTCCCACCCAGGACACGGCCTCGAACAGGGCGACATGGCCATGAACATATCTGTTTGTCCTGAGTCTCGGTGTAATTATCTATATATTGTATTCTCAAAAGAAAAGTAGTAACTATGTAGTATATCAGTTGTCTAGCTTCCATACTTCTAGCATTGCTTAGTTCGGGATTTGTGAGTAATGTCCTAGCATATTATTATTATACTTATAATATAAGGATAGAATATTAGATTTGTTGTATGTTTGTTTAAAATGGATATATTACGAAACTACTTATTTGATTTAAACCATTCATACACCTATAGAAAGCTACATGTATATTTTTATTTGCATATTTATTAGCGACGATTTACGTGTGGTGCGTAAACTGTTGATGACCGATAAAATAATGTACAAGGTATTTTTAGGAGGCCTATTACAGTCCACTAGCGCCGCCAATCGAAAAAATGTCATAACTCGTAAATAGAATCAAAAATACAAAATATGTTCTATTATTACAAAAGGCAATAACGTAATTGTATAACACCTTATCAACACTTGAAATATAGCTGTTTAGCTAAATCGTGCATTCAAAACATAAACGGCCGTTTTTGTTACAAATGCACGATTTAGCTAAACAGCTATATTTCAAGTGTTGACAATGTGTTATAAAATTACGTTATTGCCTTTTCTACAGTAATAATAGACCACATTTTGTATTTTTGATTCTATTTACGAGTTATGAAATTTTTTCGATTGGCGGCGCTAGTGGACTGTAAAAGGCCCCTTAACTAGAAATATGGTGCGGTTATATATCTTACTATTATGGTAACATTATGTATACCAGTGATGGTCGCTTATAACTAATATAGGTATTTTTATTGTGTAGATGTTCCCTAATATTATAAGGGATTAGTTGCTACTAATCTATGCTTAATCGCAATCTAAGCTATTCTTAGCTTCAAAATAAACAACGAATTCTGCAATCTGTACTGTAAATCCGTTCTGATGTTCAAAAGTTATTATATATTGACCAATTTAGTCTTTATTTGTGACTATTTTTTTATAGGCAACGTCCTCACTAGATAAACGAGGTCTCTGTATCCCGAGGGAATACAAACATGCAATTCACGGACACTAAGAATAGAAGACCGAGAAATATTATAAAGTTATTATATGTTGACCAATTAAGTCTTTATTTGCGACTATTGTTTTTAAAGGCATCGTCCGCACTAGATAAACGAGGTCTCTGTATCCCGAGGGAATACAAACATGCAATTCACGGACACTAAGAATAGAAGACCGAGAAATATTATAAAGTTATTATATGTTGACCAATTAAGTCTTTATTTGCGACTATTGTTTTTAAAGGCATCGTCCGCACTAGATAAACGAGGTCTCTGTATCCCGAGGGAATACAAACATGCAATTCACGGACACTAAGAATAGAAGACCGAGAAATATTACAGGCACACAAATATCGTTAGTATATATATAGTTGTCCTGTGCGGAGATCAAACTCCCCTCGTATTTCGAGTTACGAATACTGAAATAGTGGCAAGATTCTGATTCCGAATTGTCGTCACCGTTTACCATTGGGCGTGGCTTATACTCGTTTATCTCAAACCGTAGAGAATATTCCAAATTCTAGAAATTGATGATTTATTTTATTGAGGTGATTTAAATGTCGAGGTAGTTCGTTAGTGTGCTTAGTGGGTATTTATCTAAAGTTAAGGTATTCCCATATTTGCATATTTTATACTGATTAAAGTTGGTCGTTTTTTCTTGAAATTTAAACTGATAACTAAGGGTTTAAGGTCTTTATAGTACATAATTTTAGCTTGGTCGCGAAGTTACATCATGAATTTAATATAGTAGTAGAAGCAGCCAGGAGTTAATGGATGCTTAAAATAATTAAGTAATTTATTTATTTTCTTAAAAGAGTTATGGCGGTTAAGTTATTAAAACAATTGTGATACTTGAAAAGTTTATTACGAATTCTTGTATAATTCCGTTGACTTAAAGCGGTTATATCCTTAGCAATTTTGCTGGTGGAAGTATATTTGCCCTTTTCAGCTACACAGATTAAAAACATTTTCCTCTAGATTATGATTTACGGTACGGTCAACAGAAGTTTTCATGGTCATGTATCCTGTTTGGTTCGTAAACGATCGACCTAGTTCAGCACTTAGGTGTGTGGTCAGTCTACAGCAGGTTGATCGTTATAATAATTTCTGAGCGTCTCCGTGTTTTGGAATGTACAGACGCCAATTTTCCCAATTGAAAGTGAACCTTTCAAAGTGATAAAGTTGAAAATCTATAAAATAAATTTGACAGATTGGGGTAGCTTGATGTGATGTCTGTACGTTCAGTACTCTAATTTTAAACAGTCATACGATAAACCATAAAATAATTTGTTATCAGCCTCTATTTACTTTTAAATTACCAAATTTAATATCGGCGCAAGATTACTAACTAGAAAGCTTTTCTCGTTTTGCCAAAGTACTGCTGTAAGTTCCAAATTAATAGCAAGAGGTTCAGTCCCTGTGAAACTTCTTGTGTTGTTGACCGTACTTTCCACCTATTCTAAGTAATCTGTACCGTGGGTATGATTTCAAACAAAAGTTTTAATTAAATAACTCACAGATGTGAAGTGGCAAGGGCCTTCGAGTTGAAATGGGCTTTAGTATTTGATAGACTAAAAATAATAGTAACTTAATTAATATATAATGAAATGATTCTCTCCCGTGAGAGGGTAGAGGATAAACAGGGTAAAAATGCTTATTTTAAAAGTCAACAAACTTGCATTTAATTCTGACTATCGACACGATAAGAATAATACTAAAGCCTATTCCAACTTAAGGGCTCTTGCCACTTCACATCTGTGAGTTAATTTCCATCACATGTTTGATACCTACAACACATTTTACCGAGAACGTTTAACTACTAGGGGTAATATATTGGAATAATTGCGCATCTGGTTTTTGGTGTATATGAATACACCTGCCCCGATGACGTCCATTGGCCTATTTACACTCATTAGTAGCTAACATTTGGTCATACTAGCTACCCACAAAGTGAACCGATGACCTTGTGAGGAGTGTTGGAAGCGCCTGAATGCGGGGTGCGCAAAACCGGCACTTGTCGAGATGTTTAGGGAAAGGTTTTTGTCCGATTATGTGCCAACTAAGAATGCTCTAGATCATCCGAAGGGCTATGGAAAGGGATCTTCTCGGAGTATCTCTACGGGATTGAATTATAAAGGTAACTGGGCGTAGCCGGGGCACATGTCGTCGAGTGACAAGCACGAACTGGAAGATTTAGCGTGGGCATGTCTTCTACCCCAATAATCTTGTAAGGGTCGCTGGAAGCCATTGGATGCGGGGAGCGCAAGGATGGAAACTATGCAGATTTTAATGGAGTCCTTTGTTCAGCAGTGTTCGGGTGACATTCAGCAGGGGACGGGTTCCGATTACGAAATGGTATTTATTGTATAGAATGGGGGTATTATCCTACTATATTTCTTAGTCTATAATATCACCTTTAGATTAACTAACACAAGAAGAAAATGAATAAGTGGAAAAGAAAGTTACACTCCATCCAAGTTTTACTTTCCGTAATTACTTCGTTGAAGGAAACTATGACTAAAGTAAATAGTTTTAGGTGTTGGATGTTATGTCTCATTGAACTGTCATAGATAAATTGGTGTTATTCAGTTCTGTATTTCATTTATTGGCTATATTTGATATATTATGAAGATAAAAATAATAAATACTTGCGAACTTATTAACTGCTTTTTATTATAATACAGCCGCCAAGATGGACATCACACATAAACATAGACAAACATAACAATAATGACAGATTGCCAGAGGGCTTCGTTGGGATTGGCTGCGTTCGGATACACACAGCAATATATAATATATACTTATTTATGTTCTTAATAGTGTTATAGACACAACACGCATTAATAAATTATTGATATTAAGACATCAGACTATTTCTGTAGGTGCTTTTTACTTTATGAGATCGATTCTATATTTTACACGACTAAAGGACGAAAGACGGATACGATTTCATACAATATTGGGCTCGGATGTACAAAGATAAAAGTGGTGTCCATTCATGGGTCTATAAATTATCAGCCAATCACAAAAAAATGCAAGGATTAATTCAATCTGTGAGCAGAGTTATAAAAGATTTAGTCTTAATAGAGAGGTTATGTACTAACCTATACTAAACAGCTGATTTTTAAGGGCGATTGCTATTTAATAGTTATCCGTGTCCAGTATGTTAGCAAAAGTCGTACACGTTAAGCAATATCAGAAGTCCGTAGAGAGAATGCAGTTGTCGAGGAATATATAAACAAAACAATAAAAAATACTCAAATCACACACGCACTAAACGATACGAGAAACGAGTGACCGATCATAGATTAAGATTCAAAATCTGTCACCCATGTCATAGATTAAAAATATAGTTGCCAATTACTAATAAATCGATTTGAACGATATTATGATTTCTATTTATTTTGTTGATATTTATTTTTTTACTGTTGACATTATGTTAATGTATTTAATATTTATTATAATTAAATCGGTTACCTGGTGTCTGGTGCAAGAGGATTTATATTACATTGTTTAAACTCATTAACTTTAATCGATTTTAGTACAACAACCAATTTAATTCGTGACTTAAACTTATTTTGAGATTTCTCGTTTCCCAGATTGTATTTTGGGTCATTTTTTTACAGTTTGAAATAGAAAAATATAACGCTTTTTTTAATCCATATCTCAACTTATTACAGTCAGGCCCAGAAATCTCCGTCTCCTTTACGCTCATTGTCGTTGCATGGGTTTTTTAAATTAATTATATGACTATATACAATATTTGGCTGTAATATTTCATTTTTCGCGTTAATACATAAGTCACGTAAAAACCTGTTTACCAATTATGCGTTCCGGATAGAGGGTAGTAATAGAATATGGTTGTTGTAGCTTGGTTGAATCGCTATTCTTGAGTAAAAATTATCTTTGCGGTTATTGTTTAATGATGCATCTTCTTTGAAGAGACATCCATTCGTCTTAAATTCCATGTACAGTTCATGTATCCTTTGATTTGATAGCGCGTGAGGCGCAGTGGTCGTATAGCTACTAATTCAGAGCCTTCCCGTTTCGGGTTCGGTAGTTGTCTTATGAGGAGAGGATATCTACTTCAGTGTAGATGTTTTGATTCTGGGTTTGCTTATCATATATTATAGGCAACAGTAATTCACCTAGGTTGGTAGGTGATTACCGTAACAACGGGCCCGATCAGATGGGTTATAATTGTTTGCAATTATGATTGATTTACGTGTAAAACCTTCGATATCTTAGATTCGATGTATTTCTGGTTTCTTATTAATTAAAGTGATATAAATATTTGATACGGAATAATATTCCGTGTTTTTTATACAACCTAGGTGGCAAACTAGCATACGGCCCACCAAATTGTAAGTGGTCAGCGTAGCCTATCAAAGCTTCCAACACCAGGGGAATCATTAGCGCGTTGCCGACCTTTTAGAAACCTTATTACTCCCTTTTTGAAAATCACAGGGAGTTTGTGGTTTCGCTGTAACGTTTAATCTAATTGCTTGAGTGAAATTTAATGTTATTGTTTATTATCTCACAATTATTCTGATTCATTAGATGACAACGGTTCTGTACGTGCGTTAGCCTACATCACACCCATCACAATGTAAGTTAAATACAAGATATATAAAAAAATCGAAAACAATAAGCAAAAGAAGACGAAAAAAGCAAGCCCGGAGTTTCTTTGTGGCTTTCTTCTCCGGGACGTCCACCAAGGTAGCTAGAGAAAGCTGCAGGTTAGCTAGGGTAGGTTCCTCACCGGCGAGGATCGCTTTGGCCCCTTAACGCGTGTTCGGTGATCACGTGCAAGTGATCACACCCTCACTTAGAATGCCGCCTTTTTGCTTCAGCGGCCACCTGAGCTGTGGGCCGAACCCCAAAAGGGTGGCCTCAGGAATTAGTCATTCAATTTAAGCTACTGGTTAAGAGCCTTCTGCGCTGGTCAACTGCTCATTGCCTTCAATTTAAATATAGTATTTGTTTATGGTTCCAAATTCAAATTTTTGTTTTTTTTTTGTTGTTAGATTGGCACAACTGTTTTCCATTTTGGCGCGGAGTTTGAGTTGCATCTGTTTATATTAAATACAGTGCTGGTTTTAGTAATATCATATATAGTGTGTATTGCGAATTTCATAATGGACAAAAATATCGAATAAAGAGTTTGTCTTAAATTTTGCATCACTAATGGAATTTCGTGTTCGGAAACACTGAAAATGTTACAGAAGGCTTACGGTGAATCGACTTTATCAAAAACTCGTGCTTATGAGTGGTTCAAAGCCTTCAAAAACGGTCGAGATGTGATGAAAGATTTGCCTCGCTCTGGTAGGCCATAAACGTCTGCAACTGAAGTTAACATCGCAAAAGTGAAGGAAAACCGAAGCCCAAAAGGGTGGCCTCAGGAATTAGTCATTCAATTTAAGCTACTGCTTAAATTGAATGACTAATTCCTGAGGCCACCCTTTTGGGGTTCGGCCCACAGCTCAGGGGGCCGCTGAAGCAAAAATGCGGCATTCTAAGTGAGGGTGTGATCACTTGCACGTGATCACCGATCACGCGTTAAGGGGCCAAAGCGATCCTCGCCGGTGAGGAACCTACCCTAGCTAACCTGCAGCTTTCTCTAGCTACCTAGGTGGACGTCCCGGAGAAGAAAGCCACAAAGAAACTCCGGGCTTGCTTTTTTCGTCTTCTTTTGCTTATTGTTTTCGATTTTTTTATATATCTTGTATTTTACTTACATTGTGATGGGTGTGATGTAGGCTAACGCACGTACAGAACAGTAGAGCCCCAGGACATAATATGCGAATGTATGCGTAAACATAAATGCACTCTGTGATTACTCACTATAATAATTCGATGGGACGGTGGAGCCCGGGGAAAAGTAGGCCCGACCCCGGTTTTGATCCAACAACCTGACTATCTACAGATAAACATGCTACTCACAATTGTGTCATTAAGGGTAAGGAAAGTAAGTATATTTTATTTCTTAAAAATGGAATTTCTCAAGTATCTTTCAAATAATAAAAAGTTATATAGAGAGACAAGCGTCTATAAGTTACTTCAATTTTAAGATATTTCTGTTTCAGCTTTAGGTCCTGGCTGAAATAAATAGATATCCGAAATGAATGTATAAATCCGACATCATCCAATTATAGTTTTCCGTCTAAATGCCATATCTAACAATGCTCGTTGACAAATGCGAACTCAGAACTGACTTTAAGACTGAATGTTAACTTTGTTATTTGTTCAACATTTCAGAAAGTTTTTAGACATAGTATCAATTTGTACATACTTTTCTACAAATTGATACAATGTCTTAAAACTTTCTGAAATGTCGAAAATGTTACAAGTTTCACAAACTCGATGATAAAAAGTTATACATATTAAAGATATTATGATTTACAAGAAATAGCAATCTTGTCAAAGGCCGTCGTGTTTGTTTTCAAGAAATGTGGTTGTTTACTCCAATGTTTCTATTATAATAAAAATGAGGCAATCGACCTATATAAAATATAATTGTATGTTAATAATACCAAAATTAAAATTAATTTGTATTTGTTTTTGTAGCTTCCTCTACTACAGGGTAGAATAGGACACAGTATCATCTTAAAGTTCAACACGATTTTCTTAAAGGACACAAGTATAAAATTGAAGACGGACTTTATATAGAATTTTAAGAAAAATATGGTAACATATTTATTAAATCAATATCAATTTACGTAACTACAAGATGTCATGATGTTAATTGGTAGTTTGATATGACAATATACATTTTTTTAATGGTCACTCAAATTCTGTAGTAAAGTTTAGTGTTTAAAATGTTTTTATTCTGTTACTGTGTTTCATTAGTTGTTTCTTTTTTCATTCAGTAAGGATCTCTGGGTCAGGGCGCCACAGTACAAACATATATCTTTGGATTGTATTCTACGTCACACAGCTAGATAGGAGCCCTACTGTTTGGCTAGATCCACTTACCCTGCGGACGTGGAAACGTGGAAGCGGAGACTGTTTCTTTTACCGCATTAATCACGGGGAGTGTTCTGTGGAATTTTCGAATTTCTACCTGACGCCACTATAACTGGAAACTTTATCCATATTACTTGGATGCATGGACGTCTACCACCGTGCGTTTCACAAGAAACTTTTTACCGCGCACTATCATTCTGTAGAGTCAATTACAACATGGCAACTTTCAAGAAGCGAGTCTATTATTTTCTTAAAGGCCGGCAATGAGCGACCATGGGCAGCGTTGATCACTTACCATAATTGCGCAGGACATATTATAGTGCACAAGTGTTTGCGCAAACACAGAGGCACTTTCTATTCCATCACTCTCATGATCCGATGGGACGAAAAGAGGTCAGGTCAAAAAGAGAAAGTATCTATCATATTAAAAATCAATGATACCAATATATCGGTGTAAAAGTGAGTTTGACATCCCTATCATCATTTACACAACTGTATCTGATCTAGATGGACAACCCTATAACAACGCCGATTTATTCTGTCGGGTTATACATTTGGTGTCTAGTCCTATTTACGACGGAAAATTGAGGCTGATATTCGTTTCAACAATTTTTTGCACCACATGAATGATCTATGTTTAATTTTCCAGATTTTTTTATTGCAGAAAGAATGATAATGTACGAATACAGTTTGGCCCTTGTGTACGTAATATTTCAGTAAAATTAGGTTTATGATGATACGCGAGGGATACCTGAACAACATAAGACTGCAGTAAAATTATTTTCTTTATTACTAGCTGTCCCGGAAACCTTCGTACCGCCATATTTTCTTAATTATTTTAATGCTATGCAATGTACAACATTTTTCGTTTCTCTTTCCGGAGAGAATGCACAAAGTTGGCAAATTTTCTTTAATGTGTTCGTTATTGCCAGGAGAAGTTTTGTATGGAAAATAAAACAATGTCTCACTTTTGTCTAGGTTTGCGACTTATGTTGCCATTATCCTATTTATTGTGCAGACGGAATGACATATCATTCATCAGTCTGATCAGAGTTCAGTTAAAAAAATACTCTTACTAGTGCAGGCTTATTATTTTTTAGGTCATAAACCTTCTTATTGATATTATAGTTTAGTAAGATACAATGCCATGTAGACCAAACTAAGAAAAGCTTGTACTGTGGATACTAGAAGTAATATTTTTTTATAAATGCTTATTACGAGGTCGCCGCAGAATGTGGTTTTTAAAAAGAGTGACGTCAGTAATGCTGACGTCTCGTTCTTAATCTTTAGTTTCTCCCGAAGAGGGTGGTTGTCTATCATGACAGTAAAACTTGAAAATAGATTTCACAACGTTAAACTCAGGAAAAAACAATAAGGCAGTGTACGGTAAGACGGCCCGAAGAAGAATGAGTCATTGCTTCGGCCGTTTGAACTTACCGCGCCGCCGTAACGCATAAGGGGTTATTATACCACTAAAGAGTACATCAATGACAAAGACGCCTGGCGCTCACCACCTACCTGCACATTGCTCGCTGGAGATCTTGTAGCCATATAGACATGACTAATTTGTTGAGTTACGTGAACTATCTGTAATATGATTGCTAACATATACTAGTTAAATTTAAATTTATCGACTCTGTCTCAAAATGAATAATGTTATTGTTTAGATGTTTTTCTTTTGTTTCCTAAATATAATTTAAATTAATATTCATTCAGACAACCGATCGAGCAGATATTGTGTTTGCCTACTAAATAATAACTTTAAGTGGACCAAATCCCGTGTGTACGTGCTCGTGTACTTGACGTAGTTCGTGTTGCTAGTTGTCGCATATTGCTTTGCGCCGATATATACAATACACAGTAAATCCTCAGACCAAGACAAACATACATGTTCATGAACACAAATATTTGTCTAGCGCGAGGATCGCAACCGCAAACTTTGGATCAAAAGGTAGTTCGTACCACCTAAATCGTGGTCTTGTTATCGTTATACTATCCTAATTTAATGATTCAAAACAAACATTTTTTTAAACAATAAACAATGTTTGACAGATATATATTCACGATTTGAAAGCACACCACTACCGTTCATTTTCTGTCAGAATTATACAGCAGCGAACATAGCTATGCTCGGAGTAGGAATTCCTGCGCGATCAAATCAGAAACGTCGAAATCCGTAGGTGAACAAAAGTAGCCGTCATAACACAAAGAATTGTCAAACTTGGGCGGGCCACATAACTCGTAGAACCGACGGCCGCTGGGGCAGAAAAGTTCTCCAGTGGCGACCACGAACCGGAAGACACAGCGTGGGTACGCCCTACCAGGTGGACCGACGATCTAGCAAGAGTCGCGGGAAGCCGCTGGTTGCGGGCAGCTCAAGACCGGTCATTGTAGAGATTCTTGGCTTTTGTCCGTCGTCTTTGGGCTGATATGATGATGGTGATGAATGGTGTTACCAACACTAGATACTGGGTATTAGCAAGGAACTGTCTCTGGGTTATTCCTTTTGGGTCTTCCGGAGCCCCTTTGTGTGACAAATCTTTCTTATTAATTGTGGTGCCATATAAGCCACGTCGGTACATTAAATTTGAACTTAATGGCATCGGCATTAGTACTAATGGGATTTTTTCGTGATGCGAGTTATATTGATTTACCTGCATATATCTAAAATTGATACTAATCAGAGACCGGTGAGTTTAACCAAAGATTTGCTATTACTTATTTAATATCTCAGCGGTAGATATTAAATAATTAATATAACTCGCATCACGAAAATTCCCATTAGTGCTAATGCCAATGCCATTGAGTTGAAAGTTAATGTACTGACGTAGCTTCTATGGCACCACAATTAACAAGAAAGATTTGTCATTCCGGACAACAGAAGTTGTTCTGATTCTGCGTTGTGCTCGTTAATTATACGCTTGTACAGTACCCCGCGATACAGGGATTTTTTTTCCTAATAGTGGGCAATTTTTATGTAAGAAGAGACAATAATAAAGCTTTGACGTCTGCCTGTCGGCTTGGTGGGCAAATGCTTGCTTTACACGCCGCAGGTCAGAAGCTCAAGCTGACCTGAAGAGCAAAGCAGAGGGATAGTCCTCCCTTTACCCAAGATATAACGGCAATAGTTATACTGTCATAAACACACATACTGTTGTAACAAATCAACTATACAAGAAAAAATAATGGAAAAAACCAATATTTTTTTAGAGTTTGAATGTTTTCAGGGTTCTAAGTAAATCGTGTTCACCGGCTTAATTGGTTGGTGAGAATCGTTGTAGTGCACAGACAAGACACAAAAAATGAAATTTAATATCCTGAGACATTATTCACACACGGCCATCTGTTTCCAAACTAAGCAGAGCTTGTACTATGCTTTCCACGCAGGCCGTGGGTTCAATTCCCACCCAGGACAGATATTTGTGTGCATAGTTATGTGCTGAGATAATTTGTCTTGAGTCTGGGTGTAATCTATCTATATGTGTATGTGTTTACAAAAGAAAAATAGTATATGTAGTATATGAGTTATCTGGTTTCCATAGTACAAGCTCTGCTTAGTTTGGGATCAGATGGCCGTGTGTAAATAATGTCCCCGGATATGATAATATATTATTACTTCGCCAGTTGAAGTTGTCGAATCGTCAGTAGGCAATAATAAATCTATATATATAAAAATCAATGCCACTTTTCGTTGTAATGTTATAACTCAACAACGCCTTTACCGATTTGGCTAATTTTGGTTTTGAATTATTCGTGGAAGTCCAGGGAAGGTTTGTACGTAGAAAAATTAAAAAAAAAAGTCTTGTAAAAGTGTAAAATCAACATCTTTTAGCAATTTAAAATATTTTTTTGTTTGAATAAATGAACTTAATTATCATTTTTTTTATTACCTTATACGTAGCGAAGCACGTACCGGGCCGCTAGTACCATATAAAATAAAAAACGTGAAAGCATTCATCATCATCATTATCATCATCGTCAGCCTGATATCGTCCACTGCTGGACATAGGCCCAAAGGTTTTCCCCAAAGGTTTCTATAATGTAGTCTTAGTCACCGCGCTTGGTATGCGATTTGGTGACCGCGACTAGGTGGTAGCTAGTACACAGGTACCTGGTGTATCCCTTAGTTGCCTTTTCCGACACCCACGGGATGGTGTGGGGTGGCCCTGTTTTTCTTTTTAGGCCGGAAACCACACGGCATAAAATCCGAAACTTGAATTATTGAAAAAAAGTTTGGTTCTTCTACACTACAGTTAAATTCGTTGCGGGATCCAAGACAGTTAAAGCGATTCCCCGGGACACGCCTGAGTTTCACCGCTCAGTGTCATTTCATTGTGTGCCACTGTTGATACTGGCTTACAGGAGTTGCAGTGGTGGGTAAGAGGGTGGGACTAGTCCCGAAAAACGAAAAAAAATAAATAACTACAGTTAATATTTTTTTAAGAACTAAATGAACTGCAGATTGGACGACAATATTTTGTGGATAAACTTGGTCATAATTAAAGCTAGCAAGAGCTCATGCGTTAGAATTACCTACGCTCGAATATCGATGTCCTCATGAATATTAACGCACAGGTTCGGCTCACCGCAACCTATTTATTACGTGGTTGAATCAACATTTGTTGTTTACTCTTTAGTACTGAATTTAAATTTAGCCGTATACCATAGGTATAGCAAATAGATGCCTTTGTGCTCAGCCTCAATGGAGCAAGGCAAAGCAAACAGGCGATCCGGCGGGCGTTTGTGTGAGTTAAGTGTATGAGTCATGTTACGTATGTGTGCGTGTGCGTGTCACCTTCATATCATTAAACAGTGTGGAACCTACCAGCGAGTTTGATTGATGTGCATCGGTCCGAACCTTCCGCGCAAATGTATAACAAGTCACGAATAGTTGTCAGACATTTACTCCTCGTAAAAATACAGAACTTTCCTATCACCATAACCCCGTGATCCTTACTTTGCATTCGTCCGGTTTTCACGCGGACGAGCGGCCTGTATCTTCGCAAATTAACGTAAAGCGAAAGTTGCACAAAACATCCCTAAACCCGACCCTCTCACGCGTCTCCACATCAGTAACCTTCCTGAACGATAAAAATGTAACCAAGATAAACAAAATCAACAAATAAGATAAACCAATGTACCTAAATAAGGAGTTAGGCTAAGGCCGACGAACCATCAAACCCTTCATATAAACAAAGGGAAGGAAATACAAAAAAAGAACCCCTCCCTGGGCGGAGGTTCGAACACCAAAGAGATTTCATTTCCTAGACGCCTTGAACCCCCGCTGGCACTCATTGTCCGGTCAATGCTACGTTCAGAAAACAAAGCTTTAGATTACAGAATTCTTTTTGAAAGGTAGCATGAAATAAAGGTTCATATTAAATCTAAATCGTAGTCCTTGTTTCTTATTCCAAAAAGATTGAATATAAACCTTTTTTAAACCCAATATATGTTTCTCTTTTTATTTGGTTTGGCGAAATGTTCATTTATTAGCGAAATATTCCAGAGAAAGTAAGTTTTACGCTCTTAAAAACTAACTAACTTCGATATGGATGCTATAAAGGTTTAAATATTAAACGAAATCTACGAAAGCAAACCTCCGATAAGTATTTCATTTTATTTATTAGGGTAAACAAACAGTAACACATTGAATAAAATTATCTATACATATAATAAAATCGTTAGAAAGTCAAAACTGTACATTGAATATTTTTTTAAAAGGATGTTGGGGGCGTAATATTAATGGATATCGAAGTCAAAAATATAGTTTTTAGAATTTTTGCCTGTGTGTCTGTTTGTCTGTATGTATGTCCGGGCTAAACTCAATCGGTACAGCTTATATCTACTTAAAATTTTGCATGAATATTACTAAGAGGTCGGGTCAACATATAGGCTACACGCTATCTCCTACGGGGGAGGAGCTGTGATAATTTATAAAATTTAACGCTGGTAAAACCGCGGGGCACAGCTAGTGTAGTATAAATAAAGTATACATTAATGTTTACTCACAACGTTATCCACAAATTATCTTCTTCAAATAGACAATTTGATCCAGTTTATATTAGTCTTGTTCAAATACTTTCGTAACATTTCCAATAATAACTTTAAAGTTTTAGACCACAACATTATACTAATAAAGGCACAGAAACTATGCAGTGTGGCAATAAACAAAACACATAAGAATATTTCTATCGCAGAATTTACTAGACAGTATATTACCTAACTATAATGTATTTCACGGTAAGGTCTTTCCCAGTGGGAAAACATGTCGAATACAATGACTATTACGACTTGGCAACAACCGGTAAACTGAAGGGAAATATCTATTTTGGCCGTATAAAAGTAATTCGTGTAATTCTCTTCGTATAAATATACGAATACATATGAACAATAACCGGTTCGTTACATAGGATTTTTGTGTAAATTTCCTCCTTCGTCCAGCGGGTTCATAATTTCAGATCAGGCCAAAAAGTTTTATATATTTTTAATGATATTATCATGCAAGAAAAAAATATCCAGTAGAAGTTCGGAATCTCGAAGTTGGCAGTATAAGACGCTCGTATCTCGGATAGGACGTACAAATATTTATTTTATCTAGCTCTTTATTTTTATTTTATATTTTTATTTCCTTTTCAAACAACGACAGGTTGCATACAAGTTATAGTTCACTTCAACTCGACGAGGGGGCTTTCAACGCAGGTGACATCATGCTACATAAAATCAACAAAAAAAGGCGACTTCTTCAAAGAAAATATACCGCAGCAGGTATGGACCGGAATATATGGAGACAATTTATCCGATTAGAAGCAGCTATTGACCACCATCCTAATTGATAAGCGCCAGAGTCTACGAGTAATAGTTTATAATAATGTCCTCCTAGCCGAATATCGGCAGCGGCGGCCAGTCTTAATAGAGACTAGTCATCTGCGCGAGACATATTATAGTATTCAAGTGTGTGCGCAAACACAGGAGCACTTCCTATTCCATCACTCTTATGATCCGATGGGACACCTAGCGACACGGCTGGAAAGAGGTCAGGTATAGGACCGACAGATTTACGTGCTCTCCGAGATATGGGGGTATTATACCGCCAACTCCAAGACTTCGGGCTGATGTTGAGAAAAAAATATTTTTTGAGGCATGTCCCAAAATCACTTTTGGCCCAACCCGGGATTTGAACTCAGGACCTCGTACTCTGCGGGCGAACACGCTACCGCTAGACCAACAAGGCAGGCAATAGTTATTTGCGATTTAAAACTATAATTTTAATCAAATTTTTGAGGTCAGGTGCGATTAACATCGTTCCATTACTCACATTCACATGTGACATAAAACTGTCATAACCGCAAAAAAACAACGGAAAACCACATTTATCCAAAACCACAGAACACGTCTCTCAACAACGTAAAGTCTGTCATTTTGTTGAATTGGAAACCTTGTTCCCGTAATAGCTATATGAGAGCAACCTTGCCACAGTATCATCACCACACAGTACCACAACAATATTTATTCGTTTCATGACAATAATGTATATACTGACTTCCCTGTTGGTCTAGTAGTAACGCCTATTGCTTAGCTGCAGGTTGTGGGTTCGATCCCCATCCAGGAAAAATCTCGATGATTTGTTCTGTGTCTGGGTGTAATTTATCTCTAATATGTATGTATTTAGAAATATATAGGTACGTTTAACAGTCTGGTAGCCATAATACAAGTACTCCCTAGTTTCAAATCAGATGGCGCTGATGGTTGTCCCAAGATATTCTTTGTTTATTAACTTATCAGAACATTACAGTTCTGCAAGTACATTGTTTACATATATACTCGTCAATAACGCTCTATAACGGACTACAGTTAGCTTGTGACCGCGATCAAACTATTAATGTATAGTGCCCTCTCATTGCCTCGCAGTGAAACAGTAAATGGCAGCATGATCATCAAGGATTGTGTTGGTAATCCAAGTGACGTAGCGTTTGATGTACATATTAACAATAATAACTGTTTAAAAAACACATAGAACCGATTTCCACCTTATCTTTAAAACATCCGATTTGATCATTTTTTTTAATCGGTTTGGAAACCACTGAGAAGTTTCTCTTCTCAGTAAGTTGTTTTCTAAAATATTGCAGTTAGAAGCTAGGTATTCCTTTTAAGAGGTTCTCTAGAAATAGTCGAGTACACTTACTTTCATTTTACTGCAGCTCTCAGAATTGTTTTGAACTAGAAAAGGATAAGAAAATCCTAACCAAAATATACTTTACTGATGAAATATTTTTTATACAAACTGCGGGTACATATAATACTTCAAAACTAACCGTGCCCCGCGGTTTAACCCGCGTTAAATTTTATAAATTATCACAGCTCCTCCCCCGTAGGTGATAGCGTGATAATATGTAGCCTATATGTTGACCCGACCTCTTAGTAATATTCATGCAAAATTTGTGTAATTGTAAGTAAATCCATGCAGTACTATTTTAGTTTTATACAGATAAACAGACAAACAAACAAAAATTCTAAAAACTTTATTTTTGGCCTCGATATCGAGATCACGCCCCTAGTATCCTTTAAAAAAAATATTCAATGTACAGTTTTGACTTTCCTACGATTTTATTATATGTATAGATAATGTAGGTTTATGAAAGATACATTTTGTAAGTATCAAAATATTAACATAAACTATACATATAATAAAATCGTAGGAAAGTCAAAACTGTACATAAAATTTTTTTTTTAAAGGATACTTGGGGCTTGATCTGCTATCGATATCGAAGCCAAAAATATAGATTTTAGAATTTTCGTCTCTGTGTCTGTTTGTGTGTATGTATGTCCGGGAGAAACTCAAAAAGTACTGCATATATTTACTTCAAATTTTGCATGAATATTACTAAGAGGTTGGGTCAACATATAGGCTACATATTATCACGCTATCACATACGGGGGAGAAGCTGTGATAATTTATAAAATATAACGCGGGTAAAACCACGGGACACAGCTAGTCTAAAATAATAAAAATTATGAGGTATTGTGGAAAACAAAACAAAACCAAATTTCCTAGAAATAATATAATTTATTTGCCATAATATAAGGTTAAATTAACTGAGTGAGTTATTATACGTTAAAGTTAATACATAATAGATTATATTACAAAAAATACAAATGTCGACCTTCTTTTCTAATTATTGTTCTCTAAAGTAACTACGAGTATTATCGGTTCTGGCTAGTTACAGTAACGAGAGAAATAGTTGCAACAACTGAATGATTTTTATTAAGTGTAAGCAAATGGTATGACTGTGTTTGTAATAAGTGTTAAATATTTTATGCAAATAAACTATTATTATAATTATTAATTAATCTCTATAAATCTGATTTTCCATGATGTTTTGGGGATAAAATAAAATAATCGATCTAGACGATAACATTTACATTTTGACAATTACTTTTGCGGGTAGTTGAGCAATGTAGTAGTATGTGTTAGTATGCTGATTGTGTTGATTAACAACAAATTTAAGGTAAGACTCTGCTTTCTGCTCGTATAAAGTCGTATTTTTTTTTCATTTTGTGCCTGTTCGTTCATGCCAAATGTTAAAACGCTACAACTGTACAATAACCATCAAGAAAATAAAATCTAGAAAATGTGATTGACACGTACAAATGTTATTGGAAGGAAGTTCCTTATCGCGCGTTGTGAAAGGGCGCTAGACGGAAAAAAATCTTACGAAAAGTTGTCACGACACTTTTTGCAGCTGTGCGGCGTGCGCATGTTTCTCTGTCTCTCTCTCTCTCTCTCTCTCTTATAGAAAGCAAGCCAGATATTTTCATTTCTAATTCGCATTGATCAGTGTGGTGTCGCGACGATTATTTTTGTTGAGTGTATACAGGTTTTTTGTACATAATAAATAATAAGAAAAAAAAATGTGAGCCGTCACGGGACGCCTGGCAGATGTGAAACATCGACATTATTTTGTAAAAGTAATATGCAGAAGTCGAAGTCGAAGTATAAGTCGAAGTCGAAGTATAAGTCGCAGTCGAAGTCGAAGTCTAAGTCGCAGTCGAAGTCGAAGTATAAGTCTCAGTCGAAGTCGAAGTCGAAGTCGAAGTCGATGTCGAAGTCGAAGTATAAGTCGCAGTCGAAGTCATGTCGAAGTCGAAGACGAAGTCGAAGTCGAAGTATAAGTCGCAGTCGAAGTCGAAGTTGAAGTATAAGTCGGAGTCGAAGTCGAAGTATAAGTCGCAGTCGAAGTCGAAGTCAAGTCGAAGTCCAAGTAGAAGTCGAAGTCGAAGTCGAAAAGAACATATTGTGATAGGAACTAAAAAACCACGGCATGCGTCGCCACGCCAGAAATCTGTTTTACGTGCGGCTATAGATGTTTCACATCAATAACTTCGTTCCATCCGGGTGTCCCTTGACACCTCTCAAGTTTTATGTCTTTAATAATAACTATCTAAAGACAACTAACACACTGCAATCCCAAACTATGTAGTCCCTGTACTATGGCAACCAGACAACTGATAAACATACTTAAATATAAACACATTATAGATAAATGTTGGTACCAACCTATTTTCTTCTTTATATTCAGGAAGGTTCGTGCCTTGTCAAAGATGAAAAACGTCTTTAAATATTTCCTTTTGTTCCTTTTATGGTGGATTTGAAATTATTCATGGTTCTCACAATGAAATATTTTTCATAACCCGGTTTATAAATGAGCAAGTCCCTGCACAACAATTTTTTTTTTCTGTATCCTTCTTTATACGTTTCAAAGTTATTTGGTAATATAAAGCCGTGTTGTGTTGAGTAAATTAATAAATATTTATTTATCTGCCTTTATTAAGTACGTAAGTTATGAATAAACAAGTGACATACACTTTAAAGCATTGGAAAAATTAAAGTTTACGCGTACATATGAAATGAATACAAAAACCTAAAAACATAATAGTTTTGTCTAAGTACACACGGCTACATATCAAGCTATACTTATCCAGTATAAGCTGATCTCGCGTTGTATAGATTTTCCTTACAATGAGAGGTCAGCTTATATTGGAAATGTATAGCTTGATATGTAGCCGTGTGTACAGACGCCAGCACATCCAGCTACCCTAATCTCTCAAATTTCTTTTATAGATTTTCAACTTTATCACAAAAGCATAAGCTACCTACTTTCAATTGGGGAAATTTGACACATTGGGGTAGCTTGATGTGCTGGCGCCTGTACATATCGGTTGATGCAAATCCTCTCGGGCCATGGATGCTTCGGAAGATACGTGCGTCTTATAGGCCGTGAACAGACGTCCGAGTGTTACCACCGAGTGCGGTGACGCTGAGAAAACGCGCTTCACATATTGGTGGAATGTCCAGCATGGGTAGTGCAACACCATGCCATGCTCACTGCACTCGACGCGGGGCTCCGCTCGCTTTCAGATATGGTATTGTCAATGGTCGAGTGCGAGACCAACTGGATTGCCATTGCCTCCTTTTGAGAGAAGGTGATGGTCGCGAATGAGTTGGCGGAACAGGGGTGAAAGTTTTGCAGCATCGACTCAGCCTGCGCCAGGAGATCTGGGCGTCGAAGAGTATTCGTGGTGGACCTTCACCGATTTGAATGAATGAAAGGAATGACCTGCGGGGAGCAGACTCAGAACGGTTTGCTGCCTCATCAGAACAAGCCCGACACGGTGGCGCTCGTGTTTTGCGCGTGTCTCTCGAGACTGGGGGACTAATCCTCCTGTTCGGCGGTTCTTAACTAACCATAGCTAAGAACCACCGCAAGGAAACTGGCTTTCAAATGAATAAAACCGCATCGAAATCGGTCCATCTGTTTGAGAGCTACGATGCTATGGACAGACACACATGCAGCCATCGACAAAATTTTAAAAATTTTACAATTAGCAGCTGACTGCCTTGTTGGTCCAGCGGTAGCGTGTTCAATCGTAGATAATGAGGTCCTGGGTGCAAATCTCGGGTCGGGCCAAACAGTCATTTTGGGATTTATTCGTAAAAAGAAATCTCTCAGTATCAAGCCGATTTCTGGGAGATGGCAGTATTACACCCTCGTGCCTCAGAGAGCAAGTAAAGCCTTCGGTCCTGTACCTGACCTCTTTCCGGTCGTGTCGCTAGTCGACCCATCGGATCATGAGAGTGATGGAATAGAAAGTGCCCCTGAGTTTATGCACACTCTTGTGCAATATTATATGTCCTGCGCAGTTGGTTAGTCTCCATTGAGACTGGCGGCCGTAACAGAAATTCGGTCGGGAGGACATTAATTAATTAATGAATGTAACAGTGACCGGATGTCCTAAATAAATAAATAAATTTACAAACGAAAAGTAGTATATCAGTTATCTGGTTTCCATAGTACAAGCTCTGCTGAGTTTGGGATCAGATGGCCATATGTTAATAATGTCCCAGGATATAATAATTATTATATAAATAAACGATAACAATTTATACCAAACAAAGGAAATTATATCTTACGTAATTACTCACGTGAATGAGCACTCGACAGCCTACCTGCATAAGACATTTTGTTGATAATATCCTCAGTTATTTTCCCCTGTGCCATTGACTTGTTGTCGTTGTGGGAAGTTTTCTGTTTATGATACTCAACAAAAAAAGAAGAGATGTAAATTTTACGTTAATACCTCTAAGTTATTGTCGTATTGTTGGATAATGGATAAATTAATTATTCAACTTGGTTCATTTATAATAATATCTATCTAGGGACAATGTCACACAGATCATCCTAGCCTCAAACTAAGCATAGCTTGTACTATGGGTACCAGGTGACGATATACATACTTATATAGATAAATACATAGAAAACATCCATGACTCAGAAACAAATATTCGTGCTCATCACACAAATATTTGCACTTACCGGGATTCGAACCCAGGACCACCAGCTTCGTAGGCAGGAGCACTGCCAACTAGGCTACGATGACCGTCAATTTGGTTTTAAAGATATTTTTACTTAATTATGTTAATTGTGATATACAAATATTTGAGTGTACGTGTGGCGCAGTGGTTAAGAGGATCGCGTTGCCAGTTTGTTTTTTGGGTTGGATTCCCGCACAGGACGACTAAGTGGCCCGTAAGTAGTTATTTCTGAGTCTTGATATACTTTGTGTCTGACAATTATATGTTTGTAAAGTTTTATTCAATTATATTTTTTTGTATGTGTGTGTTTACAACTATAATGATATATTGAATCATAAATCATAAAATCTTTATGTATAAATGTGGTGAATACAGGTGTTATTGTTTACATTATTTAAGTTTCACTCATTTGCCATATTGTACATGGCATACAAATGTTGTACTTACAAACTAGGTATATTTAACTCAAAATACTAACTTACTAATTTGTGACACACTTTACACTACTGACACAATATTATTGTTATTTTTACACATTTACATTATTATTTATTATACATTATTACTTATACCAAAAAAAAACATTAAGAATTATATTCATTTAAAATTGATATTCACCGCCGTCATCACACAGCCAAAATCCACTGGCTGATCGTTATTATTGTATGTATTGATTTTTTACGTGTATCTTGCATATTGATGTTACCTATTATTTAGTTTCACAAATTAAACTCCTTAAGTTACGTCCATTGTTTACGACTTATACATGTTTTTGATGATAGGATAAGATAAGAAGTTACTGATTAACTGCTTATCTTATCATTTAAATTAAAAAAAAAAAATTAGAAAAAAATTTACATAGTCCTCGCTATTTTTAACCGATTTAAAAAAGCAGGTTATCAATTGGTGTTTATGTTTTAGGGATGTTATTTGTTGGGGTAAAATCTGCAAAAAATAAGTAGTAAGTATGAGAATAGTAGATTATAGTTACTTTTACATAGTTCCTTAAATAATACTATGTATGTTAAACATTTTCTATACACCGTAGTACACTAACAACTACCGCCTTTCCTATTTAACTTGTTCCTTGTCCATTCTAGTTGCCTGGAAGAGATCGCTACAAAGCGATAACACCGTCAATAATACCTGTATAGTTTATATTGATGTATTTTGTTTTCTAGTGCAATAAAGTGATTCTATTGAAAGATAATAACGGGTGTCAGTGCGAGACAGGATGCGACGTCGTGCGGGTCGCATTCGCCCTGAAGATGACTTCCGGAAGAAGTTGAAACGGTTGGCCTAATCCAACTTAAAGTTAATTACGTGAGTTGAGGTTTCATACGGCTTGTTAACTCGCAATCTTATATGTATAATATCATAGCTTATCTTTGGACTGTGTCAAGCTAGTTGGTTCCGCACAAAGTTACCAAAGTATTACTACTTTTTTCTGTACTACATTTTTCTTACTCCTTTTATTTATTTCTGATTACATTCGTTGCAGTATCCAGGACAGTTAAAGCAATACCCCAGGACATGTCTGAACCTCACTGCTCGGTGTCATTTTATTGTGCGACATTGATGGTCCTGACTTTCAGGAGTTGCAGTGGTGGGTAAGAGGGAGGGACTGGTCTCAATAAAAAAACAGTACCTATAATAGTAAGCCGAATCCAACATAAAATTAATTACGTGAGTTACCCGTTACTATCTTTCAATATGTTAAGTTAAAATGTTTTCACAATAGATTGCTAAATTTAGAATCTCTGGTGACTTAAATAAATGTTGGTAAGTTCTACAGTGCAGTCTCATTATCCTTCAAAATAACAGACGTAAATTACAAAAAGTAATTAGCGTGGGATGTCTTAATAGCCCTCATTAAAAGTTTAGATGTCTTATATAACGGCGATAAAATGTAAAAGGCAACACGACGGAGTGAAACGGAGCCATACTTATAGTCAAAATGTTATCCAGTTGATAAATAAATAAATCCCTAATTTCCTAACCGCAAATCATAATTATTTGCGCAGCTTCCTATAGGAGTTAGGAGGTTGTATCCACTAGCTATAGCCAGTGAATACAACCTTGTGAATATTTTACTTACATGAAAATTCTCAACTTTTAATACTAGATTGATCATTGTTTATCGTCGTGGGTGTAATTATTTGTTAAAACATGATTTAAAAGGTGGCCCTAAGTTATGCCAAGCGGAAGTGGCAGTGAACAGGGCATATAAGTAGTAGAACTGCTTCGAAAGGTTCTTGAGTCGTGACCACGAACCGGAAGATGCAGCGTGGAGAGGCTCCCAACTAGATGGAGCGATGATTATGTGAAGATCGTTGGATATGGATAACGCAAGACCGGACATTGGGGGAGGCCTAATTTAGCAGTTTCTAAGGCTTTCAGTTGATATGATTGATTTTGATTTTGAAATTTGTATTAGCTGGACTGGACTGATATTGTGTGGTATCTTAACATCATTATTTGTAGCCATGAATAAATTAGCATGCTTTAGAACCTTTTTGATTGACGGGCCTGTTGGCGTGGTTGGCAAATGGGTTCAATTCCCACACAGGACAGATATTGGTGTGCATGAACATGTCTGTTTGTCCTGAGTCTGGGTGACATAATCTATATAAGTATGTGACAAAAGAAAAGTGGTATATGTAGTATATCAGTTATCTGGTTTCCATAATACAAGCTCTGCTTAGTTTGGGATCAGATAGCCGTGTGTAAATAATGTCCCCAGGATATAATTATAATTATATTATTATTTTAGGTCCCTCATCCTTCCTCCAGCAGTATGTGATATCGCTAAACGCTGGTATTTGTGTACGTAATGCGTTGTACAATTTGTAATGCCTTGTAAATGAAATGCCTACGAGAATGTTTAGAAGTTGCAACGGTGGGTATCGGCCGTTACAGTGACTACGAATGATTATTGGCTCCTACGAGTGACTATAATCTACTGCTACGGTGACTTCTAGCAGCACTACTACTACGGACTATTATGTGTTGCAGCGGGTGACTACTAACTACTACAGGTTTTAGATGGATTGCAAGAGGAAGAGGTCACAGTTGTAGAAGCTACTAGGCTCGCGGTCAGTCCATAGGTGGGTGACCGCCAAAGTGGTTTAATTTCTGAGCGTCTCCGTGCTTCGAAGGGCACGTTAAGCTGCCGGTCCCGGTTGTAATCGTTAGGCAACAGTCGTTAAGCTATGTCAGAGGCCTGCTGGGCGGATTGAACAACTCTGACACTAGGGTAACCACTACCCACAAGATAAGTAAGTAATTTTAAAAATGAGTGATGGATTACCTTTCAGATCTTACTATAGCTATATATCAACTAGCAAGGTTATCACCGCAGCAGCTAGGCCTAAACGAGGAGCTGCCACAAAGAAATGAAGTCCAGTCCTCTGACAATCCGGTGTGTAGTGCAACATGTTTTGAACATAATCGCTTATTGTGTGAGTGATATATCTTTTTACTCATTTCTTATATTATCTATATTTAGTTTTAAGCTTGCTTTTAATTTTGATATCTTCTTGTTGTTTAGTCATTAATTAGTATAGGTTATCTCTCAGTTCTCTCATTATGATTACTTATTGGACAACAACCAAAGAGTCTATAACGAACTACGTTGTTACAACAACTTTAGTTTCTTATATTCTCTTTGACAACAAGTGTCTATCGGACATTAAGAAAAGGAGCATTAACTGCATGATTTTATCGAAGTGTCAAGAAAAGGAGAAGTATCTGAAACTTAGGAAATAGTCTGTTAGTCTAATGTTCGGTTTCTCCGTAACTCTGAATAATATATTAATATTATTGCAGTCTATTGATACAAAAATATACATATTTTCTTGGCAAGTATTTAGAGTTAATTTATTTCTCCTTTTCTCTATGTGCAATACGCATTAAGCCATTTGTAGCCTTATATTTTAAAATTGATGTTATTCTTAAGTATAAGATAATATATATTTTGAGCTTTTATCATAAATTAAAACTATACAATATAATAGTTTTGTGCTATATTGTATAGTTTTAATTAAAATATTTTAGCTGGTTAGCCATACTTTTGTATTTCTTTTGTTTTTATCTTTGTTTTTATTTTATTTCTATTAATGCCTCAGATGGTGTGATCAAAATGTATTTAGCACTGCACTGGCGGGTATTGAGTGTAGATAAGTGCATATAAGTTTAATTGTTAAAATTATTTATTAGCATATTTATTTATATTTGTAATAGTAATAGTATATAATATTATATGACTGATGCTGAAGATGATGATACTGATCAAGATTTCTTTTCGGTTAGTAGTGATGATGACAGTTTTGTTAGTATACCATCGCTCGCTGACAATCTTGAATGTGTTTTTTCTGATGTTCTTGGGAACTTCAATGTGATTCATATTAATGCCCAAAGTATTCCGGCCCATTTCCCCGATATGCTGGCAAATTTTCAATGCAAAAATATCCATGCCATCCTCGTTTCCGAGTCTTGGCTAAAAACTTGTCTCCCTTCTGCCTCTTACTCACTTCCTAATTTTCAGTTGATCAGAAATGATCGTACTGGTTCAGGAGGTGGTGGAGTTGCCATATACCTACGTAATAATTTTAAATATTCTATCCTAAGTATGTCCTCGCAGCCGCCACCTGCAAGTGCTGGTGAGCATCTTTTTCTCGAAATTGAGCTTCACCACACTAAAGTCTTGTTGGGCGTGTACTACTGTCCCTCTCTTAGGATAATTTTTTTCTCTTCTTTTGAACAATTACTAGAAACTTTCTCACCTTCCTATAGCCACACAATTGTGATGGGTGACTTCAACACCTGTTTGTTGAAGAATGACTCTCGTTCTTCATCCCTTATTTCTGCTGCGGAATCTAGTAACCTATCTATCCTTGCTCTTAACGCCACACATCATTTTCCAAATTGTACTCCTTCCCTTCTTGATCTTATTCTTGTCTCTTCGAAAGACCACGTCGCTAAGCACGGACAGTGCATAGCTGATGCTTTCTCTTACCATTACCTACTTTTCCTTTCTTACAAAATTCGCCTTCCTAAGGCAAAATCTAAAATAATTTCACAACGCAATTTTGGTGGTATAGATTTGGATTGTCTTCGAGCGGATGCTGGCAGCATTGACTGGGCTCCTCTGATTACTGCTGTTTCGGTCGACGAGAAAATTATGATGTTCAACACCAGTATTATTGGGTTATACGATGTGCATGCCCCATTGCGTAAAATAAAAGTTAAGCATCTCCCCGCACCTTGGCTAACATCTGAAACGAAAACTCTTTTAGCTAAGAAAGCGGCAGCTAAGTCACGGTATGCGAGTAGGCCTAACGATCTGAATCGGCATAAATATATTTCTCTTCGAAATCGCTGCAATAAGGTGAGTAGGTATTCACAACGCCAACACATCCATAACTCGGTTGAGAATGGAGATCCAGCAAAAATATGGAAATTTCTGCGGTCATTGGGAATAGGGAAAGCTCGAAATGATGCTACTCCTAACAATTTAGATATTAATTTACTTAATAAGCATTTCACTACTTCGCCCAATTTCGACAGGGCAACAAAATTTAACACATTACGTGACCTTTCAGCCGTTCCCTGTCCCAGCTACTCTCCCTTTTCTCTTAGTCAGTTGACTGATTGTGACGTTAGGAAGAGTATTCTATCCATTACGTCTAACGCAGTAGGCAATGACAATATCACCCGTAATATGGTCCTTCCTATCCTTGACGAAATTATTCCTGCCATTACCCACATCCTAAATTCATCTTTAAGCTGCGGTGTCTTCCCAGTAATATGGAAAGATGCACAAATTACTCCCCTTCCAAAGAAGGCCAACCCAGCATCCTTTTCCGACTATCGCCCAATTTCCATCCTGCCTTTCCTTTCCAAAGTCCTTGAACGCCTTGTCCACAACCAACTAAGTAGCTTTCTCACGAAAAATAATCTCCTTAATCCCTTCCAGTCTGGTTTTCGTCCTGGCCATAGTACAACCTCAGCCTTGGTTCATATTACGGATGACATTAGAGCCGGGTTAGAACGTGGTCATTTAACAGCGCTTGCACTGCTCGATTTTAGTAATGCGTTTAATACTGTGGATTTTGATGTGTTACTGGAGATATTACGCTCTCTTAACGTATCTCCAACAGTTATTGACTGGTTTCGTAGTTACCTGTCTGGCCGCCGGCAATGTGTTCGTATTGAGAATTTATGTTCTTCTTGGTGCAATACTATTGCAGGCGTGCTTCAGGGTGGCGTTTTATCTCCATTACTATTCGCAATTTTTATAAATTCCATTTCAAAAAGCCTTCTTTCTTCCTACCACCTTTACGCAGACGATCTTCAGATCTACAATCAGGCTCCTTTAAATAGGCTGGCAGAAGCTGTGGGCAATATCAATACTGATCTGGTTACTATCAGTGAATGGAGTCGTGCGCACGGATTACTTATAAACCCTCATAAGACCCAGGTCATTGTTGTTGGCAGCTCGAGGATGATAGCTAAAGTGTCTTGGTCTCAACTTCCACAACTTCGTTTTGGTAGCAATGTTTTGCCGCTATGTCGCGAAGTAAAAAATTTGGGCATATACTTGGACAACTGCCTCTCCTGGGGCCCTCAGCTTCAATACGTCAGTCGCAAAATATTTGCGTCGATTGGATCTTTGCGAAGATTTAAAAACTTCCTCCCAACTAGCACCAAAATTGCGCTTGCTCAATCCCTTCTTCTTCCAATACTAGATTACGCAGATGTCAGCTATCTTGATCTTACCGAGGCCCAGCTTGATAAACTTGAGCGTCTCCAGAACGTCTGTATAAGATTCATATTTGGTCTACGTAAATATGATCATGTCACGGAATTTCGTAACAAGCTCAAGTGGCTGCCTATTCGCTTTCGCCGGAATGCTCATATTCTGTCACTTCTTTACAATGTTTTGTTTACTCCTTCTACTCCCTCTTATCTTAAAGATCGCTTTTCTTTCCTGTATGAGTCACATTCGAGGTTACTAAGATCAGCGCAAAATCTTCGATTAAAAATGCCAGAGCATTCCTCAATATTTTTTGATAAATCGTTTGCTGTGCAAGGTGCTCGTCTGTGGAATGCACTGCCATTAGTAATTCGTCAAGCAAAATCACTACGACAGTTTCAGAATCTTGTGAAAGAACACTACTTGTCTCTTCAACAAAGTACAAATTGATTACTTTTAATTGGTCTAGAACTTCAGCATTAAAAATAGCTCTTGTGTACATTATGGTTATAATTTTCAAGAATGTATATATATTTTATTTATATATATGTATATAGTATATGTATATGTTATGTAATATGTAAGTTAAGTATAAGTTTGTAGCGTATTAAGTTCACTGTTTTTGTCATGGTACCAGTGCGTACCATGTCATCATTTTTGTACACTGACAACTACCGCAACTATTTTGTTATATATTCCAATCCCTGCCTAGGTTGTCTGGAAGAGATCACATTTAGTGATAAGACCGCCAATTGTACATTTCTGTAATGCATCCTTGTTCCTTATATTTTATTTTACTTGGTGTACAATAAAGAGTTATCTATCTATCTATCTATCTATACCTGAGAATCAAAAATTACAAAGTCTACTTCTACAAATTTGTAATGATGAGGCTACGCGCCGGTACAATCAGGAATACTTTGATTAGAAGGCAACCTTCACATTCTACAATCACTCTTCTCACCACCTAAAGAGTTTAACGAGTACTTTTTTTGGAGTTTCACTTTTCCTGCTATTAGCTGATGCGGTGGGATCTACTCTCTGTTAAGGCTTTCCATATATATTACAATTTATTGTTGCTACTAATCCTCACAGGATTAAAATCTTTATACACGTCCTCCTATGAAACAAACGCTCGGTGACGTGGGAAGGTCTTTACCGTGTGTTTTATTGTATCACGTATAATAGCATACATAATCCACTTGGGTCTGTTTCACAATGTCCAGATAAAGTCCCGAATAAGCTACTTGCAACTTATCTATCGAATAAAGACATCGTTTGCGTTTCATAATCCATAAATAGTACTAACTGGCAAATAAACTGCAAAGTAAACTATTGGTCAGATCAAGCTTCAGATAGCAAAGACTTAACTGATGTTATCTGACAGATGTCATTCGATGCTTAATTCGGTGGTTTATTGATAGACTTGTGATTTGTTGCGAATCATTTAATAAAATGGTAATATTTGATACTATTGAAGACGAAATTGATGAATTTTTTGATCGTGTAACGGAACCGAGTATAAATCCGACACCGCTATGAAAAAAACCACCGAAACACCGCAACAAACAAAATGCATTAGTTGATATTAACATTTGACGTTTATTTATTTGACTTTCGTACGTTTAATTTCACGCCAAACCTGAAAATGCTAACCATAAAAGATGAGTAAAAAGATATTTTTAGGTGTGTTTATCATAAGAAATGTATTTATAGGTTGTCTGTTACATAAAACGGAACGACAAAATGCGACGTTGCCAAACCTACTAATTAGTAACTGCCGAATAGCTATCTGGCAAAATCCGCACTTTATTCGTACATTGTGAAACAGACCTTTAACGTGCTTAGGGACTGTTTCACAATGTCCAGATAAAGTGTCGCATAGGTAACTACCATAAATAAACTGACAGATATAAGTTCTGGATATAACACATTGCGTTTCACCACCACCTTCCCGATACATTTATTTGCCAGATAGCTATTCGGCAGTTACTAATAGGCAGGTTTGGCAACGTCGCATTTTGTCGTTCCGTCTTACGAAAAAGACAACCTATAAATACATTTCTTATGATAAACACACCTAAAATATCTTTTTACTATTTTTTTATGGTAAGCATTTTCAGGTTTGCATAAATATTTTCAAATTTATCTTCTAACTATTATTTTATCAAATAAAAATACATACATAAATTGCTTTTTTTTGCGTGAAATTAAACGTACGAAAGTCAAATAAATAGACGTCATATGTTAATGTCAACAAATGTTTGTTGCGGTGTTTCGGTGGTGTTTTTCTTAGCGGTGTCGGATTTATGCGCGGTTCACGATCAAATAATTAATCAATTTCGTCTTCAATAGTATCAAATTTTACCATTTTATTCTAACAATAAACACCACCGAAATAAACCTCAATCTCAATGGAAAGCAATAATTGATCCAGCGTAAAACGGACACGAGTAGGTATAATAAGGCTTCAGTTTTTTACATATCCGTTTCAATACTAAAACTGGTAATATTTTATACTTATGTTAATTATGCAAATTTCAAAGCATGTTTACCGGTGTTCGATTTGCAACTTTCGTGCAACTGTATTATATATATAAAATAAACTATAAAATGTTTGAGACTAGTTTCTAGGTAGGTTACGTTTTACGACAAATGATGTCTTAGTGTCTGCGTGACTGTCATATAAAGTATGTAGTATGTGTCTGGAGGAATATTCTGTAATTTAGTTTATTTCACTCTGGAGAAAAAATAGCGCAAGTCAAGCTATATGTACTGTTTTTTTATTGGGACTAGTCCCTCGCTCTTGCCCACCACTGCAACTCCTGTAAGCCAGGATCATTAATGTCACACAATGAAATGACACCGAGCAGTGAGGTTCAGACAGGTCCTGGGGAATTGATTTTACTGTCTTGGATTCTGCAACGAATGTAATCAGATCAGAATCAGAAAAAAGTAGTGATACTTCGACAGCTTTGGGTGGAACCAACTAGCTTAACACAGTCCAAAAATAATCCTATGAGAAAATTCCGAGTTTATAAGCCGTATTGAACCTATTGGTTGTGTAAAGACGGCAGCGAATATCAGAACATCATTACCCCATCTCATCCCGTGGGGAACGTGGAAGTCGACCCGAGGGAATATCAATCAGAAGATGGGCAGCAGCTTCTTTCTGAATACTATGACCATCTTACTGCGATCGCCAACCCGTCTGCCAAGCGTGGCGATTATGGCAAATACCCATAATGAAGACAGAGTGATGATTATGATGATTGAACACAGAGGGCATGAAGAGGCACAGAGGCATGAAGGCAGAGTGTCTAAAAAGACACTCTGCCTTCATGTTTGTGTGTGTGTTCTACCACCAGTACAACAAACACAAGAAGAATTCGATGGCTTTGAATGCCTTCGCATCTCCCGCCACCTCACTTGCTTAGGATGTCGTACGTACGATGAGGCAGTGGAATGAGCTCCCTGGTTTTTTTAAGTGGCTACAACATGGGGCCCTTTAAAAAAGGACTGATAAGGTATTTAATCGGCAATGCGTGAGTGAATTATGACTACGGTGAACGCTTACCATAACTTAAGCCGTATGGTTGTTACTGACTTAAATGTATGAAAAATAATGTTGTTTTGTTAAAAACGCCTTGTGATTCTCTGACATAAAAGCTATAACGAGCTTGAGACTATAAACGTCGCCTAACGCTCCGTCGCGCGACGCCCTTACTTCAGGCACATTTAAACCGCATGTTGTTTAACTTTCAAATGTCATTTTAATATTCCAATCACGTATGTAGCTCTTTCTAATAAGCATATTTTCCGTTCAGTTAGCCGATTTTTGAGGTGTGCCGTGTGCATGTATGAGGCGTATTTACGTACATTTTTAGTCAGAATTAGAATGTGTTTTATTTTTTTTAATACTGTTCTAATTTTGATGTGTTCGAACTGAAAATATTGAAATAAATTATTTAAATTGTAATCGCTAATTTAGTGTAACTTGTGGCGGGGTAGGCGGGATTTTTTGAAAAAGACAATTTTCGCCCTATGTATATAAATTCCTGTGTCACGGGGTACCTAGCAACAAAGTAGATCCAGACTCACAACAACTATTGATGGGTTACACAAATACTTGTCCTGAGCGGGAATAGAACCCGGGACACGAAGTAGCCAGGTGACTGTCTTAAGCACAGCGCCACACGTGCAGTCTGAATTAACTATATTACGTAGAAAATTTATAATATCTAACATATATAACTTTGCCTAAATCTTAACATCGAGTTTTAATAGGCTTCTGTAACAGACTAATTACTTTTAATTTCGATCCCTAAAATAGTAGTAAACACTAGCCAAATGCGTGTTGGGTAACGCGAAATGTAGGATTTCGTAGTCACCCGTCATAATAATTACGACATAACCAGAGGTCTTTCTGTTATTTCATAATATTTAACGATAACGATTTCAGCGCTTCATAAATATCTGAAATGGGTCCCGCGTGGGACGGTGGTAACAGATTGACAACGTATACTTTTTGAAACAATTTTTGTTGGAATTGATTTACATAATTGATATCTAGAGAAGGGAGAGGGTTATAGATTTTGTAATGAATGATGGTTTTATGCTGATTACCTCAGCTTTGTGGCGATTGCGAGCATCAAAACCACCCGCTCCTTAGCTCGCGGGCCGGCTCGCCCCCGGCGCCTACGCGGGTTTAAATTACATTCTAGGGGTAGGGCAGAGAAAACTACGTTTCTATCGGTAACTTTTGACACAACATGTTGAAATTAAAAGAAAATAATTAAGATTAATTTTACTAGGAATCCACCCTGCATACAAATATTAATAGTGACTAATACAAATTAACACTCAGTTCTTTGAAGCATTTCAAGTTGCCGTGCATGAGACACCTTAAATCTTAAAAATAAGTACAATTTTACAATAGAAGCATTTCTATTATCTCGCAGTATGTCATTCAATCATTTCGTGCTGAATTTATGCAATACGAGTTTACAGTAACTGTCACGTCTTTCTGTCACGACTGTTAACATTTATAGTACTGTAATTCCGTCCCTTGAAGGAAATAAAAAATAAAAAAAGTACTCTTTAGAGACCACAACAATGGTGAAAGATAATAAAAATATAATCATGATTTTCCTAACGTGAGTAGGCGTAGAAGCGTGGCGGTACTTATTTTCATACTTCACATTTTTTCACAAACAAAAAGGGGTATCAAGAAAGCCATTATAGAAATAAATGGGAGAAGTTTACCCAGACTTGGGTCTAATAATTATGAAGATATAATTTTAATAGAAAATTACGTCGTCGCAGGATTTCGTTATGTGTTTACTTAAAATCTTAAAGATTGTTCTTATAATATAACGAAATTTGGGTTGTAGGCTGTATTGCTTCCTGTATTGATGTTTTGTAAGATACCCTTAAGACCAAGAGAAAATGTGTGTGTGTAAAATTAAGGACCCTGTAGGGCACAGCAAAAATGAAATTAAACATACAATAATATAATCATGTTAAAATTGGTTGGAATATTAATAATCTTTTAATAACACATAAGAATCACCTTAAAATCCAAATAATCTTAGAATACTTATTTATAATTTTCTGCCTATACTTTGGTGGTGAAGGTCTGAGTTAAATAATATTTTTGTCATATACACATGTATTAGCTTATGGTGTAGTATGCTTTTTTAATTAGTATTTCCATAAGTTTATTTGTAATTTTTTGTTGCAACTATCTAATGACTAATTTGAATTAAACTAATTTGAAAAGGCTTGACTTAATTTAATTGAGGCTTGTCGTGGTCACCACAACACAGAGCCACTCAAAAATTGACCAATTTTTCATTATTAAAGAACCGCGAGCTTTGGTAGTAAGGCTATGAGTGCCTTCTGAAACTAAGATATAAAAGCATTAACAATATTTTTGTAACAATGATATTTTCCAGAAATGCGATACGTGATGTTATTAATTTTCGCCCGCCGTAGTATCGGACTACTTTTCCTCAATAAAACAGGGCAGGAAACTTACAAAAATGCAATGGATAGGAAAAACAAAAAAAAAAGGTTGAACACATTCTGAAAAAAAAAGATTTTGTGCGTACTGAGATGAAGATATTTTTTTTTGCTAGGTTCGAGTATGGAGAAAAATAATGTACAGACGCCAGCACAACCAGCTATCCTAATCTGACAAATTTCTTTTATAGATTTTCAACTTTCAATTGGAGAAATTTGACAGATTGGGGTAGCTTGAAGTGCTGCCGTCTGTACTTACCTAATATGTAAAGAATCTGTGTGTTTCAGAAATACTTTAAAGGTTTTGGTTTAGAATCAAGTTGACGAGCGGTTACCGTAGCCTAACACGCTTGCATACCTCATGAAATCACTCTCGAGTTGACCTTACTCACGCCTAGGACTACAACATTAACATTATAATGTGATTTCCCGTAGTGTAAGTATTCGGTAAAGTCGATGTACTCCCCTGTCCAAGTGCTCATAGAGGGAAATAACACTGTGCTGAAATATGCTTTTAAATTGTGCCTTACAATGGGTATGGGTCACACTAATACTTGTCCGTCACGGGTGTGGAAGTGGAAATACTAGGACTCTAAGTTAGTAACCTTAGCGTCCTTGCTATTACTGAAATTTTATCGATAGACAATAAAAAATATAAACGGAGTTTATTCAAGTACACTGTAAAAAAGAACTTGTAAATAGTCAAACTATGTTTGTAGTATATCTAAATAATACAGGAGCTATAATCTGGCCCCTGTATTAAACATTTATCTACCTACAACGTTTTTCATTTATGTTCTCATAACAATCAGGCAGACACACGATGACCCTGCTCTCCGATGCACAGAAGGCAGTCTCTTGAAGCCCATAATTCACGATGCAGCTATCTCACCCCGCATCAGGGTTTATATTATGGCATTTAAAATTATTATTATGTCAAGTTGATGAAGATAAATTTTCCTCGATCATCGGATAAAATCAATATAACAAAATATTCATTTCCACTCTCCATAGTAAATGGGAAAACTAGTTTGCCCATTCTTCATGTTCATTTTAGAACATAATTATAAACTTTTGCCGAATATTAATCTCTCAAGATGACCGGACCGGATTAATCAATCAAAGTAGCTCATATCCCAAAGGTTTGCCAAACTGAAGTGGCAGCGAGCAGGACACATAGCCGCTGGCCACTGGGTCTGAAAGGTTCTCGAGTGGCAACCGCGAACCGGAAGACGCAGCGTACAAGGTGGATTCCTGGTTGCGGGCAGCACAAACCCAGCCATTGCAGAGATCCTTCTGGACGTCTTTCAGCTGATATGATGATGATAAAATAAATAAATATTTTGAGACAATTCACAGACTCCTATGTGATCTCATACTAGACTGTCTGAGTGCCATACTACTGGCTCTACTATGGCAACCAGACACCTCATAAACATATTTATATATTTTACCCAGACACCCGGACATAGCACAAATAATCGTGCTAATTGTCCTAGGTGGGGATTAAACCCACCTCTGACTTAACAGTATGGATCACTAACCACTAAACCAACAGGTCGTTCACCATTTTATATCCCCTAGAACTGAAAGGCCAAGACAAATATTAATATTTTTAAAGAAAGATTTGTTTTGGCCTCCTCCCGAGCGTAAATGCCCGACCGGACGGCTTACACTGGTCGAGCACGAAGGAACTTCCCGTCCTAGCTAGGTAGCACCTTTAAATTATGCTCGCACTACATTTCCTCCTTTTTTGTTATATAAGAGAGGATCTCATTTGGTAGGAGGTAATGACACTTCCCAAACAGACAGCAAGTTGTGACTCTCATAGTATTATTTAATTCCGGTGTCGGGAAGATTTATTGTGTATATTTGAGCCCAAAATAATAAAGGCTGTGTTTGTATTTACGTGTTCCATTTATAACATCTTATAGTTATGCTAACGTCATATAAGTTGGTCTGACTTTATGCTTATTTACACATAAAAATAGTCTCTGGGTAATTACAATTAAACTGCAAGGTTGTAGAAGCTAGTATACTCACAAAGACACAAAGTAACTTTCTTGATTCTACCTGCAATTTATGTGGGAATAAGTTTAGTTTTATAACCGTTGCAATGTTTATGTGGTTTATTTTGTTAATAAATAGGTACACTTTTTGCGCCAACTAATTTTAAATTCAGAAATATTTGTAATTACCTGCGCCCCGTGGTTTTACCCGCGTTAAACTTTATAAATTGTAACCTACGTGTTTATCCAGGGTGTCAGCTAACTCCAAACCAAATTTTATTAAAATCGCTCTAGCCGTTTAGACGTGAAAAAGTAGCAAACATACACATTCACACACTCACAAACTTCGCCTTTATAATATTAGTGTGATACGTTAGCCAGTGTTCTTCTTAAAGGCGGTCTCTTTTCGACATGTAATGGTTACTAATACAAAATTTGGGTATATAATTGGCCGAAAGATCATCTTGAAGTCTCCAACCTTCAACTGAGTGAGTTCAACATGGTCGATCGACATGATATTGTCTTATCGATGTTCATTTTCAGACCCACTTGTTGAGAAACTTCGTTGAGGTCCCTTGGTACCGAAGTCTTCCAAGGTCTCAATTGAAGGTGAGTGAGTGAGTGATTTACTCGCTATTAACATAGATGCCAAAGCCTTTCCATTCCAGAAGCTTGAACAATTGGATAGGTTTCGAGTCCTGGTCCCGGAGTCGGATTGAAATCGTGGTCCGAAAGAAAACAAGCTTAAAAGTGTATTATTAATTTACGTATTAATATGAGGGACGATGATATATCACCATCCCTCATATTAATACGTAAATTAATGATATGCCGAAAAATGTTAATGCCTTAGGCGGTTTAGCGAAATCTTCCTGTATATGGTCTGATAGATGTATTTTACATATAAGCTATAATGTGAACTCTTCTTAATGAAATAATGAAAGTTATTCAGCACTTGGGTATTAACATACACTGGTACTTGTCAAGCTCACAAAGCAGTACATAAACGTAGTCGAATACAGTATAAAAAGTAACAAACTAAAAAAAAAATTAGTCCGTCGGTGCAGTCTGTTTTATTACATATATTTTCTTAAAATATCCCCGTCACACGAATAAATGAATAAACTAATGATATGCTCAATGAGTTTTAAAGAAAAGCGTAAACGAGCCTGGAAATCATCAGACAGATCAATTGCTTGGAACAAAAGCAAGGCAAGCAAGTATGCAACTTACACTTCATTCAATTAAATGTTGTAGTGCTTTGTGGCCTACTGTTTCTTCCTCTTCTTACGAAACCTATTTAATAAATAATAATAATAATGTCCTCCTAGCCGAATATCGGCCACGGCAGCCAGTCTCAACAGAGATTAGCCATCTGGGCGGTTATAGTGCGCAAGTGTGTGCGCAAGACACAGCACTTTCTATCCCATCACTCACATGATCCAATGGTGCGTACCATTGGATCATGTGAGTGATGGGATACGACCGGAAAGAGGTCAGGTACAGGTCCGACGGCTTTACGTGCTCTCAGAGACACGGAGGTATAATACCGCCATCTTCCAGACTTCGGGCTGATGTTGAAATAATAGAGCATTAAAAAGCTACATTAATACAGAAACTATATTTTATGCAACGAACTTGTCTCAAGAGAAAATATGGAAAATAAATTTTAAACTTTAATGCTGTTATATAACCTCCATCTATACCAGTATTGCAGTGTCGCGTAGATTGTGTTTCCACGTTGGTTCACTTTATTTTCTTGATGCAACGCGTAAATCTGGGTTGGATTACTTTCCAACGGCATATGTAACGAAGAGAAAATCTATAGGTTTACAACTTACTATTAAAGACCTTGACCAATCTACTAAAACATACACACACAACAAGTTTTGGGCATATATACATAAATAAATATGAATTTTGCAATTATATAAAAAAAAACATGCGGGGCTGTCTTTGGGGACTACCGAATGAAGTGAAAACTATTTTCTTATTTCTCATACTCAGCAAATTGTGTTTATTTGATCTGAGTAGCGAGTGGAAGGAAGATGCTGCTTCCCACCTTTGGGCGGTAAAGACTCACAGTAATAATTGATATAAAATAAAAAATAGAACTAAATTTGGTTAGGCCGTCAGCTTTAAAGAATCTAACATAACTAAGAAAAATATGCTGCGATCATGTGAGTGTATAAACGGTCAGTCTCAATTAAAAAAAAAACCTGATCGAATATTAGTAAGACGGAGGGTCTGTCTTACTAATATTCGATCAGGTCACGTGTCCTGGCGCAAGTTTACAATTTTTACCCATCCCAAAAAAGCACAACGGCGCTAAAGAAGTTTTCTTTTCATTAAAATTATACATTTTATGACAAAGTTATTGAGTGTTTTTTTAATATGCCAAGAGTCAAAGTTTTCAAGCAAGTAAGTAGTGAAAACACTTAAGTATGTCCAATATAGAGATGAATAGTCTCCAGATGACGTATGTCGTACTAAACGGCATCAACTTAAAAGTTTGTACACACCTGTAGTAAAACAAAAATATAAAAACCAAGTGCAAGTCGGAGGGTAGATAACAAACGTGATTTTTTGCCCCCCTTTAATATTTATTTTATACAATTGTGTTATAGCTGTAACAAAAATACATCAGCTATGAAAATTATCGCGATTCATGAGATACAGTCTCGGTTCAGACGGACAGACAAACATACAGCAGAGTCTCAGTAATAGGGTCCCGTTTTACACTTTAGACACGGAACCCTAAAATGAGTGACTCCGGTGTACAGGTCTACTCTGCGGGTAACTTGGAATATGGAACTTTGTATGGTGAGCTACCCCGAGGGCACAGAAACTTCAGCTAACTATTAATAAGGAGTGATATAACGAGATTTTATTACAAAGTGCTCATGAAACCTAAAACTAAATATATTATAATTTCACGTAATTTTATTCTTCAATTGGTAAATTATTTATTAATTGTAATACACGAATATAATAAGAAAAATAATACAAAAATTAAAAACCTAGAAAAATATTATAAAGGACGGTCCTTTATAAAGTTTCTCGCAAGCATTTTCATTCTCAAAGGTAATATATACTAACATATAATCAAGACTTACTTACTTAAAAACTGAATTTAAATCGTCGCCCGCGAGCAAGGTGCCAAGAAAGCTGGCAACATTTTAATGTTGTTTAGGTGAAATTATTTATTTAGTGTCGCACCTCACTAATAGGGAGCACACTTACAAATCTTACTAATAAGGAGTGAAATTAACTAACTTTTATTACAAAATGCCCATGAAACCAAAAGTAATTTCACGTAAACTACGTGAAATTTTGAAATACCCTTCGCGAACTAAATATTCTTGAAGTTGTAACTCTTACGACAACTCTTTGTCTTGGCTAAAAGGTTTGCTCAGTAGTAATTTAAAATAATTTTATTCTTTCTAGCAAGTTTTCATATAATTGCAATACAAGAATATAAAATATTTACGTTTGTTAAAATTAATAATTTTTTGTACCCATTCATCAGTAAGTGGCAGTGGCACATATCATCATCATCATCATTTGTCCCCACTAATATGCTTGTGGGTGTGGTTTCCGCACTTAGTCCCGATGTGGACCATTGTACGTGAGCCATGGCAGCCTTCATTCCATCCAGCCCACCTCCCTCCAGAAGCATATGAGGTCTCCTAAACTTCTCAGGGCTTCCGTAAGAGTTCCTGGTGATCCCAAGATTTCCTTCCGGATTTTTGTGATGCCCGTGCACTCGAATAGCACGTGCGCGACCGGCAGTGGCACATAGCTCTAAGAACCGACGGCCGCTGGGGCAGAAAGGTTCTTGAGTGGCAACCACGAACCCGACGACGCGACGCAGCGTGGGCTGGCCCCCTACAAGCTGGACCGAATATTTTGTGAGGGTCGCTGGAAGCCGGTGGACGTGGGTAGCGCAAGACCGCCAATTGTGGAGATCCTTGGGGAGGCCTTTGTCTAGCAGCGGGCGTCTTTCGGCTATTATTATATTTAAAACTGTTAAGACTCTGTGTGTCCAATACTTTAGCTGGTAGTTTGTTGTAAACTGTAACCTCCATTACGTGACTGAGTTTAGAAGATCCTTAATTAACGAAACATCTTACCTGTATATAAAACTTATTCTGTCTTTAGAATTTTAAATAAGTAAATATAAAAGTTTCTCTCTCTCCTTTGTCTAGCAGCTGATATGATGATGATGATGTTGACCTATACGGACTACCTCTATAGAAAAACTATCTTTACAAGTCGATCGGTTTAAACTTATATAGGTAAATAAATCTATGTAGTTGATTGATAGGTATGTATTAGTATTAGCGCTTTTATTTATATTTACGAATGAAGTACTTTGCATACAGACTTGTTGTGTCAAGTTTCACTGAATCTGAATCAGAAATTTCCGTCCTGTATATGTGTTCTATTATTTGTGGTTATGCTATTGTTCTCTGGTGACCTCTATGATGGTGAATTTTTTAGCAAGCGGGTGCTTAAGGAATCTAGAAAATAAAACTATATACAAGTTTCCTGCGATAGAGGCAAAGACGCCTGTTTGGTGTTCGAAGCTCAACTCAGCGTGGCTACTACTGATGATTGATTGATTTATTATATTTATTTTGCAAGAATTATGGTTTGAATTACATGTGTTGTCATTTGAATCGTGCTGCACATTTCAGTAGGCCTGTATAATGGCATGAAAATATTTTCAATGGTAATTTATTCTGTCTATGTCTATTAATTACCATAATGATATTTATTTATTGCTTTAGAAAACTTGCAGCTAGTCACAAACGGTCCGAGAAATAAAAGTCGAAATTTGTCTCAAGATTCCGTTAGGAAGAAGATTCCTATGTGGGGTGACAAATGATACTTCACATCACTGGCTTACTTAAAGTACTGGCTTACTTTTGTTACATAACTGGCACCAAATAACTTTATATTACCTAGTTTGTTCCGTCGGATCCCAACCGTATTTTAAATTCCTCTTTACAATTATAAAATGAAACATCATAATTCATTCAAGCATTTTCTTTAGCGAAGGAGTTTCCTTTGTGTATTATATTTTTAGCTTTCCAAGAATTGCAACACGTAAAGTTTCGTAGCTATTGTTATTAGCGGATGAAAATTCTTTTCTTAACGTCTACTCTGTGAAATGACGTCATTTTCTTTCACCTGTTCTAATATCGCACCTTTGCAGTTAAACAAATATCATCATATGGATTCGATGATGAAATTTTGATACACTCTTCATATTAGATCAGAGATTGATCATAAAAGATTAATATAGAGGTGCATGATTTTTTTTAGATACACTGTAGGATTAATTATTTTGCTTACATAAAAGGCATGCACAGGTTGACGCGTTAATACAGATTTACGTGCTGTCGGAGGCGTGAGCGTAACGTCAACTTTCTGACTCTGGCCTAATACTGAGAATTTATCTTTACAAAAATATTCCAATAAGCCCGACTCAGGATTTGAACTCAAGAGCACCCATCCTTATTTGCGATTGAACACGTCATCGTTAGATCAATGAGGCTTTACGGTCATTAAGATTATTCCATATGTCTTTGGCGATCGCAGTTTGATGGTCATAGTACTCAGAGAAACGCTACTGTCCATTCTTTGGTATATATTCCCTCGGGCTGACTTCTACTCTCTGGATTAGTCTGTTAAAAAAGTTAAACTGGTTTACGTCATTCTGGTCTGCAACTGCCTCGTTGGTCTAGCGCAGATAATGAGGTCCTGGGTTCAAATTCCGGGTCAGGCCAAAAAGTGATTTTGGGATTTATCCGAAAAAAGAAATTTCTCAGTATCAGCCCGAAGTCTGGAAGTTGGCGGTAATACACCCCCGTGCCTCGGAGATCACGTAAAGCCGTCGGTTGTACCTGAACTCTTTCCGGTCGTGTCGCTAGGCGTCCCATCGGATCATGAGAGTGATGGAATAGAAAGTGCCGCTGTGTTTGCGCACACACTTGTGCACTATAATATGTCCTGCGCAATTGGCTAGTCTCTATTAAGACTGGCCACCGTGGCCGAAATTCGGTCGGGAGGACATCATCATCATACTAATTATCGTAGGTATTAGTGTCTATACAACCGGCAGTTGGGGAGATCTTTTGGGGAGGCCTTTGTCCAGATGTGGGCGTTTTTCGGCTGACATGATGATGATGATGAGTGCCTTAGTAGTTTTACTCAACGAGTGGTAATGCAACATTCGATCACAAGAACATTTAGTTAATATAAAATAAATAATACATTTTAATGTCACTTACATTTGTAAGTGAACAAGTGAACAACTTGTTATTATTTTTATTATTTATAATCAGAAAAGCGGTTAAAAATTGTCAAGTCTGTTCTTGAACTGATTCACAGTTTGAGCTGAAATACGCCTTATTATACGCCTTCAGGTGTGAAAACATCGAGCAAAATGAAACGACTCTTATGTACTGGTGGTAACAATCTTGATATTAGTCTTCTTAACTACAGAAAGTTATTCGTCAAAATTTATAGAAAGGTAATTGTGAACGCTAAAAAACTAACAATACGTGAAAAAATCAATAAATCAAAAAATGTAAGAAGGTATATCTGGAAAGTAATGAATAAGATTACCAACAGAGTTAAAGTGAAGCAAATGGATATTCGACTTAAAATAAATAACCAAATTATAGAAAGTCCACAGGAAGTGACCGATATTCTTTTAAAAACATTCGACAGCAAATACATCACAACTAAACTGGATGACCAAGATCCAATTCATTTCCTTCAACAAAGTACGGAAAGTGTAAAAAACGATATGAATATCACGCTTACAACTCCATGTGAAATTTCTAAATCGATAATTAAAGACAATGTATCTATCTTATCAGAACCGCTTTCGACATTCTATAACAAGTGCATTATTGAAGGCATCTTTACAGAGCAATTTAAAATTTCGAAGATCGTACCAGTTCATAAAAAAGGTACTAAAAATGATCCTAAAAACTACAGGCCTATATCCTTACTACCAATTCTTTCAAAAATCTTTGAAAAGCTTTTAAAAGAACGATTGTCTCTTCATCTTACCATGATGACTTGGATACCAAAAGAATGTAGGGACAGAAGATGCCATTCATAGGTTAATTGGCGATGTTTTTCATAAAATGAATTCTAAGATGAAGGTTGCTGGCATCTACTTAGACTTAAGCTCGGCTTTTGACACCATTGCTCACAAACTACTCATTGCAAAAATGGAACACTATGGCGTACGCGATAGTGCATTAAAACTCTTCGTCTCTTACTTAAGTAACAGAAAAATGTTTGTAGAAATTAATAATACACAGTCAGACGGGTATAGAAGGAAAATTAAATCACAAATGTTAAATATAACCACAGGTGTGCCTCAAGGATCAATTTTAGGGCCAATACTATATATATTATTCACGAATGACCTAATCAACTACATGGGGAAAGTCTTACCAGATATGGAACTTACAGTTTTTGCAGATGACACTAATGCTGTAGTCGCAGCTAACAACATCAAAGAACTTAGAGCTCAGGTAAATACAGCTCTAGCGGCTTTTTATCGTTGGTTTACCGCAAATAAACTGACAATAAACGTAAACAAAACAAATGTAATGTTATTTAAAACAACAGCGCGTAACAAAGACAGTATCGATATTGAATTAAATAAAGTTAAAATTGAACCAGTCAGGGAAGTTAAATTTCTAGGCATACATATAGACGAATGTTTAAACTGTAAAACAGAATTAGCTGCACTAGATTCATCTATATCGTCTGCTTGTTATGCCCTGCGTACTCTAAGAGATGAAGTAAGTACAAAGGATCTAAAAATGGTTTACTACGCACTAATAGAGTCAAAATTAAGGTACAGCATCCAATTTTGGGGTAAAAGCTATAATTACAACTGCGAAAGGGCATTCATTTTGCAAAAAAGGGCTATTCGAACCATTATGCGTATATCCCAACAAGAGAGCTGTCGACCACATTTCGAAGAACTAGGGATCCTCACTGTACCCAGCCTCTACATATTGGTATTGTTAAGCACTTTTAAAAATATTCATACCAATATGAAACATACGAGGAGAGGTTAGCAAGGGAAAAAACGCGTAGAAAAGATTTTGCCAGCAAATTCAAGCCACTATTTGATGTTGCTAAACATAGTCCTCATTATCAGGCTGTTAAAATTTTTAATAAGTTACCGATTGAGTTAAAGGGCATGCTGTACACAAGTTCATTTAAACCACAACTTAAGACACTCCTATTGAAAAGATGTCTTTACTCTATAGACGATTTATAAATAAATATGTTATTATATTAACTAAATAATTTATTAATAATAACTATTATTATATAAGTCATTAATATTATTTGGATTTTTTTATAATTAGTAGTTTTTATGATAAATGGCTATGCATGTTAATTTACTTATTTTAAATGTATTGTACTGTTTTTAAATTTGTATTGTTTTTATGTTTCATGTTTATATAATATTCACACACAATTGAAATTGTTCCTGAATAAACGAAATTCAAATTGAATTAAAATTGAATTCAGTTTAAGAAACTCGTCAACCAGGTTTTTAGTCTATATTTAAAACTGTTAAGACTCTGTGTGTCCAATACTTTAGCTGGTAGTTTGTTGTAAACTATAACCTCCATTACGTGACTGAGTTTAGAAGATCCTTAATTAACGAAACACCTTACCTGTATATAAAAACTAATTATGTCTTTATAATTTTAAATAAGTAAATATAAAAGTTTCTTTTCGAGTATCATGTATGAACTTACCGTCATAAAAGCTTTTATCGCTGATCCATAAGCTTTCTCATTACCTAAAAGCCCAATATGTTAAAAAGGCAGAGTTTTACTAATGTCGTGGGCTCGAATAATAAGGTTGGTAGTCACAAAAAGAATATATTTTATATAAACTATCATTAATCAATTTGAAAGACCATCATATTCTACCCACCTAACGGCAATGTCTGGGTAAGTGAGTTTTTTTTTAAATAAAATCAAATTTTTGATTGGTACTGTCGATATTGAGGTAAGACTTCAATATTATTATTATGGTGCACCTTGTGTTTCTAACGAAGCGCTTTAATTCTACCATCGGATGCATTGCGCTTTCTAATTATACCTACTACTACTATATCTTTTGATTAAGAATAAGATTTGATAAATATTTTGATTAAGAATCTGTTCTCAAGTATCCATTTTTTTCCTTGCCTTTTTATATTTATATTGCGATTGGCTTTTATTTTATACTAGCTGTGCCCCGCGGTTTTACCCACGTTAAACTTTATAAATTGTCACAGCTCCTCCCCCGTAGGTGATAGCGTAATAATATGTAGCCTATATGTTGACCCGACCTCTTAGTAATATTCATGCAAAATTTGAAGTAAATCCATGCACTACTTTTTGAGTTTAGCCCGGACATACATACAGACAAACAGACAAAAATTCTAAAAACTATATTTTTGCCTTCGATATCGATTGTAGATCACGCCCCAAGTATCCTTTTTAAAAAATATTCAATGTACAGTTTTGACTTTCCTACGATTTCATTATATGTATAGATCAGAGGGCGACACACGTGCAAGTGGGTCACCATCATGGGATGGTAACTGATCACCGCCGCCCATGGACACTCGCAACAACAGAGGAGTCGCGGGTGCGTTGCCGACCTTTAAGAGTCAGCAAACAAGTGTGGCTGACCCTTGCACCTAATGAGGTCTGGCGACCTTACTCACACGCAGAAACACAACATTAAAAATATTAATGTTATTATTAAGGAATGTCTTCCACGGCTTTGTGGCTGAAGGCGAAGTATATCACCACCCCATCTCCTCCCGTGAGGGGCACGGAAGTCCAGTACCAGAGATGGCAGTAGCATCGCTCTAACATGTTAATCATACTGCTATAGCCAACGCGAAGTGGTTATTATGGAATTTAACGGAACCCTCAGTTTGTAAGCTCCACTCCCATGTTGTCAGTAATTTAAAAGTACAGACGCCAGCACATCAAGCTATCCCAATCCGTCAAATTTCCCCAATTGAAAGTGAACTTTATACTTATGTGATAAAGTTGAAAATCTAAAATGAAATTTGAATCTAAATACAATCCAATCTCAAATCAACAAGACATCTTAATGTTATGATGTTGAGAGGAAAGATAAATGAGTATCGACATTAGTAACATGAAACAACCATTCGTTGTCAACTAAACTAATGTAATGAAACAAATTAATCCTGTAGCTGCAATTACGGTACATATGACGCTTTTCCCAAAGGTCCTAATTAGCGCAAATAGCTAATTATGGTTCAAGTTCAGGTTGACCTTTGGAACAGTGATCACGCCTTGATTCTATTATAATGTATTACTATTATTACCTTCGTGAATAGAAACGTATTGTATAATATACTAGTACAGCGTATTCGCACGTAAACGTTGTCATCGGTAATACAAAATTTTCTAATAAGACCTTGTAAATAGTTAGAAAACAGATAAAAGTATTACAAGTTAACTATATGCCTTAAGTTATAAAGATCAAGTACAAATAGATTAGATTCTTTGTGGTGACGGCGATGAATATCAGAATATCATTACCCCCTCTCATCCCGTGGGGGTGTAGCAGTCATCCCGAGAGAATATCTACCAGAGGACAGGCAGCAGCTACTTTCTGAGTACTAAGATTATCATTCTGCGATCGTGCACCCGTCTGCCAAGCGTGGCCATTATGGCATATCCCCAAATATGAATCTAGCGGCGGCTTTTGTCCAGCTGGGGACTTCTTACAATTGTATTGATAAATACTCAAGAAATGACTAGCATATACTCGTAGCTTTAATATTTTATTTATTGTGATATTTGCCTGAAATAAAATGGGAAAATTTATATCCCTGTAAGTACCTGATTAGTAATATTGTGAGGATTATTTACAAAAATGAAACGAGTTTCTTTTCGCCAATTTGGCGTAACATCATTTTATTTCATTGATTTTGCACATTGTTGAAATTATATTCTACTACAATACGTGTATATTGGCAATAATTTTATATTATTAAACATTGATAAATAGGTATATTGATAGTATAGCGCGTAGCTTATTTTCAAATATTCTGAATATGTTATACGCTTAGTACATAAAAATTTCATTTATGAGAACAGGGTTCATTTTCAGATAAGTTAATATACATATAAGGATTTCATTGGGATTCTACTTTTGGAAGGATTTGAAATATATGCTGGGGAATAAAGCATAACTTTAAATCATAGAATATATTTACAATCATCAACAGAAACATCTTTATTAAAATATGGTTCTTATCGTTCAATATTTAAGGTTCTTTGAAGTTATTACCTATATGTCACTGACTATTATCTATGTGTTGTTTCATACCGAATAACATCATTACTAAATTAAGCTTTCAAAAGTGCATTAGCAGGTTATACTGATGCCACAGTGCGTACGTCTGTTTATGTGTGTGTAAATAGACAAACGTATTAGACAATAACGTAAACAAATGGGTTTAAAATGTATTCCTGCCTAGTCTGATATATATTTTTTATCATATTTGCATTCTATTGTGAGCGTATGAATCTATTATAAAATATTCTTGGTATTGCATTGCTAAAAGTAAAACCATCGAACCATTCCTTGGTGAAACTGCTACTGCACTCATGAACGTGTTTATGAAAATCAGTACATACATAATAGTAGATATGCATAATTTTCAAGACATTCCTTACCATTATAAAATTAAATAACAATGTCTTGATGGCGTTCGGAGCTTAGTTTTAATAGGTATATAATCCATTGAAAAATAAATAAAATAACTATAATTATATGATTTTTATAACAATACTTGGAATAAGTGTAAATGGGAGTTACAAAAATATTATTATTTTAGACACGTCAAATTACTTTAATGATAATTGTTATATTTGAAATTGAATGTTTTCTTATATACTATCATATGTTAGTTATGCAAAGTAGATAGGTACATGGTACGTACAATGTAAAATATAATAAAATTGGAGTATTCTTCAGACATCAAGTGGAACAAGGACAAATTTTCTTTGGTTTTATAATGGGTCGAAAGTATAAAGGCATCTTATCATATAAGCGCGTCGTAAGTCGTCAGGTATACGTAATTTAGCCGAGTTGTCGTTTAATTGGTTAGCGGGTGCCATTGTTTCACTTGTTCCATAGGCGCGGCGAGGGCTGAGTTCCAGTGTTGTAGGGCGCGCCCTCGAGCGAACATGTATGAGCCTAGTACGAACTTGCCGAGCAGACGATCTGTAGCAAAAAAAAAAGATTATTTAAAACATATGCATGTATATCGACATAGAACTAGTTACTTCTGCTCATTAGGGCCGGTTGGTGTGGCTTTCGTGCCGCAGGTCGTGGGTTGGATTCCCACCCAAGACAGATATTGGTGTGCATGGACATGACTGATTGTCCTGAGCCTGGGTGAGGTTGTCTATATACGTATGTATTTAAAGAGAAAAGTAGTATATGTAATATATAGGTTATCAGGTTTGCATAGTACAAGCTCTGCTTAGTTAGGGATCAGATGGTCGTGTGTGAATAATGTATTCCCAGAATATTATTATTACTCTATTAATGCAAAACCCCATTCTACTTCGTTTAGAAAGTGCTCTTCGTTAAGATGCTAAAATGAACAGCAATTTTTCTAAGACGCCATAAAATTCCATCAAGCTAAAACGAACCCGTAGTTACCTAAAGTATGGTACCTACTATATAACCGAATCATTACGCAGGAGACCTTCTTTTGCTATAAGCATGGTGAGATTGTACCTACTGTCTTACGCTGAAGTAATACGGATCGGCTGGGCACTTTGATGTACTTGTACGGTCGCATCTAAAGTGCCACGTGACACAGGACTAGTAAAACGTTTTCTAATAATACGTGTTTTAAAAAAGCCATCATGTTTGGAAGACGAATTTATTTTTATAAATATATTAGTGTTTATATTTTTTTATGAGTTACAAGGCCATCGAAAGTGAACCATAAGCCTTCGTAAACAAACAGGATAAAGATCCAAATCCAAACAATCCAAAGATATGAAGTAACGTTGCCCAAAGATTTACAATGTTTTCAATAATAGATACATATACATAATAATAAAAAAATTATATGTAGTGATAATTAGTAAGTTGTTAATAGTAGATAATATAGTATAATATTTGTATATGGCTGAGAAAATACCTAATTATAATACCTACGACATTTTTGGAAAATATTACAGCAAAAATATGCTGTATCCATATTTAATGCTGATCATGTTTCCAGCTAACAATTAGTTCTTCAATTCCAGAAGATGTTAATTCTGTATTCTACCCGACTCAAAAAGGAACTAATTCCAGTGTACAAGTTGTCGCCCCCTTCTAACCCCAGTTTGTTTCAAGTACGTTTTATTTTTAGGCCAAGTTAACTCCTCATTGTTATCTTCCTTTAAGGTATAGAAGTTAAAATGTAGGTATACATTCAATCTGGGAAGTATTGATAGGAATATGCTGCCTCTCATAGCAAATAACAACACAAAATTAATCAATGTTTACTTAAGGTATTGCTTGAGTGTACATCTTAATAAAACAGATCGAGTACCGAATAAATGTAATTTTCACTGTGTATGTTCTATTTTTCTTCTGATAGTAACATACAAGTGTACCCTACAAATACAAATGTACCATAGGAGATGAAATACGATTTGACAGATTTAATGTTTTAAATAGTAGTATTTAAAACTTTAAATCTGTCAAATCGTATTTCATCTCCTATAGACATTGTGCTTGATTGTTGACCCTCTGTAGAGAGGGTCAGCAATCTAGCATACTGCTCCATACTGCTAGCTTATGGACATAACTTACTCATAGCCAACCATAAATTCCGCTCGATGAGTTCTGAGAACACATAGTAACCTAACATGAACTTTTGAATCCAAACATACATATATTCTTTAAGGTATTTTTCTAGTTGAGTTGCTCTTAATGCGAACAAGCACTATATCCTACCTCTCGAAAACGGAACAATTGAAGGTTCTAAAGGCACTTTCCTTGCGTTGAAGTGCAATTACCGTATGTGTACACAAGTGAGGCCAACTTTTCCTAAGATGGCGGGTAAATGCTATTTGCGTTTGCGCTTGGAATTTGCTGGCGGTACTTTATCTAAAGTACGGCCATGATTCACTCCAATGCTGTAAACAACTAAGCCATTTATGTATTTCACGTTCATTTGTCTTTGATTGTATTCCAATTTTAAAGTTATTCTAGTTTGCTTTGCTCGAGTGAATGAAACAAAAGCATGCAAACTTGATGCTCAAATATACTGTTGCATCAGACAGACGGGAGGTTAGTTAAGTCTTAATTTAATTTCTGAACGTTATAGGATCAATCGCCTGTTTCACTGTCGGCCACAATTATATTGCTCTACTGGAGTGACCTTAGGCTCGGATAGCGATTTGTAAAAGCAGATCTATGGAGGAGGCCTTTACCCAAAAAGGGTATTATATCCATATCTCACAATTTAGAAGACCACTAAATACTAACAACAAATAGGTACTAACACTTCTATTATTAACTACTTAATAAATAATATTTAAGAGTGATTTGCAAATAAAATGGCTTAATTATTATTATTATTTTTACTGGACAGGCTAAATTAAAAAAAATGATATAGATACGTATGAATTTATATGACCAAACTAATAAATGAATGTTTAGTATGGAGTTCACTTTAGGTAACTAATTAGAAAATAATAATACAACATTTTAAAACTGTAACATGTGATTTATCAAATAGAAAGGTTTTAAATATATTTTATAGTTTAAAAATAAAATTTATAAAACTTATTTAAGAAAATTAGTAAATGAAAATAATAATTGTACGTTTATGCTGATCTAACTCTTGTATCGTTACTGGTAATTTGCAGTGAAAACATACCGACAAACCTGCATTGATATTGACCTCAATGTCAGATGAAGTAGTCTGAGCTACCTCAGACGACATCATCTTGCTTGTATGAAAATAGTAGATTATCATACCTTTGGCATACACGGAGTGTGGTTGCAACGCCTGTATCGTCACACTGGTAGTATGAAGCTCATCTGCTTTCAGCCTGAAGTGAAAACACTCTGACACGAATGCACTGCCGTCGTCCCCGACGTCAACTGCTGCAGTACGCCGCGCGCGCACTCCACGGCATGCCCGCTCTTGCGTTACTCGAACCACCATCTCCTTTTTGTTTGTTGAGGGATCCAGCTGGTGGTTTAAATATTGTTAAAACGTGGAAAAATTTAAATGTGTCCTTACAATAAAAGATAAAGATGTACACGGTGTTCCAATGGGGATAGGGGGATCAGGCTAATATTGAACTTTTATTCAACTATAGATTGCAGACTTCGTAAAACATAAACAGAAATAAAATTCAAAAAGCAAAAGAAAATAAAAATTCGATAATCTTTTTAGATATAAGCGCTTCAACAACTTGATGGGGATAAAGTGGGTATGATCGGTCACGTTCTCGCGATACGACTGTTCGTATAGAGATTCTATAGCTTCATTACTAGTGACGTCATAAGTTGGAATATAACGTTCTTTTTGATCGTTAAATACTTAAAACTTGGTCAGTTCTAATGAAATTGTCATTTTGTTTTTTACTGTTAGGCTGTAATTGTGGCCAGTTTTAATAATCTATATAAATAAAAAGAGAAGTCCTGACTGACTGACTGACTCATCAACGCCCAGCCCAAACCCTTGGCCTTAGAAAGCTGAAATTTTGCACAGATGTTTTCTTTATAATGTAGACAAGGAATAAGGAAGGATTTTTCGAAGTTCAACCCCTAAGGGGGTAAAACGGGGGTGCCAAGTTAGTATGAAACTTTGCCGTTTTTGAAGTTAGAGGCATGAAAGTTGGTATTTGGCCTTGCAGTTAAAAATAAAAAATATGTATTTCAGGATTTTCGGAAATTTCACCCCCAAGGGCAAAAAATAGGGGATGTAAGTTTGTACGAAAAAAGTCCCAATTTTTAAGTTAAACGCATGAAAATTTGCATTTGGCTTTTTAGTTAAATATAAAAAATATATATTTCAGGATTTTTGAAAATTCCACCCCGAAGGTCATAAAATAGGGGATGTAAGTTTGTATGAAAAATGCGATATTTTTGAAGTTAAACGCATGAAAATGCGTATTTGGCCTTTCTGTTAAAAATATATAGCATTTATTTCAGGATTTTTGGAAATTACACCCACAAGGGCGGAAAATAGGGCATATAATTTTATACTGCCTGACTGACCTATCAACGCACAGACTTGAATTTTGACAGTAGTTACCTTTTATGACGTAGGCATCCACTGAAGAAGGGTTTTTGAAAATACCACCCCTAAGGGACTAAAATAAGGGATGAAGGGCGTAAAATTGGGGATGTAAGTTTATACGAAAAAAGTGCCAACAAGTTTTAAGTTAAACGCATGAAAATTGGTATTTAGCATTACAGTTAAAAATCAAAAGTATACGTTTCAGGATTTCCGAGAATTCTACCACGTAGGGTGACAAATAGGGGATGTTTGTATGAAAAATGTGACATTTTTTAAGGCAAACGCATGAAAATTAGTATTTCGCCTTTCATTACATTATAAATATATCATCAGGACTTTTGGAAATTCCACCCCTAAAGATGACTAAAATAGGGGATGTAAGTTTGTATGAAAATCTGTTTTTTTTTTTATTTAAAAGCATGTAAATTGGTATTTCAGTTAAAAATAAAGCAATCAAGGGAATAATTTGTTGTTAAAAAAAGGTAATCCATAACTGATTCAATAGGTCAATACGAAAAATGTACGCCAACTTAAATTATAGAGAAATTCGTTTCTTATTGCATAAAATGTCGTGTTTGTTGTCGTCTAAGTAAAGATTTAGCGTTTTATAAGATTTGTAACTTCTTTTTTTTTTTGGTATTTTTTTATAACATATTAAAAAAAACGTCAATTTAATAAAATTTGGATAAAAAAGTAATTTACTCAAAATTCGAGTTAGCGTAGTATAAATTGTTCGTGTCGAGATGATCGCACCCAAAAAATATCATCTTAATTTTACTGATCTACAAGTTCACAATTTTGTAACTAGATGGCCTTTATATCGTTTCAGATCGCAGAACTTATTTGGCATATCAGTTAAAATAAATAAATGCATGAAATAAAAGGTAGTCCAAAACTGAATCAACAGATGATCGCCTAAATCTCATCCACAAAATATGCTCACATCTTGATTTTACCACTTTACGAGTTTATATTTTTGTTAGTAGATGGTGTAATCATCGTTTTAGATCGCGCTATGGTTTCGTTCACAAAATGTGATATTAGACCTATCAATGCTGTGGTCGCAACCTAAGCTAATGGGAGTTACCTTTGTGATTAATGCATCGTTGATTATTATACTACTTTATTTGACATACTGACTTTACTTAAGGACAATTGATATGTATTGTGTTTGGGTTTATAATATCGGGTCTTATTTTTAAATAACAGTAACAAAGTAGTCTTTAGTTTATTTCTTAACTAGGTTATTTATAGGTTAGGTTTTCTTAAATTTATATTGCTTATTTCTTTTAAAAGTATTTTTTTTAGATTAAGCTAGAAGTAAGTAGTTACATTGGTAATCATTCAAAATTGTCGCGGACGAAGTCGCGGGCACCAGCTAGTAAGACATAAAAAAAGTTACTTCACACCTATATATAACCCCGCGTCAAGTTTGTACGTTTAATGCATAAAACCTCATTATTCTGTGCATATCAACAATGCAATAAAGAAATAATAATATATGATTTTTTATAAAATATACTAATCGCGCCACGGGTTTAACCCGCAATTGAATATAGCTTATTTGTTAATTCAACTATCCATTTCGTAATTTTTGTAAGATTGTGTAACAAATTATTATGTAAGCAATTCTAGTGTATCTACTACTACCTTATGTTCATAATTAAGTTCTGAAGAAGTTTCATTTAATTTCAAAGTCAATTTTCTTTCCTTCTTAGTTTCTAATTAATCGTATGGCTTGAATACAGATAGCCTCTTCATAAATTACACATTACTACAAAACTGTATACTGTAAACTGTACAAAACTGTAAACTATCATGAATGTTACATGCATATGTATGTAGATACGATTAATTAGAAACTAAGAAGGAAAGAAAATTGACTTTGAAATTAAATGAAACTTATTCAGAACTTAATTATGAACATAAGGTAGTAGTAGATATACTAGAATTGCTTACATAAGCAATTCTAGTATATATACTAGAATTGCTTACATAAGCAGTTCTAGTATATCTACTACTACCTAAGTTTCATTTAATTTCAAAGTCAATTTTCTTTCCTTCTTAGTTTCTAATTAATCGTATGGCTTGAATACAGATAGCCTCTTCGTAAATTACACATTACTACAAAACTGTATTGTAAACTATCATGAATGTTACATGCATATCTATGTAGACGGAGAATTCAATTCATATTCAAATTGTTATATCCGTCCAGGGAGCAGTATCTCTCAATACCACAGCAGGTGAATTGAATTCGACATTCAACTTTTAGTGTTCAATTTTGCATATAGCGCACTCTAGTAAGGCCAGGTTGTGTGTGGATGATATACGCGCGAGAATAATTCACGACCATATATGTACCTGCTTTAACTACTCGTCGGAAATGGTATATTCAGTAACTATATACTAGGTATATAGAGTTACTAGTCATTAATGTTATTTTTAAACACATTACAGTTTTAGAATTATTTGTTCTACTTCAGAGAGGAGTACTATGTACGATATAAAAGTTTGCTTGTTGACTGGACCGATGACCACGAACATTTCTTTCAAATTTTAGGGAAAACTACCATAAAATTCTATCTTTATTTGCAAATATAGGTGGAAACAATATGTTCTAATAAAAAAAATGTGCTGACTATATTTCACCATTTCGGCAAGCAAATCTTAAAATTAAGTCAATTATAATTTTAAAATAAGATAATGATAGAATGAGAGGTACAATGATCATAACATAATTAGTATAGACTACTGTACATTACTATCTTTTAAAAACTCATTAACCGAGTAATACGCTTTTTCTTGAAGATAGGTGTTTAGTTTATTTTTAAACATATCTGAACTATTAATGGATCAGATTTGTGACGATAATTTATTATAGATTATAGGCGCCATTCAAAATACACTGCCTCGTAGCAACTGTGTTAACTAAAATAATCGTTAGGTCTTCAGGGTCAGAAAGTCAGGTCTTTATGGATTGTAGACCAGAATGTTTATGTTGTGTTACTCCAAATTTTACACACAGCAGCTGTTTGTGTGACTCATAAGTAGTACAAACTCATAATTGACTTGAGTCTTTACTTTGTGTCTGTAAATTGTATGTTTATATAGTACTTGTGACACTGGGATCCTAGTGCGCACGTTTACTTTTAAAGAAAAATCTTACGATAGGTGTGCAATGCACTATCATGGTAGGTACAGAATGGTACTTCGCTATGAGATTGGTTTGGCAAAGCTTGGTGATAGCTTGTGGTAAAAATACAGTTATATCTCAATAGGTATACTTTTAAGTATCCTAATAATACGTAGTTCAATCCTCGCAACTATACCTTTTTCGGTCTTAATTAGAGTAGATTGGGAAGCGAACAAGTTGCGTTGGTCTTGTAACTGCTGTATAGAATCAGAATTATAGGCATACATTCAAGCCAATGAAAATAAATACATAGCCATCATTTTACTCTAATCAGTTGAATCCTTGAAGAGTTTTTCTTCACTATCTGATACGAGCAGCTTTGTGGAATTGTAAGAAAGAAGATAAATTTCAATTGCGTACCAGGATACCTTTACTACACCCACGGCATGATTTGAAGTGGTCCTGTATTATTATCTGGGCCGGGTAATATTATAATATCTGGGGACAATGTCACACAGATCATCCTAGCCCCAAACTAAGCAAAGCTTGTACTATGGGTACCAGGCGACGATATACATACTTATATAGATAGATAAATACTTATATACATAGAAAACATCCATGACTCAGAAACAAATATTCGTGCTCATCACACATACCAGTTTTAATGAATGAATGGATAATTTAACAGTAAAGTAACAGGACTCATTTTGTTAGTAAACCTATGTTAGTATATCTAAACAAATATGTAGTACACAGACTAATACAAATATTTGCACAGGCAGCTACCCCTGATTTGCGAACCCCTGCTATAAATTAATTACCGACGTTGACAACTTACAACAGCGGCCCACATACAAGCAGTCTAGTCTACCGCCAAAACACTTAAAAATAGTGTTGGGACTGTACCGTACACGGCGCACCATGGATGCACATATTTTCGCATCGTTACATAAAAACAATCTACACGGGCTTCAGCAAACATCCCTGTTGCGCTGCAAAACCGGGGCAGCCCCACCAACACTCGGAACGCGTTATTGTATTGTACATATAATATAAATTCCCATTACATTATGTAGGGGCTGCTATACTTACAGAGGAACCTCAGAAAATTGTGCTTATAAAAATTGATGTGCTATTAACCTTTTTACTAAAACTATAGTTAAAATCTCTACTGTATACACATTGATGCAGAATTGTTCCCCAATAGTACGCGGAACAAATTAATGATAGCGTAGGACAGACATGCGGAATTCAGAGTGGCTTAATTTCGTTTGCCGTTTATGAAGCGAAAAAAGATTCGTGCTATCATTTTCACTCGTTATGTAACTTAATGGTAATTGAAGGCTTATTACCGCAACTGTCCATTTCGTTAGTGTCCAGTGTCAAAGTTAATGTACTGAACCGTATCTCCATGACCTTGACAATAAGGTTGTTTTAATTATACGAAAAATTGTTTGAATGGTAGCCTCTGTTATTATTTCTCCTTTATTATATAAAGTAGACTTTATTTACTTGTTACTTATACATTGTTTCTATGCTGTATTACATATAAATACTACTATATATTAGGTCTTTACCTATGAAATTGCCGTTCTGCAGTACTGGCCATTTCAAATCAAAATAATTTTTGTTTGGCTAAGAATTCTAATTTCAAATTAATTTTATTTAAAAAACATGGATTCTTTTTTCCAAAAGTAGTCATTTCTTTATTGATTAGTGTTACATTTTCATCGCATTTCAATCTTTTTCGTCATCATGGATACGTTAAAAATTCGAGTAATTATGGAATATGAGTACCGTCGTGGCAGCAACGCGGCACAAGCGGCACGCAACATCAACGACGTTTACGGAGCTAACACTACAAACCAACGCACCACCTGTTATTGGTTTGCTCGCTTCCGTTCTGGAAATTTCGACCTGAAAAATGAACCTCGCGGTCGTCCGAAGACTTTGGTCGACAATGACGAATTAAAGGCGGTTGTGGAAGCTGATGATACACAATCTACGGCTGAATTAGCAGCAGCTTTCGACGTTAGCGTCAAAACAATATTGGTCCATTTGCGTCAAATTGGCAAGGTAAAAAAGCTTGACAAATGGGTGCCCCACGAACAAAATGATCGCCAGCGCGAAGTACGCGTCGAGACGTGCCTTGCACTGCTCAACAGACACACAAATGAAGGAATTTTGAACCGCATTGTTACCTGCGATGAAAAATGGATTCTGTTTGATAACCGCAAGCGCTCAGCAAGTTGGTTGGATCCTGGTTCAGCACCTAAACAATGCCCTAAACGAAAACTTACCCCTAGAAAAGTGATGGTCACTGTTTGGTGGTCTAGCGCCGGTGTGATTCATCACAGCTTCTTACCAAACGGGGTGAGCATTACTGCAGATGTGTACTGTGAAGAACTGAGCACAATGATGGAGAAGCTGGCGCATCTCCAACCAGCATTGGTCAATCGCTCGTCTCCGCTGCTCCTGCACGACAACGCGCGACCTCATACTGCACAGCAGACGGTCTCCAAGTTGCAAGAACTGGGGTTGGAAGCTCTCCGTCATCCGCCCTACTCACCAGACCTTGCGCCTACAGACTACTACTTTTTCCAGAATTTGGATAACTTCTTGGCGGGAAAAAAATTCAATACCCGCGAGGCAGTACAAAATGCCTTTGAAGAATTTGTTGCCTCCCGTCCAGCTGATTTCTTTAAGAAGGGCATCAATAAACTGCCACTGCGATGGCAAAGATGCATTGATTGCATGGGTGATTACTTCGATTAATACAAATAAAAAAATTCATGAAAAAAATTCGTTTAAATTTTTTCATACAAAACGGCAATTTCATAGGTAAAGACCTATTATAAAGACGGATTATTTTTTATCGAAACAAAATTCCCTTTAATTTGTTGTAAATAAAGTTTAAGTATATCACAACACTCAGTTTACTACCTTTATCATGAGTATATTGAACAATTCGTGTATTTTATAATAAATATTAATATGTTAAATAACAAAATATATTGATATCACTAAAACGAGTTACCTTTCTTAAAGCTTTGCATTACTCTCAAATTCATCTTTATAATTTATATGCGTTATATTCAGTACTTACATCTTAAAGAGGTCTATACAATTTTGATAAGAGTTGCAAACCATTGTGTGATTAACAATCGAAAACGAACCATCTGTCACAGACGCATGTCTGTGACAGATGGTTCTATTTATCTGTGCTGCGTGGTGTGCGTATGTGCATACATACGCATAGATAAATAGAAACACAAAGTGGTTAAATTTCTGAATACCACCGTGCTTTGGAGTGCACTTTACGTTGTTGGTCCGCTCGTATATTTGTTACATAACAGTTGTTAAGTCATGTGGGACATCTACTGGGAACTTCAACATCCCTGACACTGACCTAACCACTACCCAAACGAATAAAGAAGTAAAAAATTTAGCTCGTGTGCTCTAGTTACAACTAATTAATATAATTGAAATTAAATCCGTGGTTCGAAGCACCTGAAAGACAGGCTACAAACCTAGATAAGGAGTAGATGCTTATTAATTAGTATAATTATATTATATACCCAAAATTCTCCCTATAGAGGTAGTAACTTTTATACTACTACAATTTTTTAATTTAAATTGTATTATGATACATTTTATTATTTAATCTATCTATCTATATAAATAAAAAGAGAAGTCCTGACTGATTGACTGACTCATCAACGCCCAGACCAAACCCTTGGACCTAGAAAACTGAAATTTTGCATAAATGTTTTCTTTATAATGTAGACAAGGAATAAGGAAGGATTTTTCGAAATTCAACCCCTAAGGGGGTAAAACGGGGGCGCAAAGTTAGTATGAAACTTGGCCGTTTTTGAAGTTAAGGGCATGAAAATTGGTATTTGGCTTCCAGTTAAAATTAAAAAATTACGTGTTTCAGGATTTTTGGAAATCCCACCCCCCTGAACTGACTGACATCAATATTTTTTTTTTTTTTATTCACGTAGACTTTAAAAAAGCGCTTGTAAATAGTCAGAACATGTTTGTAGTAATATAGTTGTATACATTAGATATTATTTCTAGTAACACAGATATTTAGGTACATCTTGTATGAAAACATTTATAAAATTTATTTTATTACAGAAATGATATTTAGCTAGCTCGTATCAAGTTATTGTCAACGCGCAGTCTAAACGGCTGGAGTTAGAGACTTGAAATCTTTACAGTAGGTACTTTTTATGAAGTAGGCATCCACTAAAGAAGGGTTTTTGAAAATACCACCCCTAAGGGAGTAAAATAAGGGATGAAATATTTTATGAAAATCCGTAATTTTTTATGTTAAGGGCTTTGGTATTTGGCCTTGCAATTAAAAATTAAAAGATATATTCTAGGATTATCGAAAATTCCACCCCCAAGGCCGTAAAATGAGGGATGTAAGCTTGTATGAAAAATGTGACAAGTTTTATGTTAAATGCATGAAAATTGCTATTTGGCATTTCAGTTAAAAATTAATTCCACCCCTAAGGACGACTAAAATAGGGGATATAAGTTTGTATGAAAATCTGTTTTTTTTTTGGAGTTATACGCATGAAAATAAACCAATATATGTTTTTAAGTCAAAATTCAGGGAATAATTTGTTGTTAAAAAAGTAATCCAAAACTGATTCAATAGATCGTCACTATCAATTTACGCTAACTCGAATTATAGATAATATCGTTTTTTATGCCAATTTGCTTAAAATATCGTAGTTGTCGTCGTTTAAGTAAAGATTTAGCGTTTTATAAGACTTGTAACTGCTTTTTTTATAATTTTAAAACATTTTATAAAATGACATTTTAATCAAATTGGGAGAACTAAAATACAACTAAATCCCAATCTGTCAAATTTCCCCAATTGAAAGTGAACCTTATGCTTTTGTGATAAAATTGAAAATCTATATAAGAAATTTGACAGATTGGGGTAGCTGGATGTGCTGGCGTCTGTAGCTACTATACATAAAAAAATTAAATAATATGCGGAATAGGCGTGAATTTAAGAGCTAATAAGACATTGTATTGTAGAAGTAATTAATTGATTTCACTGCAGTTGTTGTTTTGACTAATGCTTTTGTTATAGTTGAAAGAAACAGTAAATTATGAACCTTTACCTTAGTCTTTCAATCTACTATCACAGACCATTATTCTTCTTTAGCATACATCAAATTGAAAAAAATAACGGCCTTTGCCACTACAACAGTTTCAAAAATAAATTATGTATCTCTAGACAAAGCTATAAATAAAATTAATTTTAGCGACATTCTGTCAATGAATGACCCGAACTCGGCTGCCGATTATCTCATAGACCTAATGACAAAAGCTATTAAGGAAAATACAACTACTACCAAACTGTCGGCAAAAAAAAGACTCTTAAGCCATGGATGACCACAGGTCTGCTAAAGTGCATTCGCAATAGAGATGCACTACACAAAAAGACAAAGTTATCACCTGGTAACGAAACTCTTATGGTAACATACAAGCGGTATAGAAGATTTTGCAATAAACTATTAAAAAAGAATAAAAGACAATATGATACCGAACAACTAAAAAAAGCAGGGAAAAATACTAAAATACTCTGGGATGCCATAAAAAATGTGACAAATACTACCAAAATTAGACACTCGGCTACTCAATTACTCAGTCACCTGTGTGAGCCAATTGTCTCGTGTAATAAAGTTAATGAATTCTTTGTAAACGTCGGGAAAGAGCTTGCCGGAAAGATGACTACAATCTCCGCACATATGCAGTCTACAAGAATATCAAATATAAAAACACCATTGTCCTCATTCATTCTGGAAGCAACTGACACCGACGAAATCGTTTCAACCATCAACTCGCTCCGATCAAACGCTGCGACAGGGTGCGATGGGATCTCACCTACCATATTAAAAAGATATTCTAATGTTTTAGCACCTATTTTATGCCATATATTTAATTTATCGTTTCATACCTCTGTATTTCCAAATGTATTAAAAAAGGCAATTATTCATCCTATCTATAAAGGTGGTGATGGGACTTTAGTAAACAACTATAGACCTATTTCTGTTCTTACAGCTCTCTCTAAGGTATTGGAACGTCTTATTAATAAACGACTAAGAAATTATCTCGATCGCTACAACCTTATTTCATCAAAACAATTTGGTTTTCGTAGAAATAAATGCACATCAGATGCTGTTCATAAATTAACTTCATATATTGTGTCCAATCTAAACAACAATAACAAGGTGCTCACAATATTTTTAGATTTGGCAAAAGCCTTTGACACCATTCCTATTCAAAGTCTCTTGACAAAACTAGAAAACATAGGGGTCAGAGGTTCACAACTGCAGTTATTTAAAAGTTATCTCACAGGTCGAACACAAGTCGTACAAATAGATAACCATTTCAGTGAAGAGTCTTGTATAGAATATGGCGTACCGCAAGGTAGTATACTTGGACCTACACTATTTAGTGTTTTCATCAACGACTTATGTGAACTTAATATACCTAACACTGAAATTGTCTCATACGCAGATGATACTGCCATAACTTTTATCGGGAATTCATGGCCAGAACTTCAAAATAAAGCTCAAAATGGTTTCAATTACATCGTTAACTTTCTTTCATCTCACACACTCACTCTCAATACGAGTAAAACAAAATTTGTAACTTTTACCATTAGTACTATCTCTCAACCAAAAATCCCATTGACACTTATAGCCCACACATGTCTCAATCAAACCCTACAAAATTGTCGCTGCTCAAAAATATGTTCAGCTGATAATATTAGATACCTTGGCATAATTATCGACAAAACATTAAATTTTAGAGCGCATATCGAAGCCTTGACGGGAAGACTGCGGAAGTTAATTTACATATTTAAAACTCTCCGTCACGTTGCTAGCCAGAACATTATACGAAATGTCTATTTCGCACTCTGTCAATCTATTATACTCTACTGTATTTCATGCTGGGGTGGTGCTCCTAAAACTATACTTTACCCATTAGAAATAGCCCATAGAGCGATACTAAAGATTGCAACCTTCCGACCATTTTTGTTCCCTACTACTCAGCTTTACAAAGACACTAAGGTTCTTAATGTAAGGCAGCTCTTCATACATCAAGCAATACTATTACAGCACCACCGTACTCCTTACACAGACATTACAAAACGCCGCAAAGATAAGATTTGCTCCCTTCCTAAAGTTAACTATTCTTTCACAAAAAGGTTTTGTCATTATCTTGGCCCATTTTTATACAATAAAATAAATGCTACTTCTTCAATTTATAAACTTACCCACTATCAGTGTAAAATTGCTGTTCGTTCTTTACTGTTAGAGCTATCATATGACGACACAGAGAAATATTTAATTTATTTGCTATAAGGGTGGCACACACACGTAAACACACCCACCACCCACACTCACACATACACACACACACGCACACATACACACGCACACACACACATACACGCACACACACAGGCATGTAAACACTAGCATTTAATAATAAAACAAAAAAAACAACTAAAAACAATAATGTTGTACCTAACCTAGTTTGTAGTATGTACCTTTTTAGCACTTCACCTGATCTATTGCGAATAACACCTTAATTTACTTCCTAGGATACGTCACTGTCTCCCCTTAATACAGGCTAATTAGTAGCCTATCTAGGGGGGCAGCAGGACAACGATTTTGCGTAATGTGTTATGTACTAATTATTATGTAATTACTATGTGTATTTTACTGAAATAAAGATTTATTATTATTATTATTACTTTACTCGAAGTGACTTCTTGGTTTCAGATGAATACTAACACTAGGTGTAAATTTTCAATTTTTTCACGAATTTAACATAATATTATATAGTATGTTTACGAATAAATTAATTATATGAAGATTACCTTGAGTCCTCGCCCCTCTATGACGGTGACCGTGAGTCTGTGGAGATTCTCATTGTAGAGTAATGAGACTAAAATCTCGCCCAGATCTGATGTTGGATCTTGGATGTCCTGTGAAAAAAATCCTGCATTAAAATATCAATGAGACAATGTCGGTTGAATAAACAAGGTATTTAATTAGCCGTGTAAAAGTCTACATTGAACGCTAGCTACTAAAGTGGAGTAAACCTGCTGAGAAATTTGCCTTGTTAAAATAATATGTGACTTCTATATATAAGTTGAATTCCTTGTACGGACGCCAGCATATCAAGCTACCCCAAACTGTCAATTTTCTCCAATTGAAAGTGAACCTTATGCTTATGTGATAACGTTGAAAATCTATAAAAGTAATTTGACAGATTGGGGTAGCTGGATGTGCTGGCGTCTGTACGAAATGTGTTATATTTGATCCTATCCAAGCTTACATGGTTTAACTCCAATACGGCTTAATTTGTACCTTGTGAAATCTTCCTTGAATTACGAAATTATGTAAATGAAAGGATCAGAAGTAAAATTTTATCGCAGGGAACCTATTTTAAAGAAAATTTCATGGAAGTGCTTATTTCTTTTCTAAATAAAGAGGCCAGAATAATGCTGCTTAGGCTCATTCGTTTCAATCAATTGATTTCATCAATTGATGAAAGAACCTTAACAGTTTTGTCATCTTTGCTTTTGTTAATTTCAGTTTTCAGTAATACATTTATGAAATCATAAATGCCTAAATTTACTTTAATATACACTCTAAACCCTACTTTTAACTTTATTTTGTTCTAAGTTTAACGGCAACCCTTTTTTATGCAGATACAGAGAAAATTATAAATTAAAGTGTAGTTGCACTTTAACATAAATAACATCATGCATATCTTCCTTTTTCTTATTTACGAATGTTGCTCTGCCCAACAGGCTCCATAATTCTTACATTTATTATAATCATTATCTGCCATATAATATGGAATGCAATAAACTACTAGTTTCCGGGATTTGTTTAGCGTTTCTGGGATTTTAAAGGAACGAAAAAATCTAGTAGCAGCCTGGAGTCAGAAAGTTATGAAGGTATTACATCTCCTTGCCTTGGAGTACAAGCAAAACCTGGTTTTATACGTCGTCCTATGCCTACCTAATACTACTACTCAGTCTAACCTATAATATTTCCGCCGGAGACGGTTAATGTATACTGCGGTTGTTTGTTATGGTCAAAGGTCGACATCCATATATTATTTAAAAAACTATAGAACGGATAATCTCGGGACTCCGAATCTCTTTTTTCGTATCGCATTATAAAAGGTACATTTCCTTGTGTAAATACTTGATGTGCCCCAAAATGTAACCGATACCTACTCGTCTTCTTTATAACTTTTTATTGACACGTTTTCGCAATTTATTCCGCATAAACTTTTATACATACCGGTCCCTTCAGTTTGAGATCGTTTATCGAAGCGATCGATTCTTAAATTGGCCACTTACTGAATTTATTGATCTATCAATATGAAACTGACTTGTGTAGGTTGTATATTTTCGTCTATTTTCTAAGCCTTTGTAAAAGATTCATTATGTAAGTTGAGTGTCGTCTACTGCTTGACAAAGGCCAACCCAAAAGAAGAATGCAATTTGTCAATAATTTTGATTGATATGCCGTAATTGCCACGCTTAGCAACCGAGTCAGTGATCGCAGCATGATGGACATAGTGCTCTGAAAGATGCTGCTGCCCGATCTCTGGCAGGTACTCGTACTCCCGCTATGTGTCCACATGGAAGAGATGATGACATTTTTGCCGATGGCAACGAAAATGGATCGTGATATTCATTGCCATTAGCCACACAATAATTCTGTTGTTGTTATAAATATTTACTTTACGCAATACGACGTTTAACTCGACAACTTAGAAATCTTAAGACCTTATCATCAATTTTAAATTAAAAATTTGTAGTGCGTCTTCCAAAAGATCCTAAAAATACTTTAAAGAATGTGTAATAACCTTGAGGCATCAGGGAGAAACATGAATTATAAGTTTATTCAATTACTTTTGTAAACGAAGCTCGCAATTTCCCAACTTTTATTTAACATTCAAAAGGAAACGTTTTAAAGTAGGCTGCTTATTTTTAGGTCAGTGTAAATGAGTTTTGATTCATGTAAACATTGTTTTTCCTGCCTTTTCTTTTATTGTTAGTTCCCTCTATTATCTTCCTCAACTTTATTAGAAAAGTCTATTTAATCTTGTTGTTGTTATCTTTTTTGGGGTCTGGCAAAAAAGCTCATAATTCCATTATTGGTGGACATGACCTGACTTTTTGACCCTCCGCGCAGTCAGTTTAAAAATTGTTATTGAAATAAACTGTGGAAAAAAATAGATTAGGTACCATTACCTTTTCAATGTCCATTTTATATAGCTGTGGTTCTTCGTCAGGAGCGACACCTTCCAGTTCAGTTAGGGGTAGAATGATGTGTCCCAGTAATTGTTTTCCTTTGCCAACTCGACCAATATCCATTACTGAAAGCTTCAGGGTCAGACTCTCAATCTTGCCCGGTGGAATCTATTTAAAAAGAAACATTTGTTAATATATTATTAATAAAATAAAAAATATTAATATATTCTTATTTGATAGAAAACTTGTAATTAAATTACGCAGTTCTAGATTACGTTGTACTGTAGATGCAAGTAGGCCATAATCAAAAGTTTCAAGTAATAATTTAAGAATAACATTCAACAACCGTAAATTGATTTCGATCCATCATCTTTTCATAATTTAACTATTAGACATTTTCAGCTCCAAATGCTAAACAAGCTGTAGCTATTGAAAAGCTCATGAGATTTGAAAATATTAATGTTGGATGTTTAAAGAAATGCATTGAAATCTTTCCGTTCGGCATACCTGCCTGCCTTGCAAAGCAAATTATGTCATTACAGTCCGCTCAAAGGAATATTCCTTTATCCAATATTTAATTAGAATTTATTTTTAAACCGATATTAAGTTGAACGTATTTAGAATCGCCAAATAACACGGTGGACCGACGATCTTGTGCGGGTCGCGGGAAGCCGCTGAATGCGGGCAGCGCAGGACCAGCTATTGTGAGATCCTTGGGGGAGGCCTTTGTCCAGCAGTGGATGTCTTTCGGCTGATATGATGATGATGATGAAATAACATGGTTACATACTCATATTAGTAGTTGAGTTACACCTTTTTAAGTAGAATACCTATGTTAGGAAACCCCACTCTTAACATTACAATCAATTGAAAAAGATAATAAAACAAAAAATAATATCAACACACAACAATTTATGGTTTAAGCTCCTCATGGCATTTATGAGTACGATTAATTATAAATAATAGAATGAAAAGCAATGGATATGGTAATTGAAAATTTCAATAATTAGACGATATGATAGCATGCATATGCATGAATAGCTAAACTACAACTTTTAATGTCCGTTAATACCAATTTCAGTCACCTAAACAGTTCACTTATTTTAATTGCATGGCTATCTTGGGAAGAATAAAATTATAGAATGTCAAGGATCATTAACAAAGACGCCTATTAAAATTCAAATTACATACATACCCTTTACCTCAAGACTGGACTATCAAATCTTAATGAGCTAACTTGAGAGAATTTAAGATAATTTCATGTAGGAGCCAGATGGCATTTGTTCGTAGGGTTAAAACGAAAATCCTGTCCAGTTATAAATTATTGGGTACACGTTTGGGCTAGTTTGATAGTTCGTGTTCGGGTTTGGGTCAGCGGGTATTGGATACATTTGTACTTGTAGAAACATCTGGGCTTGTATCTGTATCTGTAGCTATAGATATGATTTGGTCGCAATGTTTAGTCGATAGTTAAGGCCCATATAATAAATACCTCCTACTTCACTTAAGTTTCTGTACTGTTGGCCTAATGGTCTAAGTGATCGTGACTGCTAAGCCAGAGTTCGTAGGTTCGATCCCCACCCAAGTCAAATCTTTGTGACCGGAACAATTAATTACGGTCACCGTAGCCTAGTTGGTAGTGCTCCTGCCTACGAAGCTGGTGGTCCTGGGTTCGAATCCCGGTAAGTGCAAATATTTGTGTGATGAGCACGAATATTTGTTTCTGAGTCATGGATGTGAGCATCTAATCCCTGTGTCACGGGGTACTTTTTGCCAACCCGTCTGCCAGCGTGACGCTTGGCAGATGGGTTGGCGATCGCAGTATGATGGTCATAGTACACAGAGATACGCTGCTGCCCGTTTTCTGGGAGATATTCCCTCTGGAAGACTTCTACACCCCCCAAGGGATAAGATGGCGTAGCGATATTCTATAACGTCAGCTTCACTACAACTAAATCAGCAATTAAAGCTAAATATTCATTTTTGGGAATGATTATGCCACCTTAATATTATGAGTATCTAGTTATGTATATACCAGTTTTACTTACTTAAATATAGTATATAAATAGTAATACTGGTAATAGTTCTAGTTTGTCCTTCGTATATTAAGTAGTTTGACTGCCTCGTTGGTCTAGCGGTAGCGTGTTGTAGTAGTACGATACCCCATGCTTAAAGAATAAAGAAATATCTACCTATGTGTTTGAATATGGTAGGTACTGGCAAGTACATAAGCATTATATAGGACCTCAAGTAAATGAATGCACTCCAAGTTTCTCACAATAATCAGCCATAGGATGTAGGCAAAAAAATAATATTTATCGTTTTGGGTTTAGCTAAGAATTTTAGATTCAAGAGCCCATAAAACTCTAGTCGATAAGTGCCACAACAAAGAAGGCATCGAGGTATTAGAAATTTGGTGACCACTTGAGACATCATGTGCAAGTGTCTCGACCCTAAACAATATTTATTGGTTTCTATCGAAAGACTAAAATATGGTAATTGGTTTGGAAAGGGAAGTAACACGGTTATTTTTATGCATAGTAGGAATATTTCGTTAGTCTTAGAACTGTCGCGCGCCGGTTACAATCGGGATTGTTATATTCTAACATATCGCAATAATTTTATAAGATTTAAATTAAATTCAGTGTGTATCAGTGTTAGAGTCAGTGTTTGCTTATTAAATATTATAACTAAATTAATTAAATTCAGTGAATGTAGCCGGTTTCCTGAAATTGAAAGCTAAGTACTATATACTAAGTACGCTAGGCAAAACTATAGATACTGTTGATTTTCTTAACAATTATTTCACTCAACACGAAGTGAATATACTAAGTACTATATATATATATATATTACTGGGCAAAACACTGTAAACATTTCATTTCAACTAGATATACTAAGTACTATATACTAAGTACACTTGGCAAAACTATAGAAACTGTTGATTATCTTAACATTTATTTCACTGAGTACTGAGTGATAAACATTAATTTTATTACTTCTACAACACCTTGTCAATTATTTCAACTTTTATTGCACTAAGTTTTATTGATAGAGGTTAATTTATTACTCTTGCAAAGCATTGTTAGAATTCAACAAATATTCTACATGCACGTATTTTAGACAAATAGTTATCCATAATAATCAAATGATTATTATTTTATTGTGTTTGAGATAGGTTCTCAGTCACACTTTGGGTTATATCCGATCATTATTTCTAATTTTCATGGCTAGAACTGACGAATGAGAATCTAGACATAACAATGTTTACCCGACTGTGAGAACCTAAGGTGAAGGAGGTTAACTAGATCAATTGGTTCAAATCCAGTTAAATACTTATCTAAATTGTTTTTCCGTTATTCATGCATGGATGTTTACAAGATATAAAATAACTGGTACAAATCCTGGAAAGACTTGTCAAAATGCTTTATCAATTATTTATTAAGGAAATTATTATGTACACAACGACGACGACGATATATAATGATGGGTGACTTTTACTTCAGACGACATTTACATGACCATATACACATAAGTAGAGTGTTGACAGTTAGTAAATATTTAAAATAAAGTAGAATGAATAGATATACAATTTTATGTACGAGGAGATGTGATTTTGGAATACCTATAATGTGACGCAATCTGCGTAAGTGTGCGTAACCTTTATCTATTTCCCGATGAATACGATACAATGAGAGCGGTTTTTTTACGGCACACACACACTAACACTAATGAGACATCTATCTCGGATGGTTCGGATCAAGATGATCGAACACGCCAATTGAATCAAGCTACCATTATATACTATAGTGTCGACAGCGTGTAATCCCTGTATGTGTAGACTGTCTAAACAAGCGGGCATGCGATAAGTCATGTGTGGGAGATATCTTTTTGCCCTACGTGGGTCACGTCCATGTGAATATAGGCCCTAGATGCCTACGCAGACAGAGTCTCTCATCCAACGCGGGACGCGCTAGAAGCAAGCCTACTGTTACAGCATTTTGAGCACACGTCTGTGATCGGCCCATATTATAAATCACCGATACATACCCTATACTCAAACTATTATGGCTATAGATTACTTAGATCTAGCAACTATCCGAGTATTCTCATATTCACACAAACACACATGTACGCATACACGCATGTTACGACTTAAATTATCGAGAAGATAGATATAAGCTACCGAAACATTTCTCTTAGATAACGTGAATAATTGCGAAAGCTCAAAGTAATTGCCATTAGCGTAAAATTAACAAAATCTCATATAACTGAATTACTGAGTTAATTCACAATCACATGAGTGGGATTTTACAATCAACATTATCCGAATATATAAATATATGTATAAATCAACCACTACTGACACACTCTTGATGACAAATGACCTTGACGATGACCCTGAGACTATGAAATAAATAAAATAATTGATATTAATAATTCTAGGAAATCATGGTTAACTCATGAGACTAATTGCATTGATAATATTACTTTACAAATTATTACGAGCTATGTTAAGATTAAGTAGACAGTAGTTTTGCATTTTCCGCTTCATCCTACAGGACTCGCGTGAAAACCATTTTCCGGCTTATACACGCGGTAGCTGAAATCCGGGGTAAGTTGTAGAAAATAGCCCATATATTATTTTATTTTTCACGAATCATTTCTGAAACTTGGAACCGTATACTGTGTTTAACTACAATTCCAACTAGGATGTTTATTTACAGCACTTTTCTTTTAAAACGGCATTAATTAAATTTATAAAAACTAAGGTATGAATATAGGATGTATTAGAATATTATGTTAATTTAATTTAGACGATCACGCGCCCTATAAACTAAATTTAGACGATCACGCCCAACTAAAACTTAAATATTTTTACTAATTAAACCAAAACCTCACAGCACATTATCGTGAGATAAGAGTGAGAGTACAGACTTCACGACAGCCCTTCCGACAGGGGGGGGGGGGGTTATTACATCAATGCAGATAGTGTGGTCTTGGGTTCAAATCACGGGTCTGGACAAAACGCGATTTTGGCAATTTTTTCGTTAAAATATTTTTTTCAATATCAGTCCGAAGTCTGTTAGTTGGCGGTATTACACCCCCGTGCCTCGGAGAGCACGTAAAGCCGTCCCATTGCATCATGAGAGTGATGGAATAGAAAGTGCTCCTGTGTTTGAGCACACACTGGCGGACTATAATATTTCCTGCGCAATTGGCTAGTCTCCATTGAGACTGGCCGCCGCGGCGAAATTCGGACGGGAGGACATTAATTAATTAAGTAGTTAATAAAAACTAAATCAACCAATTTAGAACTAGAACTAAAACATAAGTAATAAAGCCAAAGTCAAATCTTTCGCATGTAAATTATTCGACTACTGTCTTTAATTCCGTATACCCTTTTCGTACATAATTGGCTGGAATAAGCCGACACATTTCACCGTTAGAAATGTTGGAATATTTCATGTGCTAGGAACCTTCCTTGATTACTGCCAGTCCTTTTGCAAATAACGAATTTTGATTTTGTTAAGTAAATTAAATGCGAGTTCATTTGGTTTATTGACAAATCTGATTAAGAGCTTTTATTCTGAACTGTTAAACGAATTATATTTTGCGTAGTAGTAGTTGTGTACTACTTTGATGATCTTGTGAGAGTCGCTGGAAGTTGCTGGATGCGATTAGCGCAAGACTGTAGGCATCTTTGGCTTAGGCCTAAGCGCTGCTGTGGACGGGACTGATATGATGATGTACTAAAAGGCAAAAGGTAATTTACCTATAAAATTAATAACTTATAAAACATTAGCTTGCCTATTACGTGATTGATTTTATTGTTGCTAATTTAAATGACGACTTTAAATATATTCGCGGCTGATAAAAAAGTCAAACCTATGCAGGATGAAACAAGAAGAGATAGAACTATCTTAGCTTTGAAATATATTTTAATTAATGAATTAAAATATAAATGTATTAAAATAAAAATATGTTATTTTATTTAATATTATGAAGCCGCTGGATGCGGGCGTAAAAACGGGAGTTGTGGAGATCTTTGGGGGAGGCCTTTGTCAAGCTTTGGGCGTATTGCGGCTGATATGGTGATGATGATGAATATTATTACAATTTAGACTAGATTATAATACATAAAAAAGAACTATACTTGGTACTTTTTGTATATAAAAAAAAGAGTGCAAAAAAAATTATATTTAGCAATTTCTTCATTACATACTTTTGTTTATGTTTCATAATATTGCACTCTTATAACATAAGAGTGCAATTTTAATAAACTTAACTTTAAGTCTTGTAATCAAATCTGATACCAATATTCTACAGACATTTTAATAAACATTCTCCCTCTACTAAGTTTTGTGCGATATACAAATTAACTTTACTATGCAATACAGACAGTTCAAAAGTGTCTGTAGAAATTTAGTATCAGATTTTATTACAAGACGTATGCTTTCTTAAAATATCATACAGTATTTAAAATTATTCTGAATGTATGTATGTATATATTTATCAACATTTTGTTTAATATCTTTTATCATTTTAAATTAGGGATGATATACAAGTTGATGCACAAGTGATACTTACTTGATAAACAAACGTCTCATCGTAGAAAGGGTTGCAAGTTTTCTTCTTTTGTTTTGTTTGAAGTACTCTCCTCTCGTCTGGCATCAATTGAATCCTGTCAAGTAAAATGTTTTGTTCTCTTAAATCCAAAAACAATTTAAATTTTAATAAATATACTTGATTAACCTAATAACGGTCCTCAGTATTTTGAAAATTATAAAGAATATTATAAGACAAGCTTATGTGGCAACGCAGAAGCATCGAGAGGCGGGCTAATTTTCAAAACGGGTAAGTAAATAAGAACGTTAGATATTCAATTTACTATGTTATATATTTCTTACCTACTTACTTATCGTATGGGCACTGGTAACCCTAGTGACAGAGTTGTTCAAGCCTCCTAGTAGGCCTCTGACATGACTTAATGACTGTTGTCTAATGACTAAACCGGGACCGACAGCTTAACGTGCCCTCTGAAACACGGAGACGCTCAGAAATTAAAACAGTTTCGCGGTCACCCATCTATGGACTGACCGCGAGCCTAGTAGCTTAACATTGCCAATCACTTACGCATCGCTGAAATATCGGTGTAATGGATAGACTCTAGAACTAGAAATCGATGAGTTTACCGACCCTGACGGATCCCGGTGCACTTTGTACTCCCCCATTTTTATGAAGCATTTTTATTGACTCTACATTGCAAATTGTAGGATATATTTTCCATACATGCCTACATTGCACAAGGTAATAATAATATCTGACTGCACATCTGGCGCAGCGGCTAAGATAGTCGCCTCGCCGCTTCGTGTCGCGGGTTCGAGTCCCTCGCCTGATAACTATTTGTGTGACCCATAAATAGTTGTTCAGAGTCTGGATGTGATTTGTGTCCGTATATTATATGTTTGTAAAGTACCCCGCGACACAGGGATTACTTCCCTAATGCGGGCGTTGTCATTAAAAAAAAATCTATCATATATATCTAAATCTGCAGGCCATATCATGTTAAACTGAGCAAACATCAACAGTTCAAGTCGAGAGATTCGGTCCAAAGAAGGCTATCGCCTACATCGCTGGTCATCATAATCGTGATCGGCGTTTAAATAGATGAAGGTTAAAAATACTAAATCTTGAATGATTTAGTAATTTTAACCTTCATCTATTTGAACGCCGATCACGATGACCGGTGAATTCGACGGTAGCCCCCCACATATCCCAGGACACGGAGTTGTCTTGGACCCTGCACTAAAGTTGCACCCTTGTACTTCATACTACATAAATTTCCTTTTGTTTATATTTTTTTTACATTAATAATACTAATAAAAAAAGCAGTTATTGAAATGTATTGAAAAATAACATGTCACATATTAGAACCGCGTCATATGATTTATACGGGAACTGGTTCCATTCGGATCAGTAGACCGCGTATATATTTGCCATGTAAAATCCATGTGTTCCGCGTGTTCGTTCACAAAAACGTTCACTCTGACTTGGTAACTTAGCAGATTATATAAGATATCATTAATTTCAGCGACACGATGCCAAAAATAAGGTATAAAATTTAAATAACATTTTAACGATTCGCTGTTGTTATTTAAACGTGATTTTTGATTTAGACTCGACGTTTTAATTTTGCTGACACGTGATTTGACTTTATGATTTCATTTTTCGTCTGTTAAAGGTCAATTGATGGAAATATCCATCGACCATTTATTGAAAATATTTGATTGCGAACGCAAATTGATTCTACGTCAGTAAAAGTTATGCGTATCTCGAATTGATGTTTGGATCTTAAAACGAGAGCATAATCTACATAACAATAATACAAATGGACTGTTTATCAGTTTTAATGATCTGTACATAACGGATATTAATGAATAATCTACTATTACCTGCGTTTTAATAATAACCTCCTTAATTACGTTTTTAATATAAAAATGAAAGTAGATTTCGATTCTCACATTGTGCGGATTTTCAAGATTTTTATGTACCTAACCAAGTACATATAACATTTTAATTTAGTAACATTATTCACAATGCAAAGTTTAAAGATAAACTCTCAACTAAATCGAACCAGCGAGCGGCCTCTACCAATCTGAAATAGACGGTTGCTGTCAAATATATGAAGGATATTCACCGGTAGATCAACATGATGATACCGTTGATGACGATGTGAGTGCCATTCATTCGGCTTAGTGTTTAGCAACATGGCCGACTGCTCTGTTCACGGTTGCACGTTAATTTTAGTTTTAATAGTATTTATTAATCACAATATAAAACGTAAATCTAAATTGAAAAATAAAATGGGTTTTAACTAAATATCTTACAGTTGTATAATCTGTAGAGCGTTGGACATTGGGAATAAAAGGAACTGACATGTTATTTCTGTATTATTCTGTAACTAGTAGTAACTAGTATCTACGGTAAAATAGTAGCTGTTGTTTTACGTTAGGTGGGTCGACATTAATTACATTAGTGACAATCACTTACTTGATGTATGGGTCACAAGCGTTGGCGAGCGCAGGGGTGCGGGACGGCAGGTGCTTCGCTTTTATAATGTGCACCTGTAGCCTTTCTGTCCCCGCCTCATATTTCAGAGTGAACCATACTCGACCCTGGGGAAATGAAACGAAAGTTAATTTATAGTTTGTTTTCGGCGTGTTTCGGAGTTTTTGTTCTCTATTCTGTTATTATTACATTGGTCGTTGTGATTGTTGCTATTCGGATTGACCCAAGGGGGTTTCTTGATGGTATGAGTTTGAGGCAATTTTGTCATAACTCTGCTTTAATATAAATGAAATAATATTTATTTAACACTTGAGTGACGTGGACAATCAAAGATTGGAGAAGGCACAGCTGCTAATGCAGTACACTGGCTCTTCAAGAAATTTCTTTAGTGCCGCCAGGAAATGTATATGTATGTATGTGTAATACTTCAACTAAATTGTCGCAGAATAAATTAAAACAAAAACGACTCCATTTCATCGTAATTATTTGTTAGAAACTGCGAAATAAATACCAAGATATATCCCGACATATACACTTAACTGTTGCGTATTAAATGTATTTATCTGTCCAATAAACTAACAAAATATATATACATTAAGATAAGTGCGTATTGTTTAATATTCGGATGAAAAAAAAAATAGAAGAAAACTGACTCAAGCTCCATTTTAAATGTAACAGAAATATTTTACTGCGAGATTGTCAAATCGAATCAAATATTTATTTGATCCAATTATGTATAAAAAGTGTTACATTCCTAGTTATAATAAAACATTTTCTACCCAAAAGGACGTTATCATTTTGAGTTAAATTACATAACAACTTTAAAAGGGTAACGAGAGCAATAGAGCAAATCAAAGTTAGTTAAAGTGCTATTTATTACTACACTGACAGTCAGTTTGACAAAGCCATTAATAAAACGTATCAAGTTTATGATGGCACTTGTCACTTCACAAACTACGTTGGTTTTAACAAAATATTGTAGATTGTATTTTATGATGGACATCTGACATTAATTGAGTAACTTTATGTGATCGGCAATAGTGTAGCGTTGGCGAATAAGTGGGTGCCCACCCACTAAAGATGCGTATTTGGTATCGATAGACCGTGTTAACATTTTCTATGTACAGATGCCAGCACATCCAGCTACCCCAATCTGTCAAATTTCTTTTATACATTTTCAACTTTATCATAAAAGCTTAAGGTTCTCTTTCCATTAGGAAATATGACAGATTGGGGTAGGTGGATGTTCTGGCATCTGTACTAACCATGCGTACTCTGTAGATTCGGAAAAAAGGTTTACTCCAATTTGGCATATTTCGTAGGTAACAAATAATTTAAGACATAATTTTCACGTCGCCACAATAAAGGCAAAGGTTACAAATAAAAATATTACAATTCACATTTCACTATTTAAATATATTTCGATTTTTCTTATTAATTTAGCTGACACGTGATTTATATTTTACGATTTCATTCGATTTCATAACAGATAATAAATAAATACATTATTTATGTCAAGTGGTGGCAAAATGCGGTTGCAATATATGTAATACGTACGTTATGTAAGTACGTACATATATAAGTGCAATAATGTTAGCCACGACATTATTTACTAACTTGCGGAGTTGGCACTGGTGACCTATAATACAAGATTCCTTTTTTTTTTTTTTTTTGCGGGGTGGAAAATCCTGCATGGATGTCCTCCGCCTTGGGGGAGGCGGAGGGGTCTGTCAGACTCCTACTGACTAAAACCCACCCCGGTGTTCCATCTCACACCTGCGCCGGGGGTCGCGGGAACATACGATACTTCCGCAACCCCCGGCTGGTGCTGGCCCATACCTGCGGGCCTCCTCGCATTAGCGGGGGGAGTGAGGTGTTAAACTCCCCCCGCAACGTCTAAGAGGGGCGCGCGTGGAGCACGTCGCGCCGCCACCTCGGGTCCAGATGTGTAGTGGGCGACGGACGCCCCCGAGTCCGTCGCCCCTGGACCCATTTAGGGGGGCTGGAAGGCCGGAAGCCGCCGACGCCCGGTGCGTCTGCTGCGGGCCGGGTGAGAGGATGTGATCTCCCTCTCCCTTTCCGCAGCTTCCTTCCGCGAGATGACTGTCTCACAGAAGGAAACCACTGCGTCCCAGGACTCCTCGCCGCCAACCATCGAATTCACGACGGCCGGCAGCGACAGGTCACTGCCTACTCCAGAAATGAGGGCACGGCGCTGCTCCTCCCAAGCGGCACACTCTGCCAGCGTATGCAGCGCCGTGTCCTCCCGACAGTCGACGCAGTGGTGACACCGGGCGTCCGGCTCCCTGTTTATGCGACACAGGTAATACAAGATTCCTACATTAACATCTTGCACCAACTCTCACGAAATGGATTTATTTTAGTTAAATATTGTCATAAACCTACATGAGAAATTTCATGAGAGAAGTGTACGCGTTATTATTAGTAACCAACTTCAAAAAATATTAAGTTATTAGTTTGACTGTTAGTCAAGCTAGTGTGTTACTAAAGAAATGGGAGTATATTTTATGAAGGTCCGAAAAATAATACAAAAGAACTGAACCTATTTATTACTAAAGTATTTTATAGGGGTCAGCAAACTAGATAAAATAGAGGTCATGCCGTCTATAATATGTATGCAAAATTATCAAGTTAAATAAGTAATACTTAGACTTGAGACTTATAAGTCTATGAGGGTAGTTTTAGTTTGTACGTTGTTTTAATCCATTTCCAATCTATGATTACAATGAGTATTGTTTTATTAAACTTAAGTATAATGAAAAAAAAAGTTGACAAGTTGTTCACATAATGTGCAATTTTGTTGGTATAATACACTACTTAACATCTTGCGGAGTTCAAATTCCAGATTTTATCCATCTATTTTAGACACCAGATCTCACTAAGTAGATACACCTTAGTTTCATATTTATTACTGCTGTTTTTAATCCAACATGTGCAACTTTATGAAAGAACTGCAAACATCTATATAAATAAAAAGAGAAGTCCTGACTGACTGACTGACTGACTCATCAACGCCCAGCCCAAACCCTTGGCCCTAGAAAGCTGAAATTTTGCACAGATGTTTTCTTTATAAGGTAGACAAGGAATAAGGAAGGATTTTTCGAAATTCAACCCCTAAGGGGTAAAACGGGGGTGCCAAGTTAGTATGAAACTTTGCCATTTTTGAAGTTAGAGGCATGAAAGTTGGTATTTGGCCTTGCAGTTAAAAATTAAAAATATGTGTTTCAGGATTTTTGGAAAGTACACCCCCAAGGGCGAAAACTAGGGGATGTAAGTTTGTACGAAAAAAGTGTCAATTTTTAAGTTAAACGCATGAAAATTTGCATTTGACTTTTTAGTTAAAAATAAAAAATAAATATTTCAGGATTTTTTAAAATTCCACCCCGAAGGTCATAAAATAGGGGATGTAAGTTTGTATGAAAAATTCGATATTTTTGAAGTTAAACGCATGAAAATGAGTATTTGGCCTTTCTGTTAAAAATATATAGCATTTTTTTGAGGATTTTTGGAAATTACACCCCCAAGGGCGGAAAATAGGGGATATAATTTTATACTGCCTGACTGCCATATCAACGCACAGTCTTAACGGCTCGAGTTAGGGACTTGAATTTTGACAGTAGTTATCTTTTATGACGTAAGCATCCACCGAAGAAGGGTTTTTGAAAATACCACCCCTAAGGGAGTAAAATAAGGGATAAAATATTTTATGAAAGTCCTTAATTTTGATGTTAAAGGCATGTATATAGACTTGCAGTTAAAAATTATAATATATATGTCAGGATTTTTGAAAATTCACCCCCAAGGGCGTAAAATTGGGGACGTAATTTATATGAAAAAAGTGCCAACAAATTTTAAGTTAAACGCATGAAAATTGGTATTTAGCATTACAGTTAAAAATTAAAAGTATACGTTTCCGGATTTCCGAGAATTCTACCACGAAGGGTGACAAATAGGGGATGTTTGTATGAAAATTGGTATTTCAGTTAAAAATAAAGCAAGGGAATAATTTGTTGTTAAAAGGTAATCCATAACTGATTCAATAGGTCAACCCCAAAAATTTACACCAACTTAAGTAATTCGTTTCTTATTGCTTAAAATGTCGTGTTTGTTGTCGTCTAAGTAAAGATTTAGCGTTTTATAAGATTTGTAACTTCTTTTTTTTTGGTATTTTTATATCATATTAAGAAAACGTCAATTTAATAAAATTGGGTTAAAAAAGTAATTTACCCAAAATTCGAGTTAGCGTAGTATAAATTGTTCGTGTCGAGATGATCGCACCCAAAAAATATCATCTTAATTTTACTGATCTACAAGTTCACAATTTTGTAACTAGATGGTGTTTATATCGTTTTAGATCGCAGAACTCATTTGACATATCGGTTAAAATAAATAAATGCTTGAAGTAAAAGGTAGTCCAAAACTGAATCAAAAGATAATCCCCTAAATCTCACCCAAAATATATGCCCACATCTTAATTTTACCGCTTTACAAGTTTATATTTTTGTTAGTAGATGGTGTAATCATCATTTTAGATCGCGCTATGGTTTCGTTCACAAAATGTGATATTAGACCTATCAATGCCGTGGTCGCAACCTAAGCTAATGGGAGTTACCTTTGTGATTAATGCATCGTTGATTATTATATTACTTTATTGGACTTACTGACTTTACTTAAGGACAATTTATATGTATTCTTTGATGTTTTTGGGTTTATGATATCGGGTCTTTTTTTAAAATAACAGTAGCAAATTAGTCTTTAGTTTATTTCTTAGCTAGGTTATTTATAGGTTAGGTTTTCTTAAATTTATATTGCTTATTTCTTTTAAAAGTTATATTTTTTAGATTAAGCTAGAAGTAAGTAGTTACATTGGTAATCATTCAAAATTGTCGCAGACGAAGTCGCGGGCACCAGCTAGTATTAAATATAATACTCCACCGGGATTATTTAGTATCTTATAAAAATCAAGCGATAGCAAAATTTGTGTAATAATGGTTCTTCAATTCCAAATTCATTCGATCATTTGACAGCCATTCATGAGTAATATTGGAGAGGCCTTGGCACCTTTTTGGCATCAATTGGGGCCCGCCTTAAAAGAACGGTCTCAACAATGTCTAAGATTTGTAACTATACGATCTTTTTGTTTTTTTCTCTTTCATAAGCTGTATTTTGTCCTTTTTTTCGTGGAGAAAACCATCATAGATTTTGGTTGATGATTTGGATTGCTGTAGGTAGAACAACGGGTTATGTCAGACTCTAACTGACTAGAACCCCGCGGTGGCCGTCTTGAACACATTTTGAAGAGCGCCGGTAACTATTGGAACATCTCGATTCAACTGTGTAATAATGTAGCACCTCGCAAAGGGAATTTGTGAAAACCTTTAGATTTAACCACAACATGCTGCAGACCATAGCCATAGCCAGGTTTTGGTCAAAAAAAAAAAACCTCAAATATAACACTTGTTTAAAAAGTAAACTGAATATAGTTGATAATAATCATCTCGTATGAACAGAACATATTAGGATTTTCGTCCCTAGAATGCAAGATGGACTTTCTTCGGAGACGGAGGTCAAAACCAAAAATTTATATTAGTTGTTTGTACCCAGGGTTAACAAATGATTCCATTTAAAAACTAATGAATATTTTTTATTCAGACTGATTAATAATATAGGTAATTATTAAGCATTAAGACTTATTAATAATTCTTAGTTAAATTATTGTTAGAATTCTATATATAAAACTCCAAGTTCCACTTTAAAATGTACGACGTCATTCAAAGTTAGAGTCAATTCCACTTTAGACGTATAAATAAGAAGGTACATTTTCATAGCAAATGAGAAAAGTTTACCAAGATACATTTACGTATGTAACGAGGCATACAATTTACATTTCATGACTGCTATCAAATACGGGCTATAGAAATACGTGGCACTTTTAGACGAAATTAAATCACGAGGGTATGTTTCAACGCCTACGCACATGGTAACTTTGTTCGATATAATACAATACATTTCCAGGCACAAATATGCACAGACTTAGAACTAGTTGTTACATAATATATTACATTATGTTTTAACATACATAGTAATAATGGATTATAACTACGCCAAACTAAAACTATCATTATGAAATCGCCATCTGCGGGTAATGTATTCAAAAAGATATTATAATATGATATATTATAATTTTGTAATTTATGCCTTGCCATCCAAAGACATAACGTCCCTAGTCTTTGGATGGCAAGGCATAAATTACAAAATTAAAAAAAATAATTATAAATTACAAATAAAAATCCGCTTTCAAATCGCCATTATGCGGGTAAGGTACCCAAAAGCTGGCGATGTTACCTCTTTGGATGGCAAGGCTTATTATATTATATTAGTAATCTAAACTAATCCATGTTATTGTAAAAGATTATAAACGATACCATTAGATTATGATTAAAATACAATTTTCATAACATGACATAAAATAATTAAATATTTGCAATATAAAACATGTAAGTAACAACACTTTTATTACTGGTTGCATAAAGCTTGAGAAAGGGTCTCATATTTCTCAGTTAATACTACTCTGTCAAGAAAGTACCGGGAAAAGATCAATAATATACAAAATGTTTGTTATTCATCCAAATTTATTTTATCACCTTCAAAGTATGCTCCTTCAGAAACGATACACTTACGCCAACGAATAATCCATTCATCAAAATATTTTTAAACGCTGTTTTCGGACTTGAGTTCAGTTCTCGCCGCGAATTCTCCTTTATGTCTTCTACCGATTGAAAACGGGTACCACGAAGTGGTAATTTGAGTTTAGGAAAAAGAAAGAAGTCAGCTGGAGCCATATCTGGTGAATATGGTGGTTGCTGGGTGGTATTTGTTGAGTGTTTGATCAAAAATTCGTTCACAATGATGGCCTTGTGCGAAGGCGCATTATCGTGGTGCAAAATCCAAGAATTTGCTTTCCACAAATCTGGCCTTTTTCGTCGAATTTGCTCTCTTAAACGCCGCATAACGCACAAATAATATTCTTTATTTACCATTCGACCTTCCGGTAAGAATTCAGAGTGCACAACACCGCGATAGTCAAAGAAAACAGTCAACATGACTTTGACTTTTGATCGTTTTGGCGTGGTTTTTTCGGTTTCGGTTCAGTTGGAAGGCGCCACTCCGAAGCTTGTTGACTAGTTTGTATGTCAAACTCGTAAACCCACGTCATGTCACCAGTAACAATGCGTTTCATGAATGTTGGGTCGGTATTGACTCGTTCTACCATGTCCTCAGCGACTTTCAAGCGATCGAGTTTTTGGAGAAAATTCAGATCTTTTGGGATTAACCGAGCGGCAACATGTTTCATACCCAAATGATTAGTTAAAATGGTACGAATCGACTCGTGAGATACAGAAAGTTCGGCAGCTATCTCTCTCAGAGTTGAATGAGGATTTTCAGTCACTATTTCCTTCACTTTTGCGATGTTAACTTCAGTTGCAGACGTTGATGGCCTACCAGAGCGAGGAAAATCTTTCATCACATCTCGACCGCTTTTGAACGCTTTGAAACACTCATAAGCACGAGTTTTTGATAAAGTCGATTCACCGTAAGCCTTCTGTAACATTTTAAGTGACTCCGAACACGAAATTCCATTAGCGATGCAAAATTTAAGACAAGCTCTTTGTTCGATATTTTTGTCCATTATGAAATTCGCAATACACACTATATATGATATTATTAAAACCAGCACTGTATTTAATATAAATAACAGATGCAACTCAAACTCCGCGCCAAAATGGAAAACAGTTGTGCCAATTAACAACAATAAAAATAAACAAAAATTTGAATTTGTAACCATAAACAAATCATCCATTCCCGATACTTTTTTGACTGAATGTATATTCAGAATGCTTCTACTTGTTTCCGTCCTAGTTCTAAAAGATGGGCTAAAGTATGCTGATTATTTACAATTTACTTCATTGATCATTTATATTTTCCCAAAAATGCGAATTATAAATTTAATCGTCCGGCGGGTCTCGAACCAGCATCTACCAATCCAGGGTAGGCGCTCTGCGTTAAGCTACAAACGATACACACCGGCAGATAAAATTTAGGATTCCCTTGCTAACACCCTTCCGGAGGATATAGATCTATTATCCATCGGCTTTGTTTTCTAAACCCGCCGGATGATTGAATTTATGATTTCCCATTTTTGAGATTAGATTCACGCTTTGCATCGCGAATCACACTAATATTATAAAGGCGAAAGTATACGACTGTGTATGTTTTTTACTTCTTCACGTCTGCGGCTGAAGCAATTTTAATGAAATTTGGTATCTGTATAAATATGGTAATCTGTATGGAACGTTAAAGAAAGCATTTCCCATCGAATAAAAAATAAATTAAATTTGATTTTTTTATAGCATTACTAGCTAACTCCAGCTAGTAATGCTATAAAAATCAAATTTAATTTATTTTTTATTCGATGGGAAATGCTTTCTTTAACGTTCCATACAGATTAAGTATTTGTTTAAGTTGATGTAGGTACTTACTAGTAATTATAATTCGTCTGCAAAGCAGTCATATCCAGCAACCTAATTGACAATACACAGAATATCGTATCCATTCTAACATGTTTGATAAAAAGGTATAAAAAATACTCATGTTTTACAAGTCCACGATCATAATTAAGATCCTAAAATGATGTTATAAAGAACGGAAGTAATACAACCGAAATTAGAGGTAGATTAAAAAAAACAAAACGAATTACAGAGAGAACCGAACAGGAGGTCCACACCACTTCAGTGGATAGACTCAGAACAAAGAAACACCACCCGTAATATGTTCTTGATAAAGTCGCTGTCAACCTATAAGTGAATCCACCGATGTCGTCTTGACTGTACAATATGTCTAACATAATACCTAATCCTTAGCTATAAATGTTTGCCGGCTGTTGGCTATAGTTTGATATACACCATGAGTTTTGTACAAGTTTAATATTATTTTATAGATTTGGTTTCTAGGTGCTTACGGAGGTAGGAGTATTTTATGGCATTAGACTACTACTTGCTCAGTGAATTACTCTTGCAATTGATAATTGAATATCCCTGAAGCCCTTATGGATGTCATCATATTGCAATGACGTAGTGCTATCTAGTAAGATTCAGGACCCTTATTACTTCATGTTTTATTAAGCTCTCTATGTATTTTTAATATTGAAAAGTCAGCCTTCGTTTATTTTATGTAAAGTAGGTTTTAGAACTTACTGAAATTCACAGTAATATTAAAATATTACTGTGAATCTACTGTCGCTAGTCGTTCCATCGGATCATAAGAGTCATGGAATATAAAGTGCCCCTGTGTTTGTGCACACACTTGTGCACTATAATATGTCCTGCACAGTTCGCCAATCTCCATTGAGACTGGCCGCCGTGGTCGAAATTCAGACTGAAGGACATTTTTATTAATTTACATCCTCTCAAATCTACTAGTTGGCTATCAAGATTTTACATGATTGTCTACCTCCTGCTAATGTCGTTTACCTAATGTGTAATTTTTAATAATAAATGTACTAAGTAGCTTGTTGGCATAAATGTTCATGTATAGTATACATGAACATTTGTACGTGATATTGTCTAGCAATTGGGAAAGCTGTTACCATAATAATAATGATAATAATAAAAACGATTTTACGTTCTCATTATCAGTTTTATTATAGTTGTAAATGTCTGTCTTATTATATTAGAGGTGCCAAAATCTTTCTTTTCTATTTTCTATCTTTGGAATATATTTATTATTAGAGTACTTTAATATACAAATTCGATTAAATCAACATTTTTATTTATCTTAATTTCAGAAATAACATAAAGTAAAAATTAAAATGATATTGTAGTTCAATGTAAAAATATATTTGAGATAATTGTTGAAATAGGATTAAATTTACTTATTACTACGAGGTTACTATAGAAAATATGATGTTATACTACTTGTGTATAAAAAAGATGCACGCACTTAGGAAATAAATCCTTGTATCACGGGGGTTGTGTCTAGTCAGATTTAGGATCTATTAAGTTTAATTTTATTAAGCTCTTTATGTAATTCTATTGTATTTCATATGACTTTTATCGCCACAACCAATGTAGTTACTTAACTCGACTGGAAATTACATTCAGCTAAGCCGTTTATAATTGCAATCTTCCCACCGAGACTGGTATAATTAGATAAAGGCTCTTTTGAAGACATATTCTCGTCCTAAATAAATTGTGACAGGGCTATGCTAAGAATTTATTAAGGAATAAATCTTAACAGACCCCGTTATATATTTTAATGAGGTTTCTATAAAAATGGAGCGCGAAAACAACCGAGTTGAGCGTAAACATACGGTACATAAATATTCATGTCAGCTATCTGTCAAACAGTCTGTTATCACGGAATATATATTACCAATACACTGATAGATTTATGGAAATAAGATATCTTTTTTTGTTACAGGCGTAATAGTAGGAATATATCCCAACATTTTCAATAGGATAGAATGATCTATCAGTCTTTTGGGAATGTACCTACGTAAATGTTTTTGTTTTTTTTTAAGGCAACATACGAGCAAGTGGGTCACTTGATGGTAAGTGGATGGACACTTCGACACCAGAGGAGTCGCGGGTGCGTTGCCAGCCTTTAAGAGTCAGCAAACAAGTGTTGCTGACCCTTCCCCCCATCCCAATGAGGTTTGGCGACCTTACACACACTCGGAAACACAACATTAAAATTATTAATGTTTTTATTAAGGAATGTTTTCTGTAAGGTGGAGGTACTTTCCCAGGCAGGCTGCTCATTGAACGAATGAACGCTATGCCCTACCTCTCTTTTGTTATGATGATCCAACTATTGGATTGGACGTGTACCGTATGTTATAACAAACAAGGGCCGGTTGGCGTGGTTGGTAAATGCTAACCTTTTAGGCCGCAGGTCGTGGTATCGATTCTCACCAGGGACAGATATTTATCTGCATGAACATGTCAGTTTGTCCGGAGTTTGGTTGTAGTTATCTATATAAGTATATATTTACAAAAGAAAAGTAGTATATGTAATATATCAGTAACCTGGTCCTTGGTACAAGCTCTGCTTAGTTTGGCATCAAATGGCCGTGTAAGAATAATATCCCAGGATATGTTCTAAGATATTATAAGGCGTAATCGTCTTCCGATAATCAGGTCAGACCAGATAGTCTTATAGATAGACTAACTAGATAGTTTAATATTATAGCTTTTCCCGACCTAGGTCAGCTCGCCAACGAGTCTGTTTGAGTTCCGTTTGAAAATACGATTTTATAGGTTTTTTTCTTTTTTGGAAGTCGTCAGTCTGAATATATACCAGATATTTTCCATACGAGAATTTGATCCAATGGTATCTGGCCGACAATATATGTCAGTTTTTTATGACGACTATCTAACTATTAGATCCGTGGTGTACTGAGTATTCGAAGAAACATATGGCGTAATCGTTTCATGGTAATACGAGTATTAATATGAAGTCTTTTCCCGACATAGGTCATGAGGTCACAAACTAGAGTAATGGAGGGTATATACAACTATGTAATAGCAAATAGTCGTTAAGAACATGTCAAATAATGAGCTGTTCGGTTTTTGGCTACGACATAGACAGGTGGCGTAGTAACATTCTATGTTTTGACGTCATGCAGTATATAATGATAATATTTGCGTCGCGCTTTTGTGGTGTATCTGGTCATAATAGATTGTGTCCTAACAAATTTCCAGTCCTAAGGTGACTTAAAAATTATGGATACGACAGAAATAATAATATATAGGATATATACAGACGCTAAGGCACATCCAGCTACCCCAATCTGTCAAATTACTTTTATAGACTTTCAACTTCATCACATAACCATAAGGTTCATTTTCAATTGGGGAAATTTGACAGCTTGGGTTAGCTTGACGTCCTGGCGTCTGTACATAGTAATAGTTGCTAGTTATATGAAAGGTGTGGTTTACGAAAAACCCTTTGCTGTCAATCGCCTAGTGAAGCTAGGCTAGTGGCAGTATCATCAATATTCAAGTTTTCTATTGCAATTTAAAGTTATTTCAGTAAAATAAAAGTACTGGAATAATAGGGAGGACTAAGTAGGCTTCGATTTTTTTAATGCAGTAATTAATTAGTTAGGTATTTACCACATAGTAGTTATCCCTCACTCGCAACACGCCTCTTTGGTCCGGATTTCTCCTTACACGGGCGGTCGGGGTCTAGCCGGGCCCCGATCAATCGGCTGTGACGTCCGGTGAGACGGTCGTCAAGCCTAGCCATGGGTAGGCGTATCTGCAGGTGGCGTCTGGGCTGGCGCCGTGTGTCGGTCTGCAGACGAAGGCGCGCGCCGTGCTGGACGTTGGTCTGTCCAGTATCGGTTCGCGTTGGAGGTCTCGCAGATTGGCATAATCCCATGGCTATACCGCCCAATATCCCTGGTGCTTGTAAAGTATCCCCTTTGAGGGCTCGGTGGAGGGTGGGGAATTGGGTTGGTGAACGCTAAGAACGACTTCTAATGGATTGCAATCGCAAAAAAAATTATGCCCAACCTGTTGTCAAGGTCAAGGCCTTGACAAATGAGGAGCTAGCGGGTGTGCCGGGTTCGGTGCACCCCATAGCAGATGACGGAAAGGCAGCGAAGGCTGCAGATAAGAAGAAGGCCGCAAGGAAGGTCAGGGAGACTTTTTCCCGCCCGGCCACTCCAGTACCTGGCCCATCGAGGGAACAAGCCGCGGGCACGGAGAGCGATAGCTCTCTTAGGTCCACGGTTTCCATGGAGTCGGTATCCAGCCGAGATGACCGCGCGGAGACTCCTGGCTTGAAACGGACGAGACGCGCCGTGCAGGTTGGACGCCAGGTCAAGGCCGCAAAACTTTGTGGGAGGACCGACGGGAGTGTGCTGGAGCTAGAGAACGAGCGGTTACGTTCCCAGTTGGCCTCCTTAGAGGCGCAGGTGGCCGCCATGTCGGCGGAAATGGCGGAGCTTCGTAAGAGAGATATCGGGGCTTATCCGCCATTGCCGTCGCCATCCCGGCAGTCACCACCTGCTCCACGGTCGCCGCCGTCTTTGGGACCGTCTCCGCCGCCGGCGCCGGTTGTCCGCTCTCCATCGTCGCCGCAACCGGCCCCGATAACTCGGAGGCGCAATTTAGATGCTCCCCGTGCTGTACCTGCTCGGGAAGACCACGTCTCGCCTGAGGATAGATTTGCGGCCATTCTGGACCGCAAAATGCAAGAAATGGCGCGCATCTGGGACCAACGTCTGGTCCAGATGCGTCACGAGGTCATGGCAGAGATCTTCCCGGGCAGGGCCATCCGCCCTCCGCTCGCTAGGAGCGCAGCGCCACCCCAAGTGCCACCCACCGCGAAGCGGCAGCGGAAACAACGGGCTGCCACTGTGGAGGCTGCCGCGGCTCGGGCTGCGGCAATGCCGGTGCAGTCAGCGCCACCGCCACCCGCTGAGGGCACATGGGCCCAGGTGGTTGGCCGGAAGGCCAGGGCCAAGGCTGCTCGCCTTAATCGGCCGCCACCGCCTCCGCCTCAAAAGAAGCCGATCGCACTGCCACGACCTCCTCCGTCTGCGGCAGTGACGATCAACCTGCCATCGACCTCGGCCACTACCATGGCTGAGGTCATGAAGGTGGCGAGGACCAAGGTCCAATTAAAGGACCTTGGCTTGGAGGCGGGCCTTCGCTCTAAGAGGGCCTTGACCGGGGGCCTCATTTTGAGGATCCCTGGTCCAGAGGGGTCCGCGAAGGCGGAGGCCCTAACCTCCCGTCTAAAGGAGGCTTTAGCCGAGACGGGTGCGGCGGTGGCGCACCCAGTGGCTATGGGAGAGCTCCGGGTGATGGACCTGGATGACTCCGCCGACCCCACCGAAGTGGCAGAAACTTTAGCCACGGCGGGGGGATGTGCCGTCGCCGACGTAAAAGTCGGCGAAATTCGGTTCTCCCCGTCGGGCTTACGATCGGTGTGGGTTCGGTGCCCACTAGTGGCCGCCCGCAAATTAGCGGCAATCGGCCGGGTACTGGTGGGCTGGATGTCCGTCCGGGTGATAGCACTTCCACCCAGAGCTCTCCAATGTTACCGCTGCCTGGAGAGGGGCCACGTCAGGGCTCGGTGCACAGGGTGCGACCGGAGCGCGTCGTGCTTCGTCTGTGGCCAACAGGGCCACAAGGCGAAGGAATGCACGACGCGCGCCCCTCATTGCGTTGTGTGTGCCGACCTTGGCAGGCCGGCAAACCATCGCCTGGGCAGCGGTAGGTGTACGCCACCGAAAAGAAAGGGAGCGGGACGTCCTGCCACGTCCGCTCCAACATCGTCGCGGTCCAACGATCCGGGTTCTGGCCCCGGTGGGGTGTCCATGGAGGTCTAAATTTCTTTCCCCCCCAACTTGTTTTGCAGGGCAACTTGAACCACTGCATCGCTGCACAAGCTCTTCTTGCGCAGACGATTGCTGAGCGTTCAGTTGCCCTAGCGATAGTGGCGGAGCCTCACTCTGTTCCCGACCACCCTCGTTGGTTCGGGGCGGATGGGGGCCTCGTCGCCATTTACTGGGCAGGGGGGGGAACGAGACCCCCATTGCGCACTCCTGGCCAAGGGGCCCGGATTCGTCATCGTGGAGTGGGGACCAGCAGTCGTGGTGGGCTGCTACATCTCCCCGAATTGCGGCCTCGCAAATTTTGTGGCGTACCTGGACGGGCTAACGAGCCATATTAGCTCTTACCAGTCCCGTCCGGTACTCGTCCTGGGCGATTTTAACGCCCACTCTAGTGTGTGGGGCGATGCCCGGGACGACGTTCGAGGGGAGTCACTGCTGGAATGGGCCGCCGGACTGGACCTCCGTCTTTTAAATCGGGGTTCAGTCAGCACCTGTGTGCGGTGGCAGGGGGAGTCGATCGTCGACTTGACGTGGGCGACTCCCTCGGCCATGCACCTGGTCTCGGGGTGGAGAGTTGCGGAGGAAATTGCCACCGCAGTAGTGTTGTCCCGCCGCGGCGCTGGTGCCTACGCCGCTTCGACCGCGACATGCTGACGGCTGCCGCCGTCGCAATCGCCTGGGGGGCGAGTGAGGGTGGAGAGAGGATCCCGTCCGATCCCAATTCGCAAGCGGGCTGGTTCCAGGGCATCATGTCTCGCATCTGCGACACGTCGATGCCCCGGATCCGTCCGGGTGACAGACGAGGCTCGCAGTATTGGTGGTCGGCCGAAATCGCGCGACTCCGTTCGGAGTATGTCGCAGCGCGTCGCCGACACCAGCGGGCCCGTCGGAGGAGGCGAGCCAATGCCGAAGAGGCTGCCGGAGCGCACAGGGCGTACCGAGTCGCCGTCAAGGCGCTATCCATCGCGATAGCGGAAGCCAAAGCTCGGTCCTGGAACGAGCTCATCGAGGGACTGGATAGGGACCCCTGGGGGCGCCCGTACAAAATGGTACTGGGCAAGCTCAGACCGTGGGTCCCTCCGTTGACGAGTACCCTGGACCCGGATTTCCTGAGGAGGGTGGTGGACACCCTCTTCACTAGGGTCCAGAACAGTCCCTCGGACCCTCCGTCACCGTCGTACCTTGATTGGGACGACCAGTTGGAGGTGACGGAGGGGGAGTTGGACCGAGCAGTACGGCAACTTGCAGCCCGAAATACCGCCCCTGGCCCGGATGGGATACCGGGCAGGGCGTGGGTTTGCGCCCTGGCAGTCCTGGGGGACCGGATGAGGCAACTGTTCACCAGCTGCCTCCGTAGTGCCGTGTTCCCCATCTGCTGGAAAGAGGCAAGGCTGGTGCTATTGCACAAGCCGGGCAGGACCGCCGATTCTCCCTCGGCGTTCCGACCAATTTGCTTGCTGGACGAGGCGGGTAAGCTCTTCGAGCGTGTGATAGCCGCCCGTCTCAGCGAGCATCTGTCGCGTATTGGCCCCGACTTATCGGACAACCAGTTCGGTTTCCGGCAGGGACGTTCGACGGTGGACGCGATTAATCGCGTCCGCGCCCTGTCGGAGCCCGCCGTTCGGGCGGGGGGGGGGGGGGGGGTGACGTTGGCGGTGAGTTTAGACATCGTCAACGCCTTCAACTCCGTCCCCTGGCGGGCGATACGGGAGGCACTGTCCATCATAACGTGCCTCCCTATCTCCGTGGTATAGTCGGGGCATATTTGCGCGACAGGACGATCAAATTCGTCGGTCGGAACGGGATTGAGATCCAGAGGGAGCTCTCCTACGGGGTTCCTCAGGGGTCCGTGTTGGGACCTCTGCTATGGAACCTCGCGTACGATGCGGTCCTGCGGATAAGCCTCCCTCCCGGAGTGAGCGTCGTCTGCTATGCAGACGACACGCTCGTCATAGCCCGGGAGGTAAGCTTCCAGCGGGCGGTACGGCTCGCCGAACTCGGAGTTGCGTGTGTCGTCGCGGCCATTTTGAGACTGGGCCTTCGGGTAGCGCCTCACAAGACCGAGGCGCTATGGTTCCACGGCTTACGCCGTAGGGTGGAACCACCCAGTATGTCGATGCGTGTAGGTGACGCAGAGGTCAGGGTGGGGCGGTACATGAAGTACCTGGGCCTCACCCTAGACAGCCGATGGGGCTTCGAGGAGCATTTCGAGCGTCTGGCTCCCCGAGTGCGCCGGGTAACCGGTGCGTTACACCGGCTTTTGCCGAACCTCGGGGGTCCCAGGGAAGAAGTTTGCCGCCTCTACGGAGGTGTCGTGCGATCCATGGTCCTTTATGGGGCGCCCGTCTGGTCTGAACGCCTGACGGGCGCCTCCCGCTGCAGGGCTATTTTGAATAGCCTGCAGCGTGTGGCGGCCATACGGATCGCACGAGGATACCGGACGGTATCCTTTGAGGCGGCGACACTCCTGGCACGCTTCCCGCCGTTTGATCTCCTGGCGGCAGTCGACGCGACGGTTTACACCGAGATCCGCGTCCGCCGGGAGAGCGGTGAGGCGCCAGAGCAGACGCTCATTGCCTATAGGCGGGATGCACACCGGCGCATACTGACACAGTGGCGCGCACGGCTGGAGTTGCGCCTGAACGCGCGCCAACGCGCCGTCGGAGCTATCCTGCCTCACCTCGAGGCCTGGGTGGGAAGGAAGGGCGGCTACGTCACCTACAGACTGACACAGATACTCACCGGACACGGGTGTTTCGGTGAGTATCTGTGCCGGATCGGCCGAGAAGTGACGACACATTGTCACCATTGCGGGAGCGACCTGGACTCTGCCCAGCATACGCTGGAGGAGTGCCCGGCCTGGGAGACCGAGAGACGAGTCCTGGTCGCTGAGATCGGACGGGATCTTTCGCCGCCAGCAGTCGTGTATGCGATGCTGGCTGGCGACTCCACCAAATGGGACGCCGTGGTCTCCTTCTGTGAGGCAGTTTTGCTGCAGAAGGAGGCCGCCGAACGGGATCGGGAACGAGCCGATCCCGCTCGTAGGCGGACGAGGCGTCGGGGTGGCGGCGGCAGCCGTTAGCCCAACTCCCCTCGGGGCCGCGGTGGCAGTATGAGAAGTGTCCTCAACTGCCGCCACGTACAAGCGGCTCTGGGATGACAGCGATCTGTTCGCGGCGCAGTCGCTGTGCCGTACTGGCAGGAGTCGGCAATAGGGGAGGGCAATCCAAAGGGGGCTCCTTTGGATTGCCCTCCCCTATTGCCGACCCCTCCCAGGGTGTGTGTCCCGACCATCTGGGACATGGCGCAAAAGGGGGGTACCGGAGCAGCATACCCGCGTTCCCGGGACTCCCCCATCAGGCGCCAAGAGAAGTCCACGGCAGGTAGGTTTAGTCGGTGCAAGTCCGACATACCCACCCGCAGACACTTTTTGCGGGTGGCATGCGAAGGCATTCTCCCTGCCTTACCAAAAAAAAAAAACAAAAAAAAGGTATTTACCACATGTCCTTCTGGCCACATCAAATCTTCATCCAAGCAGTCAGTCTTGTACAAGGCGGGATCCAATACTCCCAGATCAGCGGTATTAGCTGCAACAAACAAAGACATAAGTATATAACAATTGCGTCGTTAAACAAATTGTAAAATCTCTACCAAATTTTGCTTAAGTATGTTTTCTTCGAATTTGAAATATGAATATGAAGACGTAATTACATACAATCGTAGAAATTTGGGAAATATAATCAAAAATGTTCAAGCTTCGCTAAAAATTGAGCATTTAACAAATTTACGACTTATAGCGATTTCAGACCTCAAACACGTGAAGACATGTTTACTATAGAAACTACTATGTCAAGTATAGTAAAGTTAAATTTAAAGCTGTGTGGTGACGGCATAGAATATCAGCACCCCATCTCATCGTGGAGGGGCGTAGAAATCGTCCGTAGGAATAGTTACCAGAGAACGTGCAGCAGCGTTGATCATCAAACTGCGATCACCAAGCGTGGCGATTATGGCATATCCCCCATTCTTTGGGGAGGCTTTTGTCCAGCTGTGGTCGTACTTTGGCTGACATGATGATGATCATGATATTTAAAGCGTCGAATGTTTTTGGGCTAGACTTCTTTACTTTATAACTTACCTACTTACACTTGTTTTAAAGATTGAATTATTATGACATATTTATGCCGATCATAATTAGGCTAGTTTTATTTTTACTTTTTAATAGGTAGTGCTTTTTAAATTGAGATGAAGTCGAAAAGTTTTTAACGGGAAACGTGTATCAGCGGACACAAATTACAGCTTTGGCGTTTTTGTATAAAATGGCTATGACAGACAGACAAGCATATGAGGGTTGCTATCCCCTGATTATTTATCAAATATCTAATATAATGGTGGATACCATACATTGTACAACGTGATAGGACTTTGTAACGAATTAGGTTCCGGCCGCGTAAATTATATGGCCATCTAAAAGTTATATACCCGTTGGGTACCTTTCATTTAGAAAATTTGTACAGTTCCCAAGGGGTATAGAAGAAACTTTTACACGTCTAAGTATGTATTCGGTATTGAAAGCTAGGAGCCGAGTTCATATTCATTCTTTGATCAGTTAATAATTAACTGATCAAAGAATTAATATTGTTAAGTGAATACACGAGTCTAAGGTTAGAATTCATCACCGAATCTCATTTAGCAGTTAATGTTAACTTGAAAGTTGAGAAGTGGATTCAGGCATTGGATAGGCTGAATGTGTGCAAAACACATTTTTTTGTACGAAAATATGCGAAGTTAATTAAAAATATAAACAAAAACCAATTTAAAAGTAGAAAAGTTTTGCAATAAATTGGCATGAGAGGCTTATATCCAGCAGTGGCTAATATCAGGCTGATGTAGGATTTACATATATCTCCTTTACATTATAAAAGAAATCTCAATTCATTAAATGTCGAGAAAATCTAAAGTAAAACTTTTCTATAGTTTACATAACAAATTAATGTTTACAATTTTGGTACATAAAATGTGTTTGGAACACATAGGTACAGTCTATCAAATGACTTTTACCGATTAAAATACAACATGCTTTTAAGCATCGAACTTAGGTAGATAGGATCTTAGTTGAGATAAGTTTATAAATACTGAAGGGAAAGGTTTTCTTATATATTATGTTGTTTTAGTAATTCATTATTTATTGTTTTTGTAGAAATAGAATGAGAGACTTCATACATTTTCATACAATCGGTTTGAACAAAGTTCATGTAGGACCATTCAGAAGCCATTTCCGTTAGAATAAAAGGCTATAATAAAGGTCGAATAAAAAACTCTTGCTTATTTTGTAGTCAGTTAAAATTAAGGCTTGAAGAATTAAATAGACGCATTTAAAGCTCGAAGTATTATAAAATGAAAGCCCACTATTAATTACAAACAATAAATTTAAATGTAAATAAGCCAATAAACGTCAAACCTGCAAAATGTCAAACCACTTTGAGATAAAGCGTGTTTCAAACCGCAGCACGGTGGTTATTTTGTGCGGCGTGGAAGCATTATAATTATATTGGCATTGTTTTAGCAATAATTAATTTTAGTGATGTGATTCATACAATTAATAATCGTGTTAAAGATACACTATTCAAATTCAAACCATATTTATTTTCTCTTCCAAAGAATAGAGTTATCTAGTACGTAGTAACTATTTGCAAATAATATGACAATGTACACTTTTGAACTTTCGCATATCCTAATTAGATATAAACATTGTTTACAGGTATTAACGCGACTGCTCTTTATTATTATTTCCCGACGTTTCGACCTCAGTCAGCCCGTGGCCACGATCAATCAAAACTTGGTCGAAACGTCGGGATATAAATTCCTTTCCTTGTATAGATTGACTGCGGTGTAGCGAAAAGGCTTGCGGCTACCTTAAGAATAGTTCGCTGAGCTCTCTCAACCTCGAGAAAATAGGATTTAGATGCATTTCCCCTAGATATAATGCAGTAGTTTATCAAGATTGGCACAGTGCATAATAAACCTTGTTAATGACGTTACGTTCAGCAGCTACTGTGTGTCTCAAGTTTATGAACATATACATTAATTTCCGCAAACGAAGTAAAAATGTTTAAGGTGCTCTTCGAAGATTGACACTGATCTATGACAAAACCGAGGTATTTAATATTGTCAGTTTGTCCTAGTACGTGAATCAGAATCAGAATCTTTATTTGTTGACATAGGTCAAATTACAACAAGTTGTGAGATGTTACAAACAGGCAGATCCTCTATGTTTTGCCCATAGGCGTACAAATATTGTATTTAATTAACATAATTAATAATTTAACTAATAATATAACAAATTCATTGGTTAAAATAATTAATTTAAATATAAAAATGTCAAAATACTTATTACATGTCATTCTAAATATTAATGTCCAATAAATTCGTAATTGTCAACGTAGGTGAGTAGATGTACAATTTTTTTAGGCAGTAATTATAGAATTGTCGTCTAAATAATCCTTCAATGAATAATAACATTTATTTATCAAAATGTTAAATAATTCTTTTTTAAAATTGTCTAGATTTAACGTTTTAATTTTTTCAGGAATTTTATTGAATACTATTTTGGCCATACAGAAGGTACTATTATTCATCAGCTTAGTTTTGCCATAGGTGACTTCGAGTTCTGACTTGTTCTTATCCCGCAATCGTCTGTAATGACTTTTGGGAGCTATTTTATATGACGAAATGTTAGATTTTACAAGAACATAAGTTTCGTATATGTACAACGATGGCAGGGTAAGAATTTTGTGACGAATAAAGAACGGGTGACAGCTGTCTGTGCTTTTTAGGCCAAACATAGCTCTGACACATCGTTTTTGGGCTCTAAATACTAGTTCTCTATCTACAGAATTCCCCCAGTACATTACGCCATATCTGAGTGTTGATGAAACATAGCCATGATAGGCCGTCATTACGGATTCTATGCTCACTATTTTTGATAATTTGTAGAGAACATAGGCAAATTTATTGAGTTTTTTACATATTTGGTCTGTCTGGGATCTCCAAGTCAAATTGTTATCTATATTAATTCCAAGAAACTTAATAGCGGTAGTTGTTTCTATTTTTGTCCCTAAATAGTTAGTATCAAGAATTTTATTTGGTTTTCTTTGGTAAAAATGCATAATTTTGGTCTTTTCTAAGTTTATAACTAGGTTATTACTGTCAAACCATGATATAATTTTATTTAATGTCATATTTATTTCATTTTCATATGTGTCGGGATCATCACACTTAATAAATACAGTGCTATCGTCAGCGAAAAGTACCATGGGGTGATTTATTTGTTCTGGGAGGTCATTTATATAGAGCAGAAAAAGAAGGGGTCCTAGCACACTTCCCTGAGGAACGCCGTATTTAATTAGTTCGCTGTCGGAACGGTATTTTTTCTCGGAACTGGTATTTGAGCATATTTGTGTGATTTCTACAAATTGCTTTCTGCCCGTTAAATAAGATTGAATGAGATCAAGTGTATTTCCCCTGATACCGTATTTCTCAAGTTTGCGTATCAGTATAGAGTAATCTACATAATCAAACGCCTTAGTTAGGTCCATATAGATAGCGCATACAGGATTTCTACTATCCACATTTGACATTATAGGCAAAAGCAAGTCATATATGGCCATGTCGATTGTCTTCTGCTTTCGAAATCCTTTTTGTTCTTTGGCTAGTAGGTTTGATTTCTCAAGATAGTTGTACAAAGACTTGTAGATAACTTTCTCGAATATTTTTGAGAAGATGGGTATTAACGCAATAGGTCTATAGTTAGATATAATTTGTCTATCACTTTTTTTGTGCAATGGTACAATTATTGCTGTTTTTAATTTTTCAGGGAAGATCCCGCTAGAAATGCTCATATTAATAATATGACTGAGATGTGGAGCTATGTATTGAGATACTTCTTTGATAACTTTAGTGCATATTCCGTCAAAACCAACACTATTTGTGTTTCTTAGTGTGTTGATATGGTTGTTTATGTCTTGAGGAATGGTCGGCTCCATAAATATAGACCGAGAATTTGGGTTTACGTTAATTTGTGGTATAGTATTTTTTGGTTTGGTAACTTGATTAATATAAAACTTGTTAAAGGCCTGAGCTATTTTTTGTGGGTTTGTGATTTTTTGTGTTTCCGTTTGAATTTGTGTTATAGGTTCTTTAGGGAAGCAAGTCTTAGAATTATTAATAATGGTCCATGCTGCTTTGGATTTATTTTTGGATGTCTCGATAAAGTAGTTATTTTGCGATTTTTGTGTTAATGTTATAACTCTTTTAAACCTTGCCGTATATGTCTTAAAATATTCTTTATTGTTTTGAGTACGATTTATTCTATATTGCCATAGCAAATGCCTTTTCTTTTTGCTGCATTTTCTTATACCGTTAGTAATCCATTTTGCTTTTTTTGTAATCGATTTTGTTAATGTTTCGAACGGAAAGCAAAGATCGTAAAAACATCGGAATAAGTCAAGAAAGTAGTCGTAGGCCTCATTGACATCACTAATGGTATATATGGCTGAAAACGTGAGACTTTTTAAACAATTTATAAATTTTTGTACATTATCTTTACAATAATTCCGTCTGTTTATTTTCCAGCGTTTTAAAATACATGTCTTTTTTACAGGACATTTAAAAAATTGAGCGGTGTGATCTGACAGACCCAATTCTATAATTTCTCCTTTACAGCCTTTTACATTATGTGCTATATTGTCCAAGCAGGTTCCACTACTTAATCTAGTGGGTTGAGAAAATTTTAATTTTAAATTATAACTTAACAATGTATATTCGAAGTCTATCGTTTGTTTGTTTCTTTTCAATAAATTAATATTAAAGTCCCCACATAAGATAACCTTTTTGTTGTTGAATTTTAAACACAACAAATGCAGAATATTGTTTAAATTTACGAAAAATTTATCCAAATTAGATTGGGGCACTCTATATATACATACAATAATAATGTTGTGTTCTGTAAGTTCTATCGCGCAACATTCAATTACATTGATTAAAGAATGTTTCTCTAAGTTTAACACTTTATACTTGTGACCGACCCTGGACAGAATGCAGGCGCCACCCCTTCTGTTATCTCTGGAAAAACTGGTTGCTAAGCTGAAGTTTGGTATATTTAGAAGCCCTTCCTGGTGAGGTGTCATAAAATGTTCGGTGATGCATATAGCATCAATCCTTCTATTACTATTGTCTAGTTCTTCTAAATGCACAGTGAGGGTATCACTTTTACTCAAGAGTCCAGCAATATTTTGGTGTAGGATATGTATACTGTTATAAACGAAAAAAAATAGTGTTTTCTTTCAGGCTTTTACTGTTTTCATCTCCAGTGGAATTAACTAAAATCTTGTCACATTCTTGTCTGCAGTTATTATTCGTCTGTTTTCTTGTCAGACTATACAAGTCTAAATCGATCTGGATGTTACTCATAATTTTGCCGTATATATTTTTGATTCCATGTTTATTTATTCTGCCCGTGGTATAAGAAAACATTTCAAATGTTAGATCATGATTGCTATCGAAGATATATGCGTATTTCCGGTTTAGGTTGTCTACATAGAGGAGGTTGTTAAACATCTCAACTTTATAGTTGTATATAGGTGATCCTATCTTATACGTAGGAAGACAAACTACTACGTTGGTGTGAGTTACTTCTCGCAGGGAATCGTACAGTATGTTTATTGAGTTGATGCCGTTGTTTTCATTTGAAATAATGTGATTTTCTCCTATTAGAATTAGGCAGTAGTCATTTAAGGTGAACCCTTTTAATTTTTCTTTAATTCCACATAATAACTGTTTTAGTGTGCTGTTAGGTATTATGTAGTGACAGTAGGTGAAATATTCAGAGAAAACTTCCTCTATGGAAGACAAAGATCCATTGTATTTGTCACTACTTAAGATGCATAGTTTATTCTTCTCTGTAGGTTTATTATTATTACGCTTTGATATTTTAGGAATTATAGGGTTTTGCAGTGGTACACTAGAAGGTGACTTTTTATATTTTTGTGGTGTCTGATTACGACTATTAGCAGTCTGAGTCCCTTTATTGTGTTTCGTGTTCGCGCAGTCAGGTAGAATTATTGGAGAATCGCACCTCTTTGTTGGGTCCGGTGTACTAGCTAAGTGCGATGCCTTATGTATGCGTGTTGTGGCTGCAATCTTTTTCTCAGGCGTTGAACATATTTTCTTGTAGGTGTTAACAGCCGTTGTCATGTTTTGTAGATCTGTTCTTAGGCGCATATTTTCTATGTTTAAATTGTCGATTTCTTGATGTGCGCTTAACAATTGCTGCTTAAGTGAATTGATTTCGCTACATAAGTCGTGATTTTCGTCGGTCGTGTTGTGAAAGCTATCTGGAATACTCATCGTCGTTGTATCCAATATAGTTCTGTCGGTATTATTATTTTGCGTTATTTTCGATAGATCGGTTAATGAACTTGTTCTACTAGGTCTATTCCGGTAAGTTATATTATTGATTTCGATATCCATTTTAATTCGAAGCTATCGAGCGCCCTCTGTTATGATGTTATGTATTTACCAGCTTTGTGGATAATGCTAAGCGATATGTTATGTAGAATGTGAAATTTAATAAATCACAAAAAGAACTCCTGTGGTGCGGTTCGAACTTGCGTTCGACGGATTACGGCGTGATGCTCATAGCCGCTATGTGCTTAGTGCTGTGTGGCGAAATTGGTAATTACAACGTACGGATGTTGTATTTAAATAAACGACGACGGTTAGAAATGACTCATGTAAATGGAATTTTTTCGATGCAAGCACTTGAATCACTTTGTCTTTGTTTTTAAAACTATGAAATTATTTATAGTTATGCACTTTTATTTAGTTACGTTTGTTGGAGATTATTTATAATTTAGTTTTTAGCACTATTATGATAATGACACTAATCAAAGTTTAATCCACTTTTTATTTTCTCTTATTTAAGTAAATATTTTTGTTATGGAATGCATATTTCGAGTTTTTTTTTTATTTTTTTAGTTTTCACTTAATTGTCACTCACACTTATTGTTATTAGTCAATTCATTTGAATTTTGGTAATTGTCACTGTTATTATTTAGATTTTACTTGGTTTATGGAACGTTATTATTTATTGCTGTGTTTAAAAAATACTTGCAATTTGGTTGTTTTTTTTTTGGAATAACACTTTCACAATTTAATGGTAATTATTTAAACATATTTGGGAAAGAAAAGTCAACAAAAAAGTCACTTGAACTATTTTTACTTCGTACACGTACACGTCTGCTCTCGCCCGCGTAACGCACGCCACACAACGTGGTTATGTAACAACATATTTTATATTTGCATTTTTAAATTTATTTATATAGTACTAAATGATTGCTTGCAATACGTCTGTACTGGACAGAATCCGAAGTTGAAGGAATTATATTTTAACATGGACTTATTATCTATAAAAGTATGTATTTACAAAAGAAAAGAAGTGTAGTATTATATCAGTTGTCTGGTTTCCATAGTACAAGCTCTGCTTAGTTTGGGAACAGATACATGAATAATGTCCCGGAATATTATATTTAGAAAAAGTTGTTGTGTTACTTTGAATCAGGAAAGTAATCATAATAACTTGAGATAACCCAGTGGTTAGAATGTTTAACTGTGGGGTCAATGATCTTGAGTTTCAGCCCAAGGCGTATACCACTGAACTTTAGCACTCATGTGCGTAATAGAAATTAGTTTTCTCGTACTTAAAACGTCAAAGAAAACCATCGTGAGAAACCTTTCATGCTTGAACGTTCTCCAAAAACGTTCTTGACGGCTTATGTAGTCAGCCAACCCGTACTAGGCCAGTGTGGTGGACTGTGGCATATGCTATACTCTCATTGTGAGGAGAGGCCTTTGCCGTGCAGTGAAGTAGTAATGGGCAGCTTCATATGAAGGTAGTTGAGATATGTAGATTTAGTATGGAATTGCTGTGTGGTGACGGCGGCGAATATCAGAATTTCATCACACCATCTCATCCCGTGGAGGGCGTAAAATTTGACCCGAGAGAAAACTAGCGGAGAACGTGCAGCAGCTTCCTTCTGAGTACTCTGACCGCCTTACTGCGATCGCCAACCCGTCTGCCAAGCATAATTTTAGTTTTGTTGATTCCATTATCATATCACCCCAAGATGATTCTTGGGGAGGCTTGTCCAGCAGTGAACTTCATCAAGCTATAATGGTGAGTATGGAATCAAAATAATCATTAAGGTCAAGTGTAAGCTACACATAACATAAATTATCACATCTGATTCATATCATATTTATCATAATGATAATGTCCTCCTAGCCGAATTCCACCACGGCGGCCAGTCTCAACAGAGATTCGCCATCTGCGCGGGACATATTATAGTGCTCAAGTGTGTGCGCAAACACAGGAGCACTTTATATTCCATCAATCTCATGATCCGATGGTACGCCTTAGCGACACGACCGGAAGGAGGTCAGGCACAGGACCGACGGGTTTACGTGCTCTCCGAGGCACGGGGGTATAATACCGCCAACTCCCAGACTTCGGGCTGATGCTGAGAAATTTTTCTTTTTACAGAAAAGTCCCAAAATCACTGAAGGCCCGACCCAGGGTTTGAACCCAGGACTTCATTACCTGCGGGGGAAAACGCTACCGCTAGACCAACGAGGCAGTAATTTTTTTTTTAAATATGGACAAAGTATTTATATTACACACTATCGGGTATAGCAAAAAAATTTGAACACTGTTTAAATACTCGGCTTACTAAGTACCTAATGAATTGCCAATCTTTAAGTGATAGACAACATGCATATCGTAAAGGCCTTTCTACAACATTTTTAGCCAGGAAACTGATTCGCCGAATTCTCGATGCACGTGAAAGCCAGAAGCAGGTCGCAGCAATTTTCTGTTACCTTTCGAAAGCTTTTAAAGTTGCGGACCACGAGGTCATATCGATGAAGATAAAGTATTACGGTATAAATGGCCCAGCATTAAAACTCTTTTCCGAATTCATATCGGACCGATGTTAGGTGGTCGTGGGAGATGGTGGGACTGTGAAATCAAAGCAATTGAAGACCGTAAGCGAAGGTGTAGGCGTAGCTCAAGGCTCATCAATTTCCAACATTGAATTCCCTGAGCTTCTTATAGTTATCTGATTTCCATAGGGAAATCAGATAACTGATATACTACATATATTACTTTTATTTTGTAAATACATACTTATAATACTTATATAGATAATTACACCCAGACTCAGGACAAACAGACATGTTCATGCATACAAAACAACACACAATATCTGTCCTTGGTGGGAATTGAACCTGCAGCGTGAAAGGCAAGCATTTAACAACCGCGCCAACCGACCCGTCGTTTATGGAGGTACACGTGAATACAATTATAGCACCATGTAACCCAATTTATCATCAAGGGATACGTAAAATTTACGCTTCAATGTGTAATAATGTCATTTTATTACAAAATGGTAATGAACCTCCACTGGCTACTGTTAATAGAGTTATGATATAGCAGCATCTATACATATAATAAAATCGTAGGAAAGTCAAAACTGTGCATTGAATATTTTTTTAAAAAGGATACTTTGGGCATGATCTGCTATCGATAACGAAGCCAAAAATATAGTTTTTAGAATTTTTGTCTGTTTGTCTGTATGTATGTCCGGGCTAAACTTAAAAAGTACTGCATGGATTTACTTCAAATTTTGCATGAATATTACTAAGAGGTCGGGTCAACATATCTATATATATAAAAATGAAACCCGTTTTCCGTTGTCACGACATCACGCGTGAACGGCTGGACCGATTTCACTATTTCTTTTTTTATTGTGTTTGTTATTGTCAGGAGAAGGTTCTTATGTAAAAAAAAAGAATTTAAAATTGCGCGGAAAATAAGAAAATTTAAGAATACTTCACAACCAAATATTATCTCTAATCTAACCTTAGCGCTTTGGAAAATATAACCTTTTTTAATGTAACTTTTTTTTATTTGACATAGTATTGACAGATAGCGTGCGATAATAGTCATCGTTACGACAGGACAAGGTCTGTCGGGTCAGCTAGTAGGCTATATTATCACGCTATCACCTACGGGGGAGGAGCTGTGATAATTTATAAAGTTAAACGCGGGTAAAACCGCGGGTCACAGCTAGTATGCCATATGATAGCATATTTTATTTTTCCGTTTATATTATACACTAGCTGTCCCGGCAAACGTTGCACTGCCTTAAAAATAGGAATAAAACTCATGGAAATTTTATCGCCGCGCTAGCTACCAGGTATAATTGTAAATCTACTTCATTGAGAGACCCACTCAAATGGACAAAAAAAATACATTATAATTAGTTCAGTCGTTTAGTAGGATGTAGTCTGTCATGTATCCGAGAAGGCGTTGTTATTACTTTTCAAATGCGTGTGGAAATCCTACTAATATTATAAACGTGAAAGTTTGTAAGGATAATAATATATTAAAAATACATGTGACGAAACAGACCGCACGGGCGGACTAATTTAAAATATTTTGTTACTTTAATTACTGTTTTTAAACTGTGTTTATGTAATACATTGTGAGCTTGACAAGTACAAGTGTATGTAAATACCCAAGTGCTGAATAAATTTCATTATTTCATTTCATTTCGTTATGGATGGATGTTTGTAACTCTTTCACGTAAAACTACTGAATGGATTTTAATGAAACTTTACATTAATATAGCTTATACATCAGAATAATACATAGGCTACAATTTATAAAGATATTGTGTGAATTGTCCAAAATATGAAGAGAAGTGTAAAATAAATAGGAAAAAATCTAACATCTGCCAACTATTCCGGTGTGCACTGCCAAAACCGCTAAAGTGACACAACTTACTAATATTATAAATGCAAAAGTTTGTGATCATAGATGCATGGATGTATATTTGTCACTCTTTTACGCTAAAACTGCTTTAACGCGGGTGAAACCGCGGGAATATTTATTACTAGCTAGTAATAAATATTATCATTGTGACGTTCAGTACCAGCGGAATCAAAGGCACAAAATACATACATAGACTCACGCCTGTTTCCCAGAGATGTAGGCAGAGACAACGGATTTCCATCTTTGCACACCTTTTTTTCCTCGTTTACTATCATTATATTTATCATACTTAAGGTTTAGGGCAGGAAATAGTAAAATTAATTATTGTTAGTATGTCTCTTACTGCCTAAGTATGACTCCGTTTTTAAAGTATCTTTTGAAAAACCTACCGACTGCAATATTTACGCAATTATTTCTCCTTCATTGAAAATTTGTATTATCACACGAATTTTCAAGTTAAGAGTTGTTTAACAAGCGACTACTTTGTTCAACTATTGTTTCTGTGTAATTTGTATCACTAGATCAATGAAGTACTTCGTTAATTAACTTCAACTTTAGTTGTTTAAATTTAATTATGATAATGGAATCAACAACACTAAAATTAATTACTGTATAACTTTAACATTCATTCGTGTTACACGTTGGATATGTCTGATTGAAAATAAATGCGTTAATTAATGAAAGTGGGTTTACATAATAGTCATATTTAACCGATTACCTTATTACAATGCATGATAACAGATTGTTATATTAATTGATTGAAAAGTTTGCAGCTAATATATACATTAAAATTACCAGATAGTTAACACAAATAGGCAAAGAAATTTCTTCGATCAGAGTTGGAAAATAAAAGAATTCAATAAAGAAAGTATATTTTGCCATAAGGTACAAAAACATATATAGTATTAATACTCAAGTACATAGGTACAGACGCCAGCACATAAATACAGCTACCCCAATCTGTAAATTTTTCCCAATTCAAATTCTACAATTATGACAATTGAAAGTGAACCTTATGGTTATGTGATAAAGTTGAAAATCTGTAAAAGAAATTTGACAGTTTGGGGTAGCTGGATGTGCTGACGTCTGTGCATCTTAATAATATGTTTATACATACAGTCACCTACTGCTATAGAGAACTTCTACCAAAGCTAATCCTAATAGAGTAGTCCTACACAAAAACTGTAATTATGTCAACCAAAATCTTCGGTATATAATGTGTAAAAAATCTGATTATATTGCAATAAAACTGCGCTTCTTACCGTGTAAAGGAAGTCCTTTTTACTCTATATCAATCGCAGAACAAACGCTTTACACTCTTTAAATGTATCCTTTTTAGTGTATATCAGCCGCAGAACACACTTTTTAAATGATTAATTTGAAAACCCCATGTATTTAAAAGAAACATGGTATTTATAACAAAAGAGAAAGAATATTATTCCAGCCATGTTTTAAAAATTCAACAGCGAATTATTATGAGCGGCATTTCTAATGCCATGTGGAAGGGATTTCCACAATCAGTTAGATTTTCAGTCATTTAAAAGAAACAAAATAAAAGAACAATCTTGTATGTGTCTATAAAGTTGAAAGCAAGTGGATAAAATGTACTGCATAAAAAGTGGTGAAACCTTTCCCTTTGTCCAACAATGAATCAATTATGATAAACAAATGAGCGAATATTTTTTCACTAATCATTTAAAAGTAACAGGCAATTCCTACAGCCTGGCGGAATCAAACTACACAATCAAACCCCTTTGACAAAGAAGAAAAAAACAGGTAAATGTAGTCAGGAGAAACATTTACAAGAGTTTTTAAAGTGACTGACTTGGATCAAAATAGAAATACCGCTCCAATAAGTTAAAAGTAAAAGTATAATATTTGTGCTTAAGCTTTTTGCTATGGTTACTTAGCTACTGAAACGTAGAGGCGCTCGAAACTTAATGCAGTTCCAGAAGTGGATTAAGTTTTAATACGCTAAGGTTACCGCGTTAGGAAACCTAAGACCAACTCACTTGTACTTTCAGCACTTAGTCATAGATATGACTTATGATGTCTTCCCGGCCGAATTTCGGCCACGGCGGCCATTCTAAATGGAGATTAGCCAATTACGCAGGACATATTATAGTGCACAAGTGTGTACGCAGACACAGGGGCACTTTCTATTCCATGACTCTCAAGATCTGATGGGATGATTATCGGCATGACCGGAAAGAGGTCAGGTACAGGATCGACGGCTTTATGTGCTCTCCGAGGCACAGGGGTGTAATACCACCAACTCCCAGACTTCGGGCTGATACTGAAAATCATCAATAATCCCGGCACGGAATTTGAACCCAGGACCTAATTTTCAGCGGTTGATCATGCCACCGCTAGAGCAACAAGGCATGACTTATACAATCGTGCTATCTGATATCTGAATGCAAGCCTATTGATCAACCTCGCCGATCGTTTCAAGACCAGAACCAGGCTTCCGCATATGACTGTCGATGAAAGAGACTGTCGTTATGATGATTAAAAAAATACAAAAAAACAGGTTACACGTATGCTTGTTTACTGACTTAGGTGTACATATAATCAACAAGAACTTGTTGCGTAGCTACGCATCACCGTAGCTGTCTACGCCGTAGTTCATAGACATTCGCCGTAGTCCGTTTACCAGACGTTAAACTTGTTAGCTACTCGAACTATTTGTGTCTAGAATCTTGCTTCTATAGAAATAAACTTTTATAGTACCTATAATAAAAAAATATTTGTTATTATATTTTTTTTTATTTTTGTGCGTGGCAGTAGGAGTCATTATTAATTATGACTGAATGTGTTCTAGTGACTGTACTGCATGCTTTGAACTGATCTTGTGGCGCAGTGTTTGAGGTGGTCGCCTTGTTGTACTCGTACAACCTCGGCACTTTCTTTCATTCCTGCTTTGGACAATAGTACAAAGCACACTACAACAATTTATGGCTCATACAACTGATCCATAAATTGTAGCAGTATATGTATAATGCTATGTGCACGTGAATTGCATATTTCTCAAGTCCCCTGTGATATAGGGATTTATTTTCTAATTGCGAGTGAATTTACCGTGCCACCATGACCTTAGGTTTTAGTAACGCTACACGTGACCCTTGTGTAATCCTAAATGGTAGTAAGATTAAAGTGAGGTCGAACGACATAAGCTCGACTGAGGATGTACCTCTGTTCAGGCCATATATTCTGCCTGATGATTTCTAATTAGCAACGCACTCTTATCTCGTGGAACGTTGCGCGATCAGCGAAACGGCGCGTTACGTCAACCATTACGCAGTGAAGTCCCTTCGATTACCTAAGAAGAAGCCGGCGTAATCAACCTCTATGTTATAGAACTCATTATGTTAGTCTCAGTAAAACCGGATGATAAGACCTTAATAGGTATCACGTGAGTAATTGCATATCAAAAAGATCATAGGCTACGGTGGGCCGTTCCATCATGGTGCTTCAGTTTATCGGCTTAGTCATCATTATCATATCAGCCGACAAACATCCACTGCTGGATAAACGCCTCCCCCAAAGTTCTCCATATATTTCTATGTATTTAAGTATTTATCTATCTATATAAGTATGTATATCGTCGCCTGGTACCCATAGTACAAGCTTTGCTTAGTTTGGGGCTAGGATGATGTGTGTGACATTGTCCCTAGATATTATTATTATTATTATATGCGTGAATCGCGATACCCATATCCAGCGATTTTCAGCGACTCTCACAAGATAATTGGTCCATTTTGGCCTGCCCACTCAGCTGCTTCCGCCATGTGGTCGCAACTTGAGAATTTTTTTGCCTCAGCGGCCGTCGGTTCTACGAGCTATGTGTCCATTTTTCCGGCTTAGTTGTTCACACAAAACCCAAATATGTATATGGGAGCCACCAAATTGTAATATAAAATGTGAAGCGCCTACCACACATTTCCATAACACCCAATATTGCAATGCCGCCTGTTTTAACTTTACCCTGATTTAAGCATACATATTTGGCCTTCAACATTATATGAAGAAATAACATTTTATTGAATGTATAATATCTTCGTGAACAGTATGTCTTGACTAACGTTAGATGTTAAAGGATAATAAATATTTGTTTTAGGAATGAATATTGGAGAAATAGACGAGATTTTCGTTATTCCTGTTACCGATCTTTTATTTGGCAAGGCTTAATGTTGGCTTCAATATGCAGAATGTGGAAAATTTGCTTACATATTGGATTTTCGTATCACTTGATACGTATTTATGGCAATATTATAGATTTAATATACGATTTTACATGCAGTATTTCTGTATTTAATCGAAATTTCCTAATTTCGATGTAAATTCGGTAGTAATATTTCTTGCCCGGAGATTTTCCGTTCAAAATATCTATGACTCGGTCACGGATGATATTACATTTACATTTTATCTTTGCAACTCGGACATGTTTCAGGCGGTGTCAGTTATACTGTTTGCAGGCAAGCAACAGCTAAGTATACTTATTATACTTGTAAAAGTTTACCTAGCCGACGTATTTGACTTACAAACGAATTTATTCATATTTCATATTTCGTATTTATTTTGAATAATTTAATAAGACATTTCCCGTACTAGGGACACAGGTATCAGCTGTGTCGCGGGTTAATATACAAACATATAATTGACGAACATGAAGTACACCCAGAATCAAAACAACTACTTATGGGTCACACATAGTTGTTCTGTACGGGAACCATTTTCATGTAGTAAACTTAAAAAAAATATTACGAATCATAAAGACCTGATCTAAGAAAATTGAAGTTACATATGCCTTTTTATGCGATAGATTACCTGACGGATCATAAAGTCCTACCATCCAGTGTTCCGAATATTGGTATCTTTAAATTAACTCAAAATTTCAGTAACGTTACGTAATAAGAAATAATAAATTGATTCCTATTTAGTAATTCCGTGTGTAAGGAAAATGTGAGTTTGAAATCCTATCAATGATATCTTATTATCCATATGTAAATTGTAAACAAACGATAATAATAACAGATCTGTTGGTAATTGTCTAATCTACTCGTAAGTATTGGCATACTAGCCGTCTTAGCCGTGCGGATTTCTGTAAGAGGGCATTAAGCGTTTTCATTGCATTAAGATAATGACCGGTAAACGTTATTATTTTATTTAATTTTTATTGCATTAAATGAAGCATTAATTTGAGCCCAAACACAACCCAAACACAATGGGCGTTAACAGCTGTTAACGCCCATTTCATCGGATAGCCCGTGGTTCATGAGTTCGATTCCCTCATACAACTCAATAATCTAGACTAGACTTAATAATAGATTTGCACGTAGGTCAAAGTAACGGTCTATGTACCAATGAGTAGTCAGTATAATAAAAATAAAATAAATAATATAAAAGGTTTTTATTCACGTAGACTTTACAAAAGCGCTTGTAAATAGTCAGAACATGTTTGTAGTAATATAGTTGTATACATTATTATTTCTAGTAACATAGATGTTTAGGAAAAAAATTATAAAATTTATTTTATTATAGCAATGATATTTAGCTAGCTCGTATCAAGTTATTGTCAAGAGATTATGTTTAATTATCTAGTTTAAGTCTAATATTTTTACTACATATTGACAATGGTTCTGTCTATATTAAGGTATTATAACTATAACGGACCTTGTGTTAATAACGACGGTCGCGCTTTAATGCTACCACCGGATCCAATGCGCCCCAACTGAGAAGACCCAGCGAAACAAACTCAGTGGGTTCATCTACTACCGGTTTCAACACGACCCAGTTGAGAGGGTCCGGCGAAACATACTCAAGCGGGCATGAACACGGGATTTGGTCCAATTAGAGTAATTATTTAGTAGGCAAACACAATATATGTTCGATCGGTTGTCTGAGTGCTTATTATTTTAGATTATATTTAGGTATACAAAACAAAAACTTCGAAACAATATTTACATTATTAATTTTGAGACAGAGTCAATAATTTTAAATTAAGTATATGATAGCAATCATTTACAGATAGTTCACGTAACTCAGCAGATCATGTCTATATGGCTACAAGATCTCCAGCGAGCAATGTGCAGGTAGGTCACTACCTACCCCTAGCCATAAGTACACGTTTAATATGTGTTTTAATACTTGTGTCAGGCAGATCAGTAATTTGAGTAGGAAGCTTGTTATAAAACATAATACAATTTCTTAAAAATGATTTATTAGTTTTGCTTACTCTAAAGCCTGACATGGCTAGTTTGTTTTTATTCCTAGTATTTCTATTATGCAGTTCACTTTTCTTTTTATATTTATGAATATTTTTTCTAATAAACATTATATTCTGATATATATTTTATATTCCGATGGCACAGTAAGTATATTTATTTCTTTAAACAAATTTCGCAAAGAATCGCGACTGCCTAAACCATAAATGGCTCTGACTGCTCTTTTTTGCAATACAAAAATAGTACCTATGTCAGCCGCCGAACTCCACAGCAGAATGCCATACGACATAATACTATGAAAGTACGCAAAATACACTAATCTAGCAGTTTGTTCATCTGACAATTGTCTTATTTTCCAGACAGCATAGGAAGCCGAACTTAATTTACCTGCTAACTTTTCAATCTGGGGACCCCATTGCAATCATGAATCAAGTGTCAATCTTAAAAATACGCTCGATGGGACTAAATCTAATATTTCCTCATTAAGTGCCACTGTTGGTACAATTTGAGTCACATTCGGCAATAAGAATCTGATGCATTTAGTTTTCCCTGCATTTAACAAGAGATTATTTGCCGAAAACCATTCTGATATAAGGCTGAGTATTTTATTATGCTCAATAAGATCTTTATTCTTCCTATTTACTTTAAATATGAGCGACGTATCATCAGCGAATAAAACTATGTCTGATACTTTCTCTACCAGATAAGGAAGATCATTTATATAAACTAGAAATAAAAACGGGCCCAATATAAATCCTTGGGGCACCTCCATTTTCACAGGATGACGTGCCGAAGTGACACCGCCTATCGAAACCATCTGTTCTCGCCCCGATAAATAGGACATCACAAGATCAAGAGATGTGCCAGATATTCCATAATACTTCAGTTCAACAACGAGCGTACGGTGATCAACGCAATCAAAAGCCTTAGAAAGATCACAGAAAACTCCCAGGGCATCCTGTAATCCCTCCCAACCTCCAATATTGACCTAATTAATGTACAACCTGCATCTTGAGTAGAGCGGCCCCTGTAAACCCAAACTGCTTGTTATGCAATATCTCATTCCCGTTAAAGTGCGACAACATTTGGCTGAGCATTAGCTTTTCAAATATTTTACTTAAAGCTGGCAGTATTGAGATAGGCCTATAATTCGTGGCATTTTTTGAACAACCTGCCTTTAAAACGGGTACTATCTTACTTATTTTCATTAAATCAGGAAAGACACCATCACTTATATAGCCATTGAAGATGGCTGCAAGGATTGTAGCAATGTTCAGTATGATTGATTCAATTGCTTTAACAGACAGTCCCCAAAAATCTTCTGTGCCATTCCTTTTAATACTCTTAAAAGCTTTTATAATATCATCACTTGTTACGGATTTAAAACTAAATTTAGTTAGGCACAGTTTGTTTTAAACTTTGATTTAAAAAGAGTTCAGCCACATCTGGTGATGATGAGAGACACTTAGTAATATCCACGGGTATATTTGCAAAAAAAGCAGCTAAAAAATTGGCAAGCTTGTCTGAAACCAGTTCATCACAAAAATTCAATACTACTGTTTGATCTCTTAATCTACTTTTACCAGTTTCAGTATTAATTATTTGCCAAGCTGGTTTTATTTTATTATCAGATTTTTTAAGTTTATCTCTTATATATAAAGATTTAGCTTGAATGCAAACCTTTTTAAAAAAAATTGAATATTTTCTAATATAATTAATAAAATTGACACCAGGGTTATAGGACCTTCTGTCATAGAACTTATATAAAAAATCTCTACTCAGTCTAATGCCTTGAGTTGCCCAAGAACTAAATTTTATCTTATTACTGTCAACCGTTATGTTTTTTATTTTACAAGCTTTATTAAATTCTTTGCAAATACAGTGGAATAATGTAGTGTACATATCGTTAGGGTTACTTTTGTTTGGCAATAGATGGCACAAACTTTTCTCCAGGTTGTTACTGAACTTTCCTAAATTAGATTTTGTTAGAGGTCTAAAACAAATTTTTTGTTTATTTATATTTATCTCATTTTTTATCTTTACTATTTGGAATTTATGGTCAGAGCGAACACCAGCCACCAAACACTTCTCAGAGACATCAAAGTTGGTAATTATGTTATCAATGCAAGTAGCAGATGTGGGTGTGACTCTCGTGGCCCCAAAGAACAAGCATTTAAAGTTAAAGGACGGAAATACAAATAGAAATATGTTTATTTCAGGTGAATCTGCTAAAATGTTTATATTAAAATCACCACATACAAGGATTTTTTATAACTTTTAATTTTCCTAAGAATGTCTTCTATTGTTGCTGTAAAAAGCTTTAAGGGGCCTTTTACAGTCCACTAGCGCCGCCAATCGAAAAAATGTCATAACTCGTAAATAGAATCAAAAATACAAAATGTGGTCTATTATTACTGTAGAAAAGGCAATAACGTAATTTTATAACACATTGTCGACACTTGAAATTAGCTGTTTAGCTAAATCGTGCATTTGTAACAAAAACGGCCGTTTATGTTTTGAATGCACGATTTAGCTAAACAGCTATATTTCAAGTGTTGATAAGGTGTTATACAATTACGTTGTTGCCTTTTTCACAGTAATAATAGAACATATTTTGTATTTTTGATTCTATTTACGAGTTATGACATTTTTTCGAGTGGCGGCGCTAGTGGACTGTAATAGGCCTCTTAAGTCGGATGCTGGTGGTCTATACACACATATTATACAATAAAACTGCGTCTCTTCACATGCCACCTCACACACACGCTCAATAGATAGTTGGCATATATAAGACCAAATTAAATTTAAAGAACGTAAAGACGTTCTTTAAATTTAATTTGGTCTCGAAGTAGTATCAGAACACCACCACCCTCTGCCGAAACCCTATTATAAAAGCTGGCGACCCTATAGCCACAGACACTAAAAGCCATCTTGTGTGCCTTCAGCCATGTTTCTGTAAAACAAAGGATATCTATTTCATACTTTTCATTAAAAAGTTCTAGGCCTAGAATTTTGCCACAGAAGCGGTTTATATTTTGATGTGATAGAATTAGAAACTTATCACACTTCTCTATTGTCATGCTTACATGTTTAAACTACTAACTAAATTGATTTTAGTAACATTACTAAAAGATGGTATAAAAGTATTGTAACTCATCCCGTTATCACACCGTTAATAGTTTGTTGTAGTACTGTACGTGCCATTAAATTACATGGAATACCTTAACTTGAATTCTTGGGCTATTGTTAGAGCGTTTGCATGGCGTGTTAATAATTACTGTAATCGTATTATCGTTGTATAGGCCTGAAGTGATGTTACGTCTAGCAATGTACCTAAGTAATATAATGTAATCTAATAATGTACCTATTTACGTCTACCTTTACTCTTTGGCGCACTGTATATAGGTACAGTATAGATAGAGGCTTTTTACTTGTCACAAACTGATTTTCATGATGGAGGCTGATCTATTTTTCCAATTTGCTGAGTTTCAGTACTGTCACACCGAGAAAAATGTTGCCGTATCGTATATACATGTCTAAATAAGAACTTATAATAGAACGTGCACATGTATTTCCCGTAATTAAACGAATGGCATCAATTTGATCGAACTAACAATAGTCCAAAATCTGACGCGATTGATTGAGCTAGTTATAATCTTACGTTAAATGTACGTAATATTTAGGAATAGTCACATTACTGGCATCAATCTGATCGAGCTTAGTATAGTCCGAAACCTGACGTGATGCGTTTTAATATATTTTTTTAAAAACAGCGCCCACACTGGGGAAACTTATAGTAAAATTCCTTGTTTCACAAACATATAATAGACGCACACAAATAACATCTAGACCCCGTACAACTATTGATGGGTCACACAAATAGTTGTCCAGCGCGGGAATCGAACACGGGACACGACGTTGCGAGGCGTCGTGTCCAGTCTTGGCCGCTGCGCAACACGTGCAGTCAAATATACATAATTTAATTGTTTATTCCTTTCATATTTGACCCATAGTGTCTTACAGTGCTGGGCTTACAAAAGAGGGTGGTGCTTAACCAGGCGAGTCATTAGATCCTACTTTCAAGTTTGCTGCATCTATTTGAATTTTTAACTTACAGAATTTTATAATGCTATTTGTATTAATAATAACTTATTTTCTTAATATTTGTAGCTTCAGTATTTAGTTACAGCTCGTTGTTGAGAGAAAAAGTTATCGTACAATACATACATATCCACTTGGCTTAATAATAGCGCGTCCATATTGCGTGCAAGTAATTACACACACAGCTTTTTGTACTGTAGTTAGGTTGAAAAGATTGATGCGTAAATTTGTTCGGCCTAACTACAGTACAAAGCTATCATGATAGTTTTTTAAGGTTGGTATGTATTAAATACGGGAATTCAACTTGTATTCCTTAACAATTGTTTCATAATTACGGGAGAAATGTATTTCTTTAATTTTAGTCAATACTGCAATACTTCATTAGGGATATAATGATCTATTGCACTAGTTAAACGCATTGGATACGCTGAATGTGTGCAAGACACATTTGTTTCACATTTCCTTTTGTACCAAAAATGACAACATTTATTACAATACCGTTATCAATTCTAATTAAGTACGTGCTTAATTAATAACCGTAATCAATTCTAATTAAATAATACTTAAGAACCGATGGCCGTTGGGGCAAAAGATTCTCGAGTGCCGACCACGAACCGGAAGACGCAGCGAGGGCAGGCGCCCTACAAGATGGACGGTCGCTGGAAAATGCTGGATGCGAATAGCGCAAGACCGGCAATTGTGGAGATCTTTGGATGAGGCCTTTGTCCAGCAGTGGACGTCGTTCGACTGATATGATGATGAATACTTAAGAGGTGCAGGAAGTAGACCTATTGTTATTTTTCAAACATATTGAATTCACCTCCGCTTACTGGAACATGATTTATGTTACTCTAATTATTACCATGATTTATAGTATTGCTGAAGACCTTGTGCGTTAAAGTAATATTTCATAATTGATTTGACCTCTTTTGACCTTTCGTTCAAGTGATGAATAATTTAATTCTTAATTGGTTACCAATATAACGTTTCTATTTATAATTCTAATGAACATTTTTCTATTGTTACATACCATTAGTATGAGATTAGATTTATTAATGATATTATTGGATTAGGTGTATCAATGGAAAACCTTATGCAAGTTTGTACAAATAAACGCATTTTATAAATAAATAACCAAAAGTATAACTCAAGAAAGATGCTTTTACTTAAACAATACCTACTCACCGGTTTTTATCTCCTTAAAAATAATAACTAGTTTTATGATAATGTTGAAATTGACAGCCAATTTAGCAATAGTAATATTAGAAGTATTGTGAAATAAATTAATTTTGGACTGTAAAATTACAAAGTTTATCAGGTTCTGAAGAATTAGGGTATTTGTGCATTTATTTGCATTTTAAATTAAACATGTTTTCTGTGTTACCAGCCCGCATTTTTTTTATAAGAATATATTATGCGGTCTTACTACAAAAATAATACTCGATTGCCCAAAATCCTTACAAGTGACGTTGCAGCATCTATGGACCTTGAACAATATTTTTTGAAATCTTGCGCGTCAGTGTTATTAAAAGAGAGCTAAGGTATATGTATCAAAATTGGTAGGTAATTTATGTTCTAAATATCGTTATAATAATCACGACTAAGATCTGAAAATATCTTAAGTATCTTTGTTTGGTCGTGAACTATTAATCGATGTTGGTAATCCCTACTAATATTATAAATGCTTCTTTCTGTCGCGCTTTCTTGCCAAAACTACTGAACCGATTTACATGAAATTTGGTACACAGTTAGGCTAGTGCCTGAGAAAAGATATAGGATACTTTTCAATGCGAAAAAGGGTAGTAAAAGGTCTGAAAAGTCTCGTAATTTTTAGAGTTAGAAGCTTGAATCTTAGTTCTTAGGCTCTTGCTTCGATATCAATAAATATGGCGTTTAAAGTTTGTATAAGTTTTACCCTCAAGGCTGTAAATTAACAATAGGCAATAGGGGATGAAAGTTTTTTAGAAAATATGTAAGGTTTATGTGAATTTTTTATAAGTTTGCGACAAGAGACGAAATGTTAGAGATATTCTGAAGTATTTTAAAATTTACGGAACCATTACAAAATGTGCGGATGAAGTCGCGGGCAGAGCTAGTTAATAATAATAGTGAATTATACATATATCCTTAATTTTAGTTATAAGTTGCTGAAAATCAATTAAATACCAGTGTATGACATACAATAAGACTTCAATGAAACTATGTTGTAAGTTTATCGGTTAATAGAAGTGGTTAACATATTGGCCATATTTTTAAGTACAATATTGGAAACATAGAAAACTTATACATATTTTATTCAATTATAATAATTATACATAAGTAAACAAATAAATGTCTTAAAGGTAAGCTCCTACACTACAAACTAACCTAATTACGTTTATGTAATTTATTCATTCTTGTGACTGGCTGCAAAGAATATCGCTACACTATGTCCTCCCGTAGGGGGCGTAAAAATCATCCTGAAGGAATGGCTCCCAGGGAACGAGCAGCAGCGTCTCTTTGTGTACTATAATCTTAATACGATCGCCAACCCGTCTACCAAGCGTGGCGATTATGACAATATAATTATCCCTCCAACTGTTTGACACAACTCCATTGTGGAAATCTTTTAGGGAGGCATTTGTCCAGCAGCGAACGTCATTCGGCTAACATGGATGATAATTAAAGTCAAAGTCAAAGGCACTTTATTCCGTCAAATTTTTACATTTATGTGGAATCGTCATATTTTTTTTACCCTACCGTGCAGTGCATGACATGGCAGCTACTGAGAAACACTGCCAGAAAACTCAGTAGGAATCCTTTTTTAAAATAAAATATACTTAAGATTAATTACAATCATGTGTGTTGACTCAGAACAACTCCATCCCAAGCACTTTTATCACTTAAATAATCAGAAATGTTGTAATATGCCCTGCTACACAATTTGGCTTTAATAATTCTTTTAAACTTATTCGTAGACAACTCTCTAATGTCATTGGGAAGTTTGTTATAGAATCTTATACATTGCCCCATAAAAGAGTTACTTATTTTGTTAAATGACGGGTAATTTAATAATTTTTGTGCAAAATGTAGGGTAACACCAAATATGAAAATACCACAAGCGACAAGACACTGAACAATATTGACATATTCATTTTAACTTTGAAATAACTATAAAGGAATTGGATTGCTGTGTACATACACCTACATTATTCTAACCAGAAGGACAGATAAATATTCTTGTATATAGGTATTACATATTTCCAATCCTCCGTCACCTATATATGAAACATTACGCACTCTACCATGCTTTTGACATACTGAGGAACCGAGTGCCAAAACTTAGAACAGATTATTATTATTTGCCTAGTCTTTGACAGTAATAATTGTAATAATATCCTGGGGCATTATTCACACAAGGCCATCTGATTCCAAACTAAGCAGAGCATGTATTATGGAAACCAGAGAACTGATATAATAATAATAATATCTAGGGACAATGTCACACAGATTAGAGACAATGCCCCAAACTAAGTAAAGCTTGTACTATGGGTACCAGGCGACGATATACATTAGTACATATATAGATAGATATATATCAGAAACAAATATTCGTGCTCATATATTACATATACTAATTTTCTTTTGTAAATATATACTTATATAGATAATTACACCCAGACTTAGGACACACAGACATGTTCATGCACACAAATATTTGTCCTGGGTGGGAATCAAACCCACGACCAGCGGCGTGTGAACCAAGCATTTACCAACCACGTCAACCGGCCCGTCGAAACAGTAGAACCTTAATGGTATAATTTCGAACAAGTACGATATCTACGAGTAGTTTATATTATTCCACAATATTAATTTCTTGACGCCATTACAGTACTTTCGCTCTTCATAATCATACCATTATAATACAATTTTTACACAAATCTTTCATCTTAAGATAAGATAAGATCATTTTATTTACATTAAACATGGTTATTATACAGGTCTTAGAATTAAAATAGAGTCCACATGTCTAACTAGATATACACAAAATATATACAAATATTAAACAGCTAATTAAGCTATATTATATTACATTATTTTTTGTCCACTAATTTCTTCGACATTGCAAGCTTAGTTGGATCCCTTCGACTAAATAAACTATGTTCACTAGCTCTTTCAAACAGCTGAGGGTGGTTCCTAACAAAATGGCCGATTTCCAGGATGTATAGCGAAGTTAACGTTAATAACCTTTTCTCTTCAAAAAGTGGCCTGCATGAGTCAAGATTTCATATAGCTCTAATACACTTTTTTGAGAAAGAAAAACTTGATTTACAAAGGTAGAGTTTCCCCACAATATCAAACCAAACCGCAGTAGCGATCCGACATAGTCATGGTATGCATCATCATCATCTTTTACTTAGTCTTCCTTTATTCACATGAATCCCTAGCACTTGACTCGTTACATGGCTTAATATAAGTTAAGATAAATACATTTTATTGCACCATTTGCAAGGCTTGGGTTAAAGGTTCATTTGTGAAACGTTACAATAGGCATTTATTAACGATATTTTCCAGACATATTTTGGTTGGAGTATATATTGTAGGTAACTAGAGGTAAGATTATTATACGAGATGCTTCATGTACATTATATTTATGTGCTATAGGTTAGGGCTTAATTGTGTACACATAAACCCAGGACCCTTAATTATTGTTATGTTTCAATGAACTTCAAAAGATGATAGAGACCTTTTACGTTATGGCTAACGCTATGGTGTACGTACTTACATTTAATATGAAGGCCCAGTTCTGTTAGAAAGTCAATCAAATAGGTACTATCCAAATTTTCATTTCGGTAATATTTTAAGGTAATACAATTTTTCACATATTGTATTAAAATACTGTTAATATGTTAAGCATTTTAATAAAACTATGTACAGATGCCAGCACAGCAAGCTACCTCAATCTGTCAAAATTCCCCCAATTAAAGTGAACCTTATGCTTTTGTGATAAAGTTGAAAATCTATAAAAGAAATTTGACAGATTGGAGTAGCTCTGGCGTACTAGGACGTGCTGGCAACTGTACACAAAGTTTCATTGATGTGTTTAGTGTATAATGTGTGGCATATGTCACACGTATTTATTTGTTTACTTATGTATAATTATTATAACTGAAAAAATATGTATGAGTTTTTGGGAGAGTTAAGCTAATAGATAAATAAACTGTTGTTTATTAGTAGTTATTATTGTTTGTTTGTTATTAGTATTAGTTTAGATTTAGTTTATTTTATATATATGTAGGTTTAATGTAGTTTTTAATTTTCTACTATTTATCTTTAGGAACTATTAATTATTATAATGTTATTTATAAAAACATTACATTTATTTATAAATAACATTATAATAATTAATAGTTCCTAAATATATATGAACGTTTAAACCTAATAACAAGTTAATAAATAAAACTGTTGTTGTAGTTTATTATAATAATATCAGATGCTGAATGTTGTATATGATTGCTGCCGCTGCATAATAACACGGTACTGTTTACTATACTAGAAGCTATTCGTATTTCATTTATTTTCAATTCTGTTATGACCTCAGCTCTGAACTCAATCAGGCGTCTGATGAATTGAATTGTGGCTACAATAAATATTTACTGAGCGTTTATACAGCAACTATTTAAAACTAAATCAAATCTGTCAAATGTTAAATGTCAAAACAGACATTTAACCGACTTCAAAGAAGGAGATTATTAATTGTAACGTATGTTTTTTTGAAAATTCCATATAAATTTTCTTGCAACTGATTGTAATAATGACAAATTTAAGTCGGTTGTATGCATATAAAACAATAATCTGATGTCTGATTTTAATGTCCCAAATTTCCCAAATGTCCCGTAATATACAAGATGTAACATAAATTGTAGATATAACTTAAAGAGTATCTATCCCTGAAACTGAACTGATTAAATAATAATAATAATATCCTGGGACATTATTCACACACGGCCATCTGATCCCAAACTAAGCAGAGCTTGTACTAAGGAAACCAGACAACTGATATATTACATATACAATTGTTCTTTTGTAAATACTAACTTATATAGATAATTTTCACCCAGACTCAGGACAAACAGTCATGTTCATGCACACAAATATCTGTCCCGGGTGGCAATCGAACCCACGACCTGCGGGGGGTAAGGCAGCGTATCTAACAACCACGCCAACAGGTCATTAAAGAAAACTTTTTAATGATCGTTATTCTCGTATGGAGTTCATTTCTTTTTTGTGTATTTAGCATATTGATGTGCTACTCTTGGTTCATTTTCAAAGGCTAATTAACATCCTTAACCACCAGCTATATTACGCCTTGAATACATCTAAATATTAGGACATACATTTGTAAATATAATAGCAGAATCTACCTACCCTAATGTCAAGACTACATTATGTTACGAGCGTAAACAAATATTGATACTGTACATACAAATACGTTACAAATATTGGGTATGCTTATTATTGAGCAATGTCAATATTAGACTCAAATAACATGGAATAATAAATATCCCTTGTAGATAAGAACTGGTTTCAGGAATATATCTCACCGATAACCATCCCTAATGAATAAATCATACTAGTTGTAATAATACCGATTCATCTCATCAACCTATTATTATCTTATCCTAAGAAAATAAGAATTCTTGTCTATATATTAGATTTACTTCTCAGTATTACCTATATTATCTTGGATATTACTTACTAGCTGTGCCCCGCGGTTTTACCCGCATTGAACTTTATAAATTAGAGCCTACATACTCGTATGTGGTAATCCACGGTGTCATCTAACTCCATTCTAAATTTTATTAAAAACGCTCCAGCCGTTTAGACGTGAAGAAGTAAGAAATATAGTGTGTATATTTGTTACTTCTTCACATCTAAACGGCACACACTCACAAACTTTCGCCTTTATAATATTAGTGCGATCTACATTATTTGTTTTGAGTACTTTTGAGTGCACGTGTGGCCCCGCGCTTAAAACAGTCGTCCCACCATTTCGTGTCCCGGAATTCAATTTCCGCACAGAACAATTATTTTTGTTCTGTGTCTAGGTTTGTTATTTTTCAATTATTATGTTTCTAAACCGTGCAGGCGTTAATGTTTTACCGAAATTCTTTCCGCTTTTGTCGCTAGTTGTCCCATCTGATAATAAGAGTGATGGAATAGAAAGTGTCTTTGTGTTTGCGCACACACTTGTGGACTAATGAATAAATCCCACGCAGGTGGCTAGTCTTCTTCGAGACTGGCCGCCGTGGTTGAAATTCAACCAGCAGGACATAATTGTTATTATTATATACCTGTTTTTCTCAACCACGTCCTAATCTCAAGAGATGTTAACTCGTCAAGCGTTCCATTCGAATAATTTATGCCAGATTCTCAATTCAACTGACAAACCACTTGTAGAACCTAGTATAATACAACGACACTTTCTGCTGGGCGTCGTAAAGCGATGGTAATCCTCCATATATGTATCTATATACAGGCAAACAATCAAGCTCAATTCCTCATTCAAACGATATTCTCTCGGTTATTTCCGCTACACAAATAGAGATTGAATGAGGAAAATCCGTTCATAAAACGTAGCAGATGGAGTAAAAAGCTTTTATTAAAGCTATCAAATGTACTTATGTACTTACAGTCACGAGAGAATATGGTTGTTTCTTTGAAAATTTAAAGATAAATCAAGCCAGCATCATCTGATACGACGGCAGCGCCACACTGGGCTATTTCATTTGACAACTTTAGTAGGCCTGTTTTAGATGGATATTTTAACTCTAGATTATTTCGATTTGACAATTATATTTGGCCTATTTTTTGGAGATAATTTGAAGCTATTTAAGTTTGAAAATTTTACTTGTTTTATTGCAGGAACATCATTGAAAACTCTTAATTCTCGCATGTTAAGGTAAGCCGGTAGTTCGGATCCGATGTTAATCTATTCTGAATAGAAAATGGAACAGTGACCTACATATTTCAATCTAGACAGTTGAATTTTAAAATACTTTTTGTAAAAGAAATTGAAATCCATTGTGCATTTAATTTAAAGTGTAATAATGTAAAGTGGTGTACCTTCACGTGTACGACTAGCAATAAGCAGTTTTCTTGTAATCTTGCTGTTCACCGTTTGCTTAATGCCGTTTCCTTTTTCACCGATTAGTGTGCGCGTATCATTGAATTTCTGGTGCGCTTATGGTAGGTCTTTATCTACTGTAGTTAACGTGTTCCATCTAAGATTCTATAGCCACACATGTTTGTACTGTTGGAATCAATTCAAAACAAGTGCGTGCCGAGGTTGTAGAGGTGAAGATGGCAAAAAACTAAACCCTTATAGATTCTTCATGCCTGTCTGTCAGTCTGTCTGTCCGTCCGTATGTCACAGCCACTTTTTCCGAAACTATAAGAGCTATACTGTAGAAGTAGTTGGTAAGAATGTACATGTATTCTGGGAACCGCATTCAGATTTTCACAGAAAAATAGAAAAAATACAGGGGTTCCCCATACTTAGAACTGAAACTCAAAAATGTTTTTAGATAGGTCTTCGAAAATGATATTTCGGTTTGTAACATATTTTTTTTCTAAACTGAATAGTTCGCGCGAGAGACACTTCTAAAATGAGTGTCCCCCCCCCTGTAACTTGTAAAATAATAATAAAAATGATAAAACAAAAAAATATATGATGTACCATAAAAACTTCCACCGAAAATTGGTACTAACGAGATCTAGTAAGTTGTTTTTTTAATACGTCATAAATTGTAAACCGCAAGTTACCTTTCATTCAGTCAACTAATAATAATAATAATATCTCGGGACAATGTCACACAGATCATCCTAGCCCCAAACTAAGCAAAGCTTGTACTATGGGTACCAGGCGACGATACACATAGTTATATAGATAGATAAATACTTATATACATAGAAAACATCCATGGCTCAGAAACAAATATTCGTGCTCATCACACAAATATTTGCACTTACCGGGATTCGAACCCAGGACCACCAGCTTCGTAGGCAGGAGCACTACCAACTAGGCTACGGTGGCCGTCAAATAAATAAAAATAATCTTACTATGTTACTTGCTGCTACGGAACCCTTCATGTGCGATTCCGACTCGCACTTGGCCGCTTTTTTAATCTACATATTACTCTACATACTGTAAGGTAGGTGCGTAGTCTTTTATTTAGGTATTTTGATAGACCTACTGCGGCCGAGGTTGTTTTATTAGGTGTGCAGTGAGCGAGAGAGCCTCCATTACATATTTAATTTAAACATTCATGTGACCTCAGTTTCCGTTTCCATTATATGCTTTTGTACCGTAATTTAACTTAATCTGTAGGGTTATACGAATGACCGGTTTAATAGGTTAATGGAAAATGTGATGGAAATTGGTGAACCTCAGAATTTGTCAGATATGTCAGGCGCATCAACTTGAACACTCGAACAATCAAAGTTATCGATATATTAATAGTAATATTTGAGATTTAGACATGCACTAATATTACTGTACGGTAGCTGATAAATAGTTTGATACAAATATGTAAGATAAATTATGGTCATCTAAAAAAAATTCGTCAGATCATCGGTAGCGATTTTTTGCAGCTCAAAACCGGGCGATGATGCAACCGGTAGTATTAAACCTACTGAGTTTGTATCGTTGGATCTTCTTAGTAGGGGGAACTTTGCCCGGTGATAACATTAAAGCGCGATTCTTGTTGTATACAAGGTTTGTCATAATAATAATATTGTGTTCTTACCTTTATATAGACAGAGCAATTCGGGCATTACAAATTAAAATATACCTGAGACTATACATATCGCATATTTTTCAAATCATAAATAACCATTTTGACGATAACAAATAACAAAATATGCCTTAATGGCGAAAAGACACATCCAAGGTCGGCCGATGTATTTCGGCTCGCGGTCTATGGAAGAGACAAGAAAAAAAGTTGTCTCTTCTAGCATTCGAACCGGGAACAAAAGACTACAATTCCAATTCGTCTCTCTCTCATATTTATACGTTCTTCCAGACTCTCGGTACCAAAGTATTATAAACCATTGCTATTACTATAGTACAACTACCGTGTACTGTGTATAAAGTAATATATATAAAGAAGACGCTGCATACAAGAATCCTGTGGTTTCATATATTATACTATAATGTGTTAGCTTATTAATTAAATTATCCAATACAAATCGCAGAAGAATCATAAATCGTTATCAACATCAACGACGTCAAGGGGTGGAAAAAGGTCTCCCCCGAGGATCTCCATAACGACTGGTCTTGCACAGCTTGTATACAGCGGGCGGCGACCTTGCAAAACTTAATCTATCACAATATAAGAACTGAAAAGAAAAACGTGTTTTGAAATACCCTCAACGCCGGTGACTGTACATACATATGTTGAGCTTTGATACTTAAGTGTAATAAAATAAGATAACAAATTATTTACAATGTGTCACCTTAAGCATTTATTTTAGCTATTTCTTTAGCTAAAATAAATATAAGAACGGTTTTAGAAAATAGTCCTACAGACATTGAGTAGAACGAGCTGACGACGCGACGGGGCGCGCCGTTTGACCATGAAAGTCTTGAACCTTTGAAACCCAGTCCAAACATTAAGTCCACAGAAAGCTTTTAGCTTTTAGATACTCTGTTTTTATTTTTATTCGGCACAATCACGTGATTTATGTGAACAATAAACATTTTAATAAGCTTTTCCGACAGTTTAGTAAGTTACGAATGTTTTATTAAATCTGCGTAGACAACGCTATCTACAAGTTAAAAGCTTTGTCTACTAGTTTGTACTGTACAAACGACTGTAAGATTATAACAGTATTTTGATTAAAGTTTGATAATAGTTTCTATTGCGGACGCATTTCCTTACAAAGAGTCGACGCAATAATATCCTAATTAATTTTATAACTGCCAAAGTTTGTGAGTATGGATGTATACATGTATGGATCTTTATTACTCTTTCACGCAAAAACTACCGAACGGATTTTGATGAAAATTTGTAGTAATAGAACTTATATACCGAATAACACATAGGCTATAATTTATAAAGATTAACGGGTTCAATCGCGGGCAACAGCTAGTTTTAAATTATTTGTTCACTATCTAATAACAATATAGGAGGGAAGGACGAAAATTTGCAAACTAGAAAGTCAAACCCATGCATTTGACGCTCTGGTTTGCAAATTTCAATCCATACTGATTTATGACTGAGTTATAGTAAATCCCTGTATAGCTTGTATAAAATTAATTAATTATAATCATCATCGATCTATGGTTAGCGAATTTATATTCTTAGTTAGGCACGAAATAATCTTTAACTGGTACTTATCAACGTCAAGATAAAATCGGTATCTAACTACATATGTCTCTTCTCAAGCATATGTTTAAGTTACTTATTTTAAGTTATTCTTTTGAAGTTTCGAGTACATTAGTCTATATTCATTATCTTAATGTAAGGATCAGAGAATTAATTCGACTGTTTACTTAGGTTTGTCTAATTAGTATTAATCCAGCTAGAAATAATCAACAAACATATAAAGGTTTGTTAAATATTTCTACGTAAGTAGTCGGGTCGATTACTTTTAGCTGAAAGGCTGTCTTGTATATGACTGTTATTGATACGTTAAATAACAAAAATCGGGCAGGGAATAACAAACGCTTTCCTATCCGGAAATTTGAAACCCTCACAAATTGCTTTTAAATAATTTTGGGTTGTGCCCGGACATCACTTCCGATACGTATTGAAACCATCGATATCCTCTTGTGTTTTTAGGGTTCTGTAGCCAAATGGCAAAAAACGGAACCCTTATAGATTCGTCACGTCTGTCTGTCTGTCCGTCCGTATGTCACAGCCACTTTTTTCCGAAACTATAAGAGCTGTACTGTTAAAACTTGGTAAGTAGATGTATTCGGTGAACCACATTAAGATTTTTACACAAAAATAGAATAAGAACAATAATTTTGGGGGGTACCCATACATTGAACTGAAACTCAATTTTTTTTCATCGTACCCTTACATGTGGTCTTTCTATGGATAGGTCTTCAAAAATGATATTGAAGTTTCTAATATAATTTTCTTCTAAACTGAATAGTTTGCCCGAGAGACACTTCCAAAGTGGTAAAATAAGTGTCCCCCCCCTGTAGATTCTAAAATAAGCGAACGATAAAACTAAAAAAATATATGATATACATTACCATGCAAACTAACAATGAAAATTGGTTTGAACGAGATCTAGCAAGTAGTTTTTTAATACGTCATAAATCGTAAGCCGCAATTTGCTTTCATTCAATCAACTGAAATACTTGCTGCTACGGAATCCTTCATGAGCGAGTCCATCTCGCACTTGGCAGGATTTTTATACTTTTTATGTCATATAAGTATTGCATATGTTTCCGTTACGAATTTTTATATTTATTTAGTGTATAAAATTATATTGTATAATAAAGACAACGCACGCACTAGGAAATTCAATTCCTGTATCGTGGTCACTTTAAAACATGCAATCCACGGACACAAGCCTTAACCGCGCACGCAATGCAAACAATTTTTTCGTAGCACTAAAGATTATAGATAACTGTTTACAAGTACAGTACTAAATCAATATTAAAAAAAATATATTTTTTTAAGTAAGAAAAGAAAATGAATTTAAATATGAAATAAATAAATATTTATGAACAAATTCACGTTGTAAATTATAGTACATAATGAAATCACAGCGATATTTTACTTCACATACTTTCTTACTTTAGAGCAAAAATATTATCCATTTGGAAAATACTTACTAAAATTATGTGCTTTAGTAAAAAATCGGTATAAATGACATCACATTTTTCGTTATCCTGCGATGTCTTTGCAATTTCAGAGTACATCAATCTTCATTTTACGCACAAGCTAGAAGAATACGTGAACTTGTACCACTATTATGACATTCTGAAGAGTAACTTCCCCGCATGGTAAGCTTTTGACAGATACATGATGAGGGCGGATATGGAACTTAGCTCATAAGAGATATATTCTATCTCGGCGCCCTCGTGTTTCAAGTTTGATTCCCGTACAGAACAACTATATGTGTAGCCCATAGTTGTTCTGTCTGGGTGAGTTGTGTGTCCATTAATTGCATGTTTATGAAATTAGTACGGGCGTGGGTAGGCCCTCTACAAGGTGGACCGACGATCTTGTGCGAGTCGTGGGAAAGTGCTGGATGCGGGCAGCGCAGGACCTGCTATTGTGGAGATCCTTCGGGGAGGCCTTTGTTCAGCAGTGGACGTCTTTCGGCCGATATGATGATGATGGTTTAAAAAAATATAGTTTTTTTATTTTAATAACATTATATTAGCTCACGTATAATCGTCCATATCAGGGACTTAGTTCGGAAACCATACCCACTTCCACAGTAGTGGGAAGACAAGGATGATGAACATTATATTGACTACAGCCGCGTAAATTATATGGCCGTTTAAAAGTAATTTTTCAATCTATTTTTTATTTATTCATTATATTATTTCATTACACATTACATTTAACAGACCGAACCGCAGAAACCTCTAAGGGTTTATGTGGGTAGCGGCGAATCGTTGACATATTTACAATTATTGTAGGATTATTATTATATCTCATTTTTATAATGAGTAAAATTAAATTATTATATTACATTGCTATTATTTATGAACTTATTATATAATATTATTAAAATGCATTATTGTTAGTGATAAAATTCTAATACAATTTCATTTTTTAAGGTAGCTTATAGCTGGAACTTAAAACCTTTCGCCCCCTCTGTTTTATGTAGTACATTCTATTACTCCTTTCAACTAAAGTTATCTGCCAGTTAAATTCCCGACATAATTGGCTCACATAAACGCCACACTTGGCAAACGATTTTGCGATAGGTGTACCAGCGCTAGGTGTATCCCACTGAGCTGATGCTGAGGTGGTGACCCTTTCGGCAGAACATGCAAGACACACCTGCTCCATGATATGATTGTTACCTTCTTTCTTTTCATTTTCTCTGTATTGATGTTGCTTTTTTTTTATTTACTGTATTTCTTGTGTGTTGTGCTGAATAAAATGTTTTCATTTCATTTCATTTCATCGCATTAGGATAGTCATAGTACATAGAGACCCCTCCGGACGATCTACGCCCCCGCGGGATGAGCTAGGGTGGCGATATTCTTTGGCGTCAGGGTTTATAATCAGTTTAGAGTTAGAGAATAAAAACTATCTGGCTGACTTGTGACTCTTGTGTCCAGATACCGTCTCTGCATTACTCGCTGTGCCCCGAGGCTTTACCCGCGTTAAATTTTATAAATTATAGCCTTTGTGTTATTCCAGGGTGTCAGCTAACTCCATACCAAATTTTAATAAAATCACCATTTAGACGTGAAGAAGTAACAAACATACACACTCACAAACTTTCACCTTTATAGTATTACATACATACATACATAGACTCACGCCTGTTTCCCAGGGGGGTAGGCAGAGACAACGGATTTCCATTTGTCACTATCTTTGCACACGTCTTTTGCCTCGATTACTGTCATTATATTCTTCATACATGCTCGCCGGTATAGGGTACTTCTGACCTGTCCTTTCTTGAGAACGTCTCCGATTTGGTCGGAGAATGTTCGACGAGGTCTTCCCCGTCCGGTTGGTCCATTCACACAGGCCAGGTATACTTCTTTGGTCAATCTTCTTATATATTTAGTATTAGTGTGATATAATATGTGTATACGGTCTGTATATAAATTCTTGTAAGGTTATCCAGATATTTCGGAAAATAGGCGATAACAGCAGAAAACCGTTAACAAAATAGTTTTCTTTTTATAAGTAATATTGTCATATTTATGCATTTTGTAAAAAGCAATTTTAGCCATTATAAAGATACCTCAATGTTATTTATTGGTATATATTTTCAGTAAATATATTTATTCGTATACTGCCAAAGTTTGTGAGTATGGATTTATACATGTATGGATCTTTGTTACACTTTCACGCAAAAAATACCGAACGGATTTTGATGAAAATTTGTAGTGATAGAGCTTATATACTGAATAACATATAGACTATAATTTATAAAGATTAACGGGTTCACAACAGCTAGTTTTAAATTATTTGTTCACTATCTAATAACAATATAGGTGGGAAGGACGAAAATTTGCAAACTAGAGCGTCACATGCATGGGCTCAATCCATAGAGTTATATTAAATCCCGGTATAGCTTGTATACCATTAATTAATTATAATCACCATCGATCTAGGGTTAGCTAATTTATATTCTTACGCCCGAAATTAATAAACGATCCTTATCCATTTTATGCTATCTACGATAGCAATTTCGATCCATTTGTCTATTAAACCGTGCCAATAAAGCATCCACAGATTGAAAAAGCAATCTTTCCGAACGAGCGATCTTTGGGAGGACGGATCATAGAAAAAGATAGGCCTCTGTACTAAAATGACAGGTTGCTCGTGCCAATAACCAATCCATTAATTTTGACATAAGCTTAGATAGCCAAAACAATCTAAAGTTGCAATCCTAGAAATTCGGTGGATTGACGATTGGTTCTACAGATAAAATTGGTGAAATAGTTCATTATATTCCAAAATGGCTTTGCATATCAATAATTAATAATAAGAATATTTTTTTGTTTACAAAATATGCGGCAACCACTTCACGTCACTGTTTAAATTATTTGTAAAACAAACACAGAAATCAATAATAAAATTATTGCTTATCATATCACAATCCATTATAGGTATTATATTTATTAATAAGTAATTATTTGTATATTAGTTATAAATGCTTTGCAACAAAAACAAACAACCAACTTACTGCTTTTTTGTTTTTGATCCGATTCGTTTTGCTTGTCAAATTTTGATACGTTCCGTTCCACCAAAACATAATGTTTGACCAATTAAGTTTCATTTTATTATTATATACCCTAGTCGTCTCGTAAAACATTTTAACCTAGCTATAAATAAGTCAGTATTGATGACATATCGTTAATATATTTAAAAATAAATTTTGTTCTTAAATTAAATGGTATAATTGTGTCCTGAGTTACCGAGTTCTGCATAAAACGGAACGCTGCAGAGGGAAAGGATCGCACCCCGATCTCTGGGCAAAAAATGGACGGATTGATATGTTTTGTTATTGGCACGCAGGTAAAGATCAAGATAGCGATAGAGCTAATCTAGAGATAGGACTGACTGACAGATTGCGGATCGTTTATTAATTTCGGGCGCTAGTTAGGCACGAAATAACCTTTTACTGGTACTTATCAACGTCAAGATAAAGTCAGTACCTACAGATGTCATTTCTCAGGCATATGTTTAAGTTACTTACTTTAAGTTATTCTTTTGAAGTATGGAGTCTTTATTCATTACCTTAATGTAGGATCAGAGCATTAATTCAACTGTTTATTTAGGTTTGTCTAATTAATATTAATCCAGCTAGAAATAATTAACAAACGTTTATGTAATCGTTACTTGATTACTCCAACTGAAAGGTTGTCGTCTATATGACTGTTATTGATACGTAAAATAACAAATATCGGGCAGGGAATAACAAACGCTTTCCTATCCGGAAATTTGAAATGTTCGAAAACCCTTACAAATTGCTTTTAAATAATTTTGGGTTGTGTCCGGACATAACTTCCGATACGTATTGAAACCATCGATATCCTCTTCTGTTTTTTTTATACTTCTTTATATATAGGTACAGAGTCGTCATATAAGTATTGCATATGTTAGTTATGGTATAAAATTGTATAGACTTTGCACGCACTAGGAAATTCAATTCCTGTATCGTGGGTGACTTTAAAACATGTAATCCATGGACACAAAGAACACACAGATAGTTGTTCTGTGCGGCCTGTGCCTTAATTAACCACGCACGCAATGCAAACAAAATTTTGTTGCAATTTAAGGATAATAGATAACTGTTTACAAGTACATCAATGTATATACAAATACACAGTAAATCAATGTTAAAAAAATTTTCTTTAGAAAGAAAAGAAAATAAATTTAAATATGTAATAAATAAAAAATTATGAACAATTTCACGTTGAAAATTATAGTACATAATGAAATCACAGCGACACTTAACTTCACTTTACATACTTTATTATTTTAGAGCAAAAATATTATCCATTTGGTAGGTACTTACTAAAATTATGTGCTTTAGTAAAAATCTGTATAAATGACATCACATTTTTTTTATCCCGCGATGTCTTTGCAATTTCAGAGTACATCAATCTTCATTTTACGCACAAGCTAGAGGAATAAATGAACTTGTACCAATATTATGACATTCTGAGGAGTAACTTCCCCGCATGGTGAGCTTTTGACAGGTGTACATGATGAGGCCGGATATGGAACTTACCTCATAAGAGATATATTCTATCTCGGCGCCCTCGTGTTTCAAGTTTGATTCCCGTACAGAACAACTATATGTGTAGCCCATAGTTGTTCTGTCTGGTTGAGTTGTGTGTCCATTAATTGCATGTTTATGAAATTAGTACGGGCGTGGGTAGGCCCTCTACAAGGTGGACCGACGATCTTGTGCGAGTCGTGGGAAAGTGCTGGATGCGAGCAGCGCAGGACCGGCTATTGTGGAGATCCTTGGGGGAGGTCTTTGTCCAGCAGTGGGCGTCTTTCGGCCGATATGATGATGATGATTTAAAAAAAATAGTTTTTTGATGTTAATAACATTATATTAGCTCACGTATAATCGTCCACATCAGGAACTTAGTTCGGAAACCATACCCACTTCCACAGTAGTGGGAAGACAATGATGATGATCAACATTATATTGACTTCAGCCGCGTAAATTATATGGCCGTTTAAAAGTAATTTTTCAGTATTTTTTTTATTTATTCAAAATATCATATCATTACACACTACATTTAACAGGCCAAACCGCAGAAACCTCTAAGGGTTTATGTAGGTAGCGGTGAATCGTTCACATATTTACAATTATTGTAGGTAACCACAATTATTCCTTCCGTGCACTTTCATAACTAAGTTTTGTTAACTGATTAAGAAAAACCCTTTTTTATTATTGTTTTCACAACTGGTTTTTAAACAAGAATACGAAGTGTTCATTCATAACTGACAATCACAAATACAATCCATGGTTAATGTTTTTCTAGCGCTCGGCGGCCGCTGCCGCGGCACGCTCGCTACGCTCGCTCGCCTTCGCGCGCCAAATGGTCACCAATCTAACATAACCTAACCCAAATTATTATGGATATTGTGATTGTCAGTTATGAATGAACACTTCGTATTCTTGTTTAAAAACCAGTTGTGAAAACAATAATAAAAAAGGGTTTTTCTTAACCAGTTAACAAAACTTAGTTATGAAAGTGCACGGAAGTCAATTATTAATGAGGCATTAAATTAGATTATTATTATATCGCATTTTTTATGACGAGTAAAATTAAATTATTGTATTACATTGTTATTATTTATGAACTTATTATATAATATTATTAAAATGCATTATTGTTAGTGATAAAATTTGAATACAATATCATTTTTTAAGGTTACCTTTTAGCTTGAACTTAAAAGCTTTCGCCCCCTCTGTTTCATGTAGTACATTCTATTACTCCTTTCAACTTCAGTTATCTGCCAGTTAAATTGCCGACATAATTGGCTCACATAAACGCCACACTTGGCAAACGATTTTGCGATAGGTGTACCAGCGCTAGGTGTATCCCACTGAGCTGATGCTGAGGTGGTGACCCTTTCGGCAGAACATGCAAGACACACCTGCTCCATGATATGATTGTTACCTTCTTTCTTTTCATTCTCTCTGTATTGATGTTGCTTTTTTTTAATTTACTGTATTTCTTGCGTGTTGTGCTGAATAAAATGTTTTCATTTCATTTCATTTCATCGCATTAGGATAGTCATAGTACATAGAGACCCCTCCGGACGATCTACGCCCCCGCGGGATGAGCTAGGGTGGCGATATTCTTTGGCGTCAGGGTTTATAATCAGTTTAGAGTTAGAGAATAAAAACTATCTGGCTGACTTCTGACTCTTGTGTCCAGATACCGTCTCTGCATTTCTAGCTGTGCCCCACGGCTTTAACCGCGTTAAACTTTATCAATGTCAATCAATCAATATCAGCCTATGTGTTATTCCAGAGTGTCAGCTAACTCCATACCAAATTTTAATAAAATCGCCGTTTAGACGTGAAGAAGTAACAAACATACACACTCACATACTTTCGCGTTTATAATATTACATACATACATACATAGACTCACGCCTGTTTCCCAGAGGGATAGGCAGAGACAACGGATTTCCATTTATCACGATCTTTGCACACGTCTTTTGCCTCGATTACTGTCATTATATTCTTCATACATGCTCGCCGGTATAGGGTACTTCTGACCTGTCCTTTCTTGAGAACGTCTCCGATTTGGTCAGAGAATGTTCGACGAGGTCTTCCCCGTCCGGTTGGTCCATTCACACAGGCCAGGTATACTTCTTTGGTCAATCTTCTTATATATTTAGTATTAGTGTGATATAATATGTGTATACGGTCTGTATATAAATTCTTGTAAGGTTATCCAGATATTTCGGAAAATAGGCGATAACAGCAGAAAACCGTTAACAAAATAGTTTTCTTTTTATAAGTAATATTGTCATATTTATGCATTTTGTAAAAAGCAATTTTAGCCATTATAAAGATACCTCAATGTTATTTATTGGTATATATTTTCAGTAAATATATTTATTCGTATTCATTTAGTTAGTATTTTTATGACGTGTCAACGCTTAAGCGTGTCATCGGGTTTATAACTAATCAGTCAGTGTTATGAGACCGTGTAGCGGTAAATTAATATGCAGAGTGCATAACGTTGTATGCTAACAGGCGTTAATTAGAAACTGGAGAGTTATATTATGTGAATTAATTGGAGTAATTATGCTACACCTTCATTGTACAGTCATTGCTACGTTGGTACACGTATATTTTGACAGCGTCTTTATTACTTACTCTATAAATGCGATTTTCGTCAAACACGTGTAAACTGAGATGGTTTGGCCATTTAGAAAGGATGAATGAAAGAAGATTGACAAAAGAAGTATACCTGGCCTGTGTGAATGGGACAACCGGAAGGGGAAGACCACGTCGAACATTCTCTGACCAAATTGGAGATGTTCTCAAGAAAGGGCAGGTCAGAAGTACCCTAAACCGGCGAGCATGTATGAAGAATATAATGACAGTAATCGAGGCAAAAGAAGTATGCAAAGATCGTGACAAATGGAAATCCGTTGTCTCTGCCTACCCCTCTGGGAAACAGGCGTGAGTTTATGTATGTATGTGTATGTACGTGTAAACTGGCGTTGATTATACCTTGCTTGCGGATTACAGTCATAAATAGCGAAGGTAATAAATACATTTGACTCCAAGAACTGAGTATGAAGTACAGCATCTGTGTATAGAGACATACTAAGGTTTTTGCTTCTTGAATATGACATCTTTTGACTGAAGATATATTTACTAGCTTGCATCTGTGGCAACTACATTCTCATTATAATAAATCATCATCATCATATCATAGACGTACAACGGTGGACAAAAGTCTCCCCCGAGGGTCTCCACAACGCAACGGCTAGTCTTGTACAGCGGGTTCCCTTGGAAGATGATCGGTTTACCTTTTAGGGGGCATGCCCACTTAATCAATCAATCATTAATTTATTTGCTTGAATGTGGTTACAATCATCATCATCATCATCATATCAGCCGAAAGACGTCCACTGCTGGACAAATGCCTCCCCCAAAGATTTCCACAATTGCCGGTCTTGCGCTATCCGCATCCCGGGAATTCCAGCGACCCGCACAAGATCATCGGTCCATCTTGTAGGGGGCCTGCCCACACTGCGTCTTCCGGTTCGTGGTCGCCACTCGAGAACTTTTCTGCCCCAGCGGCCGTCGGTTCTACGAGCTATGTGCCCTGCCCATTGCCACTTCAGCTTGGCAATTAAATCTCCATCTCAAAAATAGGGCAGCTAAATCTCCACAACGATAGGGTTGCGGCATCAGAGTTGGAAACCTTAGTCAATGAATACAACTTAGATATAGTGCTTGTACAAGAACAATATCAATATGCGCGTTTAAAAAATAAATTGTTGCAGCTAGACAACAAATCACGGGCTGCTATTTACGTCACGCGTACTAATTTTACGGTAAGCGCTATGCAAAACCTCATGACGTCACACTGTGCTGTCGCTGAAATATCATCCCCATCCTGGAAAGTTTACGTAGTGAGCTGTTATTTTCAGTATTCAGATCCTGCCGGTCCCCATTTACATCACTTGCGCCTTGTTTTGATGTCCCTCAAAGGACACAAAATCATTATTGGCGCAGATGTTAACGCATCCTCTACGTTATGGTATGGCAAATACCGTTCAAACGATACAGAACGGCGGAACGCCGTCGAAGATTTCGTCGCTGAGATGAATCTATCAATACATAACACTCCTGATGCACCGCCTACTTATTGTAGCCCTACTGGCGAATCTTTTATTGACGTCACTTTTTCAAGCTCTGACGTCCGAGTAGATGGATGGCGTGTTTTGCCTGACGCTTCATCCAGTGATCACCGCTTAATCGTGTACGAGTTTGTTCCTCGGTTGGCACAAAGACCCACGGCTATTTACGGTAACTATAGATATCGGCTCAAAGGGGCCGGTTGGGATTTTTTCAGAGCTCTTTTTGCCGCGCATGCCAGGGATTTCACCCGGGATGAACTAACAACAGAGGAATGTGCTGTAATGATGTCGGACACTTTTACCTACTGTGCCGATATTGCCATAGGCCGCGTCCCTATCACTAATATTCGAAGATGCGATTGGTGGAATAACTACTCAATTAAAGTTCGATGTGAATTTCGGAGAACACGTAAAAAATATAATAAACTAAAAAAACGTAAAATTGTAGGCGATGTTTTAAATAATGCATATATAAATCTCAAAATAGGTCGTTCACGTTACCGCTCGTCAATAGAGAAATCCAAAGGCAATCTAATTAGAAAAATAGTCGATAAATTAGATAAAAAAGGCCCGTGGTCACCCCTATACAGCAAACAGCAAATAGGTCTATAGATTTAGCCTATATTCAAAACATAAAAATCAATAACACCTACACCAGTGGCATAGAGGAGACCACGGAATCCCTACTTAATTCGCTCATACCTGATGATAATTCCTTGAACGATAATGACTACCACAAGCAGATTAGACTGTGGGCAAACAATCCACCCGCTACGTATATGTCCAGTCTTCCTACAATTAATGAGTTTATGAATACTGTGAAATCGCTACCTGTTAACAAAGCTTCAGGTGAAGATAAAATATCCAACAAAATGAATCAATCCGGTGATTCAATACTAAAAGTTTTTAATCGTTGCATATCTGAAGGGACTTTTCCGCGTACTTGGCGCAGCGGTTTTATTCGTATTATACCAAAAAATGGCGATAAACTTCCCGAAGACACTAAGTCATACCGACCAATAACGTTACTGCCTTCCTTAGGCAAGCTTCTAGAACGACTTATCGTACCGCGATTGCTACAGGACCAAAATTTCACGGAAATCAATTTGGTTTTACTGCGGGTAAATCGACAGTGGACGCAGCTATCTCAATGAGGAAAGCTGTAAACTCGTCCGAATGTAAATACGTTTTGGCCATATTCCTAGATATTTCAGGGGCATTTGATAATACTTGGTGGCCAATTTTGTTACAAAAACTTAAGTTACGCGGTTGTTGCAGTAATATATATTCGATAATCAGTTCTTATTTTGTATATGGCTCTGCAACTCTTGAGCTGGGTCACTACAGAGTCACTAAATCGTTAACCATGGGTTGCCCCCAGGGCTCAGTGCTCGCGCCGTATCTCTGGAACTTGGGTTTTGATGACTTCTTGACATTACCCTTGCCATCACGCTGCTCTCTAACGGCATATGCCGACGATGGCCTCTTACTTATACAGGGTAACTCCAGGAGAGAGTTGGAAAATCTGGCTCAAACTTGCTTAAGTATGATAAGTGAATGGGGTAAAAGAAATCGCCTTACATTTGCTCCTCATAAAACCTACCAACTCCTTCTTAAAGGTGAACTAAAATCTCCCCCGAGCGTAAAACTTAATAATGTTACTGTAAAACGCAAGATATCAACGTGTTATTTGGGTTTTTAAAAGAATTTCTCGTTTATAGAACACATTAAATCAGTTGGGGAAAAAGGTAAGCGAAACTTTTTTGCACTTACAAGGATATCGAAGGCAACCTGGAGCCTCTCTTTTAATACTCTTAAAATCATTTACGGGGCAACCTATCTTGGGTGTATATGCTACGGCTCGCCTGTGTGGGCTGATAGGGCTACCATCGGAGCTGTTCGCCGTAAATTACTACAAAGCCAGAGGTTGGCGTTGATATTTCTGTGTAAAGCCTATAGAACAGTAAGCACAGAGGCCCTACCTGTCCTAGCGGGTGTACTTCCGGTTGATCTTGAAGTTCAAAGAGCAGCGATGTATTATTCTAGGCGCGATAATTTAGAAAATGATTTCTTATCATTACGCGACCGTACGAAAATAACCAGGCTATTTATGCCAATAGCTGACTTAAATAACGAACTACTAAATGAATGGCAATGTAGATGGAATACCTCAACCAAGGGTCGCCATCAGCACCAGTTCTTTCCGGACGTACGCGAACGGTTAAATAAAACTTGGCTAATCATAGACCATTGTGTTGCACAATTTCTTACCGGACACGGCAATTTTAAAAGTAAATTGTATAGTTTCAAATTAGTATCTTCACCAATCTGTCTGTGCTCAACTTCCAGTAACGAATATGAACAAACTGCTCACCACATCCTGTGGGAGTGTGATCTCTGGCAAAATCAGCGTGATATTATGTTAAACAGCTTGCAACCAATATCTGGAGTAGTTTATTATACGGATCTTGTAGCAACAAGGAACAACTTCCGTGCGTTTAAGCGCTTTTGCCATACCTACTATTGGAATCAAATATAACAGCTCACTTAGGACCCTTAAATTGATCCTCGGTGATTTTGCAGCTGGCTTCTCTAGTTGCAAATCTCTCATTTTATGAGGCTATAGCCTCTTTACATCATTCTGTCTCCCGCTTTGCTCTGGAGGGAAGTGGAACTATTCATTTTCTAACTCCTCCTTTTTTCTGTTTCTGATTAAATTCTTTGCGGGATCCAAGACAGTTAAAGCGATTCCCCGGGACATGCCTGAGCTTCACCGCTCAGTGTCATTTCATTGTGTGCCACTGTTGATCCTGGCTTACAGGAGTAGCAGTGGTGGGTAAGAGGGAGGGACTAGTCCCGATTACGGCTATGTCGGTTACTTTGGTTCGCCTGCGGATCTCAACATTTCTGATTTGATCTCGCAGGGAAACTCCAAGCATAGCCCTTTCTATTGCTCTTTGGGTGAGCTTGAGCCGCCTGATAAGGCCCATAGTGAGCGACCACGTCTCTGTTCCATAAGTCATCACTGGCAACACACACTGGTCGAAGACTTTCGACTTGAGACACTGCGGTATTTGGTTACAATAGCAGGTGGTAATAGATACAATATAAAGTCCAACACATTCTGGCGCTTAGGGCGTGCAAATTTAGTAACAACACATTAACACATAACAATAAAACATTTACATTATTAGGATTATATTTGAAATGTCCTGTCTTCTAAGTATTCTCTAGTATTATAATAATTTTTATTCAGTAGGAAGTCAAATAGTTTATTTCTAAATTGTTTGTATGTCAATTTTTTATGTCTTTTGGCACATGGTTATATAATTTAATAGCCATACAGTAGGCGTTTTTCTTGAACTAATCTAATTTTATTCGAGGCAATTTCAGATGGTCTCTATGTCTGGATGTAGTGTCGTATTTTTCAAAAAGTTCTGAATGTCTATTTATAAACATTTCTTATTTAAATTAACATGGTAGTGGCAATATTCTATGTTTTTTGAATAGTGGTTTGCAGCTGTCTAAAAAACTGACTCCACTTACAGCACGAATACATTTCTTTTGAGCTCTAAACACACTATCAAATTCGACTGAATTGCCCCAAACAATGATACCGTATCTTATTATGGATGACACATATGCGTGGTAGGCAATTAATGCTGTATTAATGCTTACTGTTTGTCTTATTTTTTTAAACGTATACAAATCAGTCAATTTTATTCACTAACTTTTCAATATGTGGCTTCCAGCTGCAGAATTTATCTATGGTAATACCTAAAAATACGCAATCATTTACACCTTTTATTTGAGTGTCTTTATATTGTATGTTCAGTGGGGTTATGTTTGCTTGGTAAGTTTGAAATTGTATCATGTTAGTTTTAGTCATCATTACACCTGCTTAATCCAGTTCTATCTGTACTGAAGTATTATACCTACCATTAAATTTTAGCTACAGAGGTCCAGTAGCCCTCAAGATTTAATTTAATGTGTTAAACAAAAACCGCATTACTTTTTTTGGTTATCAATTTATGGACTTCAATTAATGAAAATAATCTTATTATCCTAAACATTCTTTTAATTATCAATTAATGGGTTAATAAGTAAAAAAAGTTAAAGTAATTAAAAGCTAATTTAAATTTTCGAACCGGAGGACGTAGCGTGGGCAAGCGGACAAGATGGAACGACGAAAAGCTGCTGTATGCGGGTAGTGTCAGACCGGAAATTCTGGAGATCTTTGGAGAGACCTAAGTCCAGCAGTGGACGGTATTGGTATTAAGGGTGCAGTTTATTACAGATTTTCTCTTCATGTCAAATTGATCTGATTATTTTATGATGATATGACATTTTTTGATAAGAAGTAAATTTTTTGTTTGTTGGTTTCATTAAACATTCCATGTAGAAATATGGTGAAAAAAACATCCAAATCCGTTGCTTAGTTTAAGAGTTACCACAGGATAGATAGGTAGACAGAAGCGGCAAGCAAATTGTTTTATAAAGATACAGATATGCACTTTATAATTAATATGAATGAATTTATTTAATTTATTTTACTTGGAAATTGAAAACTATAGTATTAATGATTATCAATTTCCAAGTAAAAAGTAGATTGTGCAAAAAGATACGAGAATAGTCAAGAATATTCCCTACACAATTATTCAATTGAATTCATCATCATGTAAGCCATAGTACGTCCACAGCTGGAGCCTCCCCAAAGAATGCGGAGATATGCCATAACGCCACGCTTGGCAAACGGGTTGGCGATTGCAGTTTGATGGTTCACAGAAAAACGCTGCTGCCCGTTCTCTGGTAGGTATTCCCTCGGTCGATTTCTACGCGCCCCACGGGATGAGATGGGGTGATGATATTCTATGCCGTCACCACACATCAATCAATTCAATTCAATCATCAATTCAATCAATTAAATTACTAGAAACCATATAGTATCTTCTCTTATTTATGTATTTGGCTTCAAACTATTCGCACGCCCGAAGTAATAAATGACAAGTTTACAAGATATAGCTGAATAAAATCACAGTACTGATGTCTTATACATTTTATTTTACGACCACCGTGACTCATTTGTTTGTGTCCCTATTTGCTGATCCAAATATTACAGGTTTTATCCCCACACTAAACGATTATTTGTGTTCATAAACAATTCAAGGACTAGTCTAGCCAGCCAGTCACGTAGGTAGCGATGACTATACAATAGATGTAGCATTATTCCTACTCCTCTAGCATTAATCCTTATAAGTACCTACGTACTCTCCAGTTCCTGGCTCCCTACGCCTTATTATACAAAGTTATGCACTCTGCATATTAATTTACCACTGTTTACAGGTGTGTACAGGCGTCATTCATTTTAAATTTCGGGTAATTTTATTTTCTTTTGTTAAAAAAATTATATAAGAAAGAAGGAAGATGGAATTAGGCGACATTTAAAAATGAATGAGATTAAAAATGTATGTTTTCCCTTTTTCTAGAGCCTTCATCGTCATCATCATCATATCAGCCGAAAGACGTCAACTGCTGGACAAAGGCCTCACCCAAAAATCTCCACAATTGCCGGTCTTGCGCTATCTTTACAATAATATAAATAAAATTATCTGTATTTACATATAGATTCAAACCATTATTTAATAGTTTGAAATAAAAAAAAAATGTAAGTAAAGTATTCTAAAACAAGTTAATTATAAATTTAAACTGTATACTTTTTTCCACAATATGTGTCTAATTAAATATTGTTTAAATCATTTAAAATAGATAAGTTTACTTTTTAAGCCATTAGAACGCCTGTGGTACAGGTTTACCCTGTTTGTGGTAGCTTGGCTGAGTAATAATTATTTTTAACATAAATAATAGTTTTTCTACACATTTTAACTTATAATGTATGAAAAATATACATTCTTTATAAATTTATTCATCCAACGTTTTGTGACGTTCTTCCGCTGTAAAGGAAAGAAAATAAGATTATGCGCCTCGCTCAAGGCGACTTCTTGCTAAACAAAGTGTTAGTTTACAAAAACACGAGTACAAAGTAAATTTTCACTCCGTAAAACAATCTAGTTTTCTTTATGTTAACAGCAATGATGAGTTGATAGTAAAAACAGTCCAGTGTAAGTCGGATTTCCACATGAAGTGTATCGTAATTTTCTTGGACACTTACTAAGATGGGCTGCATAAATAAGTTTGCTTATAAAACGTTTTGATTAAACTGTGCTATACTTGAGCCAAGTTCTATGTAGAATGTTTGTAAACAAATTACGGGCAGGTTTAATCAACATTATTTTACTGTCACATATCGTATCAAAATAAAAAGCATACAAATTATGTCCCATTTACTTCAATAGCTTAGAAAACAAACTTTAAATCTATATAAATAAAAAGAGAAGTCCTGACTGACTGACTGACTCATCAACGCCCAGCCCAAACCCTTGGCTCTAGAAAGCTGAAATTTTGCACAGATGTTTTCTTTATAATGTAGACAAGGAATAAGGAAGGATTTTTCGTAATTCAACCCCTAAGCGGGTAAAACGGGGGTGCCAAGTTAGTATGAAACTTTGCCATTTTTGAAGTTAGAGGCATGAAAGTTGGTATTTGGCCTTGCAGTTAAAAATAAAAAATATGTGTTTCAGGATTTTTGGAAAGTATACCCCCAAGGGCGAAAAATAGGGAATGTAAGTTTGTACGAAAAATGTTTCCATTTTTAAGTTAAACGCATGAAAATCAACATTTGGCTTTTTAGTTAAAAATAAAAAATCTATATTTCAGGATTATTAAAAATTCCTCCCCGAAGGTCATAAAATAGGGGATGTAAGTTTGTATGAAAAATGCGATATTTTTGAAGTGAAAATGAGTATTTGGCCTTTATGTTAAATATATATAGCATTTATTTCAGGATTTTTGGAAATTACACCCCCAAGGGCGGAAAATAGGGGATATAATTTTATACTGCCTGACTGCCATATCAACGCACGATCTAAACGGCTGGAGTTAGGGACTTGAATGTAGTTACCTTTTATGACGTAAGCATCCACCGAAGAAGGTTTTTTGAAAATACCACCACTAAGGGAGTAAAATAAGGGATAAAATATTTTATGAAAGTCCTTAATTTTGATGTTAAAGGCATGTATATAGACTTGCAGTTAACAATTATCATATATATTTCAGGATTTTTGAAAATTCACCCCCAACGGCGTAAAATTGGGGATGTAATTTATACGAAAAAAGTGCCAACAAGTTTTAAGTTAAACGCATGAAAATTGGTATTTAGCATTACAGTTAAAAATTAAAAGTATACGTTTCCGGATTTCCGAGAATTCTACCACGAAGGGTGACAAATAGGGGACGTTTGTATGAAAATTGGTATTTCAGTTAAAAATAAAGCAATCAAGGGAATAATTTGTTGTTAAAAGGTAATCCATAACTGATTCAATAGGTCAACACCAAAAATTTACACCAACTTAAGAAATTCGTTTCTTATTGCTTAAAAAGTCGTGTTTGTCGTCTAAGTAAAGATTTAGCGTTAAGATTTGTAACTTCTTTTATTTGGTATTTTTTATAACATATTAAGAAAACGTCAATTTAATAAAATTGGGATAAAAAAGTAATTTACCCAAAATTCGAGTTAGCGTATAAATAGAGTTAGCATATAATTAGAGTATAAATTGTTCGTGTCGAGATGATCGCACCCAAAAAATATCATCTTAATTTTACTGATTTACAAGTTCACAATTTTGTAACTAGATGGTGTTTATATCGTTTCAGATCGCAGAACTCATTTGACATATCGGTTAAAATAAATAAATGCTTGAAGTAAAAGGTAGTCCAAAACTGAATCAAAAGATAATCCCCTCAATCTCATCCAAAATAAGTATATGCCCACATCTTAATTTTACCGCTTTTCAAGTTTATATTTTTGTTAGTAGATTGATTACACCAATCATCGTTTAAGATCACGCTATGGTTTCGCACCTATCAATGCCGTGGTCGCAACCTAAGCTAATGGGAGTTACCTTTGTGATTAATGCATCGTTGATTATTATATTACTTTATTGGACTTACTGACTTTACTTAAGGACAATTGATATGTATTCTTTGATGTTTTTGGGTTTATGATATCGGGTCTTTTTTTAAATAACAGTAGCAAAGTAGTCTTTAGTTTATTTCTTAGCTAGGTTATTTATAGGTTAGGTTTTCTTAAATTTATATTGCTTATTTCTTTTAAAAAATATATTTTTTAGATTAAGCTAGAAGTAAGTAGTTACATTGGTAATCATTCAAAATTGTCGCGGACGAAGTCGCGGGCACCAGCTAGTATAGTATAAGAATGTGGGAAAACATCTTACATGGAACGGAATGTGGCTTAAGAATGGTGAGAAATATCGCTCTAGTAGAGATTTTAGTTTCAGCAAGATTAGAGAGTCCAGAGAAAAAAATCATAATTGGTTCCGTTATGTGTAATACAATTTTATTTAATGCCTTATGGTGGCATGAATGTAAAAGATTGACAGGTAATTTAACAGAAATTTTCATTTGCCAGCATTCCACGCTGAAACTTGTATTACTTTAATAAAAACGTGTTTAATATTGTTTATTATTCAGTGGGTTAGTAATAAACATCATATTTAGTAACCGCGGCGGGTTTAGGGAGCGTTGTTCACTAAACTGAATGTAGCGTAAGACTTGTAGCATCAGAATATCACGAGATTTATTAAATTTTGTGAACTTCAATACATATTGGATGACTAAGATGATATATAAGTATTATTTTGTTCTAAGTTAATGTATGTGAACTTTATTAAAAATACTTTACAATTCATAAAGCTTCTTTACGTTCTAAATGAAATTAGGTTGATCTAATAATATCGCAGTTCTAACATTAGCTTTCGAGACCTTCATATAAAAGCAGATGATCTAAATCTATTTTGAACAAGACTAAACTGAAAATAACGGTTAAAGTCGAATCGGCCCTGTTCTAAATTGAAAACTTTCCATTTACGTTAAAGTTTACGTTTGATACAATGTTATTTTTAGGTTAGAGGTATTCTGAAGTTAGGTTTGTTTAAAACTATAGAGTCTATTCCTATGACTTCGTAAAGATTCTGGTTTATTCCAGAAATCTCCACTGATGTGTCTTCACCAGTGGGGATTGAACTATATAGAAATTTTTATATGGTTATAATAATGTTATATTAATTATGCGACTTACCCAGAGGTAGTACAGGTTTTTGATGCGTCATAACTTTAAAAAAAACCTAATTTATCTTTATTTAGTACATGGTTTATATTATTATCTAACTATAGCTTTCTATAAGCAAATGTACATTATAATAAAATTTGTAAATTGACTCGTTAACTTGTACCTATGTATAAAAATATTACGTCTGCACTCCCTCTCCATATAAACTTTAACTGTGTAAACTTTTATACTCCTCCGTCCGCATAATTATCGTAAAAAAGGGTGAAAAGTTAAGCTTCTGGTGTTAATACAGTAATTTTCGATATTACGATGACACGAAAATATGGATTCCACCGAAAAGATGGAGATAAAAGGTGAAAATGACAAGACAATAGATGATGAAGACAGAAATGGTTTCTGTGTATGCAAAGGAACACTGAATTTTGACTTGCAACATTGCGTAAATTTTTATTCCTTTTGCAAAATCTAATAAATAAAATAACATAGGTTTTTATTCACATAGACTTTAAAAAACCGCTTGTAAATAGTCAGAACATGTTTGTAGTGTAATTAAGTAAGAATAACTATTTCTAGGTACATATAGATATTTTAGTACACGGAGTGTATGACAAAATTTAGATATAACATTTAATTTATGATATTATGATTAAGCTAGCTTATATTAAATTAATGGCAAGCTTAAATATAGGTTTAATTATCGAAGTTTAATAAATAAAATATAGTTCTGAATGACAGTCTTGTATTAGTAATCACGGATGTATACCCCTGTGACAGATATACGGATGAGCGGAATCATGTCGTACGGGTTCCTTATTAACATTTCATTATTCAACTCACAAAACGTAGATTTCAATACTTATATATTCGTATATATGTTATTTTATTGTCCTTTCAATTATAAAACTAGAAGTAATAATACTTGACACTATCACATTATTTCCATCTAAAGCTACCAAGTATTATAATTTAGTATTACCTACCACGGAAAGCAGATGCATAATATATTAACATAGCTAAGTTTGTTAAAATAACTTAGTACCGACTATAAACTACCTATAACTTTGGTTAACTGTTGTTAAATTATTACATGCTTCCTATATGTAACATCTTTGTATGATACAAGTTTATAAAGTTGGAAATAACTTAGTCCTTCACCATAGAGGTGAACGGGTTGACGACCTCACTTCTAAAAATAATCTTTGAACTTACATTTTACATTGGTTTGAATGAAAATAAGTTTTCAAGCTAGTCAGTGTCATTGTTAGTAATATACCGCGATTATTTACCATAATGTGGTACTGATACCAAAATGACAGACACACACACATTTAATGACTCAAAATAAGTGTTTCCTTACTATTCAGTCACTTTGTGAGTGTAAAAAGGTACATGGCACCAATTTTAAATGATGTTAAGTTTAAACACTCTACGGGGGGTCTGGAATGTAAACAATATAGATTGTAGACTATTTGGACTATTTTAATATGTCACCTAGTTTTGGAATTTTTAATTAGGTAGTTTTAAGATAGGTTCCTTACTGGCCCCGTTTACCTGGTCTGTGAACCCTTACCAGCGATCACATACTCTCAATGCAAATCTGGCTTTTCACTTCAGCGGTACCCTGATTCGTGATACGTAGCCTATAGGCCCTCTGACGACGCCTAGATTTGTAGATCTACTGCTTGAAACTCTACTGTTGAACGTAATTAATCAGGAAATTAGGGATGTCGATGTGATCATTAAAAAATATATTTGGATTATGTTATCTACCTATTTATTTGTCTTGCCAGTTTCCTGTGTGATTTTGACAAGGAGAAGTGTATACCGAAGTGTTAAATTAAATATTATTTCATTTCTCCAATCCAGCCTTTTTTAACACATACTTTCACTCAAATACTTAAATTAATACGTAAATGCTATTTTTCCACGTTAAGGTGCTAGACTATCTTATTACCCACACATGTCCTTGGAGAGTATCGCCGGAGCAACAAATTTCAATTAGTATCTACCAATCGCATGATGCGGTAGAAAAATAAGTAAAAATAAATATTGTACTAAAAGTATTTCATACTGGCGTCATCCTTTGTATTCACGTTGAATAATCTACTTAATTATGTACATAGGTTCTGTATTATTTCCATGCAACCTTAATCCAACCCAGGTTCAATATAGTGTGTAACCTAGATTAGCATAAAAAGCTCTTGAGTGTTATATCGATTAAATGTTATGTATATAATATTGCATGCAACGGTGATATTGTTGAAAGAAAACGTTAATAATACTTAATGAGTACCTTATCGATTATGAATGTTATAATTACACTTTTCCTTTTTTCTTGGGAATAAAGAACAAAGTTTATAGGAATAGTCTTTCATATTTATTTTATAACAATAATTGTAAACAGAGGACCTAACTACCCAGTTAAAGATAGACGCCTTTGTTCTTTAACTGCTAGAATGTTTTTTCTGACAGTCCATAGGATTTGATAATCACTGATAATCAAATATCGTAAGCAATTACGGATTAGGCAGGTACTATAATTACCAGTTCAGATAGAAGACAAAACGTCCAATAAAAAAAATTAAAATAGGAATTATAGATTAAGATTTTGACTAAAACAAAATGTGCTCAGTAGGCAACGGTACTATTACATAGTTTAGTTTTCGTTGTTTTTATTGTTATAATTATTAAAGTACATCAATATACAATTCAAATAACAGTAGCCTCTAAAAACCAATAAGGTTTAACCCAGTACTACCATGTGCTTTCTTCTAAAACGAATATTTTTTTGGCGTAATGGGCACATTTTGTTTCAACATCTATACATGACTGTGGCGTTTGAAAGGTTTAAACTAGGAAAGGACTCGTTTGGGTGACGAATGATGTTCACATTTGCAACGAAATGGCGTAAAAAATCCACTGCTACCCAACTTATTTCCGCTTCTTGGTGTTAAAGGCCGAGACGTGAAGTACTCCACAAGTACCATCCAAAATACCGCAACTTTGCTATGTTCTTGTATGTGAAGTGAAGAGGGTTGGTTACGATATTTACGAGAAATGCCCCGAGTGCAACAAGCGTTCATCTATAAGTTACGATAAGCGCTTATCGTCAGTTGGGTCGTATGCTTCATTGCCGTCTTACTTATATACGAAAGGATATAGATTGAGTATACATTTTAATTATATGCTCCTGTACTGTGTGATTTTACTGTTGGTGTACAATAAAGAGTTAATCTATCTATATGTATATGTCCTTTCAGGTGATATGCCAATTGTGCATATCATGTTTTGGTGGGATAATTTCGGAAAGTCAAGAAATTTTCTCCAACCTAGTATCTCGTACATCACCTCTGAAAACAGGACGATATACGTATATCCTTCCCTAAGTAGCGATATTTCTTGGTATAACATTTTTATGAACACTTGAATGTGTTAGACCTAAGCCTCGGATGCTAAGGTCGATCACGCATCACACGAGATGTATCGTGACATCTTTCGGTCACGAACTCCAACGTGCATTTTTAAAATTAGATTTATAATAACAACTAGCGGACTACTGTTGTGATTGTAAGCTGTTATACTTATGTTTCCTATGCTGTCTTCTTGTCTACCTACTTCTAGTCTCTTATTCTAAACTTATGTTTATCTGTGAAAACTTTTAATTGGCCTTCATTATTTCTATGTTTAATTTGTATTCTAGCTTTTTTTATTGCTAGTGAGCTGTAAGTTTTCTAAAACAATCAAAAAAATAAAAATTACGGAAAATAGAATAATGTCAGGTAGAATTACGGTCAGCTATGATGTTTTACTTCTAAGCTTACCTTAAGGGAAAACCAAAGTGCCTGCTTTCTATTAAGATCGAAGGCTCAAGTTGTTGAAAACTTACTACACATTCATATATAAAGTAAGTTTTAATCACACGAAGCCAAATAGCTGTTAAACAGCTGGTGATAAAGGCCTGGATGGTGAGCTTTCTAACTTAATTTAGCTCAGTTCGCACACACAATGGAATAAATTACACCAGAATATAATATGATACGGGCTTAGTGCTGTGTAATTTTACCCTAAATTTACACAGTGGCATATTTCAAAATAATTTAACCTGAATTTCAGTAAATTTTAAATTTTAGATGTGCCCTTTGAAATTGCTGTTTTAAACGGTGAATCTTCATTTCCTTTAAAATATTAGACTTTATTTTACTACAGATAAGTTATTAAGGTGTTAAATAGCTTGGTTTTATAAAATTTTATTTGATTAATATTAAGAAAGTATTGTAAAAATCGCGTAAAAATTACTTCCCTTCCTAACATGAGCAGCTGACGGACATTATTTAAAACTAAATTTTTTTTCACATAATTTACCGATATTGTGCAAATCGTTTAGTCTTATCGCATGTGGAATGTGGCTATTACATACACTGCGATATTAGAGCCGAAAGACTGCTGTCCACTGCTGAATATCCAGAAGCTTCCCCCAAAAACACAATTGCCGGTCTTACGCTACCCGCATGCAGTGCCTTCCAACTTGCTCTGTGACTGACGGCAAAGAACCCAATCTCATTTCGTGGGGGCGTAGCAGAGAGAGACTGAATAATAGTGACTAATACTGTGGACGCCAACCCGTTTTCCAACCGTGGTGATTATTGCATAATTCCCTAAACTAATGACATCAAGGTAATTAAATATACATTTATTCTGTCAACCAGTTATGTACTCACGTAAGATCAAAGGAGTACAAGTAGAGAGTAGCAGAAACAATCAGACTCTCGTAGACATAATGTAACTAGTAACTATCTTGTGTTACTTTATGTTACCTAGAACTAATATCTAGGTATTCCATCTTTAAAGATGGCAGTCGGTATTTTATAACGTTCCTTAAAAAATGAAGAACAGATGGTCGCCCAATATTTTATAGAAAGAAATCTTTTGCACAGTTCTAAATCAAAGTTATTCGTTTTAGATACCTGACAGTATAATTTATCCTTTTTTATCAAAAAGGTTACCTATTTGTCAAGATCGTTTACCGGCTTTTATAATAATTATTCAACTATACTTTAAGTTTCATTTCGTGGATATTTTTTGTCAAAAATGTAGACTTATTTTCTTGCTCAAATTGCTACGGAGATTAATTGCAAAAATATTTCAAGATGGCCCTTATTTTGACATTCATCTTAAAGACAGCTAATAGTGAGTTTGTTACGCGTTTTCACCTACAGCGTTTGTTACGCGTGATAAAATGGAATACAATTTTTCGTCTCCGCCTTTAAGTCTGTGTTTGTTGTTGATGGGTGTTTGCGTGTATTTATGATACATGACTATAAAATAATGAACGATAATGTTTAATTATAGCCTAATGAAGTGTTACAAAAGCCTATACAATGCCCTTAACGGGTTATGTTTTAGTATATTATTTATTCCTTAATGACGTTCTAGTAAACTACAACGGGGTTGAAATATACTCGTTTTACAAATAAGCAGTCCGGTAAAATATAATAGAACTATAAACATCGGTAGATCTTGACAGTAGGTCCTCATCGCCAAAAATAGAAATATTTATGGAGCTTAAAATAAACTAAATAAACTGAAACTGGTGGTAACTATAAAATGTGGAGTGTACTTCATTACATCAGTTCGATGGTAAATTATCGTATTTTCGTCGAAATGAGTAAAGTTTGAAAATGTTTATAGAACATAATAAAAATCATTTCACCACATTTATGTACAAATAGTAACAATTTAAAGAGCAATGGAGATGGCTGTACAGAGAGTTTCCCTGCGAGATCGAATCAGAAAGGTTTTCAAGTGGCGACCATGAACCGGAACACCCCACACCCTACAAGATGGACTGATGATCTTGTGAGTTACTGGAAAGCGCTGGATGTAGATACCGGCAGTTGTGAAAATCTTTTGGAGAGGCTTTTATCGAGCAGTGGACGTGTTTCGGCATAAACATAGAAGATTCAAATACATCTATATCAACATGCGTTAATATATATAAAAAAACTTCAATTTCCGAATCATTAATGACAGAAGCTCTGTTATCTATGGATCGAATATTACCCTGTAATTAAGTTTTAAAGATAACGAAGCTTTTACTCAACAAGAAACAAACAGACTTTATCTATCAGCCTTAATCTGCCGTTAAGATAAATCGATTTGATTCGAGATCAAAGGAGGTTTGGCATATTTAGTTAATGAGGGAAAATGCCGAAGGAAATCTCATCGCTAAGAGCATTACAATATACTATATCGACTTGAAATTAATTATGGCATCTTGGTTTATAATTGTTCATATTTTTGGTATTAAATAAAGACAACAACCTCATTAGGGAAATTAATGCCTGTATCGCGGGGTACATTACAAATATAATTTACGGCACATCTACTTATGGTTCACAAAATTAGTTGTACACCATTGTGTGACCCATAAATAGATGTGCAGAGTCTGAGTGTACGTGAATCAAACCCGGGACACTAAGGCTGAGATCTATAGAGCGTACTTAGACTTTGCTCAGACTTTACTTAGACAGAAGTTAATGCATGTAACGAAATTACAATTGGTGTTTTGACTTTGTCTGTTTTAGCTTATGCTAAGCATAATCTTAAGTTCAAAAAGTCTATAAATACCAAATCAAAGTATAAGCTTAGCATACATTTAGCAAAGTTTTACGTAAGTAAAGTTTGAGCAAAGTCTAAGTACGCTCGATAGATCTCAGCCTTAGTGTTGAGGCGACTATCTTAACAGTGGCGGCACACGTACAGTTAATGTGGTTGACATAAAATTGTTGTTCAATTCTATTATAAATTTTATTAGCGGCTTAGTAAAATAAACTTTAGTTCCCACAATTTACAATATGATAAATTCTTGTTCAAAATTGAAATGTTTGTTGTAATAGCTTTTTCTACAAGAAACAGACTACAAAATTTTCTTGTAAATATTGTTTCTTGTCTGTTTAATGTTGAGGAAGCCGCTACTCTAAGCAAACAGCTCTGAGCAATACATCTCCTCTATAGATTAGATAGATAGCTGCTTTCCACGCGCATAGAAATAATGCATTTTTTTGGTGATTGTGGTTCAGGACATTCAGAAATATAGAGGTTTTCCATATTTTTATATTTTTATGATGGGTGGATAAAAATAGTTAGTCACACACATAGTGTAGAATAACACAAAGGCTATAATTTAAAAAGTTTAACGTTAAAAAGACTTAATCTTGACACATTTCTGTTAAAGTTTTCAACTAAAACACGTAGGTATATTGATGTTGGATCTCTAAATATGATATTAAATCATGCCATGAAGCCGTTCTAATATTAACATAACATTATTGTTGTGACAATCTGTATAACGTGTTTATCGCCTTGTTGGTCTAGTTCTAGCGTATTGAAACGCAGATAATGAGATCCAGGTTTTAAATCCCGGGTCCGGTTAGCAGTAACTTTGTAGATTTTCAAACCAAAAAATCCCAGTATCAGTCTGGAGTCTGGAAGTTGGTAGTGTGCGATCGCCGTGCCTTGGAGAGCACGTAAAGCCATCGGTCCTTTGTCTAAATTCTTTTTGTCGTGTCAGTTAGCTGTCCCATTGCATCACGAGAGCGAGGTATAGAAAATGCACCTGTGTTTCGAACTCACCTATGCACTATTATATGTCGTGCTGACCTGTTTCCGGTCGTTTCGCTAATCGTCCCATTGATCCACGAGAGTGATGAAATAGAATATGTCCCTGTGTTTGCGCACACACTAATATACTATAATACGTCCCGCGCAGATGGCTAGTCTCCATAGAGACTGGCCATGGCCGAAATTCTGCTAGGAGGACATTATATTATTATTCTAAGAACCACGCAGATGGCTCATTATTATTATTTTATATAACAAATACATATGTTACAATTGCCTCAAGATACTTCGCCATTTTACGACACAATAACAATCCAATAAAATTGTCTCATTTCCATTGCTCGTCAACCCTCCAAAGCCATTCACGATCATCAGTACAAATCGTTTTTCGCTCGTTTAGGGACATTACTTTCTCAGTAAGTACCAAGGAGCAATGATGGCCGTACTCGAGAGCTAATTAATGGATCCTTAGCACACCTAAAGCTATTTTACGTTACCTCATTTTGTGATCAACATCTACTGATAAATTGCGAATTGAAGTCATGCGCCGTGGGATTCGTACTGTCTTATAAAATAAAAAAGGTTTTTATTCACGTAGACTTTAAAAAAGCGCTTGCAAATATATTTTTTTTTTTAATAGTCAGAACATGTTTGTAGTAATATAGTTGTATACATTATTATTTCTAGTAACATAGATATTTAGGTACACATTGTATTGATTGTATGAAAACATTTATAAAATTTATTTTATAATAGCAATGATATTATAGAAATTATAAAAGGTATCTGTTTAAAAATTTAAATGTCGTCATGCATGTGTAATGCCGGATTGAAAATATCTCCGCAGTTGATTCCACAGTGTGGTCATGCGTGGTAAAAGGTTACTTGTGAAGCAGACAGTGGTAAACAGCCAGGTGATAGGGATGTAATCTCCTATGTTTGGTAACAAAAACAATTTTACTAAATATGTCACTGGAAACAAACGTAGAGTTTTGTTTTGCTGATCGTAGCTAGGGTTGCCAACTTTTTTACTAGAAATAAAGTATAATGAGGTCTCTGTAGAATATTAAACAGCATTTTGGAAAAATCAACAGTATTTTATTTATTTATGATTTTAAATACATTTTTTTGAGCTTCTCACACAACTTACTAATTTACAATCATTGTAGCTGCACTGCACTGAGCAGTAAACGCCTTCTAAGTAAATAAATGTAAACAGTATTTTGTATACTTTATTTTTGTTCAACAGTAAAAAGGATAATTTAATGAAAACGGTATAATACTGTTCAAAACAGTATAGTTGGCAACCCTAATGGTAGGAGTAGTCACTAAAAACACTTAGGATACGGTAACCATTCGAGTGAATTCTGCTTTGTTTCCAACAATAGTTAAGCTTTTTGGCTAAAATGAGAGATACTATAATAAACCGTACTGTCAGTATCAATTGACCATAGATATTAAAATATACAACCGAGGTAATTGAGTCGTCAACTAAAACTAAAAGAAAAGTTTAAAGAAAAATGAAATGAAGAATATAAATTTACTTAAAATTACAAAGATGATTCGGGTTTCGTTTCTTTGAAGTCACCAAAATTTATGATTTATCTGCCTAATGAGGTGTATTATAAAATGTTGTCGCTTAGAAATAAAAAACTTCCACAATTTAATCAAAATAAAACGTTCAAACTTTCCAGACCAGGCCCGTTATATAAGCATATTAGAAATATAAAATGAGCAATTTTTTCCACTTAATTTTAGTTGATGAATGAAATTACACCGAAATATTATTAGTGAAGCTCTTTATTTTTACCTATAGATACGATATAAAACCAGTAACTTTTGCCTTTTTAACAAATGTTCTCTAAAAAGTTCATATCTGAAAAATTGTTAATAGTGCTTCAAATTTCGGCTATGGCGGGCAATCACAATCAATTGTAGTATGCTAGTACACGAGGCTACACATCAAGCTATAAATTTCCAGTATAAGCTGATCTCGCGGTGTATAAGATTCCAATACAATGACAGGTCAGCTTATATTTGAAATGAATAGCTTGATATGTAGCCGTGCGTACTAGCTATACAGCACGACCGGAGAGCCAAGGACCAGGACCAAGACATGGGCGTAGGACACAGTCAACTTCTAGACAGATATAGTGTGACGTTAATAGCCAATATAGCTATCGTAAGTACAATCAGCATAATAATAATATGTTCACAGTTCTTGAAATATAATCATAAACCGTTTCTTTCGAATATATTTCATGGTATTTGTAATGGTAGATGTACTTCAAACTTAAGACCTACTATTAACTGTTAGAATATAAAGGGATCGGACCAGTGTTGATAGTTCTATTGTAACTATATAGTTCTTGATACAAAAGTATAAATTTTGCTAGTTAATAAAAAGAATGCCGCAGTAAAAAAATAATAGCACAAGAAATGTACTTTATAGCAGGAAAATAAGTGCTACATTACTACATATTACTTAGAAAAATGTGATGCTACTGAGCGGCTTTATCGGTAAACGCTCTAATATTTTATAACTGCAGGTATTCCAGGTAATAGGAAAATATATACAAGACTGTATACAGTATTTTACAAATTATTTAAATTACACAACTCGAACAAATATTATAGTGTTTTTATAATCTAGGAAGACTTATAATAATATTATGTTCTAAAACTAAATTCGTAATGATATTACGTAAGCATTACGCAGTAATGAAGATAAAACTACGTAACTAATACTAGCTTCATTACAATGTACTAGCTGGTTAATAATAATTCATGAATGAATATTCAAAGGCGTACTAAGTTGAAATTGTTTTAAAACTAGCCAATTTTACTAATAATTCATAATATTTAAAACAAAGAACGAAGTTGTGATCTGTTCAGATTTGTACAGACGCCAGCACATCAAGCTATCCCAATCTGTCAAATTTCCCCAAAGGAAAGAGAACCTTATGCTTAAGTGATAAAGTTGAAAATCTATAAAATATATTGGCAGATTGGGGTAGCTGAATGTGCTGCCGTCTGTACATGGCTGCTTATTATACCATTAATCAATAAACATAAATAAATATCTCGGGACAACTAAATCTGATCCCAAACTAGGCATTTCTCCTGGGTCTCCTCCCAAGAAAAATCTTTGTGTGATGAGCACGATCGAACCCACGACCTCTCGCTTAGTAGGCAGAGTCACTAACCATTTACCAACAGGCCAATTAGGCATTAAAAAGGTACACTTTAAATAGCATAATATGATTCTTCTTTTTATTAAAATTTGTGTTTATAAAGTTTTATTATACAAAAACGTGACACAAATAATATTTTGTGCCATTTATAGACATAATGCATTAATAACGGTCATATCGTGCGGAAATAATCATTATCATAGAGCGGTTAAGCTCCACAGACTGCCAAAGCCCAGATTAACGCGCATTAAGGCGATGCTGTGGAAAAAACAGCCAACGGAATTGATCAACAAACCAGGTGTAGTCTTCCATTATGAAAACGTTAGACCTCAAACATATTTTAACATTTTATTACTTCTCTAGCATTAAATTGAAATCACTTTTACGTAAGAAAATAATATCGGTGCCAAATATTACTTATTATTCTTGTGCTCTCACTTCAGTCCACCTGAATAATGATGAAATTATTGAAGTTTATTAAATTAACATATTCTAACATTGGACATTCACAATAAAATTAAATTAAATGATAATTTCAATAATAAGGCTAAGACAGTCGCGTCGCCTTTTCGTGTCGTGGGTTCGAGTGCCGCGCTGGACAACTATTTGTGTGACCCATAAATAGTTGTTCTGAGTCTGGATGTAATTTGCGTCCGTGTATTATACGTTTGTAAAGTACCCCACGGCACGGAGATTAGATTCTCTACTGTGGGCGTTGCCTTTTTTAACAACATATAAGCCCTAAATATTCGTGTTTGTATACATTATTTGAACTAAATAGACATACAACATCCTTGGGTCATTTGGAATGCGAGTTGGCGACCGCAGTCACGTAGTAGCTAGTACACTACCTGGAGTATCCCTTATACAACATGTAACGTAATTAACGCACCCCCTGAAACACCCCAATTAGAATATTATGTTGTAATCATAATACATACACTGAATTTTTAATTTAACATATTATATATGCATTATTATTTACTAAATTATTTTCTTGAAATAAAGTTTATTTATCTTTATTTTGTATTGAATGATGGAATTTGTATGAATACAAATAAAACTGCGATTTATAAGTCTTATTACTTTGACTTATGGTCCATTTCAATTGGTTTTTACTCTACAGGCTTGATATGACAATAATTTCCGTAGTTTTAATTATTTTGGAATAAAAAATTACCTATATTAAAAATAATATAAATCGATTCAGTAAAGGATTCTGAACAAACTATTTTCAGGAACTGCGTTAATTACGTTACATGTTGTATAGGCAACTTTAACAACACCCACGGGATGGTATGAGGTGGTCCTGTTATTATTTCTAGGCCTAAAACCACACTAAGTTTGTATGTATGGTTGTTTGTTACTCTTTCACGCTTAAGCTACCGAACAGATTCTGATGAAACTTGGTTACATAGATAAATTAAGTTATATAGCTTATATATGCTATAATTTATAAAGTTTAACGCGGGTAAAACCGCAGGACACACCTAGTTATTTCTACGGCTACTACTATGAGTATTTTACCTTAAATTAGTAATATGACTACTAAAATAAATACATCTTCTTGTTCTGCGCGTTATTCTTATGGGACAAAGTTACAAAAATTATTTTAAGCAACCGTCCGATTTAGAACTTAAGAATCTACTTTATTTTAATGCCTGTTTCTCATATAAGTGAAATTGTTTCTTTTGAGAAAATAAATATCTTAAACCCGAAAACTATCACTAATATTTCTGGGTTGAAGTAAATTCTGTTTATCTTCTGTCCTCATTATTCCCGGTCGATTAAAATAAGCAATTTAATTTATTAGCCTAACAACACGCAATGGGGACTCAAGAGGCCATGTTTTATTAAATACTGGTAATATCGAATATTCTATCGTGTTCCATCATTATCAAAACACCGCTGTGTGCACTTATTCTAGATGAATTATCCCCAATGGACGTATTAGCGTGGTAACTGCCCTGTGATTTCTCTATTGGTCGAATAATAGCCATGTAGCCTGTAGCAATGTTTCATGTTTATCTAAATTAGGGAGCGAAAATGCGGTAAAAAAAATGTTGTATCCAATAACGACGAAAATAATCACCGTAGCCTAGTTGGTAGTACTCCTGCCTTCCAAGCTGGTGATCCTGGATTCGAATCCCGGTAAGTGCAAATATTTGTGTGATGAGCACGAATATTTGTTTCTGAGTCATGGGTGTTTTCTATGTATATAAGTATTTATCTATCTACATAAGTATGTATATCGTCGCCTGGTACCCATAGTACAACCTTTGCTTAGTTTTGGGCTAGGATGATCTGTGTGACATTGTCCCTAAATATTATTATTATTATAAAAAACCACTAAAGCTCATAGCTATATGCTCTCACCAGCTCGTAAGTGATCGGCATGATTAAGCAGCTAGGCTCCCGGCCTTTCTGAGCGTCTCCGTGCTTCGAAGGGCACGTTAAGTTGTCGTCCCCAGTGTAGTCATGAGACAACGGTCGTTCAACCATGTCAGAAGCCTACTGGGCGGCTTAAACAACGCTGACACCAGGGTAACCACTGCCCATACAATAAGTAAGTACAACAAAATAATTTTTCATTTGGTTAAATTACCGTAATCTAGCGCTGAATATTATAAAATTTCGGTTTCGATTTAAAGAATTTATTACTCAGAAAGAACATTACAGTAGTTCACTTAACTATGAGAAACATTAAAACTATATCTTATGCACTACTTAACAATATTAGTCGTCTTTTGATACCGGAACTTAATCGGGTTTCTTCATTTTTTATGTATTTCATGTCATTTATTATCGGTACCCAGTATTTTAGGTCTTTACCTATGAAATTGCCGTTCTGCAGTACTGGCCATTTCAAATCAAAATAATTTTTGTTTGGCTAAGAATTCTAATTTCAAATTAATTTTATTTTAAAAACATGGATTCTTTTTTCCAAAAGTAGTCATTTCTTTATTGATTAGTGTTACATTTTCATCGCATTTCAATCTTTTTCGTCATCATGGATACGTTAAAAATTCGAGTAATTATGGAATATGAGTACCGTCGTGGCAGCAACGCGGCACAAGCGGCACGCAACATCAACGACGTTTACGGAGCTAACACTACAAACCAACGCACCACCTGTTATTGGTTTGCTCGCTTCCGTTCTGGAAATTTCGACCTGAAAAATGAACCTCGCGGTCGTCCGAAGACTTTGGTCGACAATGACAAATTAAAGGCGGTTGTGGAAGCTGATGATACACAATCTACGGCTGAATTAGCAGCAGCTTTCGACGTTAGCGTCAAAACAATATTGGTCCATTTGCGTCAAATTGGCAAGGTAAAAAAGCTTGACAAATGGGTGCCCCACGAACTCAATGATCGCCAGCGCGAAGTACGCGTCGAGACGTGCCTTGCACTGCTCAACAGACACACAAATGAAGGAATTTTGAACCGCATTGTTACCTGCGATGAAAAATGGATTCTGTTTGATAACCGCAAGCGCTCAGCAAGTTGGTTGGATCCTGGTTCAGCACCTAAACAATGCCCTAAACGAAAACTTACCCCTAGAAAAGTGATGGTCACTGTTTGGTGGTCTAGCGCCGGTGTGATTCATCACAGCTTCTTACCAAACGGGGTGAGCATTACTGCAGATGTGTACTGTGAAGAACTGAGCACAATGATGGAGAAGCTGGCGCATCTCCAACCAGCATTGGTCAATCGCTCGTCTCCGCTGCTCCTGCACGACAACGCGCGACCTCATACTGCACAGCAGACGGTCTCCAAGTTGCAAGAACTGGGGTTGGAAGCTCTCCGTCATCCGCCCTACTCACCAGACCTTGCGCCTACAGACTACTACTTTTTCCAGAATTTGGATAACTTCTTGGCGGGAAAAAAATTCAATACCCGAGAGGCAGTACAAAATGCCTTTGAAGAATTTGTTGCCTCCCGTCCAGCTGATTTCTTTAAGAAGGGCATCAATAAACTGCCACTGCGATGGCAAAGATGCATTGATTGCATGGGTGATTACTTCGATTAATACAAATAAAAAAATTCATGAAAAAAATTCGTTTAAATTTTTTCATACAAAACGGCAATTTCATAGGTAAAGACCTATTATATTATTCTTGTGCTCTCACTTTAGTGCATCTGAATAATTATGACATTGTTTTATGAATTAAGTTATATATATATATATGGCATTTGCGCCTGTTACAGACGATTTACGGCGCATTGTCTCGGAGACATTTCTTTTGGTGGCTAAACAAACCGATGCGAGAGCGACATAGCCTGCCACAGGCCTGACAAGGGAAGTTTGCGGTGGTTGGTGCCGAGCCGCTTTCATGTCGCTTCTGTCTCTTATCAGCAAGTACTCCGAACCAGACTTCATCACAGATCATACGACCCTCCAGTACACGTTTGCGTAATTAAGTTTAATGTAGTGGTATTTGATCAAATTTAGAATACTTAGGTCAAAGAATTTGCATTAGCATTTAACGTGGCAATGTTGCTGACAGCTTTCTAGGATCGTTCCCAGTTTAAAGTGACTTGTTATTTGGACGCATAAACTCTTTGTTAACTAGGTATTTTAAATTAATATTGGTTTTATTAATATTCAACGTAAATTAATGTTCTAATATTTAAGTCGTTAGCAATGGTATTTTACGTAGACATCATTAATTCTATCTGCTATTAAAATTCACTTTTAAAAATTATTTGAAGTTTCGGACAAGTTGAGTTTTAGCATATTTTTTAAGATGGCAGACATAATAAAAAATATATAATTTGAACGCCAACATTATTTATGATCGGTTAATATATTTTTTAGATATAATCTTTTAAGTTATTGGTGGGGAGAAAGGTCCTTTCTCTTCTTCTCAAATCTTCCTTAGCTTCCATGGTTCGGTGATGTCAAATGTTAGTACAACTCATACATACATACTCATACGTTTTTAAATGTTTATAACTTCTTCAGGTAATTTAAATTTATTTTTAATGTGAGGTTAAGTTGGCCAGTACCAATACTGAGAAATAAAAAACCGTACCCTAATTGTAAGAGGAATGTTTGTTGCTTATTTAGAACTAAGAAGAAAATATTCACTAGTTCAACGGAAAACAGACTGTTTATTACACAAAACTGAACATAGCTTGGGTAACCAACGCCCAACTATGCAAACTTACTTTTTTAATAAGACCTAACAGTGTTGAGATTTAATAATTATTATTTGATACGCGTAAAATACAGGCTGGCCGAGGAGTTGAGGTTCAAACACAAAATTTATATACTTTATGACGAGGAGTATCCGAGTCACCCCCATGTATGTTCTACGATTTTGCGTAGTTTTCGAGATATAACTTTTTTAAATGACTTTTTTCGTAAATTTCACCTAATATCATTTTTGACTTTTTCCTCGTTCTGTTGAACATTTCTGGTTCAGTTTTTTTGTGATAACTAATTAGCATAGTTTAACCTAACACCCTAAAAGTATGGTTTATCTAATCAATGCAGAACTGACTTAGAATTCATTCGACAGTAAAAAATTAGGGTTTGAGCTCAGGACTCATAAATTTTCAAAGTATCAAATAACGCAAAATCGTAGAACATACATGGAGGTGATTTGGATACTCCTCATCATAAAGTATCTAAATTTTGTGTTTGAACGTCAACTCCTCGGCCACCCTGTATAATCAATACTAAATGAACTGCTTTGTCCATTAACCTCGTTCAAATAATTCAACTCTCGAAATCTTACAACCGAAATAGAGAGAAATGTCAGCTTGCTGGACATCCTAAAACATAATATTATCTAAGCCTATTTTTCACGCGGAAAAGCGACAACAAACTGTAAAAAATTAACGTTAAATAATTTAGATTTAAATATATGGACAAACACTGCGTTAACATTTATGTACAGACGCCAGCACATCCAGCTACCCCAATCTATCAAATTTCTTTCTAGATTGAAATAATGAAATTTATTCAGCACTTGGGTATTTACATACACTTGTACTTGTCAACATCACAATGTATAACATAATCACAGTAATTAAAGCAACAAAATATTTTGAATTAGTCCGTCCGTGCGGTCTGTTTCGTCACATTTATTTTTAATATCCTTAAATAAATAATAAATAGCAATAAGCTATTATTGTTATATTTAGCAATAGTATACCAAATTAAAGAATTGAAAACAACGAGCAGTTGGCTAGCGCAAAAGGCTCTCAACCAGTAGCTTAATTTAAGCGACTAATACCTGAGGGCACCCTTATGGGGTTCGGGCCTCAGCTCAGGCGGCCGCTGAAGTAAAAAGATGGGATTCGAAATGGGGGTCAGATCACTTGCACGGGATTAACGATCACAATATGTTAAGGAGGCAACGCGATCCTCGGCGCTGATGATCCTACCCTCGCTAGCCTGCGGCTTTCTCTAGCTACCTAGGTGGACGACCCGGAGAAGAAAGCCAGAAATAAACTCCGGGCTTGCTTTTTTCGTCTTCTTTTGCTTTTTGTTTTCTATTTTTTTTAATATCTTTTATTTAATTTGGATTGGCTGTTATGTGGGCTAATGCACGCACAGAACTGATGACATCTAGTTAATCAAAATAATTGTGAGCTAATAAACAATAACATTCCATTCCATTTCCAACACTCAAGCAATTAAAATAACCTCTTGCAAGATGAACAAACGTTGGGTGCATCCGCACCCATTTACAAAATTAACAAGTCACATGAAGTCGACTAAAGGCGACGACTAAAAAAAATTAGTACCCCAGCAGCAGTTCGACCAGTTACCGCAAGCAGCACCCTTTCACGGGTATGACGTGAGGGCCAGCCATCGCCTCCTTCGCCATATTAGAGGGATGGACAAGACCCGACCCACAACGCCACCACAAGCATTAACACACAATGGGAGCATGAGGAGCTTACAGCGGAAGAGCTCATAGTGAAGTCGTTAACAGCCTTCGGCTGAACAGCGTTTGACGTGTTCATGATAAAATATATATTTGTTTTTATATTAAATACCTATATGCATCTAAAAAAACTATAAGTAAAAATATTAATATCATTATTTCTAAAGTCAGTTGAGTATAGGATAAATTAATGTCCTTAACGTAAGTGGCTCGTGTTCAACCAAGCGACCAAGCGTTTTTGTCGTTTAAATAATCATTTAGAGTGTAATAGGCTTTTTTCATTAAAATATTCTTGACCTCTGATTTAAATTTACTGTAGGGTAGTTCCTGGAGATTTAATGGTATTTTCTTATAAATTCGGATACTCAGTCCGACAAAAGAAGAATGAACCTTTTGCCAACGATGATTTTCAACTTTATCACATTAGCATAAGGTTCACTTCCAATTGGCGAAATTTGACAGATTGGGGTAGCTTTATGTGCTGGCGTCTGTACAAAGCCACGACCTTTGACATTATGATGTTGGAAATATAGCTTATATACCTCGTTATGTATTACTGTACGCTAATACCTAACGAGGTAACGATACGTTAAATGAAGCATATGTGCGTATTCACGTATGCTTAATTACACATATGCATACACATAAGAACATGGCACACATGGAACACTTAAGAACATTATAAGAAAATGGCAATACAATTCAAATTATAATATAGTGTATTATAAATGTGAATGTTTGGATGTTAGTCACTCAAAATAGCTCAACGGAACTCATAGTCCAAATATTTATGTATTACTAAATCGCGAGTAATTACGTTATTAATAGCTACATTACAGCAACATATTTTTAATAAATTATTTAGATGAACAAAACTGTGTTAGGTTCAAATGCCTGGTATCTAGATTATGTCAGACAATTTAAACTACATAATTAATTTTTTTAGCACTACTAAAGCCTTACTAAATATCATTCTTCCGAATGTCAGTTTTGATGTGTTCTCTACCGCCATATTTTTTTCCCGTTATTCCTTTTTCCCGTCTAAAGACTAATATTTTAATGCATTGTAATGTACAACATTCGGTGATTTATTTTTATTTATATACATTATAATAAAAGAGATAGTCTCAAAATAAAATATTAATAAAATTATTTTTGTCCTGGCATAGTGTTTTTCTTTTTCTTACCGGAAGTTTTTCGTGAGTCCCACATATTTGACCTGCTTGTAGGTCTAGTGGCTAGCGAATAGTTGTCAGCTACTAAGCCAGAGGTCATGGGTTCGATCCCCACTCAGGACAACTCTTTGTGTCATGGAGTCATGAGCATAATTATTTGTTATGTATCTGGGTGTAATCTGTCAACTATGTACATATTTAGACATAAATATGTTTATACGTTGTTTGTTTGCCATAGTATTCGTTCCGCCTAGTTTAGGATCAGATGGCAGTGTGTTAGTTGTCCTCACATATGTACATATTTATTTAATCGAAGTCTGAAGCCTACTGGGTGGCTTTACAACTCTACTTGTTACGGTTATATACGAATGAGTAACTGAATTTAGCCCCTAAAAAAATACAGATATTTTTTTAATAATTAGCAACGAGATTTATAGTTAAAGGGCAAAAACTTCTTAGTATTTCCCAAGTGCTATAATGCGGAATATAAGTTTATTCAACTTCAAGATCTCAGGATCTTGAAGTTGAAAGCCAGATATAACTTACAAGACGTTATCAAGAGAAATACCAGTAGCGCGGCTGAAAGTTACGAAGACATGACGTCAGCCCAATCAGGTACTGCGTGGGTGCAATCTCCCCTTTCCCGGTATAAAACTCCCCACAGAGATAAAGACAAGATGTTTTACGTAAATGCCGTGAAGGTTAAAAAATAAATTAATATAATGGATTAGACGTGGGAAGAGGTGCTGCTGCGTCGGATTAATGGAGGTGTTACTCACCTGTTCCGTCACTACGTATGAACTGGGTATAATTACAGTTCTGGATTTTACGGTGAAAAATCTCACTATTTGTGATCTAAAAACATGGCCCACAGACATGACTGTGAAAGATCATATCATTTTGAACAACTTCCAAATTAAAAAAGAAATAGTATCATAGCACAATTTCCCATTTTTGAGGTGAATTATCATACATACGCATACAGTTAACAGGTTAAAAGCATACAGGTAATAATGAAGGGTAGTTTTTGGGACTGCTGATAGTAGTGAAATCTATTATTTACCCTTCTAATCTAAATACTCTAGATGTACCTACAATATAATAGTTGAGACTTTACATTGAAATAATATACATTTTGTATTATACATAACGCATGGAGGTAATATGTATGTACACATATACACAGTATACATTATTATAGTTCATGGGACGCAAGTTTTACGAATATTGTTCCCCCAAAAACTGCTTAATGCGATAACTAAGTTTTTTTCACTTAAAAATCCAATATCTATCATTGCCATATAAAAGTAACAACCATATATTCGTAGTACGGACAATACCTAAAATAACTAGCATCGCTAAACCCGTAGCCGAGTTCTCTGCTGACTCAATTGAGATAGCCGTCGATACGCTAAAAAGAACAAAAAGCCGTTGCGCAAAAGGTTATATTTCACACTCTTGTGACTTTTTAGTTGCGTGATCTAGTAAAACAAGGAATAAATAGCAGAATAACTTAAGTCACCAGTCACGTACGCACGAAACGACTACAGTTAATGGTCTGTTTTGGAAAAAAATGTTCATTTGTAAGACATGAAAAAGAAACTTGGATTTTGTGGATCTATAATAGAATTAATCAAACATACTCAGAATCATTCTGTGTCTGTGTGTAATTTATCTATAATATGTGTTTATTTAAAAATAAATAAGTATGTTTACCAGTTGTTTGGTTACCATGCGACAGGCTCCGTCTAGTTTGGGATCACATGGCAGTATGTATCGTATGTACCGTAAAACGGGGTGATTAAGAACACCGAGGGTGAATAGAAACAGGAACCAAATTTTACTTATGTATGGATACAGTCCCTATTGTTATTCACCCCGGTGTTTCTATTCACTCCGTTTTACTGTAACAAAATGCAACAGCTCATTTGACCAACAGTCAGCTTAATCTCAATAAGTAATCAAGACTTTAGGCATGTACTTTTGAACATAAAGTGTTTAATTTAATTACTTACTTATTTAAACAAAAACTGATAATAGTGACTTCTTTAGTTCACAAGGTTTCACCAAAATAATATCTTCCATAAGTTTTTCCGACGCATTTGGTCGATTTTAGGTTTCCATACAAATAAGTAAATATTAATAATTGATCTTCTTTTTTATCAAATGGGTAGTGGTTGCCTGTGTGGTGGCCTGAACAACTCTGACACCAGGGTGGTGTCAGAGTTGTTCAGGCCACCCAATAGGCCTGTGCCATGGTTAAACGTATACTGCCTAACAATGACACCCTCATAGTTAGTGGTATTGTTATACAATCTATTGTTTACCTATACCTATTGTCTAACTTTAGTTTTGAATCCGTAACAAGTGATGATATTATAAAAGATTTTAAGAGTATTAAAAGGAAAGGCACAGAAGATTTGTGGGGACTGTCTGTTAAAGCAATTGAATCAAGCATACTAAACATTGCTACAATCCTTGCAGCCATCTTCAATGGCTGTATAAGCGATGGTGTCTTTCCCGATTTAATGAAAATAAGTAAGATAATACCCATTTTCAAGGCAGGTTGTTCAAAAAATGCCACGAATTATAGGCCTATCTCAATACTGCCAGCTTTAAGTAAAATATTTGAAAAGCTGATGCTCAGCCAAACGTTGTCGCACTTTAACGTGAATGAGATATTGCATAACAAGCAGTTCGGGTTTACAAGGGGCCGCTCTACTCAGGATGCAGGTTGCACATTAATTAGGTCAATATTGGAGGCTTGGGAGGGATCACAGGATGCGCTGGGAGTTTTCTGTGATCTCTCTAGGGCTTTCGATTGCGTTGATCATCGTACGCTCGTTGTTAAACTGAAGTACTATGGAATATCTGGCACATCTCTTGATCTTGTGATGTCCTATTTATCGGGGCGACAACAGATGGTTTCGATAGGCGGTGTCACTTCGGCACGTCATCCTGTGAAAATTGGGGTGCCCCAGGGATCTATATTGGGCCCATTTTTATTTCTAGTTTATATAAATGATCTCCCTTATCTGGTAGAGAAAGTATCAGAGATAGTTTTGTTCGCTGATGATACGTCGCTCATATTTAAAGTTAATAGAAAGGATAAAGATCTTATCGAGCATAATAAAACACTCAGCTTTATATCAGAATGGTTTTCGGCAAATAATCTCTTGTTAAATGCAGGGAAAACTAAATGCATCAGGTTCTCATTGCCGAATGTGACTCAAATTGTACCAACAGTTGCACTTAATGCGAAAATATTAGATTTAGTCCCATCGACCGTATTTTTAGGATTGACACTTGATTCAAAATTGCAATGGGGTCCTCAGATTGAAAAGTTAGCAGGTAAATTAAGTTCGGCTTCCTATTCTGTCTGGAAAATAAGGCAATTGTCAGATGAACAAACTGCTAGATTAGTGTATTTTGCGTACTTTCATAGCATTATGTCGTATGGCATTCTGCTGTGGGGTTCGGCGGCTGACATAGGTACTATTTTTGTATTGCAGAAAAGAGCAGTCAGAGCCATTTATGGTTTAGGCAGTCGCGATTCTTTGCGAAATTTGTTTAAAGAAATAAATATACTTACTGTGCCATCGGAATATATATATCAGAATATAATGTTTGTTAGAAAAAATATTCATAATTATAAAAAGAAAAGTGAACTGCATAATATAAATACTAGAAATAAAAACAAACTAGCCATGCCAGGCTTTAGAGTAAGCAAAACTAATAGATCATTTTTAGGAAATTGTATTAGGTTTTATAACAAGCTTCCTACTCAAATTACTGATCTGCCTGACACAAGTTTTAAAACACATATTAAACGTGTACTTATGGCTAAGGGTTATTACACCACTAAAGAGTACATCGATGACAAAGACGTCTGGCTCTCACTTCCTACCTGCACATTGCTCGCTGGAGATCTTGTAGCCATATAGACATGACTGATCTGCAGTGTTACGTGAACTATCTGTAAATGATTGCTATCATATACTTAATTTAAAATTATTGACTCTGTCTCAAAATGAATAATGTTATTGTTTCGAAGTTTTTCTTTTGTATACCTAAATATAATCTAAAATAATAAGCATTCAGACAACCGATCGAGCATATATTGTGTTTGCCTACTAAATAATTACTCTAATTGGACCAAATCCCGTGTTCATGCCCGCTTGAGTATGTTTCGCCGGACCGTCTCAACTGGGTCGTGTTGAAACCGGTAGTAGATGAACCCACTGAGTTTGTTTCGCTGGGTCTTCTCAGTTGGGGCGCATTGGATCCGGTGGTAGCATTAAAGCGCGACCGTCGTTATTAACACAAGGTCCGTCATAATAATAATACCTTTAATATAGACAGAACCATTGACAATATATAGTAAAAATATTAGACTTAAACTAGATAATTAAACATAATCTCTTGACAATAACTTGATACGAGCTAGCTAAATATCATTTCTGTAATAAAATAAATTTTATAAATGTTTTCATACAAGATGTACCTACCTAAATATCTATGTTACTAGAAATAATATCTAATGTATACAACTATATTACTACATGTTCTGACTATTTACAAGCGCTTTTTTAAAGTCTACGTGAATTGTGTCAGCATGATTGTAACGAAAAGTTATCAAATCAGGTGAATTTGTATTATAACAAGTTCTTTGGTCTTGTTTACACGCACACAATATTTGAATATAAGCTTACTTTAATAAAGATTAGGTATAAAGTGTAGAGGCGTATCAGCTGCAAATTATGAAATTAAATAGTGATACCGACAATTTTCGTGTCATTTGCTAAGGCACAGTACCTACATACCGCACTACGTGAGAGCTCTAATTCCTGAAAGCTCTGAATGTTCAGAATGCAAACAGTTCTAGCACGTAAAGTTCACAAGCCCACGCGTTATTTGACATATCCCGATACAATAGGTGGAAATTTAAGGCCCAGATAGCTAAGCTAAGCGAGCAAAATAGCTAAACCAAACGTAACTAGTTCGCTCGCGTATTTAGATGTTAGAATATAAAACTTATGTTAGCACTGACGAAGAATCTGTAATAATCATGGTTATCCTCACAAAAATTCAGGACAGTTTCATGTTTTTTATCACCTAAAAATATAGGAAAAAGAATTTTCCTACATTTGGCGGTCGTTAAAAGAAAACATACTTCATTTGTCATCTTATTTGCCCGCTCACTTTGACTCACACTGAGGTGAGGTTAATTGTAAATGTCATTATAAAAAAAATAGAAAAAGAAAACTACTTAGTTCTAAATATTTTGGATTAATAATCTCACAATATGAACGGAGCGGCTTTTGAGAATTTCCTGTCATCAATTAAAATTTTATGACATGTAAAACGTGTGAATGTGTGAGGGCGATAACGCTGCGCTGAAGTCTGGGCCTTAATGTAGTTTCGATGCTAAAGGTACTTACTGAATGAATTCGATCGCAGTTGCGTGGGCGGCGGTGGGCAGAGCACGTCACTACCGAGGCTACTGACACTAACCACATCACGGAGCTCCCCAAGCGATGATGAGCGGAGCGTCGGTAGAGAGAAGTTCACTTCTTTTGTCCTGTTGGCAAAAAAAAAACAGTTAAATATACGTCGCAAACACTAGTTAAAAATTTGAACATAGACTTGAAATTCCATTAAAAATCTTATCTAATGGTAAGCAAGGTTAGGTCGGATTTTTTTTATAATAATAATATATTTCATGGAATGATTAACACACTGCACACACAAAATAGGTAGGCATACATATTTCTAAATATATACACATTATAGATAATTTACACCCAGAAACACAACAAATAATTGTCCTGATCATACAGAGATTTCTCCTGGGTGGTGATCAAACCAACGACCTCTGGTTAAGCAGTTATGGACTAACCACTAGGAAAGAGGTCGGATATATTTAATTTGACTTTTCTTTCGCAATTTGGCTTCCATATACTCACAACCTTATATCATATAATTAGGTTATGGTCAAGATGAAAGGTTTAATCGAGTTTGGTTTTGGAAGTAAGGGTGTATGGTGTCCTAGTTACAGTCGGGTTAATGAGATATTCAGAGTTTGTATTAATAATTTATGTGGACGACCTTTCACCAAGCGATGAGATATTCCTATTTTACTATATCCTTAACATGAAGTATGTTTATATAATTATTATTTTATGCTATAAAGAGTCTTGATGATGCAGCCCGTTACTCTCCTACTGAAGGGCAAGGGTCTCCTCTCAAAATGAGAGTACAGGCCATAGTCCATCACGCTGGCCTAGTGCGGGTTGGCAGACTTCACATGCCACCAAGAACATTTAAGAAGAGCTCTCATGCATGCAGGTGCTTACTATGTTTTCTTTCACCGTTTTAAGTTCGAGACAGTTAATTTATCATCTGTCCCATGCCTGCCTTCTTTCCGGTCATGTACCTAGTCGTCCTATTGGATCATGAGAGCGATAGATAAAAAGTATTCTAGTGTTTGCGCACACAATTATGCACTAAGCTACTAGTTGACCAAGCGGACATTATTATTATTACTATCTCGAAAATAGTACTTTCCTACTACTACTTATTCTTATTGTGTGGTGCGTTCAATCGCTGATAATTTTAGGAAATAGCTATGAGTAAATAGACAATATTATTGAGCATTTCAGCTAGAAAAATCCAAGTAGCCATCTGAATTTAGGTTGAAGGAAAGATTAACCCCCTTGCCTAACCTAGATTGCTGGATTTAAATTATAATAATAATACTTTCTCTTTAAAATATTTATCTTTAAAAATACCCTGGGACATTATTTACACACGGCCATCTGATCCCAAACTAAGCAGAGCTTGTACTATGGAAACCAGATAACTAATATAGTACCTACATGTAATACTTTTCTTTTGTAAATACGTACTTATATAGATAAATGACATCTAGACTCCGGACAAACAGACATTTTCATGCACACAAATATCCTGTCCTGAGTGGGAATCGAACCCACAACCTCCGACGTGAAAAGCAAGCATTTGCCAACCACGCCAACAGACCCGTCAAAATTGAGTACCAAATGTTTATTCGCATGTACAACATGCGTCCAACTAATAAAAAATAACACGTCAAAGTGAGTGATGAAGCCATTATTGTGTTTCAGTATGCACGGCGATAATAAAGAACGTTATTAAACAACAAAGTTGACTTCAACAACCGAAAATAATGGACAGCCATTCGTTTGTGAATTGAGTTGGAATAAAAGTAAGTACCCAACAAATGTTTGTGTATCTAATGGCACGTTTCTGGGAAAATAAACGCTTTAATTTGAATTGTCTGAGAAGTGGAATGTTTTGTGTTCATTGTTAATTAATTCGATCATTTAAAGAACTCAAAACAAAATTAGCTCTTTTGCCGGTTTAATCTTACTTGATGATGATATTTTAAGAATACGAAATAAAGTACTATGACATATCTCATTCCTACTGCTGTATTTGTGGTAAAAATAATAATAATACCCTGGGACATTTTATACATGCAGCCATCTATCTGATCCCAAACCAAGCAGAGCTTGTACTGTGGAAACGAGATAACTGATATTCTACATATACAATTTTTCTTTTGTAAAAAACATATTTACATAGATAGAGCTGTGCCCCGCGGTTTTACCCGTGTTAAATTTTATAAATTATAGCCTATGTGTTAATACAGGGTGTCAGCCAACTCCATACCAAATTTTATTAAAATCGCTCGAGCCGTTTAGACGTGAAGAAGTAACAAACATACACACTCACACAGTCACAAACTTTCGCCTTTATAATATTAGTGTCATTACACACAGACTCATGACAGACATGTTCATGCACACTAATATCTGTCCCGGGTGGGAATCGAACCCACGACCTGCGGCGTGAAAGGCAGCGTATCTACCAACCACGCCAACAGGCTGTACCTAAATATAAATATAATTCGAAAACTCTTTTATTTTATCTCTTATCATTTTAGATTAGATGGATTACACATAACAATATGTAGAATGTAAAAGGTACATAAAAAGTTGGGAAACTTATTCTAAAGGATTAAATATTCATCCTTTAATTCAATTATCCTGAACCCCGAACAACCCAAAATTTTAAATTAACTAAGCGATCCCGTAACCTGAATAATTTACTTGTGTAACTATACTTTTCAACACGTCACTAGGCAACCAAAAGGAACTTAAATATTAAACCTTTATGTAAATTATTCTGAACCCTAAACCTTAAGTCTTAAATTAAGCAAGCAATTCCTCTTTTTTTAAACACGTACGGGCTGTGATTACATTTTTCTTTTTCTGATCGTGTTTATGGTGTGATTTGAATTGTACGAGTAATATGTCCACGTTGGTGGACTTTTGGTTGGTTGAAGCTTCATATAACCCCTGAAGGGAGCAGGAGACTGGACGGAAGGGAAAATCAGATAAATGGGCCATTCTTTGGGGTATCACGTTACACTCGCAGAATTAGTTTTGTTATGTGGAATTGTAACCCCATTTACACATTTGTGGATATTTGTATATTATACCAGTACATTTAATAAAATTGCTGTACAGAAAAAAATACATCTTATTGTAAATCATACAATACAAACATTGATGTGATGTCCTCCCGAATTTCGACCACGGTGGCCAGTCTCAATGGATTAGCGAATTGCGCAGGACATATTGTAGTGCACAAGTGTGTGTGAAAACACACTTTCTATTCCATCACTCTCATGATCGGATGGGACAACTAGCGACACGACCAGAAAGAGGTCAGGTACAGGACAGACGGCTTTACGTGCTCTCCGAGGTAGGGGGGTATAATAGTGCCAACTTCCACACTTCGGACTGATACTTGTATATTTTTTTACTACTGATACAGATACATATCTTTTTACGGATAAATCACAAAATCACTTTTTGGCCCGACCCGGGATTTGAACCCAGGACCTCATTGTCTGCGGTTGAACACGCTACCGCTAGATCAACGAGGCAGTCATTAACCCATTCAATATACAATTGGCAATTTTATCTTGAATAAAGTCAGTAGTTAAAGTGACTTCCACTTGTTGGAATTCCAGCGAGGGTAATTTTATATTACGGACGAAGAAATAAAGGCAAACATTGTCTGTAAGGCCAGTTAAATTGGTTTATCTTTCATTTTGTTTTAGCAGTTTGCGTAAAAGTTTCAAATTAATTTTGAATAAGAAGTTCTACGAAATCATACTAAAGCTTTCTTTTCCATACTTGTCTTGGTTTGTAAAGGTATTTTTAAGGACCATTCTACAGTTACCTATAATAATATCTAGGGACAATGTCACACAGATCATCCTAGCCCCAAACTAAGCAAAGCTTGTACTATGGGGTACCAGGCGACGATATACATACTTATATAGATAGATAAATACTTAAATACATAGAAAACATCCATGACTCAGAAAAAAATATTCGTGCTCATCACACAAATATTTACACTTACCGGGATTCGAACCCAGGACCACCAGCTTCGTAGGCAGGAGCACTACCAACTAGGCTACGGTGACCGTCATATACCTATATTTTTCTCCTTTTTATATAATATCCAGAGTAGTAGTAATAAGAGTGGAATGTGGTTGCCCGTGTTTACGAATGGTATCAGAACGGTTTCTTTCTTTTATTTTCATTAGAAGACTTGATTCTTATTATCCCATAGATTCAACGCGCGGGTCCATCGCATGGGAACAACAACATAGTTTGAGACTTGTGACTCAGATATAGGTTTAAGGGGGCCACCCGGTATGCATCAACGCTCACCTTCTCTGTCTCTCAGTGTTACCCCCTCTTCCTAGCCAAATTTGGTATGACCCTAATAATGCTGCTTTGGAATCTCGTTCTAATATAGAACTTACTGAAGTTAGTTTGTAGAGGGATTTTGCTGTATACCTCGCACCCACTTTCACGGCATATAAATTAACCAGAAAGCCGTTTCAGGTTAATTATTACGTAAAATTAAAACATTACTCAAAAAGTTCTAAAGTTTTTCATCTATTCCTTTTTCAGTACAAAATTGAATTCGCTTTTGAAATGTAAGTAAAATCTAGTATTCATCATAATTTACTTTTGGAACAGATTCTATTTACAGATAATTTAATAATACTATTCTAAGTGGCAGAACACATATGTATGTAGCTCGTAGAACCGACGGCCGCTGGGGCAGAATTAATCTCGAGTGGCTACCACGAACCGGAAGATCAGGGTGGTCAGGCCATCTATAAGATGGATCGATGATCTTGTGAGGGTCACTGAAAGCCACTGGATGTGGGTTGCGCAAGACCGGCAAATGTGGAGAGGATATTTGGGGCGCGGCGGTTTGTTCTATCAGATCACTTCATTATTACACACACAAGCAATTTCTACCGGACCTTTAGAAATACTCAACAAGATTAATATCTTAAGTGTCAGATTCTATTAGTTTATGACTACTTGAAAGGCTTGCCACTGATGTGGAAGACCATAGGAACTGGGAACGTAACTTACTCTCTGACGCAATAGGAGTCTCTTAAACAAAAACCGATACAAATTATTATTATTATTCCGTACCGTTTTCAAAATATGAACTTGAATAACTTTTCTGTATACGAGTCAGATTTACAAACTGTTGTTTTAAATAAAATGAACCTCCATTTTAATGCACGAACAGTAACCGGATTTCTTGCATAATACGATAAGAGTTATACAATAACATTGTAAGCGGATTAAGGAACTACAATACCTGCTAATTAAATTAAGCTAGAGAGTGAAAATTCCCAGAAAATCTAGGTATTGTTAAAATGTCCTAATACTACCCTAATGTTGCAAAATTTGCTTTCTTATCCAGTTTAACCCATTATGATAAAAATAAGAAGATAATGAGACTGCAAATAAAAATATAGAGACTACTCCATTATCCGGTGAAGACGAGAGAGTTTCCTAGATTAACTGTAAATGTTAATTAAAAAAAAAACGGACTAGTCGCTTCCTTTTATCGGTCACTGCAATTTAAATGAATTTTTCTAAGCTAGGATCAATAGTGGCACACAATGAAATGACATTGAGCGGTGAGGCTAAGGCATGTGCTAAGGAATCGCTTTAACTATCTTACACACCGCATCGAAATTAATCAGGAAGAAAAGAGTTAGAAAAAAATCAGGTCGACTTCTTTCCAGTGCCAACCGGGAGACGGAATGATATAACGAGGCTGGAGCCTCATAAAATGAGAGAATTGCAACTCGAGAAACCAGCAATCCCATACAAAAGCATGGGATAAATATGAAGGGACTTATGAAATGAGCTGTTATAACTATATGTTTTTGCTAAAGTCAGTATGCAGTTTGTTAAGGTAAAAGCAATTAGATAACAGTTCGAGTGGTGGTTTTATTACGAGGAAATCAAGTAGTCTGTTGACCTAAAAAAGCTTTCTAAAAACTATCCTAGTAACACGCGGGTTAAACTAAGAGTATATAAAACTCAGTGTATGTTATATACACCATGTGTTGCGGTCACCACGAGCTGTGTTTTAAATAGTCTGTCCCTTATAAAGCAGTAAGAGGCGGCATAATATGGTCATTACGTTTTCATGCAAAAATTTCTGCGATGGCTGCCAGTTTTCAAGCAGATTTCTCTTTTGCGCGGGTCATATTATAATGCAGAAGTGTGTTCGTAAATATAGAATTATTTAATATTTTTTTTTATAAATTATAGCCTATTATATAGATATTTGTTATTAGGTCGATCTTAGTACTCTGGAAATCATTATTACATTAATTCATTATAACAGTTAAACATGCTACCATAAGTTTTATTTATTCGACTTCAAAAGAAGAAGGTTATCAATTCGACTGTATGTTTTTATGTCTGTTTTGCATTTGCTCGTATGTTACGTCATTTCTCTCTTGTTTGTGAACCGATTTCGATAATTATGTTTTTATTCGATTGGGATACTATATTCATTCCATATTATTCCAATTGATTGTCAAAAGATGAACTCGCTTTTGTTTTCTAAACACTAATTATTCTTCTTGAGCTACAAAAATGTAATTGATTCCATTTTACCCAATTAATTCGCAATCGTAACAAATATTTACAAATGTCTACTAGGTAATTGTTTAAACCTCAGTAATTTCTTTTTCATTTGGGAATTTCATGTTAACAAATAAGTAATCAAACACTATAGTAATTCAAATGTATTATTAAAATGTTTAAATAATACATATAATATATTACGTCCGTTTGATTGTATCAAAACATCACTTTAAAAATTAATTAAAACGGGGTTAGTTTTGTTGAAGACGGCACTCATGTTTTTATTTGCACACCATGTATAAAGCTGTGAAAATATCTACTAGGTATGCCTGTAATCAAATAATCTGGGTAACATACGAGTTGGAAGAATATTCTATCAGTACTTATCCACATTTATCTATTTAGTATTATAGCGGCTCGGAGCCACTAACATCCCTCGGAGTGTCTGTGTTGTCGGTTCTGCCTTTGATTTATTCCCAGTTTTCTGAATGGGATGAAAGTATGCGGGAGTAAGTAAGTTATTTATTTGCATATACATTATGTATCTGCATTTTCATTTATATCCCCGTTTAGGTTGGCAACTCTAGGTACTTCTATTTGGCCACAAGGATCATTATTTATGAAATACGATGGAAGCTTGTTTACTTAAATAGTTTTGCCGCAGAATTTAGGAAGGGATGAAAACTCGAAACATTGCTGCAAGCGCCTTTAGGTTCAAGTTCAACATTGTACAAAATTCATGACTTTAGTAGTTATTTTAAATTCTAAACTTCTTCGTAATTAATCAAGGTTGCCTGTTTCATATCATTTAACGCAAAGTTATACAGTTTCTGTTTTGTGTACATTATGTAAATATATTTTGGAACTATACAGTGTTAAATAGAAGTTTGATAGACCCCAGTGTACTTTGGTCATTTATTTTTAGTTTGAGAGCCTTGTGATGGAGTTGTTCAAGCTGCCCAGCCACTTTCATGATTAGGCGCACTATATCTGATGATCAGATATCTGTGGTTTGACGACTAATTACGGCGGTGACGGTGGGCCGAAATAGTTTACAAAACATAAAAGCGAGTTTATCTTTGACAACCAATTGGAACATTGTGAATTACAATGGTATATACGATTAAAAAAAATATTAGACATTTTAATTATACAATGTTTTTAATTTTTATCAATAATTTGGACATTTCATACCAAATTTTAGTTTAATCAAAGTTTCCGTATTTTAAACATCTGATATAATAATAATTGGCACTATAGAAAGAACATAATCAGAATCAAGAATCCTTCACTGATATCAGTGGTCATATGTATGTCTAAATAATTTACTTTTATACATTTAAGGAAGCTACAAAACATTCTCACACTTGGTTGGATTTTAAATGAAAGTTTAATTCATCTTTTAGCTTTATACAAAAGTCGTCTAACCGAGCACGTTCTTCGCCTATCTGAAATTAAACCCTCTTGCACAAAGCATTAATCTTACCCAGCTTTGCATAAATTAATATTAATTGTTTTATGAGTTTCAGTAAAAATACTACTTACAAAATTAACATTTTACAACCCTAAATTATGCATGGAACGGCTTACGCATTGTATTTTTGTTCAGGGTATATACGGTTAAAATAAAGATTTTTTTTACTTAACATTTTGTATATAAATTAGACATGCTACCAAAATTGCTGTATTTCGTAGATAAGCTAACAATACGGTGTTGTTATGGCCTAAAATAACCAAACTGATATGGCTAAAATGCCCTCAATAGTAATTATAATAATGTCGTCCTGGTTAAATTATGACCATGTGGGCCAGTTTTGCTCTCGAAGTCGAAATGTGTGCCTTGGGTTTGAGCTCTAGCCCACTGACTCTACAGTCCAACTGTTTAACCACTAGACTATCTCGAATTACACTTTTGCCCATCTAGGGATTTGAACGCTGGCTTAGTAGGTATGGGTTGGCAGGCTACACATCCCATTAAGGTCATTTTGGAGAACTCTCAGGCATGCAGGATTTTTTTCACCCTTTTAAGTGCGACATATCTATACATATAATAAAACCGTAGGAAATTCAGAACTGTACATTGCATATTTTTTTTAAAGGATACTTGGGGCGTGATCTACAATCGATATCGAAGCCAAAAATGTAGGTTTTAGAATTTTTGTCTGTTTGTCTGTGTGTCTGTATGTATGTCCGGGCTAAACTCAAAAAGTACTGTATGGATTTACTTCAAATTTTGCCTGAATATTACTCAGAGGTCGGGTCAACATATAGGGTACATATTGTCACGCTATCACCTACGGGGGAGGAGCTGTGACAATTTATAAAGTTTACCGCGGGTAAAACCGTGGGGCACAGCTAGTAAATAATACGCACAACCCGACTTGTGGGTGATTGTGCCGTGTGGTTTCCAGCCCAAAAAGAATAACAGAGCTAGCTCATTCCTTCCCGTGGGTGTCGAAAAAGGCGCCTAAGGGATACACCAGGTAGTTGAGCAGCAGCGCCACCTGTGTATTAGCTACCAACTAACTGCGGTCGACCACTCGCATGTCAAGCGCGGTGACTAAGGCAAAGCCCTCGAAACGCCTCGAAACGGACGATATCATGTTGATCATGATTAAGTTTTTTTTTAAATTATTTATACACAGACATAACAATTTTGCAATTAACACTATATACTCGCCAAACTTTTACGTTTAACGGCAAAACGCGCTCGTTTAACACTTTTTTAACCTTACTTGATCATAATTTTATAATTAACCTTAATTGGTCATGCAACGTTTCAGTAATATTTTATTTCTATTGACACACACTGTGGATTTGTTTCTCGATGATATCAGATACTGATTGCTTTTATTTAATTCATTTTTCTTTTATTTATTATATATATTATTTTTGGTATTGTTTTTAGAATTTTAAGCTGAATTTTTATGCTGAGATAAATCTTGAAATCAGTGGTGCTGTTCATGACACATCGCAACAGGCCTGAGAGGGGATGGCAGGGGCGCGGGTGTACGCTACTGTCGTACGGCCTGGTAACTAACTGTCCCTCCATCATCGAGTGTGAATCTATAAACCATACCGAACGCACATAGCACTCATTGTCGCGCTTATCATTTTCTTACAATTGTACCTTTAATTAATTAATTAATTATACAAAAGTAGGTACAGTTCATCAAGAATCTTTCTTTGAAGTTCACTGTTCCTATTTAAATCCAGCTAGTCTTTTCGTCATATGTACATATATTAGGTCGCGCTGGCTCATACAGTGCTGTGGGCTTGAACTCTTTTCTCTTCTCTGGCAATTTGTTTTCTTCTTTAAAAACCATTATTTTAGAAACATAAACATCCCGAACAAATATATATGGTCACATAATTAGCTATCCTGCGTGGGAAGCGAACCCGGGACACGAATTTGCGAGCTGACTGTCTTAACCGTTGCGCCACACGTGCAGTCAACTATCCCAAATATATAATGAGGTTAAATTCGCCACCTTTATATTAAAGAGACAACCAATTACGAAGGTAAATAGGTACATAATATACTAGCTACCATAATGGCGGTAGTATATCTTTATTACCTTTTTCTCAATTTTATCGGAGCGACTTGACCTTTTCCGGGTTGTGTACCTTGGAGTAAAGATTAACGAGCTAAGGGGTTTGCCAGGGAAAAGAGGTGCTCATAGCTAGTTATTCTCGCCAATTCCGAAACGATCAACTAGATTAAGCATTTAGTTATGCAGTTAGGAGCCATATAAGTGGCTTCTGAGTGTCTTCGTGCTTCGAATGATTCGTTAAACTGTCGGTCCGGGTACTCGTTAACTAAATGGCTGAACAATCGTTATGCCATTCCAAAGGCTTACAACTTATCTTGAACAACACTGAATCTAGTATTAACTCTACTCATAAATAAATAAGTATAGACATGTGCTGCTTGAAGTAAAATACATCTTTTTAAATTTTCTCTCTGTGGATGCTAAAACCTCATGTTGTACTAAACGGCAAAACCAGATGCGCTTGATAGTTACTGATATGTCTAGACAAGAATGTGTAGCATATATTTTGCTCAAAGAGTAGTAACTGGGGAAGTACCTTCACCTTATTTTCCTTTCTCACGTTCCTGTGTTTAAGCAATGTTGCCAGAATAAATCCAGGAGAGATAATAGGTTTCCAATTCATCATTTGCGCCACTGGTATTGTAAGCTTACATAAAATACTGTAACCGCTTATCATCAGGCGTTCCATATATTTGTAGCTTCAGAGAAGACGGGACCAAAATAAAACGGATACGCCTAGCAGGCTACCAATTTTACTTAAACTATATGCTGATATTCAACCTCTGAAAGTATAGCAGAACAGAAAAAGAAGAATTTAAATGCGTTATGCCCCGCAACTTGCCGCCATCTTTACTTAGTTGTAACAGACAAACGTCGTATCGTAATCTGTGGCCATGGCTTTAAAATCAGTCCTCTCTGAGGCATTGGAGTTTACCCTCAACGTACACTGTTAATCATATTCATCATCATCATCATATCAGCCGGAAGATGTCCACTGCTGGACAAGGCCCTACCCCAAGGGTCACCACAACGGCTAGTCTTGTTTTACTCGCATCTAGCGGCTTCCCGCGACCCTTGCAAGATCGTCGGTCTACCTAGTTGGTAGCCTGCCCACGCTGCGTCTTCCGTTAATCATATTAAGTTGCAAATATAACTATAGAATTAATTATCATCAATAATAATATATATATATAAAAATGAAACCCGTTTTCCGTTGTCACGACATCACGCGTGAACGGCTGGACCGATTTCACTATTTCTTTTTTTATTGTGTTTGTTATTGTCAGGAGAAGGTTCTTATGTAAAAAAAAGAATTTAAAATTGCGCGGAAAATAAGAAAATTTAAGAATACTTCACAATCAAATATTATTTCTAATCTAACCTTAGCGCTTTGGACAATATAACCTTTTTTAATGTAACTTTTTTTTATTTGACATAGTATTGACAGATAGCGTGCGTTAATAGTCATCGTTAAGACAGGACAAGGTCTGTCGGGTCAGCTAGTATATAATAATAATGGAACTAAAAATACTAATAATAGGCGTGGTTGGAAAATTGTTGCTTTTCACGCCGCAGGTCGTGGATTCGATTCCCACCCAGGACAGATATTTTTGTACATTAACATGAATGTTTGTCCTGAGTCTGTGTATAATTATCTACATATATAAGTATGTATTTACAAAAAAAAAGTAGTATAAGTTATCTGGTTTCCACAGTACAAGCTCTGCTTAGTTTGGGATCAGATGGCCGTGTGTAAATAATGTCCCAGGATATTATTATTGTAATACAATTAAAAATAAAACTTAATATCAATAAACGTATAATATATTCACATAATAATAATAGTTAATAAATAAAATAATAACAGTAACTCTAAATAACCCCTTATTTAAGTTAAGTGTAACTTTCTGTGTCCTAAATTACTGTGCCCGACCGAGTCCATGTATAACTAACTAACTAACCCGCTTATTAAACATCCTGACTAAAATGACCATGGAAGCAACAAATTATTGAATATTCAGTATTGAAAAGTTATGTGCAAATTCAGACATCATAAATTTACGTCTAGATGACATGTGGGGTAGTTACTTTTCAACGCGGCAACGGTGATTCGTGACATTTGATACGTATCCACGTGTAGCACGTGTACAAAACCTGAATATGTATGAATAATGAAGTCGTGTAAAAGTGAAACATTACACAAAAAATGTACAACGTTTTTATATAACGCTTCATTTTCCGCAATGGAAAAGAAACCTTTTGTAAGCAATTCCTTTGTTTTTACTTATTGGTCTAGAATAGAAAACCGTTTTGTAACAGTGAATGAATATTTTGTCTACAGAAAAAAATTCAATATTTTACTTAATATTTTATCGTCACTGGTATGTTTGTAGCGGAGTATTAGTTATTTTATCTTTTCTTTAAATACCCTACTTATTTATTGTATTATCCACCTTATTTTATAATAGTTTTTAGTTTAACTTGTTTTAGTTTTTTATTTGTTTTATTTACAGGTAAGTTGAACTTAGCTCAGAAACCGCGCGCGTTAGTAATAGGTCTTTACCTATGAAATTGCCGTTTTGTATGAAAAAATTTAAACGAATTTTTTTCATGAATTTTTTTATTTGTATTAATCGAAGTAATCACCCATGCAATCAATGCATCTTTGCCATCGCAGTGGCAGTTTATTGATGCCCTTCTTAAAGAAATCAGCTGGACGGGAGGCAACAAATTCTTCAAAGGCATTTTGTACTGCCTCTCGGGTATTGAATTTTTTTCCCGCCAAGAAGTTATCCAAATTCTGGAAAAAGTAGTAGTCTGTAGGCGCAAGGTCTGGTGAGTAGGGCGGATGACGGAGAGCTTCCAACCCCAGTTCTTGCAACTTGGAGACCGTCTGCTGTGCAGTATGAGGTCGCGCGTTGTCGTGCAGGAGCAGCGGAGACGAGCGATTGACCAATGCTGGTTGGAGATGCGCCAGCTTCTCCATCATTGTGCTCAGTTCTTCACAGTACACATCTGCAGTAATGCTCACCCCGTTTGGTAAGAAGCTGTGATGAATCACACCGGCGCTAGACCACCAAACAGTGACCATCACTTTTCTAGGGGTAAGTTTTCGTTTAGGGCATTGTTTAGGTGCTGAACCAGGATCCAACCAACTTGCTGAGCGCTTGCGGTTATCAAACAGAATCCATTTTTCATCGCAGGTAACAATGCGGTTCAAAATTCCTTCATTTGTGTGTCTGTTGAGCAGTGCAAGGCACGTCTCGACGCGTACTTCGCGCTGGCGATCATTGAGTTCGTGGGGCACCCATTTGTCAAGCTTTTTTACCTTGCCAATTTGACGCAAATGGACCAATATTGTTTTGACGCTAACGTCGAAAGCTGCTGCTAATTCAGCCGTAGATTGTGTATCATCAGCTTCCACAACCGCCTTTAATTCGTCATTGTCGACCAAAGTCTTCGGACGACCGCGAGGTTCATTTTTCAGGTCGAAATTTCCAGAACGGAAGCGAGCAAACCAATAACAGGTGGTGCGTTGGTTTGTAGTGTTAGCTCCGTAAACGTCGTTGATGTTGCGTGCCGCTTGTGCCGCGTTGCTGCCACGACGGTACTCATATTCCATAATTACTCGAATTTTTAACGTATCCATGATGACGAAAAAGATTGAAATGCGATGAAAATGTAACACTAATCAATAAAGAAATGACTACTTTTGGAAAAAAGAATCCATGTTTTTAAAATAAAATTAATTTGAAATTAGAATTCTTAGCCAAACAAAAATTATTTTGATTTGAAATGGCCAGTACTGCAGAACGGCAATTTCATAGGTAAAGACCTAATATTTAAGCCTACTTTAAACTATATATATGTTTGTCATAAAAAGTGAATTGTAATTCTTAAAAAAAAAATATCTTAAACCGCAAAATATGAGAACAAAATTATTTATTTTATTTTATTAGGCTAGGGGCCACAAGCGTCACTAATTTAATTTCATTGAATATGAGCCTTTTTTTTAATATTGGGAACCAAAACAATATCAGTTAAGTGTGATACAAAATATTATGTGATGTTATCAATAACAATAAATTCAGTGAACTCATAATGTTGATTTAATCCCCTAGACTTCTTAAAGGTTTTCTTATAGGTAGGTAAGTTTTCTTATCATGAACGAGTAAATAAGAGTGCCGCAACCCTTTTATATTATATTTCATACTGAATTGTTCACGTTATTATACGAATTCTATGTACAATTCCATATATATACTTGATCATACGATAATTAATGTTATTGTCCTACGCGTATTTTACTTGCAAATCAGCCGATCTGAGTAGCTGCTAACTGCTACGTAACTCAGTAACCAGTCTAATTTAGCTACACAACTGCTACGTAAAATCAACGTAGCCTTGTAGCGAAATGGAATAACAAAGTTTATTTAACACTTGGGTGCTAACATACACTTGTACTTATCAAGCTCTCAATTATACATTTAATTCCAATGTAATAAAAACAACGTAATTTAGGCGGTTAGCTTAGTTCTTCTGTATTATTACACCATTGTTGTTATATGCTTAATGCAAGTAGTATTTATTATGTTAGTTGTTTAGTAGTATTAGTTGACTGCCTCGTTGGTCTAACGGTAGCGTGTTCACCCGTAGAGAACGAGGTCCTGGGTTCAAATCCCGGGTCGGTCCAATAAAGTGACTAAAAAGAAAATTTTCTCAGCATCAGCCCGAAGTCTGAGAGTTGGCGGTATTATATATATATATATAAAGGAACAGGAGGGAACAGGGACTAACATCATATCTTTTTAAAATATTTAGGGGCAACATTCATAATGCTGATGTTTTAGAACAGATAGCCCTGTGTGTCCCGGACAGGTATGTTTGGAGAAGGAGACGGCCGCGATTGCTAGTGGAACCGCGTGGTCGGACTAATCTTGTACATGAGGCGCCCCTGACGCGTGCTCTCCGTACTCTTAACCTTATAGCAGCTGAGACTGACCTATTTGTGTGTTCTCTGAGTGCGTTCACGAGAAGTGCATTATGTATAATTAGTTATAAGTAAAATTTGTTAAGTGGTATAAAATTGTATTATACTTAGATAAGCACTCTATCGCATTGGACTTATACCTGTAAAGATAGATGTAAGAGGAAAATAAATAAATAAATAAAGCCGTCGTTCCTGTACCTGACCCCTTCCCGGTTGTGTCGCAAGGCGTCCCATCGGATCATAAGAGTGATATGGAATAGAAAGTGCTCCTGTGTTTGCGCACACACTTGTGCACTATAATATGTCCCGCGCAGATGGCTAATCTCTGATGAGACTGGCCGCCGTGGCCGTACTTCGGCTAGGAGGACATCATCACTATTTTAGACATGTCTATTGCACTTTTTACGCTACGACGTCTTCACTTGTTTTACTTACATGTAGCAAGGCGCTGATATATCATGCGGTGGGTACACGAGTATTGGTGGTGTGGGGGTAGGGGAGGGGCTATTCTTACGCCGCCGTGCTACGAATACTCCAGCCATCACGATCAGTAGCAGAAGTGCTGCACTTGCGCCACCCAATGCTACGAGTACTACCTCTGTGGACAAGATAACGGTAGAAATTAATGTCTTTTTATATACTATACCAGTTGCGGCGCATTGGATCCGGTGGTAACATTAAAACGCGATCGTCGTTAGAAACACAAGGTCCGCCATATTAATAATATTGAATTCATACCTACCTTAATAAAGACAGAACTATTTAGACTATATGTAGTAACATATAGCTTAAACTATAAATTTCGATAATGAAACCTAAACAAAGTCACTTTGACAACAACTTAATACAAGCTAGCTAAATATCATTACTATTATAAAATAAATTTTATAAAAGTATCAACAATCCGTGTACTTGAATATCTACACATATGTAACTAGAAATAATTATTTGTACTTAACTTTATTACTACATACATGTTCTGACTATTTAAAAGCGCTTTTTTAAAGTTCACGTGACTACAAAACCTCAATTATTTTATTTTACTCTATTTGTCGGCATTATTGAATTTGACAAATTGTGTTTGACTGATAAGGGCAGGGTAAGAACCTATGCGGTATAAATCGTATTTAAAGATGAATACTTAACGATCCTTTTCATAGGTATAAAAGAATTTATTAAAAAAAATTACACTAATTATTTATCTTCATAAAATGTACATTGTACACAAGTCTCCAAATCATACTTGAATAATGAATTATCTGGGTTTTAAAAGGTTTCATTTTCGTCAAGCAATTATTATTAGATATCCAAGCACATGCTTTTTATTCACAAAGTACGTTTTTAAATTATATCTGTCTTGTTCCCTGTATATAATAAGGAAGGGAAATTCATCAATTTATTATTATTATTTAGACAAGGTGGCATATATGCATAAGATATACCAATACACACGTATATTGCAATAATGGATTTAAAAAAATAAGTTCACGTTTAAAAACAGAATGATCACATAAATAATTGCTAAGTTGTTGCTAAGATTTTATGAAACGCATACTAAAATATACTATATGACAAAAACAGAGTTTTATTTTATACTAGCTGTGCCCGCGACTTCGTTCGCGTGGATGTCGGAACTTAACAATGTATTTTTTAGTGTAGCGCTGTGGGAGTATACCGATACATTTATATTTAATTTAATTGAGTGCTTCTTTATTTTACCTGTGAAACCATCTGGAGCGTACACAAAAACGTTATTGGGGTTGTTTACGCGTCAAAGAGCTACGTATAGTTGACCATAGGAAAAGCATCCAATACTTAGGTCCACCCCCGCAACGGATAATGTCTCGCCCTGAAATTTATAAATCGTCATGGCATAACAGAGACTGACTGGGAATTGCACTCGTTTGAAAGAGATAGGAAAGTTTTTAGGAATTATAGGTATCCTTGGAATATAAACAATATCACCGGCGCCGCAACCTGTTAATATTTCAGCTTCGATAATGTTTTGCTGCAGATTTGTGACTTTGAGCTGAGTGCCGTTACAAAGTTTGGGAGGACATAAATTTCTGAGGAGAATTATTGGTACACCGATTTTTAAAACTATTTTGTGGGATGGGAGTCCGGGTGTGCTGAGGGAATCCAAAAATCCTATCGGGTAGTGCGTGGCGTCATCATCTTCCATAACTGTATTTATTGAGCTATATTCTCTACTATTCCCGGACGCATGAGTCAATATTTTAAATTAATTGCCGCAGCTTGGTCGTTGCGGGGAGTCAAAATAGCTCGCTGACATAGCCAAGAACCGGCTTGATTTCCCATGTTTGTGGTATCTCCGTACACAGAAGAAATTAGCTCCTAGCTGTGATGTAACGTAAGAACAGAGATTACCAATCAAAATAACTTTTCTATCTTCTTGTACGGGGTATGTGCCATCGCCAATTTTTAACAATAAATTGGAAACCTCCTGTTCATTTTCGCAGCCTCTGACTGATCGGGTTCCCTCCTATACTTATAACTATCTCTTGAATAGCCAATAAGGACCTGTTGTGACAAATTTCACGTACCCTGTCAGGAATTTCTCCATCAGTATTTAGTTGTACATGTCTCATAAAATCTTCAGCAAACTTGTCATGGTACTTTTGCCATAACTGTTTAGCATCCGATAACGCACAAAAGGTCAATAAGATGGCAAACAAATGTCGCAAGCAATGTGGACTATCGTTCACGCATGCTTCCGCTAGAGCGTCATCCCAATGCTGACCTCCATCTAATAAATGGCGTGCTCGGCAAACTGCCTGGTATGTGGGATGTTCAATATCACTTTACGGAGCTCAGCAAAAGACGTAGGTCCTCGCACTACATGGACCAGACTGTGGGATGAACTCACACGTGAGCACGCCACGTGAACCTGCCCGCCTTCCTCAAGTCAATTCCAGCTAACTTGAGAGTTTCACTTTGCGATTTGTTGATGGTTATCGCGAGACACACTTTTATAGGGAACTACAGTATTTTAAACTGAAAAGGGAGATCATTTGGCACTAACGGAATACGTGACACGAACACTGTATCTCCCTGGGCGGATCCAGGCATAATAGTAGCCTCTATAACACGATGCAAAGTTTTGACTTAAAGCCTAGTGCCGTTGCAAAGTTTAGGTGGCTTCAAATTCCTCAAAACCATTATAGGTATACCCACACGCAACAAACATCCCCTATTATACGCCCTTAGGGGTGGAAATTCCTAAAATCCTGAAATACATATTTTTATTTTTAACGGAAAGGCCAAATACCAATTTTCATGCTTTTCACTTAAAAAATTACACACTTTTCATACAAACTTACATCCCCTATTTTACGCCCTTGGGGTGGAATTTCCAAAAATTCTAAAATATTTATTTTTATTTTTAGCTAAATACTAAATATAAGTTTCAATGCCTTTAACTTCAAAAATGACGGATTTTCATACAATCTTTCATTCTCTATTTTACCCCCTTTGGGTTAGTATTTCCAAAAACCCTTCCTTAGTGAATGCATACGTCATAAAAAGTACCTACCGGCAAAATTTCAAATCTATAACCCCAGCCGTTCAGGCTGTGCGTTGATATGTTAGTCAGTCAGTTTCCTCTTTTAAATAGGTAGATAATATAGATTTGTGCTGAGAAAATTATGAGAGACAGGGTTAATTTACTACAATCAAATAAATGCAAATAAATTCAGGCTCAATAAAATTCGAATCGTTTGTACATTCGCCAAAGGAAACAGAGTATTTTAATAACCAATTTTGGACAACGACATACTTCTAGCCAACCAAGACCGTATTTCTAAATAATTGGGAACATTCAAAGCCCTACGTAACTCATGCAATTAGCAAACACGGGCAAATCTTAATACCGCGAGTCAAAAGCAATGCACAACGAAATCTATCGAAATTTAAATAAACTGTCAAGCACAACGACATCTTTCGAAATAAAAATCAACTATCAACCTATTTTATTCAGTAAAGAGATGTCATAATATGCACAATGACATCTATCGGACAGTTAGGTAGTTCAACTATAAACATTAGTTCATCTTGAAGTAAGGCAATGTGTGTTATTTTTCTTCATGATTACTTTAAAATCTAATATCTTTTGATTGACTGAACCGATTGCAATAAAACAAAAACTAAATGTTACCTCAAGTTACGCTCAATCGTTGTGTATAAAAGTTATCTACATTGCTTTCGTATATTTTACGTGATACCCGAACATATAAACAGACAAACAGACAAAAATTCTAAAAATGCTGGAAATGGGTTCTATTAGTGGTTCTTTAATACCCTGGCTATTTTTTTTGGATTTTCTTATGATGTACAAAAATTATTTTTCTACAGATTTATTATATATATAGATATAGATATAGATTAAACTTTAAAACAATTTTATATTTAAATGATTATTTTAACATTCATTAATATTTTAAAAATTAAAATCATTCTGAAGAGTCAGACATGGTATCATGTTTAAGTCGTTACACGTCTATTTGGAATAGTAAGATAACAAGTAAAATACACAATATATTTTAAAACGCCTACACCCCTATAATAATATTTTGTCCTAAAAATAAGTGAAGAATGTTTCTTTTACTTAAGTTACTCTACCTCTTTATCAACTTTTATATTTCTAATATCTCTAGGGATAGACGCTGGTTATTGAAGAATAACATAACCCCAATATCAAACGAAAGATATTGAGCATTGTTCATACAAAATACCTTTCAGCACAGAAATAATATTACCGTGTAACTTTTTAGTACGTGACGACCGAACATGACACTTCTAGCTCATAATTCGCGGAAAAGATTTGTTTGTGTTAAGAAAGACGAGTCGAGCTTCCAAGAACCTCCTACCTTTTCCAAGAAGTCTAGATTTTCAAAGTTTTATATACAAAAATATTTCTACACATTAGTTGTACAGAATAGTAATAGTTTGAGCAGGTTTTAGGTTCCAAATAGTTTTAAGTAAAACTAGTGTTAACTTCCAAATTGTGGTATAGAATCTTGCTAAAGTTCGTTAGGGAGAAGAAATGGGTTAGTGTCAAGTGAGTGATACCAGTAGTATTGAAAGCTTCCATTGACTACGTTACCCGCTTAGTATCAACTCAGATATCTTAGTTATAAAAATAAAATGTATGTCGACAGTCTGCATTATACGTCATTCTATATTGTCGCTGGACTACGAATTCTACCAAAAGACAACGAAGCAATGAATGTTTTTATGAGTATCATTAAAATCAGAATAATATCTTGTACGTAGATAAAAATGGTTATTTGATACAGCAGCATTAAATAGAAATATCAGCACTAAAATAGTAAATAGAGTAAGGTAAAAATAGTTTGATTGGTTCTGACAAATACGAATATTTTGTATACAAATCATCTGGGAACAATCTAAGTTCTACTTTAAGAATAACCTAACTAATGTTTTTTAAGAGAAAAGATAATTATATAAAAGAAGAAAATTAAATTACCTAATTAATTTTCTAATTGCTATTAGAAAAGGGTTAGTTATTCTTTACTTTGCCATGACGCTTCCGACATTTGTATTAGTGTGACATATTCATACTTATCTGAGTCTAGGTTTAAATTACTCTGCTTTTACTCTGCTGTAAGGTGACGGCATAGAATATCATCACCCCATCTCATCCCGTGGGGGGCGAAGAAATCGACTGAGGGAATATCTACCAGAGAACGTGCAGCAGCGTTTTTCTGTTAACTATGACCACCAATCTGCGATCGCCAACCCGTCTGCCAAGCGTGGTGATTATGGCATATCCCCCAATTCTTTGGGGAGGCTTTTGTCCAGCAGTGGACGTAGTTTGGCTGACATGATGATGATGATGAGGTTTGACTTGGGTGTGTGAATAGCACGTTTGTAAAGTCCCAGGTAATTTATTCCTAGTATCCCTAGTGCCGCGTGTTGAAAAGAAAACTCAGTCCACAAGTCTTCTTTGAACATAAACTTTTATTCCTAAAGATTTCATTTTATTACGTCATCAAGTATAATGTCCTCTTAGTTCAATCACGTCAGACGCAATTGAGATCAGCCGTTCGCGCTGGACATATTATAGCGGATAAGTGTGTGCGGAAAGAAGGAAGGAATATGCTTCCTTCTTTTGATGCGATGGTTTGGCTAGTCAAAACAATCGGTAAGAGGTCAGGTACAGGGACCAGCTTGCTTGCTTTCATTTTAAGCATTGATTTAAACTACTCCTTAGAAAGTCTCACCAAGTGTCAGCCGTTAAAGGACGGGTTTATATATATACATAATAAAATCGTAGGAAAGTCAAAACGGTACAATGAATATTTTTTAAAAAGGATATTTGGGGCGTGATCTACAATCGATATCAAAGACAAAAATATAGTTATTAGAAATTTTGTCTGTTTCTCTGTATGTATGTCCGGGCTAAACTTAGAAAGTACTGCATGGATTTACTTCAAATTTTGCATGAATAGTACTAAGAGATCGGGTCAACATATAGGCTACATATTATCACGCTATAACCTACGGGGGAGGAGCTGTAATAATTTATAAAATTTAACGCGGGTAAAACCGCGGAGCAGGGTACAGCTAGTAATATATATAAATCCAGTCTCTAAATGCCAATATATATACATACATACATACATATATACATATCTATTTAAAACCCATATACATTACAATCTATCAAATCAGAATTGAATAAATAAAACCAAACCAAATTGTGCTTCTGAAAACCCGACTTAAACGAGCCTTTATAGGAAATTGAATGTGTTGTGATAGCTTGATTGAACTTACTTTACTTTAAATGAGTTTCTTGAATAAATAAATGCTTTATGTTCATGAAGTTCGTCAGATTTTAAAAACCTTTTGAAATGAAAGCGAAAATGATATGATAATGAACGTTAACACGCGAAAATACCGGTATATTTTTATTTCGGCCTTAATAAATTACTAGCAGTTGGTTGCTTAGTCCAACTTAATAAAAATGCCATTATTTTCCAAGGTTCTATTCAGGCGTACTTTATTCTGCCTTCTTTATAAATTAGGATATTAAAATTTCTTCACATTCCATTCTAGTTGTCTTGATGAAATCCCAAAATTATATTGAGACGCTGAAACTTTTTATACAAATATGTATTTTAAGACTAATTTGAAGTTACGATTAGCCTTGTAGCTGTTGATGTTTTGTAGAATATCGTGGTAAGTAAATAACAATTTAGATTCAAACACTAATAAAAAAAAAAAACTTGTGTGTACTTATGTACACGCGTTAGAAGTTATACTTCTTAATATACAACTTGAACATAGTTATCAATTTTCATACCACCTAGAACTAACGTCATGCTGTTATTTTTACGATGCGCGCGCATCGTACGCGCGCATCGTACGCGCGCATCGTAAAAATTCACTCTCATACCACCTAGAACTAACTTCATGCTGTTAAATTTTTTGGTGTCGGTGTGCGCGCGCATCGTAAAAATTCAGTCTCATACCACCTAGAACTAACTTCATGCTGTTAAATTTTTTGGTGTCGGTGTGCGCGCGCATCGTAAAAATTCACTCTCATCATTTTTCTCCATCGCGCCAAAAGAAGTATAACTTCAATAAATAAAAAAAAACCGGCCAAGTGCGAGTCGGACTCGCGCACAAACGGTTCCGTACCTTTATCCATAAAAACGGGCCCAAAACTCACGTTTGTTGTATCGGAGCCGCCTTAAATATTTATTTTATTATGTTTTTAGTATTTGTTGTTATAGCAGAACAGAAAATTTCAACTGTCTAATTATTACAGTTCATGAGATACAGGGTCCCGTTTTACACTTTCTTAAATTTTACTGCATAAAGTAAGGCTCATTCAAAACATGTTCAACGTTATCTGTCATGTGCAACCGTATTAAAAACTATAATAACAATTAGGTACTTGGCAAAATACTTAGGTATATATACATATTTCATTACTAAGTGCGTTCCATGATCTTAGTGTTGTACTAAGTGTCACTGTCGACGCCAAAAGAGGTTCCGTTTGCAAACACTAGTCGTTTTTTCCAATCTCCTGACCCACTGCTCGCCACAATATCACACATTCAGGAAACTACAGAAATAAGACTCTTCCGAAGCAAATACCGACATGTACAAGAATCTTGTTCTATCAGCCCAAGTGAGCCCAATAAGTAAGTAACCGGCTGCTTCCAGATAGAATAAGTAGGTTATATACCGATTTCCTTGACTCAATTTACGTAGGAAGATTTATACAGCCTGTTACAACGTGTCCTTCGCTTTTCGATCAATATGTAACTCAAGAATCTCTTTTTCAGTGAATATTTTACCATTTTACTTGACTTCTAGCTTTGCTTTTTCTATAAAAACGGTATATTTTATTTGTACTGTGAATTTCTAGCTAAATAGACCTAGATTTTTCATCTTTCTATATAAATGAACTCCCTATGAATTGGAAATACATATTTGCATGACTTGGGAACATATTGAATTTCTTTATCTACAAATATGTATGGAAGAGGAAATCTATATACAATGAATTATTATTATATGGTAATATAAAATAAATAATGAAATATTATTCACGAGTTTATTAACCTATGAAATGATAATGATAATTAAACTAAGTTGTATCCGTATTCATTTTGTATAGCTTAAGGGTAAATGTTTGAGAGACACGGCTTAAGATGAGAGCCGTGTGTTCTAAAAATTTGAAGAAGAGAAATACATCTCTTAGAAACATGATACAATATAACAACAATAACAAGTATCCTAATAACACAATATACAGGGTCACTAGTAAACACCAAAAGTACTCCGCTCCGCTGCTCCGCGTACTACCGGATATAACTCATGAAAAATAAAATAATTTTACACGGAGGACTACTGACTAAAGAAATGGGTTAAGTTCAAAGGCACTAGCGTTACACCCCTCCACCGTGCCTTCACAGGGGTATATTTATGTAATCTTTGTGATGCGCGTAGAGCTATAAAAATTCAAGCGGGAAACTAAATTAATACTTATTTTGTACAAACATAAAATCTAACAAATTATCAGAAGTTGTAGAACAAAAGTTGTTGCTTATGGTGGAACAAAGGTAGTAGAACAAAGGTTGTTGGTGTTGTACAGACGCCAGCAAATCCAGCTACCCCAATCTGTCAAATTTCTTTTATAGATTTTCTACTTTATCTCAACAGCATAAGGTTTACTTTCAATTAAGGAAATTTGACAGATTGTGGCAGCTTGATGTGCTGGCGTCTGTACCATTTCAATATACATAAAAATGCAAAAAACAATGTTTGATTTCATATTATATTAAAATTCTTGGCGGGTAGTTACGTGAAATGATACGGCAATAATTAAACCGATTCTTTCATTACGACATGGAAGTGTCCCTCTGGTTAAGGTATTATATAAATAAGGCACTGCCCAAGGTTATTCAGGTCACTTTTCTTTTGGACAGGAACTAGCTTTTTTTTATTTTAATTTAATTATATTTACAATATTCTGTAAAAGTTCAGCCATAGGATCATGTTGTATTGAGTAGAATGCTGATAAAGTAAATGTTGTTAATTGGCCATATTCATGGGAAATTAGATTCATAACGTCTTAGTCCATTATTGATATAACTCCGACACATATTACTATTTATACACAAGATGAGAAAAATAAAATCATCCAACACAAACCTCTCAAGTTCACAGCATCAGTCCAAGAAAAGTCAGCGACGGAACTCGTGGTTGGCGCCTGTTCGAACCGGGGGTTCGGAGATGGGGTCCTCGAGGGACTGAGTGCTTCTAAGTGCCTCAATGTTACTTGATCGTCGTATTCTGGTTGCCGTTCATAGTACTCAGGATTTTGTTTCTCTACTTCTGCTTCGTTCGTTTCTTCTGTATAGTCTGGGTCGTAATCTGTTGACAAAAAGAAATAAAATAGCTCTGGATTAAAAAGGATAAATTATCTTCCTTTGATCGTAGTCTTGAGAAGCGTGAGGGAATAGCAAGTGCTACCGTATTTGCGCACACACTTGTGCACAACAGATGGCTAGTTTCCATTGAGACTGGCCGCTTAGGGCGAAAACTGGTATTATTTTATTATTATTATCTTCATATTCCAATAGCTATTTCAATAATTTTTTTTGATGATAAAATTTAGATGGCTTGTGTGACAGACGAACCCACGACCCACAGGAAACAAAGGTTCACTCGAAAAATTGACACCGTTCGCTTTGTGGGAATTTTCCATGAACAAAGTCTCGTGTAAGATTATTCCTATGTCGCGAGATTGTCAGAAACATACCACAGTACACTCAGATTCAAGAGAACTTTGTATTTTTTGTATAGAAGAACTTATAGGTTCATTGCTTCCTCAGACAAAAAAGGCGACTGGGGGCTCAAGGCGTCTTGCAAATAATAACACTACTAACTAACTAAATCACACTAGAGAGTTTGAACCCTTTGGGGTTCGAACCCGGGCTCAGGGAAAAAAGACGACTGGGGGCTCAAGGCGTCTTGCAAATAATACTACTAATTAACTAAATCACACTACAGCGTTTGAACCCTTTGGGGGTTGAACCCAAGCTCAGGGCGGTTAATGACGTTAAGTTGTATGAGAGGATTGATCGAGAGAACGAGTGTGTCACACAATTAGTTATTTGCAAAGGTGATTTCAAGGTGCTTATATTGAGTTTGTAATCAATACCCGTAAATAGAACTGTACAACACAATAACTTGATTAATCTGTCATTCTATAATAATACATCATAGAATGACAGATTTCAGTTTTCTGTTAATTCTACTATCCAATTCTAAACATGAAACTCAATGTAAAATTTTTATTATTTCATATACTTTGATTTATGGCTTTTAATTGATGTTTTTGATCATAAATCCGGCATAAATAATAATTAAAGCATATTTAAAGACGCATAGCACGTTTACTTTGTTTATAAATTGTATATGTCTAATTTCACAAACGATGGCCGCTGGGGCACAAAGGTTTTCGAGTGGCGATTAGGAACCGGAAGATACAGCGTGGGAATCATAATACCAGCCATTGTGGAGGTATTTGTACAGCAGTGAACGTCTTTCGGCAGATATGATAATGATGAATTTGAACTAGGCATGGTTAAACTACTTTTCCAAAATGAATGTATCAATGGTTAAAACAAAATAACTGCGTGTTGAAAGAAAACCTGATAATGTTTATAAAACATCACCAAGGTGATATTTTATAAACAAGGGTCACCGTAACTTAGTTGGTAGTGCTCCTGGCTACGAAGCTGGTGGTCCTGGGTTCGAATACCGGTAAGTGCACGAATATTTGTTTCTGAGTCATGGATGTTATCTATGTATTTAAGTATTTATCTATCTGTATAAGTATGTATATCGTCGCCTGGTACCCATAGTACAAGCTTTGCTTAGTTTAGGGCTAGGAAGATCTGTGTGACATTGTCCCTAGATATTATTATTATATTATTATTATCTATTAAATAACTACAACGTTGACAAAGTTATATGAAAAAAGCATGAACATAACGAAGACAAAGTTACGGGCAGGTAGTACGGTATAAATGGATAAGCAACCATCCATTTAATTGTATGTAATTATTAAATTAATACCATGAACGAATCCCCACTGGCCGCAATCGTATTAAAAATGGATCACTTGAAATTTCAGGTTTCAGTAATGACTGGGGTATAACCGTCGACAGACTGCCACTTATCCTTATTCATATTTAACGGATAAAGGTATATATTAAGGTTTCCAACTGATTGGGTCACAGTTGTTACGAATAATTGGAAATCCTTATCAATTGTTGAAAATTATTGCCAAAGAGTACTCAATTAAAGATCGTGTAATTTCTACTCGACAAGAAAAGGGATGTTTATGATTTCGTATATCGATGTATGTACACAGAATATACTAAAATAACTTGGTTTGTTTAGTGGTTGATGTTCAACCGCTGATAATGAGGTCCTGGGTTCAAATCTCGGGTTAGACATAGAGCAATAGGAGTTGCCCGGAGTGTGGAAGTTGCTGATCCTAGACGTTTGCGCCTCAGAGTTCACTGTACTGAGAGCCGTCCCTTTGGATTATGTGAGAGGTTAGAAAGAGTATTATGCAGAATCACTGGAACATTCTCTATACTTTGTAGAAAATGTATCTGTGTTTCTCTCCTGGAGCCTACATTCCTTTTTTTTTTGCCAAAGTGGCTTGGATAACTCTGACACAAAAGCAGAGTGGTTACTGTGTACATAATAATAAGTAATAAGACGATGATAAATGATTTCTGATGATATTAAATGATTTCAGGCTATGAAGTCACCTATTATTATTTTAAAGCTAACATTATAGTAGCCACAGCATTATAGACCGCTTAACTTACTGTCCGGTGAAGCAGGGTAAGCTTTCAAGGCTATAAACTTAATGTTATAAAAAGCGGCCCAGCCCTCTTATCTATACATATAATAAAATCGTAGGAAAGTCAAAACTGTACATTGAATATTTTTCTTAAAGGGTACTTGTGGCGTGATCTACAATCGATATCGAAGCAAAAAATATAGTTTTTAGAATTTTTGTCTGTATGTATGTCCGGGCTAAACTCAAAAAGTACTGCATGGATTTACTTCAAATTTTGCATGAATATTACTAAGAGGGCGGGTCAACATATAGGGTACATATTATCACGCTATCACCTACGGGGGAGGAGCTGTGATAATTTATAAAGTTTAGCGCGGGTAAAACCGCGGGGCACAGCTAGTAATATAAAGATTACAACACAAGAGACGACATTGCACAGAGGGACTACTTTATAGTAAAGTATTTTCCAGTACAGATGCACGAGGAGATGTTGAACGATAAAAATATGAGGAAACCAAATTTTATATGAGAGTGTTCGCCTATTATCACTCTAATAGTTAGAGGATTGATGGGGTCATGTTTAAGGGCATAAACACTGATCATATAAATATATATAGTAACACGCTATATTATTTACACTTCATCGAGTTGCTTATAGAGCAAAAACGCCTCGCTTCGTTATTTTTGTAAGATTTTCTCAAGTGTTTGTAAACTTTATTATTTTTCGATTGAAAATGTTGAAGTCGATTCATATTTTTGGATCTAAAAAGCTGGAGCTAGAAAAATAGCAGTATCCGATACTTTTTTATTCTCTCCCATTCGAGCTGCTTATAGATCATATAACTAAAGCGATTTTTTGTTTTTAAAGCAGCAGTTGTAGCTCATCATATACACTTATGTTAACCAGCTTGAAAGTAATGTATGTTATAGAAGAACATTTGAACAGTTATTTGCAAACATTTATTTCCGTGACGGCATTAAGCATGACCGACGATCCTCTAACTCTTGCAGTCCAGAGACCAGTGGTATAATATAAAATTTGAACGGCCGTTGACGGCAAGGTATACCACTACCCCATCTCGTCCTGTTCGTAGGAGGGAGGGAATACCTTTCTGAGAACGGGCAGAAGAATCTCTCTGTGTACTATGACCATCATACAGGGATCGTGAACCCGTCTGCCAAGATTAGTGATTATGGCATATCCCTCCAAATACTTGTTCAGATTTTTGAGGGAGGCCTTTGTCCAGCAGTGAATGTTATACGGCTGCCATGATGATTTATTTCTGCAGGTAAGAACGATCCTAACTAATACATTTAGTATACAGTTATCGTACGCTTCCGTAATTAGTATTCCAGGCGCTCATTTTATCCATTTCAGAATCAGATACCATCTGTGGATGACATCTTTATGTGTGACACAATTCTGCGGTTTACTGAAATGTAATTTTTTATATAGCCATGGTACTTTTTACTTGACGGACTGGTGAAGAAAACGGCATATTATTTTGGATATATGTATGAGCTATTAAATCTTTCTATCAAGTGAGATGAGTTTTATGACTACGGACCTTGTCCACTGCAAAACTAAACCCTCTGAGTTTTGGTGCTTCTTATAAAATAACTGGATAGAAATGTCATCATCGTTGACATGGCGTTTGTCTCATTTACTTTCAAAAGACAAATATCTCCCAAGATTATCATTGTGTCAGTATTATATATGTATGTATCATAGTTCTTTCCTGTCGATGTTTCTGGATTATAATAATTATTCAGTACTTGGGTTTGAAGTGTGAAAAAAAAAATTAAGCAAAATGCAGTAGCTTACATGAACAAAATATTTTCTTTAGCGACCAACCTATTCTATTTGTCAGTTTCTTAATACACATGTTACTAACTGAATAATTAAGTTAATTTGAATTATGTAAATGATACCAAAAGGTCCACCAAAGGACGGGCACAAATGGCTCTTAACTAGTTGTTTTATGAATCTAAACGACTATCTACTACTATCTTAAAAAGGGTTTTGAATTTTCATAAAAAATGCGAAGAAACTTTTTCCCCAACCTATTATGAAAGAATTTTTACTTTCAGGCTAGGGATATTGTCATCAATACACTAACCTTTAAACATTAATATAGATTCAACTGGTCACAATGATCCTAAACTGTTCAAATTGGCTCCCCTCAATTCCGTTCATTTCACTAAAGTTAATTTAAATTGTACGGCTCATGTTTTTGGTCGATGCCAATTGAACTCATTTTCATAGAGAGTAATAACAAGCATAACTGGCACGAGACAAACAAGTAGAGGGACACACATTCCAAAAACGAGGGCAAGGGAGTCAGGGCTTTTCTAAATACTATACAACATGTAACGCAATTAACGCACTCCCTCAAACACCCCAATTAGAATATTATGTTGTAATCATAATACATACACTGAATTATTAATTTAACATTTATATACTCTCCATTCGTACCATCGCCGATATCGAGAAGGTAAAATCATCGCAGGGATGAAATTATGTAAGTCCTAAAATACCTACTTATAGCTAACATAATAAGTGCACATCTCAACCTTTCTCAATCTGGATTCGACAGACCAGAACTTAATAGAAATTAATAGTCAAACATGGGATGATTTTACCTCCAACATATCAACCGCTGAAAAAGCCTTATATACTTTTCATGTCAATATAAGATCGATAAAAAAAAACTTTGCCCAAATCGAGTACATCGTGTATAACTGCAAACATATTATTCATTTAATAGTCTTAACCGAAGTCAACATAACAAATGACTTGGTACAGTTGTACGAGCTCCCAGACTATAACCTATACTCAGAACTACGAACAAGCAAAAGAGGTGGTGGGTTATTACTATATGTGCACAAGTCTGTTTCGTTTCAAAGGTATAATAATTTTAGTATATATGAATTTGAATCTGTGACAGGAGAAGTCAGCTCAAACAATATTAAGTTTGGCTTATGTACTGTATACAGGCCGCCGAATACTTCAAAAGCCCGGTTCATAAAGGAGCTATCTACCTTGGTTTCGAAATATCCCACAAACAAGAACTACGTTATTTTAGGAGATATGAATGTAGATATAAAAGTTAATAATTCTACTGTAAACCAGTATCTATACTCACTATGCAGTCTCGGATTTGTAAGCGGGATTAATTCATATACACGTATAGACAAACATAGTAACTTTGTCTCTAAGACGTGCATAGATCACATATTTATACGCAGCGTAAGTACAGATACCGTGTACACAGCTGTAGTAAACAGCGCCCCGGCCGACCACTGTATAACCGGTTTCGCGATGATAACGAACGCGACTAATACCAGTGACTCACGACCACCACGGCAATTTGAAACTAAAATAATCAATCAAAGAGTGCATAGTGAATTAAATAGTGCGGACTGGAGTCAACCCTTGCTGTACACAAATCCAAATGATATTGTGAATTGTTTACACAGTACATTTAATATTATATACAAGAAATGTAAATATACTACCTGTAAAGCTAGTTCCAGTAAGCGGACAACATGTACATGGGCCAATGAAAGGTTAAGAAATATGTGTAAAAAGCGTGATGAACTTTATAATATTTGGTTGAAAGACGAACATAATCCACAAAAAAGGCTTTTGTATAATAAATATAGAAACAAAACAAATAAATACACCCAACATATGAGGAATAAACAAATTATGTCAGAAGTTTCACAAAACTTTAAGGATAGCAAGAAAATCTGGCAAATAGTGAACAGACTTACTGGTAGGATTATGCAGTGCATTGATAGTATATTATTGTCAACCTTTAAAAAAAGTCCTATATCGCTAGCCAATACTTTTGTACGTGAATTTGATAAAAATGTTAATAACACCTGCAACTCTTGCGATGTACCTATCTTAGACAAATCCTTATACGAAATTATACCAGATAGATCAATAAGAATCAAATTGGCATGCAGGCAAACGGTGGGAAACATTATTAAACAATTAAATAACAAAAAAAGTCCAGGCTACGATGGAATCCGAGCTCAAGACCTTAAGTACATTTCTGAAAAACTGATACCAGTAATTACGCATCTAATCAACAGCTGCCTGCGAACCGGCATATATCCCGACCTGCTCAAGATAGGAGTCATTCGTCCTATATATAAAAAAGGAAAACGCAATGACATCAATAATTACCGTCCTATAACTGTACTTTCTTGTGTCAATAAGATCATTGAACGGTACATAGGAAATGAAATCAATAAGTTTCTACAAAAATATGACGTAGTAAATAAAAAACAATTTGGTTTTCAAAAAAATAGGAGCACCACTCAACTATTGCGTAGTTTTACAGATGAGGTTAACGGGTACCTAAACGATAGGAAACATGTATTAGCTGTGTTTATAGACTTCAGCAAAGCTTTCGAAGTGCTCCGGAGTGACATACTCTATGACAAGCTGGCACAGAACGGTATACAAGGACCTCTACTGGAACTGCTTAAAAACTATCACACCAACAGATACAACACTGTCAAAATACAAAATCAATTCAGTGAGCAGATACAGTCCACGAAAGGCACGGCCCAGGGTTCGATTATAAGTCCGACAGAATACCTATTGTATGTTAACGATATGACTAATGTCATAACAAGCTCAGCGTCGGTGTACCAATTTGCAGATGATACCTGTATAATAGTGAGTCATAGAGACCTGCACGAGGCACAAAAATATCTACAACATAATTATGATCAGTTATGTAAATGGGCCCACGACGCGGGGCTTGTAATAAATGCATCAAAAACGAAAATAGTTCATATACATTCATCACACAATAAATCTGACTCGCCTACAGTGATAGCCCACGAACATGCTTGTCTGCATAACTTGTGTAGTAATAATACGAGTAACTGCCATTGTCCAAAATTAGAAATAGTTAACAGCCATATGTACATTGGACTAATAATTGACAGCCGCTTTTGCTGGGGTCCGCATAAAGATTATGTATGTAATAAACTGAGGTCTATTATCGGACGGCTTGCTGTTCTAAAATACAAATTGCCATATAAAGCGCTGAGAATGCTATACATGGCCCTAGCAGATTCAGTGATAAGCTATGGTTTAAGCAGCTACGGAAGAACATACCCTACTTACATAGCGGATGTATATAAACTGCAATTAAAGTTGTTAAAGGTAATTGCCCCCAAACATATAACAAGAAAATATAAAGATAGTGAGGAAGATCTATTCAAATATTGCAAAGTAATAAACGTATATAACAAAGTAAAATACCTAACTCTTTCTGAAGCGAAACACCCGGAGTTGCTTATCGAATATAAAAGACCTGGGTTTCTGAGATCAGTCACATATCAAAACAAATACACATTACCCAAAACAACAAATTTGTACGGAACGAGAGTTGCAGGCTACTTGATACCCTCTTACCTGAATAACCTACCAGAAGATCTACAAACATTGTACAAAAATGGTTCCAAAAGCTTTAAGCACAAATCTAAAAAGTTCTTCTTAGAAAACGGTGTTATTTAATTATTATTGTGTTGTATATTTTATATTGTAAGTAATAATTGAATTTTTGTATCTACCTATTATGTATCAATTATACCTTCCTATGTACTCGTACTAACCTTGTAATACGGCATACGTGAACGGCTCGCCGGTACCCAGATAAACCCGGTGAGGTTTTCGTGGTACGGCATGCAATATTGTATAAATCTAATATAAGTTTATTGAAAATAAAAAACTTAAAAAAAAAATGCATTGAGATTTACTAAATTAGTTTCTTGGAATAAAGTTTATTTTTCTTTATTTTGTATTGAATGATGGAATTTGTATGAATACAAATAAAACAGCGATTTTAAAAGTCTTATTACTTTGACTTACAGTCATTTCAATTTATTTTTACTGTACAGGGTTAATATGACAATAATTTCCGTAGTTTTAATTATTCTAAAATAAAATATAACGTATATTAAAAATGATATAAATCGATTCAGTAAACGATTCTGAACAAACTATTTTCAGGATGTGCGTTAATTAAGTTACATGTTAATTAAGTTACATGTATTTCTGTTGTCACCCTGTCAGTCAAAGTACGTCCACCGCTGGACAAAAGCCTCTCTAAAGAATGGAGGGATATGCCATAATCGCCATGCTTGTCAGACGGGTTGGCGATCGCAGTTTGACGGTCATAGTTCACAGAACAACGCTGCTGCCCGTTCTCTAGTAGGTATTCCCTCCGGCGTTCGGGTCGGTTTCTGTTATAAATAACTTTATTTTGTCACCTTTCTTTTATAGTTTTAAAATACTTACTTCTAACTTACTTATCGTATGGGCAGTAGTTACCCTAGTGTCAGAGTTGTTCAAGCTGCCCAGAGGGCCTCTGATATGGCTTAACGACTGTATCCAAATGGCTACAACCAGGACCGACAGCTTAACGTGCCCTCCGAAGCAAGGAGACGCTCAAAAATTAATCCACTTTGGCGGTCACCCATATATGGACTGACCGCGAGGCTAGTTGCTTAACCTCGCCAATCACTTATGGATCGGTGGGAGCATCTGACTATGAGCACTTCCGTACGGTTTTATAATAATAGGACTTTATTTTCAGACCAAATTAGTGTCCAATAAGTTAGTAACAATTTTCTTATAAACTAGTGTTAGTAATAAGTATTTTTAAAATATGTAACAAATTTACCATTCATTGCTGCGTCATTCCATACGAAATGGCGTTTATGATAGCACAGATAAATATTATTGATTAGAGTATTATATTTCACCTCGTCAAAGCTCCAAGCTACTTTTCCAAATGACAGATTATTATTTTGAATTTCATTTGGAAATATTATTAAGCAGAGACTTTGGGCCTTTGTTTTCATCACTATTGAGAGAAATACCTATAATTTTGGTACTTTTCACGAATTAATTTTGTCTCCCCTAGGCGTGATTTAATTTTGTGGGTCGGCATTATGTCTCAAGAAAATTAAATATGAATTAAAATCAGTATGCCTACTAAATAATTACTTTAAGTGGACTAAATCCCGTGTTTATGCCCGCTTGAGTATGTTTCGCCGGACCGTCTCAACTGGGTCATGTTGAAACCGGTAGTAGATGAACCCACTGAGTTTGTTTCGCTGGGTCTTATCAGTTGGGGCGCATTAGATCCGGTGGTAGCATTAAAGCGCGACCCTCGTTATAAACACAAGGTCCGCCATAATAATAATACCTTGATATAGACAGAACCATTCAGACAATATGTAGTAAAATAAAGCTAAAACTATAAATTTCGATATATAAACTTAACCAAAATCTCTTTGACAATAACTTAATACTAGCTAGCTAAATATCATTAGATACTATTAGAAAACAAACTTTAATGTTTTTAAACTTTCGCGATTTGTACACATTTTTTATATACTGTGGACACCGTGGTCACGGGTGGACGGGTCGACCCGTGACCACGGCTGGTGCAATCCATGCCGAAACGTCGGGTAACCAAGGTAATGATTTACCTAAATCTTTATCGCGATGAGACCCGTGTCCACAGTATATAAAAAACAAACTTTATAAATCAAAATACAAAATCAATATTTAGTGTTAATTCCGCTAATTGTCAGTTTAATCATGCTGGCATGCAATTTGCACCGCCCTCCCGCCCGCAAAAATGTGCACATGCAAGAAGGACAATATAAAAAGCAAATTACATGCGCCAGTACGATACCCAACACGTGTTTCGGTCCTCCACGGACCATTCTCAAGGGCTGCTAACTCGTCGAGTGCTCGAAGGAGACTAAAAGCCAACGAGGCGAGCGCTCTTTTATATACTACCAACCGCATGGACAATTATTTCTAACTACCCCCAAATATTCGTAGTAAAGGAGATGAAACTAAATTTGTTTGGTCATTCAACAATGCAAAACTATTACTGCTATGTTTTAATATTTCTAATTGTTCCAAAACATAGCAGTAATAGTTTTGCATTGTTGAATGACCAAACAAATTTAGTTTCATCTCCTTTACTACGAATATTTGGGGGTAGTTAGAAATAATTGTCCATGCGGTTGGTAGTATATAAAAGAGCGCTCGCCTCGTTGGCTTTTAGTCTCCTTCGAGCACTCGACGAGTTAGCAGCCCTTGAGAATGGTCCGTGGAGGACCGAAACACGTGTTGGGTATCGTACTGGCGCATGTAATTTGCTTTTTATATTGTCCTTCTTGCATGTGCACATTTTTGCGGGCGGGAGGGCGGTGCAAATTGCATCCCAGCATGATTAAACTGACAATTAGCGGAATTAACACTAAATATTGATTTTGTATTTTGATTGTTATGGATTTCCGCAAAGTAACGCCTGATTCCATTACTTAAACTTTATAAATGTTTTCATACAATCGGTGTACCTAAATATCTATGTAAAAAGAAATAATTATGTATATCTACTCAATTATATTACTACAAACATGTTTTGACTATTTACAAGCACTTTTTTAAAGTCTACGTGAATAAAAACCTCTTTTATTTTATGAATCTTCTAAATGAAAATCAAATGCTGGTAATCATGTTGGAACTAAGAGCAGAATATTGCTCACGTGCTGTTTTAATGTGTTTGGAAAAGTATAGATTGTATTTATCACTGACGTTATTACGTGAAGTTGTATGAAGGAACGTGATAGTATTAGTCAGTTCAGAAAAGTTGAAGCACTTATATATATATATTGTTATAAAATGTCAACTAAAATCTGTGTATTTATTAACGACGAATCCATATAATTTACCTACCTTTATTTCATTTTTGTTTATACTAAGCAGCCGATGGTAAGCTAACTGTAGATAATGACACTCTGGTAACTTCACTTACACCCAATTCATAAGAGGACTCTGGTCTTTCTTTTATAAAAGACAACGCCCCGACTAGTGTATCTAAACCCTGTGTCGGGCGGTACTTTACAAACATTTAATAGACGGACACAAATTACATCCAGACTCAGAACAACAATTATTATTATGGGTCACACAAATAGTTGTCCGGCGCGGGACTCGAACCCGTGACACGAAGCGGGTACTATCTAACCCGCTGCGCCACACGTGCAGTACATAGTTTCATACATAACACAAGTCATTTAATTTTAATATATATTTTTTTGTATTTAAAGCTTAAAGATATTTTTAAAAAAGCATATCCATGTGAATTAATCACACTAATATTATAAAGGCGAAAGTTTGTGAGTGTGAGAGTGTGTATGTTTGTTACGTTGTCGTTCTTCACGTCTTAACGGCTGAAGCGATTTTAATAAAACTATGTATGGAGTTAGCTGACCACTTGGAGTAACATACAGGCCATAATTTATAAAGTTTAACGCGGGTACAGCTGCGGGGCACAGCTAGTATTATAATAATGTTAATAATAAGTTTTTATAACATTAGGTGGATTAGATGTGAATAATTATTATTATCGAATTGGGTCCATCCTATAAGGTATAGGATATAGGAAATATACATACATACAGCTGTATGTATGAATATTTGACTTTATTTAATTTATCACAACGCAAAATATACATCTAGATTTAAAACTAGGAGCGTACATCTTCTGTCTTAGAATATTTAGAATTATTTTTAAAACAAACATTTCACTGCAGCGGTTAGGAATTTCTCATAATAAAATAACAATTGTTTCTGACTCCTTTGTTTTTCTAGTTATAAGAGGTTATTGTAAATACTATTTACAGAGTTCACGAGATTTACAACGAAAATTTTGCACGTTGTTAGAGCAAACAAATGCTTTAATTATAATAGGATAATTCAAAGACAAATGTAAGTTGAAATTACGTTCAATTAACTGGTAAATAATTAAATCCAAATTCACGCATGAAATAACGAACTAAACATAATTATGTTAATTATTCAAACGTCAACATTCAGTAAAACCTTCGAAGCATTTATTTAAAGTTGTTGTTTTATACACGGTTTGTTTATAAAACAACTACTTTTGAATAACCACTACAAACCCTTATTAGAAAACACTTAGTCGTAATTTGTCGATAATTTTAAAGTGTTGTTATTATGATTCTGAACAACCATCTGGTTTGTTCTTTTATTTTATTATTACACAAGAGAAAAACTATAAATTTTTAAATAACTAGCAGTGCCTGCGGACTTCATTCCGCGTTATAAATATTTTTGACCCTGCCTGTTTGTCCCGCGTAATACTTCGGGTTAATAGTTCAGGATAAAAAAAGTATGATGATGAATCATAGCCTATGACACTCCACAATAACGTAGCTTTCTAATGGTAAAATTATTTTGAAAATCGGTTCAGTAGATCCAGAGATTACCCCTTACAACGTCGCAAACTCACAAACGTTACCTCTTTATAAATGCTGAAAATTATATCTACTAATAATAAATGTGAAAATTACTATGTTTAGTTGTTTGATATTCTATAATGCAATGGAATCATGCAAAAAACAACCTAGGTTGTAAGCTGAATTGACACACATGCCACAATAAATTGTTAAATCGCGCTTAACCCAGCCGTGTTCAACCAATAATATTGATTTAATACTTAATTACTATAAATAGAACATCAAAATGTGGCGCAGCCGTTAAGAGAGTCGACTCGCCACTTGATATCCCCGGATTGATTCATCACAGAACAACTATTTGTGTGACCTACTAGTAGTTGTCCTGTACCTGGGAGTCCTTTAATTATATATATATATATATCTCATACAGTGCGGGCGTTGTCTCCGTTTTAAGCAATAACAAAACATTTCGATAAATATTTTAAGCCTGAACAATTCGACGTGTACTTATTTACTGTAAAATAATTAAATTTTATAAGATTTATTAAATATTAATTATTTTTAGTTTTAAACGAAGAAATAAAGTATTTTTATTATACTAATAATCTACGGTGTTTAGAAATATAACATTTTTATTAAGAACTTAAAAAGCACGAAATGTTTTTATTTTTAATTATAGAGCATAAATTAACCTATCGGAAAAATCTCCAAATAGATTTTTAGATACTTGATGAAATATAAAATATCCCTAGATTCTGTTGATGTGAGTACATTAAAAAACGCAGACCAATTGATAGATTTTTCAGTATTCAGTATTGTTTATTTCGTAAACATAGGTACATATTACATGGGTGTTATACAGGTATAAAGGTAAACCGCTATGTTTTGCCAACTTAATGACGTACAAAATTTAAATGTAAGAAGTATCTTAACCTAGATTAAATTCAATAACAGTCATGGAATTCATTAAACTATGTCAGCTTTTTGTTAACAATTAAAAGTCTTAAATTAATAGATCGGACCCTCGTATCGCTCTTTGTCATTCATGAAATCTGTGATGGAGTAATAACACTTATTCACTAGATATTCATTCAAATATTTTTTTAATGACTCTGGACATTCTTTGCGCCAGAGGTATGTTATTATATACTTTAGATGCCATACCAAGTACGCTTTTTTCAAATAAGGCTGTGGTGTGTGGGTCACCGCGTATGGTATTTACATGACGTCTAGAATTGAGAGATTCAAATAAATGCATATTACCTTTTACAAATACTCCCATTTCAAATATATACATCGAAGGTAGAGTTAATATTTTTAATTCTTGAAAGAACGGTGCCCAGCTATCAGTTGATTGTAGTTTGCAGAAAGAACGTATACATTTCTTCTGTGGTTTAAAAAGCTTTTAAGTTGGTTAATAATAAATATAACGTCAGGCAAAATAAAATGGTAGACTTCAGGCTCTTTGTATTAATTTCCGCTGATTGCTTCGTGTAAACTTTCGTTTGTGCTATTCGTAACAGATAAATAAGAGAGCGTTTTTGAACGTGCACTATTTTCGGACTATCTGGTCGTGTTTCAAGCTAAAATTGGATTGGATAGGGACATGTTGCAAAATACATGGTAAGTATTCGAAATTTATGGCTTTATATATGCTAATTAAATGAGGGTCTCTACTTACTACGTCTTGACTTGAAACGTATAATAATAAAAATACTGTAATTAGATTGCGCATTTGGTGCAGTTATTACGGTAGCCTCGCCCAGTGTCTCTTGTGTTTCGGATTCATATGTGGGTCACACAAATTATTGTTCAGAATTTAGGTCTGCTTCGTGGCACAGGGATATTTCCCCAAATCAATTCCTCATTCAATATGTTTAGAAAAGAAAAAAGTGATACTTAATTATTTAAAAACTTTGTAAATCTTCAATGTTTGTGTCAATAGTTTTGGCGCAATGATTGGGAAAATGCTCGAGCTGGTGACCCGTCTACACTGGGTTTGAACGTAGCTGTCACTATGTATTAATTTGTTTATTTATATTTGCTTTTATAAGTTTGTCGTTTTGAGGTCTTGATTTGTAATGTTATTAATGAACATCAAAAGTTAATAACCGTTAATCTGACTCCTTGTTACCTAATAAGAGGACAATAGACTTTAACTTTCGAAATTAGTGTTTTATGTCAAGTTATTTGCAAATATACGGTTTATCTGACTTACTTATCGTATGGGCAGTTGTTGCCCTAGTGTCAGAGTTGTTCAAGCCACCAATAGGCCTCTGACATGGCTTAACGATTGTTACATTGCCTGTCTGTTTGATTGGTTACAACTGGGACCGACAGTTTAACGTGGTCTCCTAAGCGCGGAGACGCAAAGAAATGAAACCACTTTGGCAGTCAGCATTATATGGACTGACCGCAAGCCTCGTTGCTTAATCTCACCAATCACTTACGAACCGGTTAGAGCATCAAGCTAAGTATCTTACAAAAAAAAAATGATAATTTTGAATATATTTTGAAGAAACTCATTATCCAAAAACACGAAAAAGGACAGTGAACGCAAATAAACATGGAAGCATTCCTAGCTCGCGAAAATGACCCAACGCAGATTGTGCCCCGGTAGGCGGGGCTTAAAAATTGTGCCGCGGACCGAGTGGGACTGAGTTTGCGCACTACAGGCATCAATGGCGGTCGTCTGTCAGTTATTAGTTTCAGCGTGTTTAATTTCCAAAAATGCCTTCCTGTGCAGTGAAGTAGTGTATTAATAAATCTTATTTGCATAACAAGAGTGTTGGAATTAGTTATTACGAGTAAGTACATTGCTATATATTTTAATTTTATTAAATATGAAGTCAATCAAATTGACACAAAATATATGGTGATGTTGTTATGCAAACGAATCAATTTATTTATCTACACAAAAATTATGACGATTTTTTTTTATTTATTACAATTATTTTAATCTTAGTTAAAATACTTAGCATCTTTAGGGTATGCACAAAGAATGGTAATGGTGGTATTAAAACAGCTTGGTTTCTTCAAATTTTCACTCGATCTAAAGCGAAGAGAACTATGGACGAAAACGGTTCGTTTGGAAATGAATTCAATTCAATTTTATTTATATATTTACAGGGTAACTTGTAAAGCACCAATTACCTCACAGGACTAGATAGCTAAAACCATAAGCAACAACATTTATTTTACAACTTTTGATAATTTGTATTTTTTTTTTGTAACAAGTCTATATTAATTAATTTACCACTTGACTGTTTATAACTCTACGTGCATCGTAAATAATATGTAACCAGGCTTGCGATGCCCGTAGAGTAAGTTGTTGCTTATGGTGTTAGCTTCCTAGTCCTGCGAGGTTGTTGGTATTTTACAAGTAACCCTGCATATCTAGATCACCTTTAATTTCAAGTCGATTCGTCCACGCGTTTTCAAGATAAAGGGTATTGACAGACAGACGGACGGATGGATAAAGAAGTGAAGGGGGCCCTAAAAAGTAGTACTTAAGTGTTATGTATACCTACGGAAATTGTAAATAATTATTACTGAATAATTGGTCACAAATTTTGTTTTATTTACCTATTATCATAGCAAATAAACCCATTACTCGCCAAATACTGCTCTATTTAAAGACCTTAGAAAAACTCTTGCCGTAAAGTTCAAGATACTGTATATTTTATCATAATTCTTTATTATTTTAATAATATCAATGTCACGGTGAATTATTTTCGTTGCACTTTATAACATAAAACATCCCTCGGCAAATGTCATGAACATGGTAATTTGGACCCGAACATGACGTCATAAAGTCTACTTTTAAAAGGTGTATCTGAGCGGTAATATTTTGGCCAATCAGAGACGGTATTCCGTTGTGTCAGTTTGATTGGGATATTGGGTCAAAATTTGCGCTTAGTTTCCTTGAAGTAATGCTTCCATGTTTATTTGCGTTCACTGAAAAAGGAGCATGCAATTCGAATTTCACTATGCACATTTCGGTTCTTTCTGACGCACTACAAATCAATAGAACTAGCATTAATGCTATTAGTTGATTTAGTTGTCACCACTGCTGGATAAAAGCCTACCCCAAAAATCTGGATAAATGACCCTTGTGGGGAGTCCTCTGTCTACGCTTCGTCTTTTTGGTTATATATATATAACCAAAAAGATATACGGTCTTTTTGGTTATATGTTATATACATATAATAAAATCGTAGGAAAGTCAAAACTGTACATTGAATATTTTTTTTAAAAGGATACTTGGGGCATGATCTACTATCGATATCGAAGCCAAAAAGTTTTTAAAATTTTTGTCTGTTTGTCTGTATGTATGTCCGGGCTAAACTAAAAAAGTACTGCATGGATTTCGTTCAAATTTTGCATGAATATTACTATGAAGTCGGGTCAACATATAGACTACATATTATCACGCTATCACGGGGAGGAGCTGTGATAATTCATAGAGTTTAACGCGGGTAAAACCGCGGGGCACAGCTAGTAATGTATATTAAACTAAAATTTACCTGGTGTGTATCTCAATATTTCTGCTGGGTCTATTGGCGGCGCATACCACGGGCGCCTCGAGTAGACCTTCTTAGTGTTAACAGGGCGATCGCTCGCGTCAACGTTCCGATAACTCGACGGTGACAGGTTTAACATCTCTAAACATCTGATGATACCTGTGGAGCAAAAGAAACGCGTTAGTTTATGTTCTTTTGCAATATTCAGGTTGCAATAGCCATGTAAACCAAAACTAAATAACATATTAGATCTTCACTACAATAATGGTTGGACACAGATTACACTTTCCTGGTATATACTGTATCCTAAGAAAAACCTACAAATGCCTATATTTAGCCGTACCGGTAGGTAGAGATATATTTAGGGTGTTATAATTTTTATTTATGAGTGGTAGGTTACAGCGTTCATTCGCTCAAAGAGCAGCCCGACTGGGGAAGTACCTCCACCTTATTAAAGACAATCCTTAATAATAACATTCATAATTTTAATGTTGTGTTTCTGCGTGTGAGTAAGATCGCCAGAGCTCATTGAAGTGGGGGGAAGGGTCAGCAACACTTGTTTGCTTACTCTTAAAGGCCAGCAACGCTCCCGCGACTCCTCTGGTGTTCACTTACCATCAGATGACACACTTGCTCGTTTGTCGCCCTCTTTTATAAATATATATAACGCCGAGTTACACACCAGATGGACTACAAATGTATTAGGCCTTTCTACGTCTTGCAAATTATGCCATTTTAATCTACCAGAGGTTTGATCTAATTACATAAAATAATCAATATATTATGAAAGGTTTCAGTAGGCCCTACCTTCGGCTACCCGATTTGTATATCTCGAACGGCAAAAGCAATAATGTCTTGATTAAAGGGTAGGCTGGGTAACAAAATAATCTGAACTTAATGGATGTATTTAAGCATCGGAGGGCGAGTTGTAAGTAATGAATAAGTGGATTGCGTCAAAGAAATTGAAAGGCTCTCAGCAAAACAATAATAAAATAAAAATAGTCTTATGAACAATACTCAATTATCAATTTCTATAAATTCTATCAAAAAGGACTTTTCCTTCATACCATTACAATTATTTTCAAATCCAGCGCTGAAATGTAATGATAGAATTTTCTTGTGCCATATTTTTATTCGTAATTGGCATTAAGATAAAACATAGCTTAATATTTTAATTAAAGATGCATTTCAACGTAATAAACTTTTTTAAATGATTTGAGTAAGTTGAAAAAAAAAAGTTTATTTTCACACAATACAAATAATTTAAAAAGTTGTGGTTAGTAAAAGTATGGATATTGTAATAATTTCATATTCTAATTCTTTGTAACTTGTTCAGATTTAGAAAACGATCTGATATTGGATTTGCAACCTTGTTATCTCACTATCACATATTAAAGACGTACATTGTTCATAAATACATATAATGCCTATTTGTGGACGCACACCCGTCATTCCTATACAAACAGGTAAACACTATCTTGTTAAATCTATCAGTTTAAAATATCCAGCTAGGATTCTAAAACAAAACAGCAATGGAACATTGGGTCATTCCAGGTACGTGGAAATCACCTGACACAGCACACACACACACACACACTCCTTTCACATATAATCCCTAATTCTCATATATGTACTACTTTTGGTTATTAATTTATTCGTTTCTTTTTTTGTTTATAAAATCAAAAGTATATTTTCAACTTTCAAATATACAACTCTTCATGTAATGTAAAGATACTTTGGACTCAATGTTGTCATGTTAGCAAGTTGACCGCGTGGTGGGCCTGGTGACCTGTAATTCAGGTTTCTCCAAAACCTACAATAGGCACCAGTCTCTCACAAAGTTAGGTTCTAACTTAGTACCCCAACCAAAATTAAGATGTATTTGTTTTAATTAGAGTCTGTATTTCTTTGTGAAGAGAAAATAAAAGAATTTTGAATTTGAATTTGAATTGACCTAATGTGGCAAGTGTTATGTAATCGAATTGTTGCTACTTTTTTTTAATAAAATCGTAGTAGTTGTAGCAATAATAATATCCTCCAGGCCGAATTTCCACCACGGCGGCCAGTCTCAATGGACACCAACCTACTGCGCAGTATATATTATTGTGCGGCACACAGCGGCACTTTCTATTTCATCACTCTTATGATCCAATGAGACGACTAGCGACATGACCGGAAAAAGGTCAGATACAGGACCGACGGTGACGTGCTCTCCGAGGCACGGGGGTATAATACCGCCTACTTCCACACTTCGGGCTGATACTGAGATATTTCTTTTTACGGAAAAATCCCAAAATCACTTTTTGGTCTGACCCGGGATTTGAACCCACGACCTCATTTTCTACGGCTGAACACGCTAGGCTAACGAGGCAGTAGTTGAAGTAGATATAGCAATTAATACATATTTTGTATCATGACAATGTCAGCTCTCACACAGCTAGACAGACAAACTAATTTTATAAACGAATATAAAAACCTGATGATATTATCTCAACGGAATATTAATGGTTGGCATGATTCACGCTATATCTAGTTTTTAGTTAGACCACTGAGTTCGGTTAACCCAAGGGACAAGGTTTAGCCATACTGATATATCCCCAAAATTGGGCTTAAGGCAAATGCTTAGAACTCAATTTATATGCATTCCTATTACGCTAGCCTGTCTTTACAGTAATTAACTAAATTATTGTTCAGCATATAAATTGGTAGTTCAGAATTGTTATTAGAACACAAAATACATAAAACACTAAACCAATAAAAAAACCGGCCAAGTGCGATTCGGACTCGCACACGAAGGGTTCCGTATCAATATCTATAAAAACGAGGAAAAGAATCACGTTTGTTGTATGGGAGCCCTCTTAAATCATTATGTTATTTTTTTTGTTATAGCGGCAACAGAAATACATCCATCTCTGAAGATTTCAACTGTCTAACTATAACGGTTCATGAGATACAGCCTGGTGACAGACGGACAGACAAACAGCGAAGTCTTAGTAATAGGGTCCCGTTTTATCCTTTGGGTACGAAACCCTAAAACAACGTTTGCTTGCGAAACCGTCTATTGCTACGTTGCTAACACGAACTAATTAGAAGAGTATTTGTTTTTTCCGTATAATGTTTGTATAGGAAAGTTTATTCTTGTATTGACTTCAATATTGTACTAATAAAAAGACAACACATCATAACAAAATTAGGAACAAATTTCATAAATTCTTCATATAATAATAATAATAAATATCCTGGCATATTATTCACACACGGCCATCTGATCACAAACAAAGCATAACTTGTCCTATGGAAACCAGAAAACTGATATATTATATATACTACTTTTCTTTTGAAAAATCCACACTTATACCTATAGATAATTACACCCAGACTCAGGGCAAGTAAACATGTTGTATGGGTGGGATACGGACCCACGACCAGCAGCGTGAAAGGCAAGCATTTACCAACCATGCCAACCATCCGTATATTTTTACTAGCATACATCTTTCTCAACTGACGCTATAACATTACGGCCGAGAGTTTATGGTGCCACAAAACCATAGTTCAATACTGCCAGCTTCAAAACTATGTCCTGTAGATGATCAAGAGGTGGTACACACGGCTACTCATCATACAATTAGAGGCCAGCTTTTATTGGAAATCTATAGCTTGATATGTGGCCGTGTGTACAATTAAAACGCCGAGTTCACCGACTTTTCCCCCTAGATACCAGCAATTTTGTCGGGAACCCTATTTTCAAACGAACGAGTCTCACTGCGAAAATAACTACTAACGAACACAAAGCACATCCAGACACAGAAACAGGGCCACACGAATAGTTGTCTTGTGTGGCAATCGAACTGGGAATAGGAGGATGCCATGCTATTAGTGACGCAACAACGCTACACGTAACCTAAGGACCAGCGCAGACAGAGAAGAGCGCAGCGGAGGGGATTTTATTAAGGCACTAGAAAATCAACTTTGAAATTATTGAAATAAAGTGCATGTATGCTTGAACATTATAATGCGCGAGACTGCGCGAGCATTTTCTCAGGTTCAAGCATATATGCACTTTATTCCTATAGCTCTAAAGTTGATTTTCTAGTGCCTTAATAAAATCCTCTCCGCTGCGCTCCTCTCTGCCTGCGGTGACCCTAAGTCTCTATTTATTAATAGACAATGACAATGGAATTGGATTGCCGTACGATAAGGTAACTTGTAGTTGGATAGGTACTTACAATTTCTGTAGTGCAGCTTTGCTGTTTAAGCTTAAATTGGATAGTGCAGTCCTACTTCTGACTGGATTAGGTGTTAAATAATTAAGGAATTCAGAGAACCTCTGCAGGTTACTGTGAATTACAGAATACTAGAAGAGCCTCAAGCACTTTAGTGCACAAAAGGGGCTCAATTACTTCCACAGGATTACTACTTGTACAGACGCCAGCACATCCAGCCACCCCAATCTGTCCATTTTATCACAAAAGCATAAGGTTCACTTTCAGTTAGGGAAATTTGACAGATTGGGGTAGCTTGATGTGCTGGCGTCTGTACATGCAACAAGTTTAGATCACATTGACTAGTATTCCAGTATGAAGCAATTCTTTTGTCAATTACAAAATCAACTGCCTAGTTTCAACTCAGCTGACTAGCTTTAACTCAAGCTAAATGGCTGATCGTTACAATCTTTACTGATATTACCTTGCTATTATTTAAATTCTATGTATTGAGATAAGGTTCTCAATTCGAGGTTTATGTAAATATAAATTGAATTTAAAAACGGTGAGATTCAGGCGCCGAGAGAAGTCCACGGCAGGTTAGGTTTAGTCAGTGCGAGTCCGACATACCCACCCGCAGACACTTTTTGCGGGTGGCATGCGTAGTCATTCCCCCTGTCTAATAAAAACAGGCTTCATGCTTATGATTATGATGTTTTTTGTATGCTACCGACTCTACATGAACTTGCTACAACTTGCCCGTCTGTCATAGCGGCATATCTCTGGAAGGTGCAATTAACATCTGAACCAGTACAAGTACCAGGTACAATTGACATTCATTATAACATTTTAATTACGACATTTATATAATGTAATTTTAGGTAAATGTAATGTTTGGTTTGCGAGCATTTTTTCTTTTTCTTCTTTTTGCCTAAAATCTGATCATGGTGATACCTACTACCTTTTTTGTAATAACTAATGTAAAACACCCATTTTTGCAAATAAATGATTTTGATTTTATTTAATTTGAACCATATTCCAAAGCCTAATATTTATGTTTGTAAATATGGCTTTCGTAGGGGGTAGCCAAAGATCGTGTCAAATAAGATATTATTTGAAACTACTTTATTCGCATATTCGAAAACAATTTTTTACATCACGCTATTTAACACTATTTTAAAATGTGAGATTTAGAAGTTGTTTTCATTAAAACTTTAGTAAAAAAAGGATAGAAGCATGTGAAACGGAAACGATACTCGGATTTCCTTATCAGGTATCTAGATGTTTAATCAAGTAAAACGCCTTGGTTTATTTTTTATGCAATACGTGGTTAGTTTGTTGGCTACTGGAATAGTGGAAAACTGGGTTAATTCTATTTATACCTCTTGACTAATGACGAAAATTTTATTAATTAACTTTATATACCTAATGATTTATGCGCCGTAGCGATGTACGCTATTGAGTGTGGTCTTAGTTTTTAATTTAATGCGAGGCAAACGAACAAGAAGGTCACTTCTTGAAGGTTGGCATGTGATACCGGATGGAAAATACTTCTGCAGTTTATTGATTCCACAGAGTGGTTGTACACTGTTAAAGTTTCTGGTAGTGCCCCGGAGGTCCCGCACTTACACATATTTATGCAGTATTTACTGTTTTATAACAAATAAAAAAAACTTCGCTTAAAAAACCGACTTCAAAAACTAAAAAGTATTTAAAAAATGTGAGCCGTCACGGGACGCCTGGCCGATGTGAAACATCGACATTATTTTGTAAAAGTAATATGCAGAAAAGAACATATTGTGATAGGAACTAAATATGTCATAATGATAAAATAAAAAATCGATTGCGCATGCGCCACGGCATGCGTCGCCACGCCAGAAATCTGTTTTACGTGCGGCTATAGATGTTTCACATCAAAAATAACTTATGAAAGTTTAATTTAATACATCTCTTATGCAAACCTTTAATATTAATGAAATACTATAATTTGTATGTGCTACCTATTGATAGGTTTGAAGTCCTTTTGAAGTTGGTTAAAAACATAGAATGGATTTTAACTTTTGTTTCTAATAACCAGTTTGAATAAAAATAGAAATTCATAAGTATTTTGCACTGTATTATCTAAAAAGGAAAGATGAATGAAAGAAGATTGACCAAAGAAGTACCTGGCCCGTGTGAATGGAACAACCGGAAGGGGAAGACCTCGTCGAACATTCTCTGACCAAATCGGAGACGTTCTCAAGAAAGGGCAGGTCAGAAGTACCCTAAACCGGCGAGCATGTTTGAAGAATATAATGACAGTAATCGAGGCAAAAGACGTCTCTGCCTACCCCTCTGGGAAACAGGCGTGAGTCTATGTATTATCTAAAAATTGTCTGCACGTGTGGCGCAGCGGTTCAGACAGTCGGCCACTTCGTGTCCCGGGTTCGCTTTCCGCGTGCGAACCATAAATAGTTGACCTGAGTCTGGATGTACTTTGTGTTCGTCAATTATATGTTTGTAACGTACCCCCTGACAATAGGGATTAATTTCCTTAGTGCAATCCTTGTTTATAAAAAAAACTGTTTATAAACAACTTTCTTTTTGAAGTTGCTTAAGTAAAGTAAAATACTCTTTATTGTTCACCATAACTTAAAATTAAAATTAACATACATTAATTAGGTACAAAGGGCGGTCTTATCGCTACTGCGATTTCTTCCAGACAACCAATTATGGAGTGGATAGACGAAGGAAAGGGAAAACAGGGTAGATAAGTTTAACAATAAGTCAACTTAATGTAATTGCTTAAAGACATATGTATGTACATGCACTTGTTAGTCAGGGTCCCAGTTGTCATGAGAACATCCATGGCAACTGTTACTGGTTGCGGAATTTAAATGCCACGCCTTCTATTAAAACCTAGTTATCGGTTTCTCATATTGTTTGTTATTCTGATAACTCATATACTAGAGCTTCTGATAACTGATATACTAGAGGTACATATACTACTTTTCTTTTGTAAGTACATACTTATATAGATAATTACACACATACTCAGGACAAACAGACAAGCTCATGCACACAAATAACTCTGTGGGAATCGAACCCACGACCTTCGGCGTGAAAAACAAGCATTTTCCGTTTTTATAAACGCCATCACTAAAATTATTTCTTCTCATTACCATCTCTATGCGGACGACTTGCAGCTATATCGTCACTTCAAAACAGAGGACTTGAGTCTGGCAGTAGATGCCATCAATAGAGATCTTGGAAACATTTGTGAGTGGGCTAAATCGTTTGGCCTTCTGGTCAACCCATCCAAATCACAAGCTCTCATTATTGGTGGCAGATATATGTTCAGTCTCCTTAAAAATAATACTATTCCTCCTATCGTCTTCGATGATGACATTATCACATATTCCATGACCGCTAAAAATCTGGGAGTTTTATTCGACAACTATCTTTCGTGGAACAATCACGTTGCAGAGGTAAGCAGGAAAGTGTACTACTCGTTTCAGTCTCTCAAGCGTCTTCAGAAATTTTTATCTTTTCAGACCAAAGTCCTTCTTGCTCAATCCCTTCTACTTCCTCTTCTTGACTATGCTGATGTCTGTTATCTTGATGCTACTAATGAACTTCTGGATAAGCTTGAACGCCTGCAGAATTTGTGCATCCGCTTCATCTACGGTCTCCGGAAGTATGACCATGTGTCCGAATTTCGGACACGCTTGAAGTGGCTGTCTATTCGTAGGCGTCGAGATTCCCACATTCTCTCTTTACTTTACTCTATCCTTCATAATCCTAATTCTCCTACGTACCTTCATGAACGCTTTGAGTACTTAGTCCCCAGGGGAAAACCCTGTCGATCTTCTATTTCGCTTCTCCTCCGTTATCCTTTACACAGCTCTAGTCGCTATGATGGTTCCTTCACCGTCCGTGCAGTGCGTCTTTGGAACTCCCTTCCTCACTCTATTCGCGTCCGTCTCTAGACTCTTTTAAAAGAAGAATAAAGACACATTTCCTATCGTAATATTTTGTATAGTATGTAAGTATATGTATATATATATATATATATATATATATATATATATATATATATATATATTTAAAGGACTGTTTACGTACTAGTAACGCCATCTATTAGCGTTTGGAAAACACTACTCACTGAGTCAGTAGTTCGAGTCGAGGTTGTCTATGAACTGTCGCATGTGACGTTTGACGTCTGTCAGTTGTCTAAGTGACATTAGTGTGTTAGCGACACGACACAGTTGGCATCCAGAGCTCGACGGCACCGGGTGTGCGCACTGATTCTTTTAACCACGTGCATGATGGCTGACACCGACGATGTTTCGGAGTTAAATCCGTCAGAATCTCTGACAGCAGCGATGGGATCGATTCCAAAATCATCCCACGTGTCTACCGCAATGCCTGCTACTCAAAATCAACAATATTTTCGTGATTCGGTTCCACCACGTAGCAAAAATAGTGTCGTTACCAATTTGTAAAATAAAGATGAAAATACAACCCCGCTGATTGTGAATTTACGGCTGTATCGCAAACTCGTGGACCGATTACGAAACTCGATACGTTACATTGACACATCTTCGATGTCGAGCTCGCAAGTGGACTTCGAAGTCGTACCCGTTGTGCAAAACGTTTAGACGAACCAAAGGAGCGTGTATCAAGACAGTTTGCGGCGACCAAGAGATTGATGACCTTTTTCAAGATATGGTGCCGTATGGTGCAGTGACCGTGCGAGAACTTACATACGTGGAGTACTCGACTTACAAGCTTGCCTTGATTGACCGGTTGGGGTCTGCTTGGAGCGAAGGTAACCAGATTTAAGTTGTTATCGCAGGTATCTCGGATGCTCAGGTATGTTAAGACTTGTTTAAAACATGCCTACTGATTTCGTGTTTCGATGTGGTTACTTGCGAAGAGCGGAGTCTCTCAGCCAGTTCGTGTTTATCGTTGAAGAATAGTTTTTGGTGCATCAGTGAACGTGGAAGAAGTTTTTATTTAACAGTGAAGAGAGTACGGGCTCTGATAGTTAGGCTGCCTTTCTGTCGGTCGAGTCTTGGAGTTAAAATAATTGGTTTGTTCTTTTCGAGGTGAAGTTGATCGTGCTGTCTTTTTGCAAGTAAGGCGACAACATGGGCGATTCTGCATTGGGGAGAATTCACCAGTTCGTATTAGAGTAAATTTAAAGTAACCTCTAAAGTAAAAGTGCCTCGTGTCGAGTGTGAGTGGTGAATCTTTATTTTATGAGAAGAAACATGTAAGTACTTTTATTATATTGTTTAAAAGGCACTTGATGACCTAATGCAGCACTGAAGAATTTTTGATATCTGTGAAATTCATAACACGTGTTGTTTTGTGTGGTTTATACTTTTAGATGTTGAAAATACGCCCAACGTTTGTTATATTTAATTTTTATGGTGACAATATGCGCGTTTTGAAGGTTAAATAGTTTGAACGGTTTATTTCGAAGTCTATGGATGTAGGGGCAAGTTAGGTCACATACACGCTCTTGTGGACAGTGGTTGGTAACAGACAGATTGTTCCCTAATTCGTAAATGATTTGTTGATAACCATACAGGTACTTGAGATTTTATATCCACGCGCCTGACGGGTATTGGGTCGAACATTACATTTTCTTTTTCCCGTATTAGTCTGCCTGTCAATCAAAATAGGAGTCTCCTTTGAGCACTCGACGAGTTAGCAGCCCTTGAGAATGGTCCGTGGAGGAATGAAACATGTGTTGGGTATCGTACTGGTGACAATTAGCGGAATTAACACTACATATCGATTTTGTATTTTGATTGTTATGGATTTCCGCAAAGTAACGCCTGATTCCATTACTTATCTGCCTGTCAAGGTCAACGAAGTACTCGTGTGTGAGAAGTGACTTTTGTAATTGTAGATTCACATATTTTGCCTCATGATGTTATGATAGGTAGAGATGTTTTTACTTAACCGGGATTGAGCTTGACTATTAGTAACAAAGTCATCCGCATCACTCGCGAGGTCCATGCTGAAGTTTGTTTATTACAGAATCTTGACACTTGTACAATCTATGGCGTATTGATTTGATCGACTGTAAAGACGTTTCTCAATTACTGACAAGTGGAGAGATTCGTGTCTGTTCAAGTAATAATTCATCATCATTATGTTAGCCGAAAGACGTCTACTGGACGGAGGCCTCCCCCGGGAATCTCCGCAGTGGTCGGCCCTCCTTGTGGGGGGCCTGCCCGCGCTGCGTCTTCCGGTGCGTGGTCCCCGGTCGGGAGCCTGTCTGGTCCAGCGGCCTTCGGTTTTGGGAGCTGTGTGCCCCGCCCGCTGCCGTTTCGGTTTGGCAATTCTTTGGTTATAATCATAATCATAATATCTTTATTTGTATAAATGTGGTGAATACAGGTGTTATTGTTTACCTACATCATTTAAGTTTCACACATTTGCCATATTGTACATGGCATACAAATTTTGTACTTACAAACTAGGTATATTGAACTCAAAATACTAACTTACTGATTTGTGACACAATTTTTATGTCGGCTGCTTTGTTTCGCCTGCGGATTGCGACGTTTTTGTTCGGTCGCGCAGGGATGCTCCGAGCGTGGCCCTCTCCGTTGCTCTTTGGGTGACCTTGAGCCTTCTTGTGAGACCAGTGGTGAGCGACCACGTGAAAGATTTTAGACTTGAAACACTGCGTTATTTGTGATGGGAGGATGTAACGTAGCTTCCCTAACTATTCTAATTAATTGCTTCACTATAACCGAGAACCACGAGCGTAGGTTCTGGAAGGCAGCTTCAGGTAAAATCCAAATTGCGCTAAATTGTACCATAGTTAGAAGTACAGTTAGAAGTCCGCTTCCATTTTTGATGGGTTGTAATAAAAGTTCTCCTCCAAAATTAATGCCCTTGTCCAAAAATATGGTAAGGTTAACCTCTACGAACTTAGATGTGAAGCAAAATGCAGGATGGACGGGCTAGCTCATGCTGATAAGGTGCGTTATGGCAATACCAAAGTTAAAATTCGTCCATTTAAAATAGGAGACGTTGTTTTTGTCGGAAAGAACCCTAACAAATTGTGTTATTTGTTTTGTCTTCTATGTAATTATTCTGTTTGAGTGTGTACAATAAAAAGTATTCTATTCTATTCTAACAATAAACAAATGAAGTGAAAAGTTTTCAAATCCTTGTAAGATAATAGAGGTCTATGACAACGATAGATACAAGGAACAGCCAATAGCTGGTGGACGCGTTAAGTACCTATGTATGTTACGAAAAACTTGAATTTGACAGTTGTAGTCAGAAATAACAGTGTAGTTAATGCCGATGGTTGAGTTAAATTCTAACGTTTAAAATGATTATTGGAGTTCATTATAAGACACATTTATGTGTTACATTATGAGTAATAAAGCTGGTTGATTTGAAATAAATTGTGTGACAAGGGAAATACCCTACTTAGAGTTCTTGAAACGGTTGAGCATTGAAAGCTCCGCGCTTTGTGCTTGAGACGGTTGAGCATTGAAAGCTCCGCGCTTTGTGCTCGTAGCAGTTGAGCATTGAAAGCTCCACGCTTTGTGCTTGTAGCAGTTGAGCATTGAAAGCAGCTCCGCGCTTTGTGCTTGTGGTGGTTGAGCATTGAAAGCTCAACGCTTTATGCTTGTGACGATTGAGTATTGAAAGCTCCGCGTTTCGTGCTTGTGACAATTGACTATCGCGAGCTTCGTGCTTTGAGTTCGTGACGCTGCATTGCGCACTTACCTATAATGTTCCAGGGTGAAAAACAACATTTTCGAACTTGTAGTAAGACCTCTAAGGAGTATGTGATAGTCATCGTAGATGCTTTTACTAAATTTTGTCAATGAATGTGTGTCAAAGATTTAACATCACGATCTGCTTGCGAGGCACTACGTAGCTTTGTCCACATATTTAGAACCCCGAAATGAATTATCTCTGATCAAGGTACATCTTTTACTGGTCAAGACTTTCAGGATTTATGCCGAGGTTGGGCCATTGAGTTCCACGAGATAGTGTTAGCCGAGCTAATGGTCGGGTGGAGCGAATGATGTCCACCTTGACAAATTGTTTTACAGTGGCCAAAAATTATAAAAATGAATCCTGGAAGTCTGTCTTAGGTGAAGTAAAACTCGTTTTGAATTGTACTGTAAGTAAGAGTATAGAGAAAAGCCCCTTACAGGGTAGCTAAAGTGTGTTCCAATGAGCGTTATATTGTGGAACCAGTATCTGCGGGACGGGCCCAATATGTGTGCCATGAACGACTACGTAAATATCCAGCTAGTTTTCCTGAATTGTCAGAATATCTTGATCCTGTAGAACCCATAATTGAACAGTTTTATTTAATTATGGAACAAATTGTATTGATTAATTTGGTATTCTAATTTGTATTATAATAAGTAATTTGGATTGAATTACTGTATTGAATCATGATCATTGTTTGAGTTGAAACGATAATTACATTGTTTTGTTGAACGTAAACCTGTGTTGATAAAAGACTTATGTTCAATGCTGATTGATAAAATGTTTTATTTAAACTGAAATTACTACGCTTTATTGAAGGGTGGATTGAAAGCCTTATCGCTTTGTCCTGATGTCCTGCTGAAAGCCATCACGCTTTGCAGTAAGGTTGGGCTCATCTGTCGTGACCCAAGGTTGTTGCTGAAAGCTGCAACGTTTTGCAGCGTGTTTTAAGTGCTGCCTGTGAGCAATGCTGAAAGCTGTAACGCTTTGCCGAGTAATTGAATTTTTGCTGAAAGCTTCAACGCTTTGCTGTGGGTTGCAGTTTATGCTGGAAGCTTCAACGCTTTGCTGTGTATTGCAGTTTATGCTGAAAGCTTCAACGCTTTGCTGTGTATTGCAGTTTATGCTGAAAGCTTCAACGCTTTGCTGTGTGTTGCCGTTTATGCTGAAAGCTTCAACGCTTTGCTGTGTGATGCAGTTTCTGCTGAAAGCTTCAACGCTTTGCTGTGTATTGCAGTTTATGCTGAAAGCTGCAACGCTTTGCTGTGTGATGCAGTTTATGCTGAAAGATTCGACGCTTTGCTGTGCGTTGCATTTTATGCTAAAAGTTTCAACGCTTTGCATTGTGTTAGGTACGCCCTCCAACTAATGATGAAAGCTTTAACGCTTTGTGGTAAATGCTGAAAGCCTTTAGGCTTTGCTTTGTGTAACATTGAAAGCCGCTCGTAACGCTTTGTGTCATTGCCAAACTGAAGAGCTGTAATTCATGTTGATTATGTCAGCGAGTAACAACGCGAGAGCGCGTTGGTTGTCAGAATGGCCGTGTCGGAGAAATTAAGTTAAAGGACTGTTTACGTACTAGTAACGCCATCTATTAGCGTTTGGAAAACACTACTCACTGAGTCAGTAGTTCGAGTCGAGGTTGTCTATGAACTGTCGCATGTGACGTTTGACGTCTGTCAGTTGTCTAAGTGACATTAGTGTGTTAGCGACACGACACAGTTGGCATACAGAGCTCGACGGCGCCGGGTATGCGCACTGATTCTTTTCACCACGTGCATGATGGCGGACACCGACTATGTTTCGGAGTTAAATCCGTCAGAATCTGCGACATATATATGTGTATATTATTTATTATGTAGTATTGATATAATATAGTATGTAGGTATTTATACATATAGGTAGGTAGAATTAATTTAGATAGATAATGTTGTACACTGTTCTACCCTGTATAACAAATTGTCCTCTGTGTTTGGTTTGCTGTAAGAAAACTCATTATTGAGTTAAGCTCGCCTATGTACATGTCGTTATTTCATTAATTGTATTTCTTTTATTGTTTTCTGTGTGCAATAAAGAATAAAGAATTTTCCAACCATGCCGACAGGCCCGCCTAATAACTTGTCTTTGTGAGGAAGGGTGTTGAAAAAGGGGCGGCACATGCCTTGTGGCTTAGAGCGGCCATGACTACAAATACTGGCGGTCAGAGTCAAATAACATGTCGCAGTGGTAAACAAACGCCAAACTAGCAATACAGCTACTGCCTTGCATTTTAATACAACTCAGCATTAGGGAATGGATTGATTTTGATCAGTACTTTCCACCGTGCGCCACAATCACTGGAGAGTGGTGCGTGAAGCTAAGTTAATTAATAAGTACAAAAATTTCAATCAGGAAGACTGTTTCAATCCTGCAGTTTGATCCAGGCGTTCCGTTCAATGTAAATTGCTCAAAATGTCGGGAAAATAACAATAAAGCTTAGTCGCGTTAGTACATGGTGACAATGTTGTATAATTATGATTCGCATATACAGTCACCATGACCACAATGAAATAAGTGTTTGAGGTATTGTTATTTATTTATTTAGTTTAATTAAAACGGTAGAACACCAATTACAGTTATTAAAGATAATTATTACAATTATCAATTAAAATGTTAATAAGCGCACATAAATATTGATTTTATAACACAATCATCCATCTTTCTCACAGAAACGCAAACATTCTGACAATATATCCGACCATTTATCCGTAAATAAATCACGGTCAGGATTGTCACACAGGAAAGCGTTGAGTGCTGTGAGGCTGCGCGGTATAGGTAACTTAGCGTGCGCTACGGTACGGCAACGTAGCACGGCAAACAATTCATGGCGGCGAATACGACGATAGTTATCAGGAACAAAGACTCGACACAGCTGAAAATGTAGATCTGGTGCATGAATTTTTCCCCGCAGGATCTTACACATTACTGCAATTTGACATGTATGTGTTAGAGATTACTACTGTTGACGTGAACCTCATCGTCAGAATCAGAGTATGGCCTTCAACAAATACCGCTTAAAAATTCTGAGTCACTACGCCACTACTGTTTTCACTGTGTTGTGGACGAGGGATTTGTGGACTATATGAATGCGACACTACCTTCTGACAGTTGGTCATCCTGTCGGAAATAAAGCTGGTTTTCGAATTTTAGGTTTGTTCAGTGTGCGAGTGTTGTATGTTGCCAGGGCCAGAGGTCATCGGTTTTGGTAACACGGTATAGCACCCCCTGTTCCGCTGTCACCACAGCTGGGAGCTGCGGTTTGGTTTTGTCCAACATTTGATAGGATAATATGCCATATTTGCCACGCTTGCAGATGGATTGGCACCCGTAGGATGGTCATATTAGACAGACAGACGCTGCAGTCTGTTCTGTGTTCTGCGACGCGAGTTAGGGTGGCGATATTCTATGCTGCCAGTATTTTTTTTAAACTTATATATTATTTACCTTTAGAATATACGAGATATAGCCAATTGATAAAACGGTTAATAATATTGAACGTTCTCGTATTTGAACTTAGATTCGGAATCTAATAATTAGACAACATTCATTATCACCTCACAAAGGCTTAGCGCGTGGCTAGAACGTATATGATACAGCTGTCACACTACCCACACAGATAAATAAAGAGGTGAGACACTTGTTAATTAATTTAATGTTTAAAATAAACATAACAAAATAAGAGGTCTCTGAACGTGGATTTTCTTCATAGAATTTCGTGTGAGACATAATTAGAAGACCAACTACATACGTGCCTACACGTAGTGCCTACAGGTAGGAAAATTCGTTACATTTCGATCTATGTAATATTATTTGCCATTAACAAATAAGTAGTAAGCACAATTCCCAATTTTGTAATTTTATTAAAATATACATATGTATATGATATTGGGTCTTAAATATATAAATATATTAACAGCTTTAAAAATATAAAAATTAAACCGACGTTTCGACGAAATTAAATCGACTATGACTAAACTCTTTGCAACGCACTCAGAAACTCAGATAGAAACATTTAAAGTCGCCATAAGTTACATGTGTACCTAATATAAGTTACATATGATATTGGGTCTTAAAATATATATATATATATATATATATATATATTTAAGACCCAATACCATATGTAACTTATATTAGGTTGGATCATATTAAGAAGATTTCTACATCCTTAACCAAATGTTTTTTTATATATAAACTTGGAAATATTCCCACAGTGAAATATTATTTTTTTAAATCTGAGTTTGTGTGTGCGTTACATGGAGTTTGGGAGTATTACTAGTTTCAATGAGTCAGTGTATGCAATCTGTTCAAAACGTCCGCTTTAATTATTTTATAATATTCCAGGTAAGATAGGTTTATTTTTATAAATACATAATAATTTATTAAATTCGGAAATAAAATTATCATGCCGTCACTTAAACCAAAAACTTAATACTTAAAGCGTTAAGTTAAAGGTATTCTTATTGTTCTTGTATTGGTAATGTTCCCAGAATACTGGCCACATTACCACGCTGTATGGCAATACCTATTTGTTGGGCAAAATATAAGATAGGTTTTCAATCTGGAACATTTTGGCACAAGTCTAAATATATAATAATAATATCTAGGGACAATGTCACACAGATCACAGATCATCACAGATCTTCCTAGCCCCAAACTAAGCAAAACTTGTACTATGAGTACCAGGAGACGATATACATACTTATATAGATAGATAAATACTTAAATACATAGAAAACATTCATGACTCAGAAACAAATATTCGTGTTCATCACGCAAATGTTGGCACTTACCGGGATTCGAACCCAGGACCACGAGCTTCGTAGGCAGGAGCACTACCAACTAGGCTACGGTGACCGTCAATATAGGTAAGTCCAACACTTATTACCTAATCGTTTTTACAGTGTTTTACAATCGTTATAGTACAGCGAAATATGTCTAAAAGTGGTTCAAAGAATTTAAGTGTACTATTTCAGAACGGTAATACTTTGTACGCAAAAGAGTTTGTGCACACCACACCACACTTTATTAAGAAGCCTTAAAACTTTACTAGTTACAATTTCAAACAGTTGTAAACTTTATCGCTGCAAAATGTCACACGTGGGTGCAATTGCGGTTTTAAAAATAGTAAAACATAATACATTGGATGTAAAGAAGACTACGAATGAAGTTTGAAAGAAACTTTTATCATAAACATACAAAAAATACAGCCTATATTTTTAATAAATGATTTGTTAGATAGATAACTGTTTATTAAACTTAGAATATAAAATACATTAAAATGGAAATAGTAGAAGTGGCAGCCTTATCGCTAAAAGCGATCTCGCGAGTGATAGAAAATATGATTATTACAATAAATGAATCATACTATAGATTAAATAGATCCTTTAAAAAACCCAAATTTTCATGGTTGTTAGTAAGTAACAGAAGTAAGTAAGTATAAGTAGTAATAATGATGCAATGTGTTAGTTGTCCAATGACTTAAACACATATTTTGAAACTGCATACAATAATTTATATACGAGTAGCTGCGCACTGAATTTATTACTGAAGGATTAGAATTCAGATTAGATTTAGGATTGGTTATGAACACATTTTACGTATACATTATGTTATCTACATGAAAGAGGTCATTCATTTTCATTTCATATTACCTGAAACAAAATACTCATCGTTACCTTACTGAAATAATCCCTTTACTTCTTTTCGTGTGGGTGGTGTCCCTTGTAACAGAGTAATGCTCAAACAGTCCAGTAATCTTTTGAGATGGCTTAACGACTGGTGTCTAATTCTCTTGGGGTACCTACTATCGGAAACACGAAAAGCTTTGAAATTAAAGTAGTCATGAAATCTTAAATTTATGAGATTACCAACTGGTAATCTAACACAAATAAATAAATAATATATTATCCTGGGACATTATTTACACACGGCCATCTGATCCCAAACTAAGCAGAGCTTGTGCTATGGAAACCATATAACTGATATAATACTTTTGTTTTGTAAATACATAATTTTATAGACCCAGACTCAGGACAAACAGACATGGTCATGCACACAAATTTCTATCCTGGGTGGGAATCGAACCCACTATCTCCGGCGCGAAAAGCAAGCATTTGCCAACCTTGCCAACAGGCCCGTCACGTAGCATAAATATAAACCTGTGTGCCTTTATTTTGTGCTAGCTGTGCCCCGCGGTTTAACCCGCGTTAATCTTCATAAATTATAGCCTGTTAATCCAGGGTGTCAGCTATCTCCATACCAAATTTTATTAAAATCGTACCAGCCGTTTGACGTGAAGAAGTAACAAACATACACACTCACAAACTTTTACCTTTATAATATTAGTATGATTACAGATTATAATAATGAGACATATTTCAGGTCATATGATAAAGATAAAGATAAAGATTCATTTATTTGTATGAAACATGTGTTACATTTTTACATGTGGTGTTACAATGATAGTCGTGGTATCAACATGTCCTGCCGAATCAAGCGTACAAATGACTTAAAATTTATGTATGTAAAATAGTTTGCCGCAATTTGAAACACAATAATTTCACATATTTGGCACAATAGACTTATCTAGTAAAAAAATCATTCACACTATAGTACCCTTTTTTACTAAGTAATTCTTGAAATTTCTTTTTGAATAAGTTTATTGTTAGGGTTTTATATGAAAAAGGTATTTTATTGTAGATTTGTGGCGCCATACAGAAAATACTTCTCCACATAAGTGTAGTTCGGGAATTATGCAATGTTTCTTTCGATATACATATCTTATAGTTTTTTAAGTGGTTATTATAATTATCATTTGTTTCAGACACATCTGTGTCATACTTTTGGGAAGTTATGGTTTAAGACATTTATTTCTCATAAAGAATACATTCATTTATCTGAGAAATACAGGATACTTAATTTAAGCTTATTACTATACTAACAAGAATTCACAAAGCCGTATTGAGTAAGTATTAATAAAGAAATGTTATTTTATATATTTGATAAAAAATAATACATAATTGGTACATTCGACAAAAAATAAAGACAATGTAGGTATTACGAGAACAAAATATTAGCAATGCCACAACCTAACACTATTGACGCAGGCCCCTATTATGTGTCACAACATAATTGCTAAGCCATAGCAAAAGTTCAAAAACCAAAATAAAAGTATTATCTTGTATCGAATTTTCCTGGTAATTCTGTCTTTTTACTATTTTACCAAACAAAGGTCAAAGTATTCAAATTGTTTCCATATTGGTCTTATCATTTGTATTTGATGTTTGTTGTATTAGTTTTCTGTCAAAAACAAAAAGGTTGGATATCCACGTGTGTCCTCCGAGAATAAACGATTGTATTATAAGGGTTCAAGGTTTAAGTATAATTTATTTATATGTTTAGTTAATCAATTCGTATCGTTTTCTGAGAATGACGGGAATATCCATATAATATATCCATACAATGTTTAAGAGAAAATATACATTTATTTAATATAGTGACTTGTAAAAAGAACGAAGGTCATTTAATTCGTATTTTTATTTCACGTAAGTACACCAATTTGTGATTTACAAATGTACTACTACTTAAATGAAAACTTTGAACAAAATCTTTTCCTAAAACAAGTATATTCGCGTTATAAACATTGTTTTATGATTAATATTTTAGGATACGATTATTTGTATGAGGACCTTATTTGCAATAAATCATTACTTGAAGCAACTTATACCGGTTGTAAATAGTATGCGCCTGAAGTATTAGAAAATATCCAAGCAGGTAATATACGGTAAATTTTGGTTTTCATCGATAAAAAATCTGCTATTTATGAGTCAAAAATGAATATCCATTGCGATTTTTTCACATCTGTGCAACTTAATAACGATCCTAATTTTTATGAATTAAATAAAAATTGAATTGAATTATATGTATAACGGCATCGGTACTATGATCAACTCATCAATATCAACATTTACAATTGAATCAGAATTTGAAATCATTCCTTAGGCTTGAGTAGATAAGGCCCGGAGTATCATAATCGCGTTCCCGGGGCTCCTCCCATCAGGTGCCAAGAGAACTCCACGGCTGATTAGGTTTAGTTGGTGCAAGTCCGACGTACCCACCCGCAGACACTTTTTGCGGGTGGCATGCGTAGGCATTCCTTATCAAAAAACGGCCCAGTCAATATCATTAAAGTAGTAGGTACTACTTAACGGCATAACGTAACCCATCAATAGGCTCACCGCGTGCCTAGGTGCTTGATCACGTCGATCACTTACGGGCCGATGAGAGCAACTGGATATCAGGCTAATTAGTAGTCTCTTTAGGTTCCATCAGCATCCTTACCAGCTCTTATGACTGTTACTTTTGCACAATATATAAATTAAATAAATATAGTATACCTTTTGGCTTAAGGTCACCCAAGGGGCAATGTAAAGGGTTATACGTGGAGTTATGCTGCCACTGATTGAATTAGAAAACCCTGCTGCCACTTCAGTTTGGCAAAGAATTGCCAAACTGAAGTGGCAGTGGGCGGGGCACATAGCTTGTAGAACCGACGGCCGCTGCAGCAGAAAGGTTCTCTTAAAGACTACTGGAAGAGGCAGCATGGGCAGGCTCCCTACAAGGTGGACTGAAGATTTTGCTAGGGTCGCGGGAAGCCAAGGCCGGCCATTGTGGAGATCCTCGGGGGAGGCCTTTGTCCAGCAGTGGCCGTCTTTTGGCTGATATGATGATGAGGAGTATACTTTTATTATATTTATTTTTATGTATACCTATGATTATATTTCAGTACTTCTGAAGTTAGAAGTACCCTAAACCGGCGAGCATGTATGAAGAATATAATGAAAGTAAACGAGGCAAAAGAGGTGTGCAAAGATCATGACAAATGGAAATCCGTGGTCTCTGCCAACCCCTCTACGAAACAGGCGTGAGTCTATGTCGGTATGTAAATTTTAGTAAATAATATGATGTACGTATTTATGTATGTTAGTTACGCTACTGTATTTGTTAATCATTAAAATCGGTGATTACCCTATGTCTGTAGAATTTCATACTTCAATCGTTGCCTGTATTGTCTAACATCTCATTGTAGCTGCGTACTGTATTTGAATTGTATACATGAAATTATCGTGTCTCTATGTTAGTACAATAGTTATCTTTGTATATTTACTTGAAGCTTATAGTGTAGAAATAGTAGGCAGTCTATTAATAAAACATTTTCTTATTCTTGCTTTAATGAATAGCGTGTGAAAAAGTACTTTTCATTTAATATAAAACGTGCGGAACAATAGTATTAGTGGAACAATAAAGCTAGAAATATTAGACTTGGCTGGATTTGTACATTCCATTTTTTGTACAGACGCCAGCACATCCAGCTACCCCAATCCGTCAATTTTTTTTTATAAATTTTCAACTTTATCACCTTAGACTTAATCTATACACAAGGTCTAGCTTGTAAAGCTTACCTTAACTAAAATTAAACCTAATTTAACATAGCTACAATATATTGTTCTTTTTTTTCGCAGTCTTTGGCAACGATCAGCGACCATATCGTCTCATCTTCAGTAATATTATATTCATAATGTTTCATGGTTTTGCCATTTAGTCAAAGTCAAGTAAAGTCGTCCGCACTGGTCCCGCGGTGGGTATAACAAGTAGGCATAGTACAAGGCTATCATAAATTAAATTATAATTCCGTATGATTAAATATAAGTCACGTTCTAATAATCTATTTGTACCTAGAATTAATATGTAGTTAATATGTAATACTAATATTTTTAAAGCGCTTTATTAAAGTCTACCATTTTTAGTTATCTATTTACTTTTATTCACAAGCTTTGTTTAGTTTTGGACTAGATGGCACCGTGTGATATGTTGTTGATATTTATTTTATCTGAATTATATCTAATCCAAATTTAATTTAATTTAACTAACCAGTATTTTTTTGTTATTTTACAGCCTTGATATCCGGTTATTCGTTTGGAAACAACGGTGCCAAGGTAGCCAAAGGTAAACAACTTATGAAACTCCACGTTTTGTGTCGAAGGACCAAATCTTTTTATTCGCAGCTGTAATCCTTACATTTCCATTGCTATGGATATAGGTCGGTTCAATATATAACACGCAAAGAAACTGTTTATTTTTATATGGAATTACTTTTTTGACAGTCCATAGCTACTTGAGGAGTTACCCAACATGGTACGCTGAAGGTGATGGTAATATTAGATGAATATTTGAACCCTACGTCTAACTGCAACTGGACGTGTGGCGAAGCGGCTAAGACAGTCGCTTCGCCTCTTCGCCTTCGACTCGAACCCGCGACACGGGCCGGATAACTATTTGTGTGACTCATAATAGTTGTTCTGAGTCTGGACGTAATTTGTGTCCGTCTAATATATGTTTGTAAAGTACCCCGCAACACAGGGAATAGATTCCCTAGTGCGAGCGTCGTATTTTTAGAAAAAGAAATAAAAGTCTCCAGTCAAGGGACGGGAAGGTTGAGTCATGACATGAGTAATATAATTCTTATAACGGACCAGCTTACTTACATAAGCAGAGTTTCTTACAAAAGGCACAATACCTATAGGTAGACAATTTGTGCCAATTTACACCCTAGTTTAGTATAATTAATCGCCCAATTAAAATTGTCTCAAAGTTGCCGTAACAACAACAAAGGGAATAGGAGACTAAGCTTTATGAAGTAAGTAATTTGCTTTGTACTGTAATAATGGTACAACGTACATTATTATCGTTTAATTAGTCCAAAGAAAAGGTATAGTTTTACTAAACAGATTAAAAGCAAGCTAGTATATACCTATTAAATATAATTTAAGACAGAATAGAATAAATGATTATTTTTCCTCAAACCAAATCATAATAAATATCTTTTACCAAAAAATTCTACTGAGAATATTTATGGCATAGATGTCACCTTTAGCTTCCTTATTAAAATAGTGCTGTGAATTTGAGCGCGCTTTCGATATCTTAATTTGCAACATTCACTGCCATGAATGGGAGGTCTCGAGTTTGAGCCTTACTATTAGATAAAGTTTACTTAACCGTTATAGGTTTACCTTTATATTGTTGACAACTATTAAAGAACAGTCGTCAAAATGTGTATAATACGCTCAACCTTTGTAATGAAATAAAACAATGAAAGTTAAACTGTAGGTGTATCGTGGTATGCGGTGGCAGTGTGAGAAGTATCCTCTACTGCTGCCACGAGCAAGCAACTCCGGGAAGGCAGTGATCTGTTTGTGGCGCAGTTGCTGTGCCGGACTAGCAATCCAGTGCCCTCCCAGGGTACGTGTCCCAAATATCTGGCACATGGCACCGGATCAGCATACTCGCGTTCCTGAGGCTCTCCCCATCAGGCGCCAAGAGAAGTCCACAGCAGGTAGGTTTAGGCAGTGCGAGTCCGACATACCCACCCGTAGACACATTTTACGGGTGGCGTTTTTGTTAAGGCGGAGAGAATGCCTACGCATGTAGGCATTCTCTCCGCCTTAACAAAAACGAATAAAAGGTGTGTCGTGGTATATCAATTTTGGATGACAATCTTCGGATACAAAGAACGCTAGTTATGTTAGCCTTTAGGGCGGCTATTGACTTTGTACTAAGCTAGGCATTTATTGAGCCCCGCGGTTTTACCTACTTGCATTAAATTTTATAATTAATTATATCGTTTGTGTTATTCGGACATATGTAAAAACTATAGCACTACAAAGTTTCATCAAAATCCATTGGGTAGTTTTTGCATCAAAGAGTACATAGACCATATTCACAAACATTAGTAGGATAGTAGGAAAAATAGTATAAGAAAAAAGTAAGATATAAAAAATAATACTGCGACAATTTTTTGTTATGTCGGTATTTTCTTTATGAAGGCAAAACCTGTACGACTTACAACGATGTATAACTATAGCCTAATAGGCAATCTAACATGACCGTGATTCCCGATATGGTTACGAGCTGCTAAGAGTATTTATATGTCCATATTCTTCAGAGTTTTGTAGTAAACAGACTACTTAAACTCAAGTAGTCCAAGAAAAATAAACCTTCAACGTATAATTAAATCAATGGACATTCAACTCACTCGTTTCAGTTGCAATACCCCTCTGGGGACGCGCAATTTTCTCGACAAAGACGTGACTACTACGTGTTTTGCTCGAACTGCTCTTTAATTATATTTAAAATCAAACTTATTTATTTTAGATATTAGGAGAAAAATGCTTGGCTGACTCAAAACAGTTTGTGTATACATTATATTGTTTTAAATAAGTACCTAACCTAAAGGTTATTAGGTTTAAGTAGTTGAGATTCTTAAAAAAATGATAACATTTACTTTAGATAATAAACATTCAAATAAATACTCGTTACATAAAATAAACGTAAAAGTATTTTAATACAATTACAAATGAGATGGATCTTTATTGTTAGCAATTAAGATTTAATATTTTATTATTATAGGAAGTCAAACAAGCAAGTGGGTGTACCTGATGGTAAGTGATCAGCATATTCCGTGGATATTCGCAATACCACAGGGCAAGTGAAAGGCTTTAAGAAGGCTTTAAGAACGTAATTGCTTAACTTGTTGACATACCGTATCGGAAATACCTCCGCAGTTAATTGATTCCACAGAGTGGCATTTGTGAGGTAAAACGTTGTATTTAATTAAAAAATGAAATTACATACACGTACAATCTCATCAAACGGGGTCGGGGCAGGGGGGCGGCGTAGAAGTCGACTGAGGGAATATTTACCAGAGGACGGGCACGGGGCAGCAGATTCCCTCTCATTCCTATGACCAACTTACTGCGATCGCCAAACCGTCTGTTAAGCGTGGCGATTATGGCTTTCTAGAATTCCCTCCATACATAGATTACCAAAACGGTATTAGAAAATAATTAAACATTATTAATTTGAGATTTATTTTATTTTCTTTACCTTGTTTATACTCTCTTCTACATATTTTATGTAAAAAATATCACTATTAATTAAATACCTAATACTATAAAATCTAAATCTTTCCCACTTATTTATGTTTAACGTTGGTTTGTCAACGTGATTATGATTATCATTACCATATCAGCCGGAAGACGTCCCCAAAGAATTTTCTTTGCGTCATTTTGGTTTTGATCACATAAAACAAACTCTAATCGGTGTATTAATAAGAGGGATATTTCAAACTTATATTTCAAGAAGTTAAACAAAATATTGAACGCATCGATTAAACTTTAATTATTTCTTCCAAATTAAATAAGTAATGATTATGTGTTTGATTCTAGTCATGCCAGATGAAAAATACAGATATGCACTTGTTATTATATACTCACAATGCAAGATAATTAAATTGCTTATCACTGGACTGACATGTGAGGGTGATAGCATATCACGTTGCACGTGACGGCGCAGTGGTCAAAGTATTCAGTTGGTTGCTACATCAGCGCCATCGTGTTTCGGGTTTGATCCCTGCACAGGACAATTACTTGTGGGACCCATAAATAGTTGTTCTGATTATATCTGTGCTTTGTGTTATTTAATTACATGTTTGTGTGTCTCCCGTGATACGGGAATTTATTTCCCTAGTGCAGTCGTTATCTTTCTAAGAAGAACTTATGAAGGTAGCTCGCTTGAAGAAGCTTTATATCGTATGATAAAGTGAACTGGGTTTTGTTTAATTTTTCAAAGACACGTTTAAATGCAGCGCGTGGTGAGGTACGGTTTGATTATCCAGCGCTCTCATCAATAAATTTAGTAATAAATTGCTGGCAATTCCGTATTTTATACAACTACACAATCGTTATCAACAAATATCTTTCTATTTAGATCGAATAAATCTTATTATCATGAGCATACTCAGCAGGTTCTCACAATTAAACTTTCTGTTGAGGTCGCAATTATATTTCAGAAAATGTCTTGTTTAAATGAATTACTCTAAAAAGTATGTTCTCTAGAAAGGTCAGGTCAGAAGTACCCTAAACCGACGAGCATGTGTGAAGAATATAATGACAGTAAAAGAGGCAAAAGAGGTGTGCAAAGATCGTGACAAATGGAAATCCGTTTTCTCTGCCTACCCCTGTGGGAAACAGGCGTGAGTCTATGTATGTATGTACTTTAAAAAGTAATGTGATGTTTAAAAAATATTGTTAGTTTTTGTGAATATTAGCACCATAGTCTAAGAATCCCAATGATATGCACATCATCACATGTTTCATATTATGTATTAAACACAAATTAAACATAAGGAAATGATCTATTTCTCATACTCTTTTCGTTTTATTGTTAACAATATGAAAATACAGATACAGCGAAATCATAAAATAAAATATAGGTTCTATTGCGAGGAATGTAATCTTTTATATAGGAAGAAATGTACGTGCTCCTTTATCTAAAATATAGTACGTAATTCTTGACATAGATATAAGGGATTCAAATAAAACGGATTTGATGAAATAGATATTATGTATGCTATGTACCTACTTTTTATCATTACACTTATGTGTGGGAAGATATTAAACGCACAAACGCTGTATAAAGGTATAATAGAAATCTCATATATCTGAAAATCCTATAACTTTTGAGTGAATTACATGTCATGTCTCGACTGTCCCTGTGGTGCAGTGGTTAAAGTGGTCTGGCCTCGGGTTTCAGGTTTGAAATTTGTCTGACGGGAGTGCTTTGTGCCCGTGAATTGCATTATTGAAGCCCCCGCGATATACGGCTTTATATCACTATTGCCGGCGTAGTTTCAAGAAAAATAAGTCTCACAAGAAGTATCAATGTAAACTATCCATCTGGGCGGGACATTATATTGCACAAGAGATTCTCTCTGAAGATCCGAAGGGACCGCTTGCCGACATAATTGGACAGACGTCAGACACGAGACCAACGGTTTTATTTACTCTTTCAGGCACGGGGGTGTAACGCCGTTAATTTCGAGGCTCCGGGCTGTTACTGAGATTTTTGCAAAAAAATCACAATATCACATTTTTTCACCTACCCCGGGAATTAAACCAAGGACCTCATTATCTGCGTTGAAATATCTGCAACCACAAAACAAACGAGGCGGTCAGTCATGCATACCGCAATTAAATGATCCCCAAATCAATGACGATATCGTTACGTGATTATGCTCCCGAGATTACAATAATGGTCTTATGTCTGGGAAGAATTGTTTTAGTAAGATAAGAACAATAACTATTTCTTCAAATTTATTATTACACTGATACATTGAAGTGCGTGATATAATAATGAAATTATATTTGGGTATGACATAATGCCAGAGATAAATATACATTGATGCACATGATATAAACATAATTCTAGATGCACTTGCCAATCAGCGTTTAATGTCAATTACAACCGTATTATTTAACGAAAAGGGTTCAAAATAGATTGAACGGAAAACTAGACAAAATCAATTATTGTGGGTAAAGTAGGAAAAGTAATCCAACTCAGCTGGTTTGCGTTCGGGAAGCTACGTAAAATCTTTTCGTCCAAAATACCGCAGTGTCTCAAGTCGAAAGTCTTCGACCAGTGTGTGTTGCCAGTGATGACTTACGGAACAGAGACGTCGTCGCTCACTATGGGCCTTATCAGAATGATATGATGATGATGATGAAAGTATGATCTTTGATTTTATTTACACTTTATGAGATGGGGTAGTGCTATTCTTTGCCGTCATTCACACAGCCTATACCTTTAAAATATATCCAAATTTTGCATTTCATAATAAAATGCCAAATTTTGTTAAATATTATAGAGGTATTCTGTTAACAAGGTACCTAGTAGAATTGTGTTTTAACTTGGGAAATAAACCAAATTTGCTATTGTCCTTAATGTTCGTTTTATATTCCATTTAGTAGGTGCTATCTCAAACCGCCAGGTAGGTTGTTCCTCGTAAATAATAGAAAGGATTTTCTGAAAGATCAGAGCGTGGAATAATCGCTCTTTCTTCGTCAAAGGTTAGTCAAGTTTGCGGAAACTGAATTAGGGTGTACTTAAGTTAGGGACAGGTTTTTGAACAAAGTTGGTTTTATTTATGTAGTAAAATACAAAAGATCAACTGCTGACTTTATGGGAATAGTAGAGCAATTGTTACGCTTATATTGTCTGGTTGCTATAGTACAGGGTCTACCTAGTTTGGGATCAGATGGCAATGTGTTAGTTGCCAAAGATGTTAGTTATTCTAGAAAACCAAAGTCTGCCAAAATTAGCTATTGTTCTTTTATTTGTGCGTCAATTTTAGAGTAACCAAACAATAAGGACTGACCGTAGTTGTGTAGTTTTTTGCCACAGAACTTAATTACCTGATAGTTTTTAAGGTTCTGTACCCAAAGGGTAAAACGGGACCCTATTACTAAGACTTCGCTGTCTGTCTGTCCGTCTGTCACCAGGCTGTATCTCATGAACCGTGATAGTTAGACAGTTGAAATTTTCACAGATGATGTATTTCTGTTGCCGCTATAACATAAAATACTGAAAAATAAAATAAATAATTAAGGGAGATCCCATACAACAAACGTGAATTTTTTGCTCGTTTTTATAGATAATGGTACGGAACCCTTCGTGCGCGAGTCCGACTCGCACTTGGCCGGTTTTTATTCTATTTTTGGGCCCCATAGTATTTTGATTAGACATGTAAAAATAGATTTTAATTCTATCGGCAGTCCCCGAAGACTGCCCCGCATGTTTTATTATTTATTATTATTTACTTATAACTTCACAAGTCAACAAGTATCACCATTAGCGGTCAAAACAATTTCGAGCTGTTAGGTACTGTAATCACGTTTATCTTTTCACATAAACAATAAGTCCAGAAAGACCTCTATGATATCATTAACCAGACCAATAAAAAGTTCATTGATTTGGTGCATTGAATAACAAGAAGATAACGTGTTTTCATTATCATATTTATAAACAATTTTTTATACTGAATCCAATTTATCTGAAGAACAAATAAAGTCTGGAATGTTTTGTAACTTTCCAGTGTGGTCACATGATTTTAGTATCAATTACGTTCAAAAAGGTATAGTATACAGCAAAATGGTGATTGATGAAAAGTATTCACGTAGTATTCAGCTCGACTAGAGAAATATCTTACAGAATACAATACAGTATATTCTGTAAGAAATTTACCAAACTTATTAATTATTTGCTAGATTTATTGTTGTTAGATTGTACCAAAATTATTAATAATACCTACCTGGACTGTAGAGTAATAACAAGGTATAACTAATAATTTTTTAAATGAGGTCTTGGTTCAAATCCCGGGTCGGGCCAAAAAGTAATTTTGGGAATTTTCTGTAAAAACAAAAAATTCTCAGCATCAGCCTGAAGTCTGGGAGTTCGTGGTATTATACCCCCGTGCCTCGGAGAGCACGTAAAGCCATCGGTCCTGTACCTGACCTCTTTCGGGTCGTGTCGCTAGGCGTCCCATCCGACCATGTAAGCGATGGAATAGTAAGTGCTCCTGTGTTTGGGCACACACTGGTGCACTACAATATGTCTCGCGGAGGCTAATCTCTATGGAGACTGGCCGCCGTGGCCGAAATTCAGCTAGGAGGACATTATTATTATGCAGTCGTAGGTATATTCTAATACGATATTAAAGAAACTAAACTTTATAATTAGTCCGTTAGTGCGGTCTGTTTTATCGCATAACAATGTTGAGAAATGAATGAATAAATAACAAGTTGTTATTTTGCTTCTACATATTTATGTATAATTTAGAACTATATTCTAAATGTTAATGTTTTGGTCTTGGGTGTAAGAAGGATCGATAGAGCTCATCGGGGAGGAGAGAAGGATTTGCATCGTGTTGTCATGTGTATTGCAAGCGTTATAGACTACGGTTCCGCTTACTTACTTGTCGTATAGGCAGTGGTTACCCTAGTGTCAGAGTTGTTTAAACCACCCAGTAGGCCTCTTACATGGCTTAACGACTGTTGCCTAATAACTACAACCGGGACCGACAGCTTAACGTGCCTTCCGAAGCACGGAGACGCTCAAAAATTAAACCACTTTCGTGGTCACCCATCTATGGACTGACCGCGAGCCTAGTTGCTTAACCTCGCGGGTCACTTACGGACCGGTGAGAGCATCTAGCTATGAGCGCCGTATGTTTTAAAAAATAACAAATAATCTAATTAAACTAGATCATTACGGTCACCGTAGCCTAGTTGGTAGTGCTCCTGCCTACGAAGCTGGTGGTCCTGGGTTCGAATCCCGGTAAGTGCAAATGTTTGTGTGATGAGTACGAATATTTGTTTCTGAGTCATGGATGTTTTCTTTGTATTTATCTATCTATATAAGTATGTATATCGTCGCCTGGTACCCATAGTACAAGCTTTGCTTAGTTTGGGGCTAGGATGATCTGTATGACATTGTCCCTATATATTATTATTATTATTATCACTAGACCAAATCGGGGGCGTTCTCAAGAAAGGACAGTACCCTAAACCGGCGAGCATGTATGAAAAATATAATGACAGTAATCGAGGTAAAAGACGTGTGCAAAGATCGTGACAAATGGAAATCCGTTGTCTCTGCCTACCTCTCTGGGAAACAGGCGTGAGTCTATGTATATATATATGTATGTATATCTAGCCCGATGTCGTCCACTGCTGGACATAGGTCATAACGAATTCAAAGAGAAAATATTAAGATAACTTGTACAACTCAATCGACTTGTACAAGTTTCACAAAAAAAACATACTCTCAGCGCTGATGTATGCTCGACAAATATTATTATTTTATCCTATAACTATGTAGCAGTGAAATAGCTCGGCAAACAGCCCCCAGACTTTTTTGATGATCGAATCACGTTTCGATTTTCTGTTACAACTTTTCCGTTACAGAAATTTCTGTTAGAAATAGCTTTCATAGCGAAATGCCAGAACTTTCATTCTTTTCAACAAGAAAACTGGTTATGCTTATAGTTAATTGGTTTCTTTTTCAGACAAATAAAGTCTACAGAGGTATTAAAAAAAAAAAAATCTTTACCGTTATACTTTAAGTGTTCCGTACTAGAATAATAAAAAGCCAGCCAAGTGAGAGTCGGACTCGCGCACGAAGGGTTCCGTACCATTATCTATAAAAACGAACAAAAAATTAGATAGATAGATAGATAGAATACTCTTTATTGTACACACTCAGGCGGAAAGAAAATACATCGGATATAATATAAAGAACATAAGGTACAATGGGCGGTCTTATCGCCTTAAGCGATCTCTTCCAGACAACCTTTGGATGACAGGAACTGAAAGTAAAGTAAACAGTAGCAGGAGTGCAACCAATAAATTATACTAAGGAACTGTGATAAATATATTGCATACCAAAAACTTAGTATGACTTCACAATTAACGTATGTTAATAAACATATCATATACTAATTATATATACACATATAATGTATATACATATATAAATATATACATCATATCTACTACATCCGTCCAGTTATAGCAGTGGCACATAATAACAAGTCATCCTAATGACGTTATTAGGCCTTGTGTACATAGGCTTCCCCAAAAGATTCCCACAATGGAGTTGTCTCCATAATTTGGAGGGATATGTCATAATCGCCACTCTTGGAAGGCGGGTTGACCGTCCTGTGGCCGACAACCCGCCTGTATGATGGTCATAGTATACAGGAGACGCTGCTGCCCGTTCTGTGGGAGTACCTTCGGGTCTGAATAATGTATATATATATATATATATATATATATATTGTTTTTTATGTAGTATTGATATAATATAGTATGTAGGTATTCATACATATAGGTAGGTAGAATTAATTTAAGTAGATACTGTTGTACACTGTTCTACCCTGTAAAAGAAATTGTCCTCTGTGTTTGGTTTGCTGTAAGAAAACTCATTATTGAATTTGTATTTCTTTTTATTGTTTTCTGTGTGCAATTAAGAATAAAGAATGTTTCTTTAAACAAACGTAGTCAATAATAATATCCTGGGACATTATTTACGCATGGCCATCTGATTCCAAACTAAGTAGAGCATATACTATGGAAACCAAATAACTAATATACTTCATATATCTACTTCTTTTCTTTTGCTACTGTACTTACATAGATAATTACACGTAGACACAGGACAAATAGATAGTTCATGCAAGCAAATATCTGTCCTAGGTAAGAATACAACCCACGACCTGCGGCATGAAAGGAAAGTATTTACCAACCACGTCAACCCGTCAAAGTAATTCAAGTAGTTGATGATATAATATCATCAGACGTAACGACGTAAAACACTTTTTAAATAAAAGTGAGAAACACTTTTCATCTATACATATAATAAAATCGTAGGACAGTCAAAACTGTACATTGAATATTTTTTTAAAGGCAAGTATCCTTTGCGAGCGTGATCTACATTCGATATCGAAGCCAAAAATATAGTTTTCAGAATTTTTGTCTGTCTGCTTGTATGTATGTATGTCTGGGATAAACTCAAAAAGTACTGCATGGATTCACTTCAAATTTTGCATGAATATTACCAAGAGGTCGGGTCAACATATAGGCTACATATTATCACGCTATCAGCAACAGGGGAGGAGCTGCAATAATTTATAAAATTTAACGCGGGTAAAACCGTGAGGCACAGCTAGTCTGAAATAAAAGTTAATTAAGGTAAAAATGTACTTTTTATTTACAAAGGGACTTTTGTTTTGTCAGATGTAATTATAGGTCTAGGGTTAGATTCGGGGTAAGACATACTATACTATAAATATATATAAATATTTAATGTACTCTGTTAGTAATATATCTAGAGCTATTCACAAATACATAATGGTCCTATTTTCGCTCGAATTATATTATCGTTATTTGCAAAGTTTTTATATTGTTTTCTATGGAAGGTACCAAACTTGAGAATGGATTTTTGTGGAAAGTATACCGCGTCCGCACAAATTTTTATTATAATATTTTCTGGGAACGAATGGGTTTTGATAGTGTTGGTCCATGATATTTCTACACCATATGGTAGACGATATCACTTTTTAGAAGCTGTAGTTGCAGGCTCGAAGAACTTTTCTTGGGATCCTACAGATCCTAGTCATAGACGGTCTTATATAGAATGAAAACTTATTAAGAAAAATCTTAGCTTTAATGTGCGAGGCCATAGAAACCCGAATACGTAGGCGATCGCCCACTACTCCAGCTGCGAATGGCTGGCTTAGCCTTAGGCGATTTTGCAACTTCATAAAAATTTGTTTCATTAGATGCCAAAAGATGTACTTACTCGCCCAATAATGGACACGTATTTTACAAGTCATTAAATTATATGACTAAATTAAGTTTCTATATCCAATATAATTTTACCCGATTTGATATAAGAAATAGGAACTTTTGTTTCTTTTTTCGTATTTACGCGATTTCTCCGTTATTTGTGTACGGATTTTGTTACTTTTTATTGGATCAGAAATGCCTTTTTAATGTCACATATACATTTTGTGAAATAAGTTATTTTAAAGAAATTTTAAGGCACCTCTCCTTCTAACAAACAAAATCAATAATTTATATTGCCTAAGTAAATACCTATTTGTAATCGTACAACATTGTAAATACTCAGATCACTCGACTCGTCGTCATTTTAAGAAATTGTAGTCAAGAAGGTGACGTGGGAGTATTTGCTCAAACGAATTTCACTAAACCAACATAATTTCCATCCATAATAGATCATAGTACTACTTTTATATTTTTTGTTTTATTATTTAAATTACGTCATGGCAATTTTCTAGTGATGTGGCATTACGTACTGGGTAGGTAGTTTATATCGTCGCAACCAAATAAGAGTAACATTAATTAAATAAGGTTTATTATAAGTAAAATGAAAATGAATCAAATTAGTTCAGTCTAGGCTATTGTGGTACAAGCATATTGACTAGGTACACTAAAATTGTTAATATCCACCCAAGTAAAATTTAAATAATTTTCACGTAGATAAGGAATGAGCTGGTAAGAAAATTTACCAATTTGGCGGCCACCAATCTATAGACTGACCGCGTGCCTAGGTGCTTAACTTTGCTGATCACTTACGGACCGGTGAACACAACTGGCTAAGAGCGCTTCAGTTCACATTTATGTACATACAGAAAAAAAATATAGAAAAAGAAGAGATGATATTCCACTAAGGTGCCAATTATTTCTAAAGAAATCTTTTTCATTAACCTGAGAAAGAAGATCTTGAAACTCAGGCATACAAAAGTGTGTAGGATGATATATACAAAGGCAACACAAATACGTAATATACATTCATAATTTAAAATAATAGAGTATATAAATTTTAGTAGAAGTGTAATTTAACACTTTATAAAGTTAGGCTTAAAAGAATTGCACAGTTTGACCGCTTGAACAGTGAAGAGGTAGGAGAAAATTCGGTTTTACGGGATGAGAATTTAAAAAGGCTTTTTAAGTGATACTTATTCTACACAAGGCGCTGGGAGTAGGTATGTATGAATGAGAAACGCTTCTGTGGGTAAAACGGATGTAAGGGATTATGCAGCATATTAAAAAGTATCTAAACATACTACTCGAATATTCCTGCGTAGGTGGATTGGGAACCCCTTGAGATTGTTGCGAAATTCCGAGACATGGTCGTACTTTCGAAGATTAAATATAAAACGAATACATACATTTTGGAACCAATCAAGTTAAGTTATATCAACTCGTATCAAAAGAGTTAGGTTACAAGTACTTACGGGTCAAAGTAGGTACATGGAATAGACATGGCAATAACTTATACAACATAGTTAGCAAAATAGGCATACGGAATAACTGGTGGTAAGCAATCATCGTAACCTTTGGACGCTTGCAAACCACGACGCATCACTCTTCCCATATCAAGTATTTAGAAATCCATCTATCTTTGTCTAAGTTCCTATGCTGTAGCTTATTGTGAAAATACAAGCTTAACAATAGGTATATCTTAAGTATAAATGGATGTTTGTTACTCTTTCACGTAAAAACTACCGAATGGATTTCATCCATACTTACAACATTCAAAGACATCAGAATAACACATAGGCTATAATTTATAAAGCGGCTTTAACGCGGGTGAAACCGCAGGGCACAGCTAGTAAAAAATATAAATATTCAGTCAAAAGTTTATCACGCTTTGTTGCTACGCCGTACTTGATAATTTATCAACAAAACATTTCCTTGGAAACGTTACCGTTCATAGAATTCAAGCTAACAGAATATTGCTACGTATTTTGGGCTTACTCAACACGCTTAAATAAATTGGTAATAATAACAAAGCAGATTTATTTAAGTATCAGCAAATATATTTATTTCTCGTGAGTAATTCACGAGAATGATAGAAAGACTTATTTGATGAAATATAGGTACGATTCAACGGAATTTCGGAGAACCACAGAACCATTATCTGTAATGTAAGAAATGAAAAGACCGTGTAATATAAAATAAACTAACAATACTTATCTGATATGGCCGATAGAAAAAGAATAAAAGGGAAATATCCTTATTAGTTTTTAGGGTTCCGTAGCCAAATGGCAAAAAACGGGACCCTTTTAGATTCGTCATGTCTGTCTGTCTGTCCGTCCGTATGTCACAGCCTCTTTTCTCCAGAACTATAAGAGCTGTACTATTGAAACTTGGTACGTAGATGTATTCTGTGAACCGCATTATGGTTTTCAGAAAATACAAAAATAGAAAAATAACAATAATTTTGGGGGTTCCCCATACATACACTGAAACTTAACATTTTTTTTTTCATCACACTCATACATGTTGGGTATCTATGGATAGGTCTTCAAAAAAGATATTGAGGTTTCTAATATATTTTTTTTCTAAACTGAATAGTTTGCGCGAGAGACACTTCCAAAGTGGTAAAAAGATGGTCCCCCCCCCTGTACTTCTAAAATGATTAAACTAAAAATATATGATGTGCATATCCATGCAAACTAACAACGAAAATTGGTTTAAACGAGATCTAGTAAGTAGATTTTTTTAATACGTCATAAATCGTAAACCGCAATTTACCTTTGATTTAATCAATCGAAATACTTGCTGCTACGAAACCCTTCATGGGCGAGTCTGACTCGCATTCGGCCGGTTTTTTTATTTGAAGTGCACATAGCCAGTTGCGTAAAGCATCTAAGCATGCCGTCCGTCAATAAATGCGTGATCGTCAAATTTCTGAGGAGAGATCGTTAAGCTGTCGGACCCGGGTGTTGTTGTTAGACAACAGTCGTTGTCAGTGTTCTAGTTATCGGCTCAAACAACTCTGACACATAAACCACTGCACATACGATAATGAGTGTTAAAACTTTTAACGATAATGTGTACATTATACTAATAACAATAAAAGAAAATAAATAAAAATGACCGAACACTGTCTCTTAAGATACAAGCTTGCCTAGTTTAAGAGGCAGGGTTATTATATTTTGTACAGATCATGTAATAATATAAGTATGAGCATAAAATACGCAATGTTTGAGCGAAATTTATAATGATAATGTACTCACTGTTTAACTTAAGCATCTGTAACTTTCAGAAATAAATATTATTATTATTATTAATGTAAGTATAAGAAAATTTTCTTTATAAATTATTTATTTTCTATACGCAGGGTCTATAATAATACGTTACTTGCTTTGGGAAAATTTTACAAGAACAACAAAAATTTAGTATTTTTTTATTTATGTTATTTTTAACAAATTACGTAACAACACAAGATTTGTATTGATCCCTTGCAAAAAGCAACTATTTGTGTGGCCCGTAAATTGCTCTTCTGAATCTGGGTGCACATTGTGACCATTAATTTCGTATTTGTTAAGTCTGCCGCGTTTCAGGGATTTATTATACTAGTGCAGATGTAGTCTTAAGAAATGGTTTGGAACAAATGGTTACATGCATAAGTAAATAAATAAATATCTTAACACAACTAACTTTTTTTTCTCCTGCTGGCAACACTATCGCTAACAGCTGATTTTGAATGTTTTCAATTTTTTATTAAAAATTATTGCATTTTCAATGTAAATAAGACCAGTTATCCGTAAATCACTGAGTATTTAATGTATTAAAAGTGGTCCACGTATTAATTTTGTATTTTATATGTGAAATTCGTGTGAGTGAAGTGATTGTGTTGTGACAGTTACCGGCACATTTATATGGACTTTAAAGGTAAAAACCACTGCATTTACGCGTAATTGCACATCGAATACCATTAACTATCATTTAATTTTGCATAGACTAAGTTATTTTTTTAATCAAAGTTATCACTTATTAGTCTAGATATTAAATACGTGAAAATAACCCCACTCGAGTCGACCGGTGACACGATTCTTTGTTCAATCGATCGGTAATCAATCCAGAAACTATGTCTGGTATTCTTACTCGTGGTCTCTTAGCTCGCCAAGCTGAAGACAAACTTCAAAAGGCTTTGAAAGAACTCCAAGCCTCAAAGCAGTTGTGTGATCGGTTCGACCAAGAACGGGATGAAAATGAAAGGATATTATTAGAGTCATCAGTCCAAGTAAAACTGTTAAAAAGTCAATTGTCAGAATTACATGTTCAATACACAGATGCCATTGACTCACGGGATAGACTCCAAATCATCATAGACGGCTTTGATCAATGTCGCATTGAATATGACTATGCATTGAACAAATCCCATAGCCTAGAACAAAAACTTGAACAGGCTAATAATGAAATATCATTACTGAGATCTCAACTACAATCATTAAAACATAATTTAATTGCTTCACAGAACCAAACACTATATGATGAGTTGGTAGTCAAAGACCCTTCCATGGTTTTTGTTCCTGCCAATAACCAGTCCTGTAGCACAAAACTGCCCCCAAGGGATGATGATTGTAATAAAATTAATTCAATGGTTGATGGCTGTAGCAAAAATAAATTTAAAAAATATCTAAAAATAAATAAATTCATTAGAAAGTTGATAAAAACCTTGATAAACCCAAACCTTGATAAAAAAACATAAATTCTTCTTTAAATATGATAAACAAAATAGGGAACGATTAGAATTAATAGAAAAATTGAATATGTATGTGAATATGAAATTAAAAAATGATAGTTTAAAATACACTTGTGATTTAGAAGCTCAACAGAAGAAAATGGACTCTCTTAAAGATGAACTCCATACATTAACAATAAAGTATGAACTATCTGAAAAACAGACACAACACTACATTCTGGCTATGAATGAGCTGATTGACCTTGGCAATTATAATAATGAAAGATTAGAATCGCTCAGCAATAATTATTCCTGTATGTGTCAACGGTCACTCAGCCGTTCCTCTCCACCAAATGATACTTCTGCTTTATTGCAAATAAGTAATGATAAGAATAACACTAGTTTCATTAGTCAATCTCAATCTGTAAAGAACAAAACATTAGCAGTTAAGTCATACACAAAGAAAAATATTTTAAAACCTGAAATAACAATATTCAGTGATGAAATAGGTAAAAACTTAGGGCGCCTACTGTCAACAGGAGGACATTCAAACATCAATTTTTGTATGCCGGGTGCCTCTTGTCACCACATTTTTAAAAAGATCCTTAATTATAAATTTAACAATGATGGAAATCTTATTCTTTTTTTGGGCAATAGGGGTAATTTAAACAAAAAAACACTAATAAAGTATATTGATTGTTTAGATCGTTTAAATATAAGTAAAATTGTTATGTTTACATTTCCTTATAGCCATAGTTTGTCACAGGAGCAAAATAGGATAAGGTATAATTTGAATTTGACATTACATACAATGTCTAACTATATGAGAGAAAAACTACATGTAATTGACATTAACTCCTATGTAAAGAAACCCTTTTATTTGACAAAAGATAAGTATTGTTATCTGCCTAGTTTTTATACCAGACAAATAGCTTTATCGCTATGTTATTGTTTTCATATTTCAGCCAAGAACTTGGCTAAACATACTGCTTCTATTGAGCAATGTACTGATGCTATAGATAATGTCAGTACTTTTCCTACTGACAATGACATATCCAGCTTGAATGGTGACATCTGTATACAGGATAATTTAAATTAACTGATATGACAATAGAGAATCACTCTTGCATAATAGCAAATTCAAATCTTAATTGTACAGTCAAGCTAGATAAGGAATGTTCAGATTTTATAATGGAAAATAATATGAACCCATCAAACATAAATGCCTACAATAAGAAAAACCAAAAAAATTGTATCAACCTGGTGCATCAAAATATTCAAGGTTTGATGGGGAAAGAGTTAGAATTGGAGTTGTTTTTGAATTGTAGCAATATTGATATTTTATGCTTAACTGAGCACTGGCTACAACCCCATCAATTCATTTACAGCTTCAATAGTCACCAGGTTGCAAGCTCGTTCATCAGGGAAAAGTATATTCATGGTGGCTCTCTAATATTAATTAATAATTTGTTGAAGTTTAAAGAAAGAAGTGATGTTGTGAGCCTCTCTGTTGAGCGAGTAGTAGAGATTTCATGTGTTGAGTTAGAGCGATTTATTGTTGTGAGTCTTTACAAACCTCCTTGTGCACCATTTGATACCTATTCAGACATTATGGAGGATGCCTTAAATAAGTTATCTAATAGCCATAAAACTGTTATCATTTGTGGAGATTTTAATGTAAATATTTTGGAGAAAAACTCAACAAGTTGTAATTTTTTAAATTTGTTTAAATCCTTTAATTTACATCACTACTTTACAGAACCAACTAGAGTTACTGCCACAAGTGCTTCATGCATTGACAATATATTTAGCTCTGCAAAACCTTTAAATAAATTAATAATTAATAAGATTCAGTCAGATCATTCTGGTCAGTTGGTTACTTTTTCAAATTCTCCAAAGGTTCAAAGTACACAAATAAGTTACATACCATATAGTGAAAGCCGTTTAGGAATATTTAAATATAATATAGCAAGAAAACTGGCATTGTTGCCCTATCATAGTGATCCGGATCAAGTGTACAACTCTTTATTCAACTTGATTAATGGTGAGTTCTGCTCAATATTCACACCCAAACAGTTGTCTGTAAATAACCGTCTGATGTTCTGTGATTGGGCAACTCCAGGAATTTATAAAAGTCGCAATCAATTATATAAATTGTATGAAGAAAGATCCTATAATCAAAATACGACTTTTCTAGAACATGTAAAACAATATGCCAAAACCTTTCGAAGAGCCTGTTCCATTGCTAAATCGTTGTACTTAAAAAATATTATAAAAAAAACGACAAATATTATTAAAACTACCTGGAAGATTATTAATACTGAGACGGGTAGGAAAAAAATACGTAGTCGTGATTTTAATTTAAGAATAAATAATGTTGACATTAAAAGCGATTTAGAAGTTGCGACTGAGTTTGAAAAATATTTTTCTAATGTTCCAATCGATGTTACCAAATCTCTCGCGTCTTCTTCTGTATCTGCTGAGCTAATACTCCAGCAAAGCGTAGAGAAGTGTGACACAGATTTGGAATTCTCGGTGGTTAACCCTCAAGATATTTTGAATGCTTTCAAAAGTATTAATATGAAAAACACTAGGGATCTGTGGGGTTTATCTGTTAAGACTATTTCATCAATTATAACTATAATCGCCCCACATCTAGCTGCTGTGTTCAATTGCTGTGTCGCATCTGGCGTATTTCCTTACTTGATGAAGTATAGTAAAATTATTCCATTGTTTAAAGCTGGTGATACTTCAGATCCTTCAAATTTCCGACCTATTTCCGTATTGCCCACTCTAAGTAAAATATTTGAAAAGCTAATGCTTAGCCAGTTGCTCAGTCACTTTAATATACATAATTTACTTCATCGGAAACAGTTTGGATTCACGAAGGGTTGTTCAACTATAGATGCAGGAGTCAATCTGTTAAAAAGTATATTCGCGGCTTGGGAGGACTCGCAGGATGCATTAGGTATTTTTTGCGATTTGTCCAAAGCATTTGATTGTGTTCATCATGACACTCTTGTCAGGAAACTACGCCACTACGGTATCAGGAACAAGGCTCTCGAACTTTTGACTTCTTACTTGGGCAATAGAATTCAGAAGGTCGATATAAATGGTAAAAAATCTGCGGGATCCCCAGTGGTAATGGGCGTTCCACAGGGATCGATTCTCGGCCCATTCTTATTTTTAATCTATATTAATGACTTAGCCTACTATGTAAGGGATAAACATGAGATTGTTTTGTTTGCGGATGATACTTCATTGACGTTTAAAATAAATCGACAATTACGCTATTTTGACGAAGTAAATGACGCAATCTCTAAAGTTGTTCATTGGTTTAATGCTAATAATCTTTTGCTAAATGACAAGAAAACTAAAGTCATCAAATTCTCTACACCTAATGTGAAACAGGTGGCTACCAATGTACAGCTTAATGGGACTGGATTGACCCCTGTTGAGTCAACTGTGTTCTTGGGTATCACAATTGATTCAAAACTACAATGGGGCCCACAAATAGAAAAACTATCAAGCAAATTAAGTTCTGCTGCGTATGCTGTTAAAACTATAAGACGGCTTACTGATGTGGATACAGCTAGAATGGTTTATTTCAGTTATTTTCATAGTATAATGTCCTTTGGCATTCTTCTCTGGGGTAGCGCTGCGGACATTAACACCATATTTGTATTGCAAAAAAGAGCTGTAAGAGCGATATATAAACTTGGTCCGCGAGAATCTTTGAGAGAGAAGTTTAAAGAGATTAACATTCTGACTGTGGCATGTCAGTATATATATATGACAATCTAATTTATATGCATAAATATAAAGACTCCTTCTGTAAAAGGAGTGATACTCATAATATAAATACTAGATATAAGCATAACTTTGTGTTACATACCACCCGTCTCCACAAAGTAAGTAACTCTTTTATGGGGCAATGTATAAGATTCTATAACAAACTTCCCAATGATATCCGAGAAATGTCTATGAATAAGTTTAAAAGAATTATAAAATACCATACATAGAACTAAAACTCAATTTTTTTTGTCATTGTACCCATACATGTTGGGTGTCTATGGATAGGTCTTCAAAAATTATATTGAGGTTTCTAATATCATTTTTTTCTAAACTGAATAGCGCGCAAACTATTCACTTCCAAAGTGGTAAAATGAGTGCCCCCCCCCCCCCCTGCAACTTCTAAAATAAGAGAATGATAAAACTAAAAAAAGATATGATGTACATTACCATGTAAACTAACAACGAAAATTGATTTGAACGAGATCTAAAAAGTAGGTTTTTTTAATACGTCATAAATCGTAAACCACAATTTGCTTTCATTTAATCAACTGAAATACTTGCTGCTACGGATCACTTCATGGGCGAGTCCGACTCGCACTTGGCCGGTTTTTATTTCATTTACAGTTTAAAGTTTTCAGTCAAAACGTCGCTTGTAACATATAAATATCCAGATAACGTGTCACATTCTGCTTTACTTTATTTTAGAAAAAAATCATAATATTACTATAAAAATTTATACATTTTGATTCAAACCGAATCAAAATATTATTGAACTGTATCGAAAACACACCCACAGTCTAAAATCAGCACTACATTCATCTGTGGCAGAATGCTGAACTGTGGCCTTTTAGTCACAAAGGTGCTTAGTATGGGTACCACATCGAATAGGTGCGTAAAATTATGAATAATAGAAAAATGTATTCATTATTAATTATAAGTATCAAAATATCTATGTATTCTTCTGTGTGTTGTACCCCTTTTGCTTAATTTATATTGATGTAGGCACCTTATGTGTCAAATAAATATATATTCTTTAAAAACATTAGTTGCCGAACAAAAATCATTATCAAAATCGGTCCAAATGAAAAATCGCGTAATAAATAAACAAATAAATAAAACTATATAGTTAAAAAGGCGACTCTCTCCCGAATTTGGTTTAATATTAGGTTTTTTTCTATTCGAAATTTTAGCTTATTTTAGCGATAACACGCAGTAATTTAAATACGTTTAAACAAATAATAAGTCGGCGTCATTCAAAAATTATTAATGGATCGTTCTTCTTATTTTTTTTGTGTTAACATAGTTTGTACTATTTTTGCTGTTGAACACACAAGGGATTACCCTGTTTTGTCGAAACACGCAACACGCAATTAACGTACACAAAACACACCCATACTCAGAATAACGGATCACACAAATAGTTGTCCTGAATGGGGAGCGTCCCTCCGAAACCTGTTGGTTCAACAAGAGGACAAACGTGTAGTCTTTTTCAGAGATTTTTTCAGGTTCCTCATATTATAATCGAAACTAACCATTGCTTGTGCAACGTATTCGTACAAACAAAGTTCTTGTTTTCTTTTCATTCTTTATTTTAATTGGGAACTCTTCACATGCCACGCCAGTTTCACTATACCACAAACCAACTAACACATTTACACTATTATCACGATACTCATATACACAACTACGTAAATCACACAACTCATAAAATATTTCACACCAGTTTCACCATACAATAAACCAACTTACAACTAACACATTTACACTATTATCATGATACTCAGTAATAGTAACAACGTAAATGACACAACTCATACAACATTTCACGCCAGTTTCACCATACCATAAACCAACTTACAACTAACACATTTACACTATTATCATGATTCTCAGTAATACAACTACGTAAATCACACAACTCATATAACATTTTAGCTTCACGTGATATGGGTGCCGATAAAATACTATGAATACTCCTGAGTAACAGTTTCAGTCCTACATTTATAAGTTCTGTTTGGAAAACTTGCCTAAGTTTGAGTTCAGTGGGCCGCTCCACCTATGTCATATTGATTGTTCCAGTAAATACTTTAATATTAATTGATTAGTGACTCTGGCTGTTCGATCCCTACTCAGAAAAATCTTTGTGTGATATTTACTTCCTTATCATATGTTCAAGCCGCCCAGTAGACCTCTGTCATGGCTTAACGACTGTTTTCTAATGATTTCAACCGTGACCGACAGCTTAACGTGCCCTCCGAAGCCCGGAGATGCTCAGAAATTGAACAATTTTGGTGGTAACCCGTCTATTGAGTGACCGCGAGCGTAGTTACTTAACCTCGCACCTGGCCAGTGAGAGGGTCTAGCTAGGAGCGCTATTGGCTTTGTGTGATGAGCATGAAATATCTGTTCCATTGTAATATATATAAATATCTTAAATATGTATGTTTTAGAAATATATAAGTATAAAGACGCGTCTGAGGTATACAGAGTCATGCCTGGAACATTATTTTCCTAATTTATCATTTATTATTAGGTGAGGTTATGCCATATGACAGTTAATTTAAAAATATAGGCGGACTTCACTTTCTTAGCAATTAATTATTCAGCAAAATGAATCAACTATGCTTAATGCGTTACCAAATCACTCATTAGTTAAGTTAGATTTTAATTTCAATTACGGCGATCCGTCGATAATATGCGACCACTATAACGTCTCCAAGCAATAGTGACGTCAAGATGGCCGCCCGTTCGACGTTCCAGCAAAGTGACACCGACTTATCACTCTTGTCTATGCAGTTCTGTTGGTAGCGCCACGGCTGCGCCGTCAAGTATGTTGATCTTGTTACAGTACAGGCCCTGTCTATGCCCTGATCTCAAATCAGATGGCTGTGTGTTAATTGTCCTAAGATATTTATTTATTTAATTTTCGTATAAAACATGACATGTAAAAAAAACATATGCTACGCTGCTTGTTTATACATACACCGGAGATACCCAGTCAAAATTGTTAGGAGCCAAAAATGTGCACGAGATAGCGAAGTGGTTAGACCATTGGACTGTGGAGTTAGTAGTCTTGAGTTTCCCAATGCGCTCCACTAACATTTAAAAATAAATAGACATTGCAAAACTTATGGCCGACCCTTTACGACGCCCCGATGCTTTCTGTTGACCTTACTTACATCCAAGAACACAGAACTCAACATTATTGTACTAATGTAGTGCAATAATGTCGAGTGACATTTGAAGTGACATTATGTATCATCAGGCAGATACCGTTCAGTTCTGGAAATAATAATAATGTCCTCCTAGCCGAATTCGGCTACGGCAGCCAGTCTCAATGGAGACTAGCCATCTACGCGGGGCATATTATAGTGCACAAGTGTGCGCGCACAGGAGCACTTTCTGTCGCTCTCATGATCCTGTGGTACGACTAGCAACACGAGCGGAAAGAAATCAGGTACAGTACCGACGTTTACGTGCCCTCCGAGGCCCTGTCGGTATTATACCCCCGTGGGTATAATACCGCCAACGTCCAGACTTGAACATAGGCTTCACCCAAAGGTTTCCATAATGACACAAACAAAAATCTCCAAATTTAACAACATTAAGCAATTAATGTTGTAAAATTTGGAGAAGTTTGTCGTAGTCATATCAAATTCATGTATGTGTTAAAAGGAGAAGGAAACTTGTTATTATATCCTCTCACAAATAAGGCTAGTTTGATTCAGTTAACACCTGGGCCCAGGAATGTATGGAGTCATTCCCTTCTCCTTTATATATCTCCTGCTTAAAACGGTAAAATCCCCTAAAAAAAATAAAAAAGGATTTTATTCACGTAGACTTAAAAAAGGCGCTTGTAAATAGTCAGAACATGTTTGTAGTAATATAGTTGTATACATTATTATTTCTAGTAACATAGATATTTAGGTACACATTGTATGAAAACATTTATAAAAAAAAAATATTCTTGATAGCATGTGAAGGCCTTTGACCTGCAGTGAGAACTGTTCCACTGCAGGTCAAATAAAGTTAAATATAATATTATAATGCAAGCTTATTATAGAGTGAGCGGCATTATAAATTATATTTTACGATGGTAGCTAACCAAGCCTCCAACCCTCCTGCCACCAACGTACCGCTTTATCCTGACTTTTACAACATAAGTTAATTCCCTGACGTGAGAAGTATTGTATTCTATTTTAACCTTACGTGGGTATTAATCAACTTTTAAGATTTGATTGCATAGTTACAACAGAAATTAAAAAGATAACGATAGCTTATGCGCTGAAGTGACAACTTTGATAACCTGTGTCGTTGTGAACAGCAATGTAAAGATATAATTCATTTGATTGGTAACAGCAATCAATAGTCAACTATAGGTAGGTATAAGATCGTCATAGGAACGCCTGGGACGGTCCGGACGACGCGATCTCCACTTATTTACCTATTGGAAATAAAAACTATCAGTAGCTCGTGTGAAACTATTAACAGACCGATATATCGCAGTCACCAACCGAAAATACGCGACTACCAGTGTCTTCCCTGACACTTTATGTCACTCATATTGATGTGATTTGCCGTGTGGTGATGGCGGCGAATTTCATAATTTTATCATCTGATGTCATCCCCTGGGGAGCGTAGAGCGAGGGAATATCTACCAGAGGACGGGCAGCAGCTTATTTCTGAGTATTATGACCATCATACTGCAATCGCCGACCCGTCTGCTAAGCGCGGCGATTATGGCAGATGGTTCTTGGGGCAGGCTTTTGTCCAGCAGTGGACTTCTTACAGCTGTTATGATGATGATAAAATGCCCTCTCCGATCCTCAATCGGAAGAAGGACCCGTTGCGTATATCTATTATTATTATTATCTACTAACCAAACACACATACAAGCAACACTCACAAGTAACGCGTAGATAGGTTTAATGGTAGGCTCTAATTATACACGTCTAAGCCAAATTATCAATAAATTATTTGTTAGGGTATTACCAATTAATCCTTCGAGTTAATAGGGAGTCTACTAAACTGTCTACTAGATTCAAACCAATTAAATAGTTAAGTCTATTTTCAGGCTATATTTAGGGCGGTACAATGCATAATATAACAGACAGTAATTTAAAACATAAGGGTCGCTGAAAGCCGCTGGAAGCGGGTAGAGCAAAACTCAGTCAGTCCAGCCGTGGACGAATAATGGCTGACATGATGTATGATGGTAATAATGATTTTAACATGGTGAATTGTAAAAAAGCTATTTACTCCATAAAGCATACATTATAGAGTTTGTATTGACAGCCGTAAGTCGTTCGCGGCTGGACAAAGGCCTACCCCAAAGATCTCTACAATGGCCAGTCTTGCAATACTCTATATCAAGCGGCTTCCAGCGACCCTTATGTTTTAAATGACAGATGAACAGGAAGTATTTTATAAATTATATTTTATTATTATATATATTTTATATTATTATCTTATATCAAAATAATATTCTTAAGTGTGTAGAATATTGGTCAATTAACACTTAAGGACCTATAATTGTTTTTTAATTATTTTAATATTCGATATGCTTTGAAATATTTCAATATAAATTTTAGTTAGAATCGTAATTTTAAACTATGAGTGTATAATATTACAGTTTTAATACAAAAACTGTAATATTACTCTTTTTAATGAACACTTATTTATAGCCTGGGACTAATCAAAAGATATCATAAGTACCTCTTTTAATACACCTAATTTATTCATCTGCTTGCCTAGCAAATGTTAATTATACGTAGAATTACAGTTAAAATTGCGTCAAAGTATGTATTTATTGCCATCACCATGGACAATAATAGTAATACCATAAATAACTTTAATCCAAAGGCGGCCCCGTGGAACAAACTGGAAGTATTAATAATTTTGTATGACGACCGACTAATTGACTCATCAAAGAGTCGTCTCACATCTAGAAACACTATATTCTAAATATTTTTAATATTCCCTCCTTCTACCCCTTTCGATCTCCATATAATTTTTGGTTCATCCAAATTATTGGTTGTCTGGCTTTTAGCTATAAGGCCGCCTATGGCATTAAAATTACTGTTCGTTTATTTTTCTGAATTGTAATTCATTTGACGAAATAAAGTGTAGGTAGGTACTTATTATTATTATACCTTTTATGTCAGAGGTTAGTAATAATAAATTAATTTTGGAATCTATGTCGTATAATAGTAATATAGAAGGTAAAGAAAAACGTAATGATTTATGTTGAAAAATGTAATTTATAAGAAGAGTTATGGTGTAGCAATGCATGATCGTAGGTATACCAAAAGTTGAAATTCGACGCCAAACATAAATCTATTACATAAATAGAAGGACTTCAAATCTTAGGTGGATATCGGTAGCAAACTTAAAAATAACAGAGCGATAGCCAACCAACCACGGTGACAAGCATGTAATAACCTAATAACTAAGCCCACTTGAATAGCTTCTGCGCGATGGTTAGACGACGTTACCAGATAGAATGCAAATTGCCTTAGGATCGGCACGGATGGTATAATAGAGAGGAAGCTTCTTTCACCTTGTTTTAGGTGTCCAGTAAAGCGGTGAAAGCTTCCTAAGCGAACCGTCATATTTAAAACGTTGCTTTACGCTTTGTAAGAAACTAATGAAATAAAAATTATTTACTTGAGTTTTATATGTAATAGAAATAGATAACTATTTATGTTGATCTCACCGAGGCCCAGCTTGATAAACTTGAACGTCTCCAGAACGTCTGTAGGTATAAGATTCATAGTTGGACTTCGTAGATATGATCATGTTTCCAAATTACTTACTAAGTTCAAGTGACTCCCTTTACGCCTTCGCTGGAATGTTCATACTCTTACACATCTCTAAAACATTATTGGTTGTCCATCCGGTCCCTCTTATCTCAAAAATTTACATGAGTCACATTGACTGAGAGCGTCGGAAAATCTCAAGTTAAAAATGCCAGCGCATTCTACAAATTTTCACGGCAAATCTTTTTCCGTACAAAGTGTTCGATTGTGGAATGCGCTGCGTCCAACGTGCACAAAGTCTACAAGAATTCCAAATACTTGTCAAGTAATATACTATCTGTCACTACAAGACTCACAACACAAATACGAACATAATTATTGTTTGTGAATATTATTCCTATTTATTATTTGTAATATGTAAATTTATATATTTTTTTTTAATTTAATTTTTAATTATGTGTGCCCATAGGTACTTAGCTAATAATAATCTGTACACCGAGAACTGCCCCTCTCAAAGATTCTTCATTATTAAACAAAACGGATTAATACCAATATCAGATTATCGCACTTAATTAACAATATTATTGTAATAAATTCAATATTATAGCAACATAAATTATCTGCGTGCGTTATAACGTGTTTATCATCGGAACCAATAACCTGTCATATATGATGAGTGTCGACAAGGTATCATGTTGAAGTAGGTCGTTCAATACATCCAATTTATCAGCTAACTACGTAACATGGTACTTTAACTCCATAGTTTATGTGAGATTATATACCACACACACATACGTAGATTGTATACAATCTCACATAAACTAGCTCTTATTAAGGTTCGTTTACAAATTAAACCATACTTTACTGGAAACATTAAGTTAGCTCATTAATTCGTATAAGCTGAAAATCTCGAGATTTTAGAGGCGGGAACTAATTTCTTGAGAGTTATTTGCATATTTACTGTAGAGATACTTAATTTATTTTTATTTACATCATCATCATATCAGCCGAAAGACGCCCACTGCTGGACAAAGGCCTCCCCCAAAGATCTCCACAATTGACGGCCTTGCGCTACCGGGATCCAGTGGCATACAGCGACCCACACAAGATCATTGGTCCATCTAGTAGGCGGCCTACCCATGCTGCGTCTTCCGGTTCGTGGTCGTATACTACAATCCGGCATTTTACTTATTGATGCTGTTTTTTGAGTATTATATTTACATATAAAAAAAAAATGTATTTCTATTCGTTGCCATTAGTTGTTATACATAGTACAATATTTGCTTAATTTGGGTTGTATGATCCCAGCTATTTATTGAATTTATTACATCGATAAATTGTATACGAAATTTAAAAATGTTCTAATTATAATAATTTTGATTCTCTCCTCTACATTTATGCCAATTCAGGCATGTCAAAAAAAACAATCTTCACGTCCACGGGTGCATATGGCCCCGCGACAAGTAGACGGTCCTACGTCCCAGGGACTAAAGTCCCCGCGCATTCAATAGTTGAAATTGGCCCCGCGACAGGTAGATGGTCCTACGTCCCGGGGACTAAAGTCCCCGCGCATTCAATAGTTGAAATCCACCGAGACAGATTTCTGGAAAAGGAATCAGCCCAAGACCAATGAGCAAATAGATCCATACCATAAACAAGAGTTGATTTTATAAATAAGCACCGCGCAGTTTATAGTCAAATTCTTGTTTTAGATTGTTATGTAAAAACATAAAAAGCGTATCAAGAAAAAGTCGGATAGTTTTTGATTAACGGAATCATAGTTTATTCATTAGGCTAAATTTAAACCATAGTTCACGATGAATTATTGTGACCTATTGCCATGGTTCTAAATTAGATTTATGAATTAAAAAAACTGTTCGATTGCTTGTTAATATATGGTAGTGGTAATGAATTTACTTGATAGTACATGGAATTCTAGCTCAGACTTGGCTATTTAAAGTTAAAAGTTATGATTTTAAGAAACATAAAAGTTTGTGTAATCGAGAGATGTGTATTTATTTAATCTCTGACTAGATTCACAATAACTAAAAACTAACTATAACCCTTCCAACTACATAAGACAAAACAAATTGAGAGGGCAATATCCATTTGCGTTTTGACTTGTCACGAGGTCTAGGTCTAGTGATTAGTGAGCCCGACTGCTAAGCCAAAGGTCGTGGGTTCGATACCCACCCGGGATAAATCTTTGTGAGATGAATACGATTATTTGTCGTATGTCTGGTTGTAATTTATCAATAATACGTAGGAATGTATACAGATGGATGCGAATAGCGCAAGACCGGCAATTGTGGAGATCTTTGGGGGAGGCCTTTGTCCAGCAGTGGATGTCTTTCAGCTGATATGATGATGATGATGATGATGTATACAGATACATATACAACTAGGCAAAACCTTTACTATGGCAACCAGATAACTGTATCTGGTTGCCATAGTAAAGGTTTTGCCTAGTTTTTTTTATTTTCTTTTATTTTCATTTATTTATTTTTCATTATTTGATTTCACGCTATAAATATAATTAAAGAGTGAGTGAAACTACCAGGTATATGAATAACATTAAAAGCGAGGAATAATAATAGAAATAGATGAAACCTTTTTATAATATATTAATTTTATCTAGTAGGTAACTATTCCTGAAAGTGTCCCGAATAAATCCGATATTTTGGCGCTGTTACCTAATGTTCGTATAGCAATCAGATACAATCTTAAAAAGATTGCCTTTTCATCGTACTCTGAAAGGTTCTCCCCGTAATGTAATTTTGAAATCACCTGACTTGCCCCAGTTAAGGTAAAAACACTTACACACATACCATACATACATTTTACGTCAAACAAAATTGGGTGATTCGATTTGAGGACGAGAAACATCATATTGTTCGACATTCATGTTATGTTTACTGAATAAACGTCTTTGTTATCTTCGAATACAGCGACTACATACGTATTTTATTCAATAAAACTAGATATACAATTTACGTCAATACTTGAAGCAATACCACAACAAAGCGAAAGAAATAAACCAACAATTTAACGAAGTAGATAAACAACTTAATTTACCTACATCTCCAAATAATACCTTATCTATACATATAATAAAATCGTAGGAAAGTCAAAACTGTACATTGAATATTTTTTTAAAAGGATACTTGGGGCGTGATCTACATTCGATATCGAAACCAAAAATATAGTTTTTAGAATTTTTGTCTGTTTGTCTGTATGTATGTCCGGGCTAAACTCAAAAACTACTGCATGGATTAACTTCAAATTTTGCATTAATATTACTAAGAGGTCGGGTCAACATATAGGCTACATATTATCACGCTATCACCTACGGGGGAGGAGCTGTGATCTTATCTATACATATAATAAAATCGTAGGAAAGTCAAAACTGTACATTGAATATTTTTTTAAAAGGATACTTGGGGCGTGATCTACATTCGATATCGAAACCAAAAATATAGTTTTTAGAATTTTTGTATGTTTGTCTATATGTATGTCCGGGCTAAACTCAAAAACTACTGCATGTATTAACTTCAAATTTTGCATTAATGTTACTAAGAGGTCGGGTCAACATATAGGCTACATATTATCACGCTGTCACCTACGGGGGAGGAGCTGTGATCTTATCTATACATATAATAAAATCGTAGGAAAGTCAAAACTGTACATTGAATATTTTTTTAAAAGGATACTTGGGGCGTGATCTACATTCGATATCGAAACCAAAAATAGAGTTTTTAGAATTTTTGTATGTTTGTCTGTATGTATGTCCGGGCTAAACTCAAAAACTACTGCATGGATTAACTTCAAATTTTGCATTAATATTACTAAGAGATCGGGTCAACATATAGGCTACATATTATCACGCTATCACCTACGGGGGAGGAGCTGTGATCTTATCTTCTATACATATAATAAAATCGTAGGAAAGTCAAAACTGTACATTGAATATTTTTTTAAAAGGATACTTGGTGCGTGATCTACATTCGATATCGAAACCAAAAATATAGTTTTTAGAATTTTTGTCTGTTTGTCTGTATGTATGTCCGGGCTAACTCAAAAACTACTGCATGGATAAACTTCAAATTTTGCATTAATTTTACTAAGAAGTCGGGTCAACATATAGGCTACATATTATCACGCTATCACCTACGGGGGAGGAGCTGTGATCTTATCTTCTATACATATAATAAAATCGTAGGAAAGTCAAAACTGTACATTGAATATTTTTTTAAAAGTATACTTGGGGCGTGATCTACATTCGATATCGAAACCAAAAATATAGTTTTTTGAATTTTCGTCCGTTTGTCTGTTTGTCTGTATGTATGTCCGGGCTAAACTCAAAAACTACTGCATGGATTAACTTCAAATTTTGCATTAATATTACTAAGAGGTCGGGTCAACATATAGGCTACATATTATCACGCTATCACCTACGGGGGAGGAGCTGTGATCTTATCTATACATATAATAAAATCGTAGGAAAGTCAAAACTGTACATTGAATATTTTTTTAAAAGGATACTTGGGGCGTGATCTACATTCGATATCGAAACCAAAAATATAGTTTTTAGAATTTTTGTATGTTTGTCTATATGTATGTCCGGGCTAAACTCAAAAACTACTGCATGGATTAACTTCAAATTTTGCATTAATGTTACTAAGAGGTCGGGTCAACATATAGGCTACATATTATCACGCTGTCACCTACGGGGGAGGAGCTGTGATCTTATCTATACATATAATAAAATCGTAGGAAAGTCAAAACTGTACATTGAATATTTTTTTAAAAGGATACTTGGGGCGTGATCTACATTCGATATCGAAACCAAAAATAGAGTTTTCAGAATTTTTGTATGTTTGTCTGTATGTATGTCCGGGCTAAACTCAAAAACTACTGCATGGATTAACTTCAAATTTTGCATTAATATTACTAAGAGATCGGGTCAACATATAGGCTACATATTATCACGCTATCACCTACGGGGGAGGAGCTGTGATCTTATCTTCTATACATATAATAAAATCGTAGGAAAGTCAAAACTGTACATTGAATATTTTTTTAAAAGGATACTTGGTGCGTGATCTACATTCGATATCGAAACCAAAAATATAGTTTTTAGAATTTTTGTCTGTTTGTCTGTATGTATGTCCGGGCTAACTCAAAAACTACTGCATGGATTAACTTCAAATTTTGCATTAATTTTACTAAGAGGTCGGGTCAACATATAGGCTACATATTATCACGCTATCACCTACGGGGGAGGAGCTGTGATCTTATCTTCTATACATATAATAAAATCGTAGGAAAGTCAAAACTGTACATTGAATATTTTTTTAAAAGTATACTTGGGGCGTGATCTACATTCGATATCGAAACCAAAAATATAGTTTTTTGAATTTTCGTCCGTTTGTCTGTTTGTCTGTATGTATGTCCGGGCTAAACTCAAAAACTACTGCATGGATTAACTTCAAATTTTGCATTAATATTACTAAGAGGTCGGGTCAACATATAGGCTACATATTATCACGCTATCACCTACGGGGGAGGAGCTGTGATCTTATCTATACATATAATAAAATCGTAGGAAAGTCAAAACTGTACATTGAATATTTTTTTAAAAGGATACTTGGGGCGTGATCTACATTCGATATCGAAACCAAAAATATAGTTTTTAGAATTTTTGTATGTTTGTCTGTATGTATGTCCGGGCTAAACTCAAAAACTACTGCATGGATTAACTTCAAATTTTGCATTAATTTTACTAAGAGGTCGGGTCAACATATAGGCTACATATTATCACGCTGTCACCTACGGGGGAGGAGCTGTGATCTTATCTATACATATAATAAAATCGTAGGAAAGTCAAAACTGTACATTGAATATTTTTTTAAAAGGATACTTGGGGCGTGATCTACATTCGATATCGAAACCAAAAATAGAGTTTTTAGAATTTTTGTATGTTTGTCTGTATGTATGTCCGGGCTAAACTCAAAAACTACTGCATGGATTAACTTCAAATTTTGCATTAATATTACTAAGAGATCGGGTCAACATATAGGCTACATATTATCACGCTGTCACCTACTGGGGAGGAGCTGTGATCTTATCTATACATATAATAAAATCGTAGGAAAGTCAAAACTGTACATTGAATATTTTTTTTAAAGGATACTTGTGGCGTGATCTACAATCGATATCGGGACCAAAAATATAGTTTTTAGAATTTTTGTCTGTTTGTCCGGGCTAAACTCAAAAAGCACTGCATGGTTTAACTTAAAATTTTGCATTAATATTACTTAGAGGTCGGGTCAACCTAATCTAATGGGAGTTACCTTTGTGATTAATGCATCGTTGATTATTATTTTACTTTAGTTGACTTACTGACTTTACTTAAGGACAATTGATGACATCGGATATTTTTTTTAAATAACAGTAGCAAAGTAGTCTTTAGTTTATTTCATAGCTAGGTTATTTATAGGTTAGGTTTTCTTTAATTTATATTGCTTATTTCTTTTAAAAGTTATATTTTTTAGATTTAGCTAGAAATAAGTAGTTATATTGTTATCATTCAAAATTGTCGCGGACGAAGTCGCGGGCACCAGCTAGTTACTAATAAGTTAATACTAAAAGTGATGTGAGCAGATAACATTGTCAAAATTGTTATAATAATAGTATTTTGACGATCGGCCATCTTACCCCAAACTAAGCTGAGTTTGTACAATGGAAACCAGATAACTGATACACACACTTGTAAATCTATAATTTCATCCAGACTCAGGACAAACAGACTTTCATGCACACAAATATCTGCCTTGGGTGGGGTTCGAACCCACTACCTGTGGCGTGAAAGGTAAGTATTTACCAACCACGTAAACCAGCCTGTCGTTATACGTAACTCACGTTATTAATTTTATGTTGGCCTATACCAACCGTTTCAATTTCTTCATGTAATCATCTTTAAGGTTACTGCGATCTGCTCGACGTGACGTCTGAAACTGTTGACAAATTCCAACATTTAAATAATAATGGCAGTTACCCGTTACAGTTATCATGACACGAGGTCTCAATTTTGATTTATTTTATGTAGGTACTGTGGTGTGTATCTCTATGATCGTTCACCTTCGTTCGTACAAGAAAACGTTTAACAAAGAAATCATTTGAAAATGATTCAAACAGGAAACTTATTCCTTTTAGCCGTCAATCAACGACAGAACCCTAGTAGCTGTCAATGGTGTAACAGCGTATATAAAAAGTAAACAGAATATAATCTCAAATTTAAATCGATGATTTTTATTCCTGTACGTCCATAAGATCCCGACGGAATCTGGACTGCAGATCGCCATAGTACCTATTTTGAATATGAAATCTTCTTTAGTTTATTTGCACCTGTTAAATGGCGTCTTAACTTACTTAACTATATGTATAGGTTGTTGCGATTCTGATGTAGCATCTTTCGTCTTACGTTAGTGTACAGACGCCAGCACTTCAGCTACCCCAATCTGTCAAGTTTGCCCAATTGAAAGTAAACCTTATGCCTTTGTGATAAAGTTGAAAATCTATAAAAGAAATTTGACAGTTTGGGGTAGCTGGATGTGCTGGCGTCTGTACAAAACCGTCACGCCACATAGTACCTCACCTGACTAAACACGATATATCAAAACCTACATACCAACGTAGCGAAAATTGGTTTATAGATGGGTCACGCCAGCTTAGAACGGTTTTTTCACAAGTGCCGACTTAAGGGCGTCTAAAGGCAATCGTGAGTTTGAATTTGGGATTTCCATACAATCACAAAACCTATGTGTTTTACGAAACATGAAGATTATCTTAGGCATATGGATAGGAAGAATCTACATAATTATTATGACAGTGGGTCTGTAGTTGGTAGGTATTTTGTTAACTTTTGTTAATTTTGTCAATGATTGTATATCTTATTTTGAAGGAACATATTATATGAAAAAACCGGCCAAGTGCGAGTCGGACTCGCGCACGAAGGGTCCCGTACCATTATCTATAAGAACGAGCAAAAAATTCACGTTTGATGTATGGGATCCTCGTTAAATATTTATTTTATTTATTTGTTGTTATAGCGGCAACAGAAATACATCATCTGTGAATTTCAACAGTCTACCTATCACGGTTCATGAGATACAGCCTGGTGACAGACGGACAGACAGACAGTGAAGTCTTAGTAATAGGGTCCCGTTTTACCCTTTGGGTACGGAACCCTAAAAAGCATCGGTTACGCGACTGAAATTGCGGGTAGATGCTAGTTTTTTTTGTAATATAATTTACAACATTGTACTTGTCAGTAAAATTATCCAAACACCTATTCTAATTTTGTATATTCCAACTCATTAAGGTATTATTACACTTCTCGATTTGTATCTGCTTACACCTTCCTTTGATATTGTCATGGAAAAAGGGTCGAATAAAACTGTACGTAACTCGCAGCCTTTCACAGAATCAAAATAATGAAACCTAAATAATAAAATAAGTTTTCTAACCTGGCACATCAAACGCAATACCAAACAAAACCTTCTAAATATATGCTACAATAAACCTACATACCAAGTAAAAATGTAATATCTGTGGACTCCATTTGACGAGAAAGGGCTGTATTGTTGTTTTGTAGGATTTTGTTAGGGTAAAGGATTAATTCCAAAACAATTTTGTTACCTAACCAGACACGTTTTAATTTTTTTATAAAATGGCATGGCTTCATTCTGAGTACTATGACTATCTTACTGCGATCTCGAACCCGTCTGCCTAGCGTGGAAATTATGTCATATCCCCACAAGATGATTCTTGGGAGAGGCTTTTGTCGGCGTTGGACTTCTTACTGCTGTTATGATGAGAATGGCAAACGTGCAAGTTGGTCTACTGATGGTAAGTGATTACCGCCGCCCATGGATACTTGCAACACCAGAGGAACCGCAAGTGCCTTGCCGACCTTTAAGAAAGGGATAGGCACAGAAGTGTGAAACAATATATTTTTCCAATTAACTCGCCGTCTTAATTAAATTACTTTATTTATACTGTCATTGGCCATTGTGGAGATCCTTGGAAGAGTCCTTTGTCCGGCCGTGGACGTCTATCCGGTGATATGATGATGACGATGATGATTTATTCCATTGATACAACGGACATTTAAATGGGCCTTAATTAAAAGTTCAGCCTTAATCAGTAGTTGTGAGTGTATTCATATGGCAGTCACTAATTCTAGTAGTTAACTGCAATAGGTTGGATTACAAGCTGACCCCAATTGAAGAAGCAAACGCAAATAACAATTAAGCGGAGCAGCTTTAGAACACCAGTCAGTAAATGGTTGTTTTGTACACGTCCCATACAAACCGATGAGCTTGTATGAAGAAACACTTTGTATGGAGATACATTATTGTATATTTTACAAACTTATGTGCATATGTATGTAGTAAATACATGGGTATATATATATATATATATATATATATATATATATAGTGTTATATTTTTACTACCCCTTTCATATATTAATATATTATGACATGACTTTGTCATTTTAATGTTTTTAACCGAGCAAATGAGACAAAACAATAGTCATACCAGTCCTTTTATAAAGGTAATGGGATAATGTTTTGATCTTTTTTATCGAGCTAGAAAACTGAGTGACTTTAAATTAAACTTTTCCAATAAAATGTCATCTTTCTTACATACACCTCAACCAGTTACCGTGTGTGAAAAAAATAGGTAAGATTTGTTTCTTTATTTATTTTGGAAATGTCAAACCAAAACATTAACTTCCTACTCATAAAAATGTTACACTTTGTATACCTTTCATGAGCACTGTTATAGCATAACGGTGCTTAAGTTATTCAAATTCCAGTTTCATGCGACGCGTGAGGCTGTCATCATTTTTGGGTATCATAGGTAAGGATATCAGACGCCAGCACATCGAGCTACCCCAATCTGTCAAATTTCTTTTATAGATTTTCAACTTTATCACATAACGTTGACTTTTAAATGGAGAATTTTGACAGATTGGGGTAGCTTGATGTGCTGGCGTCTGTACCACAAAAGATAAAGATGGAATGTTTATAGGAAGGATCTCGTTGTTGTCAGTTGGTTTGTATGTCTAATTTTTTTTTGCCAGGATTCAGTTGAGCTATCAAATTAAAATTAATAAATATCACATCCTAAAATCTATATTCTTTAGCAACAAAACCTTAAGTTACGCACCGATGCTTAATTAGTGAAATGGATTTGGTTTTTGATAAAATCGGGCCTGAGTCTCATTTTATATCATTTCAAAATCTCAAATTTACTTTAAGGTGACTCCGGAGAATATATATAAGTAGCCTAGTTTCTTGCGAGTTACATTATTATTAAAATACAATCGAAAACCAGAAAATAAATTTTTTGCTTGTTTGCGTTTAGTATGCAAACTAATTGAAACAATTTTACAATTCTCATTTAAGTTTTATATTACATTTTATTATGTCTTCGTAGTAGAATTTCAGACAGGCTCCTACTGGACATATTATAGTGAACAAATGTGTGCGCAAAAAAAGGTGCACTATCTATTCCCTCTCCCTTGGCACGACAGGAAATGAGTCAGGCTATATCTGCCCTTCGAGGCATGTGAGTGTAAAACCACCAATTTTAAGGCACCGAGCTGATACTGAGAACATAATATAATATGAACTTTTTCTGAACTGAAATCCCAATATTTTAGGCCGACTTAGGATTTCAACCCAAGACCTCATCGTCTGTTATTGTACACACGGCCGCTAGATCAAAAAAGCAGTCATTATTATTGATTATTATTTAAAATGAAGCCCCAGTAATCTTTGAAAAAACCTTGATGTAAAATATGAATTACAACTTAGTTTTAACAAAACTCATAGACACGGTGTTTTGAAATCCGATATTTATTTAGAAGAATATAATTTAATTCTGTTTTCCTCTTCTTTCATATTTTTCGGGTATCCTTGGAAGTCACACAACCTTGATCCAGTAAATTTTTTGGTGAGGTATGCAACAAAAAATTATAATTGGAGCAAGGTTGCCTGGGCAACCAAGCTTTGCTTATTTTGTCGTAAGAAAATTAAATGAACTGAGATGTATAATTGTTGTACCCCTGAAAACTTTTTTTCGATAACTCATTTCAGATAATTAATGTGCAAAACAAGAGGAGTTATCTTTTTTGTTTTAAAACTTATATTTTTTTTATATCGAGGATCATCGAGGCAATCTGACGAACGTAGCTTATAATCTGAGGGTTACAATTACGTAAATCGTCCTTCAAAACCGACCCTCTCAAACATTCATCATCATCATAACCGCTGTAAAAAATCTACTGCTGGACAAAAGCCTCCCCCAACAATCATCTTGGTGGATATGTTATAATCACCACGCTTGGCAGACGGGTTGGCGATCGCAGTAAGATGGTCATAGTACACAGAAGGAAGCTGCTGCCCGTCCTCTGGTAGATATTCCCTGGGGTTGACTTCTACGCCTCCCACGGGATGAGATGGTGTGATAATATTCTGATATTCGCCGCCGTCACCACACAGTATGTATGCCTCAAATATTATCATAGGAAATTTAAGTTCCTTAAATTACATCCACTATTTATGTTGGTATATATATATGGACCGAAGCGCCTACGCGTTAGTAAGTGAACATTTCAATATGTCAATTAGCACAGCTGGGTGGAATAGCAGCATATCTGAGGCCTTTTGAAAATGTCAATAACCGTCATTAGCTGCCATCAGCACTGACATCTAACTCCGCGTAATATCGTTATTATGTTCGACTGTTTTGTTTGTGTATATTCCCTATAAGTATCTTATAGTACGAGATTCGTCGACACTGTTCCTATGTCTATTTGTATTTCTAATTAGATTGAAATTAATTTAATATAAGAATTTAAACTTAAAGAGTACAGGCGTGCTAGGTTATAATTTTAAATTTGTCTCTAAGAATTCTACTAATACTTTTTACCACATTTTAATGTTTGTTTGTTTATCAATCACTTAAAAAATACTGGTACAATTCGGATTGAAATTTAGATTATACCCTGACTTAACGCATGATTTACGATAAATTGTGATGAATACCGTGCGGTGCAGCTAGTATTTTATATGTTTTCAAATTTGCTTAATTTTTGTGAAGATTCAGATTTTGTCAATATGATACCGACTGTACAAATCATAATGACTTTGTTACTGTTGATTTTCGAACAGATAAGGAATCTAGTTATATCCCAATAGTACCACCGAGGCAGGACTGACACGATGAAACTGTGTCTGTGTTGTCGTAAAACCACACCCTTACATTGTGTATATATTTGGATAGCTAACTTAAAACATCAAAAAATAAAAATACAATAAAATATCTTCGAGACTTAAAGTTATTAGTATAATCAATGGCTAGTCAAGAATGGCTTAAGCTTCTAAAAAACAGTTACGTTAACAACAAAAAATATCAACTTTGAACAATCATTCGTTGAATTGGAATTCCTGATTTATGTACACAATCTGCAAAAAGGATGTTATGATAAAGTTTCTTCTTAGACATTTAAAAATCTTATTGACTATAACATAAATTTGCCTTTAAGAGCACTCCATCTATCTCTACTTATACAAACATTTATGTATGAACTGAATTACGCTCACAAAAATTAGGGCAGCATAATAAAACCTTGGGTTGATTTCTGTTTAGTTATCATGTACTTGAAATATTGATGTCAAAATTGCAGATATAGTAATACAAACTCAAACATTTACACCTCAGAAATAAAACATTATAATAATTAGTGCCAACCTTTTCCATCCAAAGTTTACAAATATTATTAATTCATACTCTTTTCACCTCAGTTTTATTAAAAATTCAATATCATTATTAACTAAAGTTAAAAAAAGAAGAGGTTTCCAATTCGACTGTATTTTATTATACACACGGCTGGATATGGAAAGCCTTATGGATCAGCTTATACTGGAAATCTATAGCTTGATATGTCAAGCTATAGATTTCCAGTATAAGCTGATCCATAAGGATTTCCATAAAATGAGAGGTCAGCTTATATTGGAAATGTATTGCTTGATATGTAGCCGTGTGCACATATGGTATGCGATATCTCGGCTTCTTTTTTGTTTTTAATTTTGTTAGCAGCAGAAACAGTAACTTTAGTATAAAACTGACGTGTAAAAATGTATTGCTAAAAATATTTAATCATAAATTATATACAAGGCGAATAAGAAGGAGTTTCTCTCTCATTTTCTTATCGGGGTCAACGAACAACTCGTAGGTAACAAAAGAAGGGTGTAACTTAACTAGAATACGAGTGCGTAAGACCAATGGCCGATTATCCATAAGGCAAAATTGGCAGATGCCTAGGGGCGCGAGGTTACAAAAGGCCATTCGTGGAAATTTTTAAACGAAGAAAAAATAATACCTAAAGTCCTATCAGAAAGTAAGTCGCAGAAAATTTTCGCCGTTGGAACTTTCGAGCTTATATTATTCGTAAGATGGCAACTAGTGGCGCTGTTGTGGTGCTAGCCTAGGGCGCTGTAGACATTTAATCCGACTCTGGTAGGAACTGTGATACCTGTAGTTTAGCTTATGATAACATCTTCTTGATGAATACCGTCATTTTGAGCCCGAGCATACCACTGAACCCATAAGGGTGCCTTCGGATAATTGTGGATAAAAATAAACAAACTACTGATTGAGAGCCTTCTAGCGCTTGATGTTTCATCGGTATCTCCAAATTAATAATACAGAATAAAATTTTAAAACAAGTAACCTTGTTATTTATTTAATAGTTTCACAGAATATACATGTGAGAAGGGATAAAACAGACCGCACAGGCAGCTCTATCGGCAAAATACAGTAATAATTTTGTATTAGACTCTACTATATAGTTCTGAGCTTGCTAAGTACAAGTGTATGTTGCTAACCAAGTGCTGAATAAAATTCATTTTGTAAGTGTTAGCCTTGCAAATGAATTGTTCAGAATTATTGTTTTATAATAACAAAAGTCAAATCCCTATGAGGTGATTTGTCATTCTATGACACTTTCCATAAAGCTGTACTTTATATTTGGATAAAATTTTCAAATAGTGTCCATCGATTTTCACTACGTTGCGCGTTTTATCCGTCCGAATAACGGTATTAATGTATTCATGTTCAATGTATTCAGTATTCGTAAATCGAAATGGCGTAAGGTAGTTTATTCTTGTTTGGCTATAACCTATATGACCGTGTAGATAGTTTGTGAAACTTAACTATTTATAGTAACCTAATCTCCCAGAATAATTAGTACCTGTGTACGTTTTGGTCTCGTATATGTAGAGGTAAGTTAAGGAATGCCTTTCTCTCATTAAATGTAAAAAAAACATTATGTGAGATATGAAAAAGAATGTTTACTGCGCATACAAAGTGCGTTAACAGATCTAAAGTTTCTCTTTTTCTTTATGTACTTTGCAAAGGTCGGTTCTATGCGTTCTACACAATTTAAAATTATAGCTTCTTGAAGTTTCGTCTACTATTTACGTTACACCTTGCATATAATTCTTAATTTATTGAATTAACAACAAAAAATATTGGCTATCCAAAAGTCCAGCAATGATTTTGTGGACTTAATAGCTTCCGATTTTAAGTCTATTTCCCTAAAATTGTCGATATATGAGACACTTGCCCATCTGCAAAGTTATAATCCCACAAGGAAACTTGACTTAACGTTTAAAAATATATCGTTTATTTGACACAAAATACACTGTTTTCAATCAGATTTACGCTTTGACAAAATATTGGTTTTATATCGTAATGATTTGATTGATAATGCAACCCATTAGTGTCCCACTGAAAGGGAATGGCCACCTGTTACAACATGTTGTAAAACTGAAAACCAAAAAAATAACTGATATGACAGTAACAATATTTTGGTTATGATTTTGTTTAAATTAGAGATTTAGAAAACACGAGTTGATGATCAATTTATGTTATTTGAGTGCTCTACAGCTACCGATATTTTTTTATTTTTCTTATGATTGCGGGTATTAACCTGGGTGCGGGTATTTTAATGCAACGTGTTGTCAGATTATTACTAAGTTTGAAATAGTACCCTATTTCAGTTTCAAAACCAAATTTGAAATTAAAATTCTGTTTTGATTTTAAATTTGGTGTTGAAACCAAAATCCAGTTACAAAACCAAAATTAAAATCAAAATTCTGTTTGCAACTTAATCAACACTACAAAAAAATGTTTACTTCAGAATGATCTAATGAGCCGTATATCAGCTTATTAAATAAATCAACGAACATTTCTTCCCAACTGCTCTTTAGCTCATTTCTGAAGGATACATTTTTATTCAAAATAATAAACCATCACCGTCAACATCAGGTTTAAACATAACAGACAGTTATACTCCTGACTATAGAGCAGGTAATATAAAACCGTAAAATGCTTTTAACTTAATAAACATTGTAAAACTGCGCAACAGGCTGTGAAAAGTAACAAATAAAACCTTCAACGTATATTACCCTCCCAGGAAATTTGCATACCTTCCCCGAAGTACCGGAACTAAAATAACAAAGACTTATAAAGTCCTTGTACACATAACTTTTAACAACACGCATACTTCGTAACTCCACTCACCTTTACATATTGTTTCAAAGTTTGTCACGTTAATGGGCTTTTAATAGCCGTCATAAAATGTTCTAACACGTACTTAAATTCTGAGTTTATCTAAGCTTAAATCTACATAACAATCATCGCCATTTAATCAAACCAATACATTTTTAAACAAGGGTAGTATTTAGTTTCAGGGAAGGTCTTTTATCATGCAATTAACGAACTATCCATTCCATAAGCCGTGATTATTAAATCACAAGGGATATCTACAGGTAAAAATTACTTACCTTACACAAAAAAATCACACGTACACCTAGTTTTGAAGAGGAAGTTTCGAACTTACTAAACACACATATGCATGCTTTTCTACTTTTTTCAGTAATGCTTACATATAACACCCGGTGGTTATACTTGGGGAATAAGTGCGAGCGTTATATCGCTCACCCGCGTACACGTGCGGAGATCAAAGGTACCGCCAAGCTACTGGACAAAATCGCACCGCCAAAGTTGTATGGAGGTTCTACTGCGCATGTCTCTTTCATTAAGTAAAGTTAAAGCTTATTCTGTCAACTTAGGATCTAATGTGTGCTGCCATATCTATTAGTTCCAACATAGAAATAACGCAGTCTGTATAAATGTACCAAATGCCTTTACGATTAGATTTACGCCATGCGAAATACCCATATGCGGGTTTAAAGTAAAGAACGAAATGGATCAATTTGCGGTAAGGATAAGCTTCGGGAAAACGGGATGAATATAAAGCACGCACAAAATCCTTCTCTATCTAAATTAGTCCTATGTTTAAGTTTCTGAGTTTAATGTGGCATAAAGGATCATATGCTCTGAAAGGTTACATACTCCGTAGTTTGATATGGAGTAGAATGTCACGGCTTAAGCTTAATTCCAAATTTGTAGACGGTTGTTTGAAGGATTTTGAATAGGAAACCACGGTAGGGCTTAATGAAGTTAGAAATATGAAATTGAATTAATATTTTATTACTTTCCAAAATATCACATTTTTTTTTTTTTTTTTTTATTAGCCTGTATTGTCCCACTGCTGGGCAAAGGCCTCCCTCCATTCTTTCCAACGCTCACGACTGTGTGCCATCTCTTTCCAATTCTCAAGGAAGACATCCAGTTCGTCCCGCCATCTCCTTCGTGGTCTGCCGCGACCCCGTGTCACTGTTTCAGGGTACCAATCATGAGCTTTGCGTGCCCACAGCTCGTCCGGCATGCGACAGACATGTCCTGCCCAGTCCCATTTAAGCTGGCCTTTTGAGCCACGTCAATAATTTGTGTTCTGGAGCGCAGTGTAGTGTTTCGAACGTGATCTGTTAATTTAACACCTAAGATACTGCGCTCCATTGCACGTTGGCAAACCTTGAGTTTGGACTTTTGGATGTTTGTCAAAGACCAAGTTTGTGCGCCGTAGGTCGAGATGGGGAGAATACACATGTCCATTAATTTCTTCTTTAGAGACATGGGCAGAGTGCCTTTGAAAAGTTCCTTCATGGACCAGTAACTCTTCCACATAAGCTTATGACATATATTTTTTATATCGCATCTTCTTTGTTCTGTCATATAGACATTATATAATGTGATAATAAATGTACATATATTATTATTATGTTCCATATATTACCGGCTCTGCCTAGTTTGGGATCAGATGGCAGGTATAGGTATAATCTTGGTGTTAGTAGTCCCATGATAATTAATTAGTAATCAAATAGTTATATGTATAAAAACTTAGACTTGAATCTAAGTCTAGGTTCTTGAGATAGATGATACAAATTAAGTAAAGAAAAACATTGTAGATATACATTACGTACTTACGCGGCTTTATATTTAAGACAATGTTATTTTTTTAGTTATCTCAGCGACAGCAAACCCGTTAGGAATGAATCAATACAAAATGATTTTTTATTTTTGAAAACATAGAACCATAGGATAGATCTAGGCGGGAATGTCCTCTTACAAAGGTGTGGATTAAAATATATGAGACATATTAAATTAAAAGATAGTAGGCAAAAACCAAGAATCAGACTCCTGAAACTACAATTAGTTTTACTTGTACTTATCTTGATGCTTTTAGTGGATTAAAGAAAAAGCTTGATAATAATCACCCTGGGACAGATTAGATAGAATTGTAGTTGCAAGTTAATTAGGATCTAGCGTCCAAGCATTCCATAATTAGTAAGACAAAGAACAAAGACTTACTTTGATCGGCCATCTTGAGAGTATAGGTCGTATTAAAAGGCGTACGATGCATGGGATGACCGACGGAAACCTCTGGTTGGCCTTTTCTGATATCGGACGATCTTTTCGCAGCTTCATATATAAATGTAGAGTGATGCAGAAAAAGTTCTTAAAAATCGAACGTATCATGCCCTAGGCTGAGATTCAAATTAGAAAGCGGGTACCTTTTGCGGTCTCATAATGCAAGACAGCATTTGCCTTCGTCGCTTTTATTGTCCTGTCAAGCAGTGTATGTCTCCTAGGCTAACTGTAAACATCATGATAAAAATCAATTATATAAGAGCTATGCAATCATCCAAAGTAAAAAAGAAATTGCGTATAATCAAATATAAAATAAGCACACATATAATGATACTTTACTTCATCGAACATCAAGACTTAAAACATCTGGAGATAAGTTCATCATCATCATATCAGCCGAAAGACGTCCACTGCTGGACAAAGGCCTCCCCTAAAGATCTCCACAATTGCCGGTCTTGCGCTATCCGCATCCAGCAATTTCCAGCGACCCGCACAAGATCATCGGTCCATCTTGTAGGGGGCCTGCCCACGCTGCGTCTTCCGGTTCGTGGTCGCCACTCGAGAACCTTTCTTTCTGGAGATATGTTGCTGTGACAGAAAGAAGGATTAAGTCACACTATTAGTGCTTATTGAAATTTAAGTACGGAACCCTTATAAATTTTGACTATTGTGTCACAGGGTGATAAACTCTCTTAGTAAGCCAGCGTTTACACTGGCTTACTACCATAACATATATTTTTAATTATTATACGTAATCGTATAATCCAAAAAAAAATATCAGTGGGCCGAAGTAAAGAAAACAAGTCTAGGTGGAGACTGTCGAGGAAAACCATTTTTTTTAAATAATAATAATAATTTATTCATAACCCAACAAATTTTTACAATGAAGAGTAAAATAATCGATACGTTGTTGTCGAAATGGACTGTATTTGTAGAGCATCGGTCCAATCCATGGCCCACCTAACATCGTGTCCAGGCTGTCCTAACATATGTTCGTGGCAGGATCTTAGGAATGCCATAAGCAAAACCATCAGTGAACTAGGACCATCATACTCATGAAATTTTTATGGCCCAAAACGTTGCCGACGTTTCATTTTCGACGAATTTCATGAGTTTGCCATAGTCACGCTAAGTTTAAGTAATCTTTTTTATTTTTTTGGATTTTTCCACAAGAATAAAACAATATTAAATTGAAAAGCAGTATAGAATTTACATTTCTCCTACCAAAAAACTGAAATATATCTTTATTATCATAAGTATTAGTTAAGGTGACCTTTTTTTTTAAATGAGCGTCCTTTATTTGCAAGTAACATCTTTCTGTACTATGAAAATCAAAATTAATATTCCAACAGCGAAAATATTAAGGAGAATTTAAATTCATACCCTAAAAGACTTTCTTTGTTCCATTCGTAGTTAGTTTGGATAACCTTTTAGAAGATTAGGTGGGTAGGTATTAAACTAGTCGAGCAGAGTGGAAGTGATGATCGTTTGACCTCGGTGAAATGGATCCGCAAAGTTACGGAGCAATGTTTGGACGAGGGCTTCTTTAACACAAGTGTTTTCTTGTAGTCTATCGAAAACCAATACTTTTATTTTTAGTCCGTTTTAAAACATAGTAGTCCTATGCTTTAAATACTGCACAATCATCATTACTCAACGTGCTTCAAATTTGTCTCGATAAAATGAGAACAAGAATGCTTATCAAAGATTTATTATCATTATTACATTTCATATATAATATAAAATTCCGAAAATTAAAAAATCATTTAACTTTAATTCCTTTGTTAACAAGCTAATTGAAATAAGTAAAACATGTAATTTGTCGACTAAAAGATTGCGTAACTTATTGAAGGCTTCAAGGTATATCATATACTAGCTGTTCCCCGCGGTTTTACCCGCGCTAAACTTTATAAATCATCACAGCTCCTCCCCCGTAGGTGATAGCGTGATAATATGTAGCTTATATGTTGACAAATACCAATTTTCATGGGGTTAACTTCAAAAATGTCGCATTTTTAATAAACACTTACATCCCCTAATTTACGCCCTAAGGGGTGAAATTCCCAAAAATCCTGAAAAATTATATTTTTAACTGTAAGGCCAAATACTAATTTTCAGGCGTTTAACTTCAAATTACATTTTTTCATACTAACTGACTTCCCCTATTTTACGCTCTTGGGGCTGGAATTTCCTAAAATCCTGAAATACAGATTATTATTTTTTAACTGAAAGGCCAAATACTAATTTTCATGGGTTTATCTTAAAAATTGTTACATTTTTCATACAAACTTACATCCCCTATTTTTCACCCTCGGAGGTGGAATTTTCAAAAATCCTGTATATATTTTATTTTCAACTGGAAGGCCAAATAGCAATTTTCATGCCTTTAACATCAAAAACGGCATAGTTTCATACTATTTGCACCCCCGGTTTTCCCCCTTATGGGTTGAATTTCGAACAATCCTTCCTTATTCCTTGTACATTATAAAGAAAACATCTGTGCGAAATTTCAGCTTTCTAGATCCAAGGGTTTGGGCTGGGCGTTGATGAGTCTGTCAATCAGTCAGTCAGTCAGGACTTCTCTTTTTATTTATATAGATACATAGATATATAAAACAAAGTCCCGTCAGATTTTTATAATTCTTGATTATTAGGATCTGAATCTGTCTATGCCCCAAATAGCAGAATAACATAAGATATGAAGATAATTCATTTTCTCGTACGTATTGTATGGGACTCGGTTTTAAAATTTATCCCGTGAACCATCGTCATCAGCATATCAGCAAAAGCCTCCCCTAAGAATGGGGTTATGCCATAATCGCCACGCTTGGCAGACGGGTTGGCGATCGCAGTTTGATGGTCCACGGCATGAGATGGGGTGATGATATTCTATGCCGTCACCACACAGAAAATATCTCTCTGTCTCGATAATGGATGATGACAATTTTTGTTTGCGTTTGAGATTGTCTCTCGATGGTTTTGATTCACAATTATATCCTGGTAGGTGGCATTACAATCGGATTCTACCTACTGTAGCGCCCCCTACGGGAGCCGAATAGTTTTAATACCGATAAGGATAAATAAATGATACATAATTATATAACTATTGAATCATATTATACACCATAAATTACAATCGAAACTATAAAGTTTGAATTTACCCGATAGGTTGCATTGTGATCAGATTCCAGGTTATTTTATTTGCATGGCAGGATATAGCCTGCTGGGACAGCTGGTTAAACATAAATCAAAACAGTATTAGCAAACATACTTAATTAAATAATAAAGAAATTAATTTTTTCTTTATCATATCAGCCGAAATACAAATGACAAAGGCCAAAGATCTGCATAATTGCCGATCTTACGCTTCTCACATCCAGCAGATCTCACAAGATCATCGGTCCATGCTGTAGGGAGCCTGCCCACGCTGCATTGGGTCTCTCCTATGTTCCGGTTCGTGGTCGTCACTCGAGAACGTTTCTACCCCAGTAATCATTGGTTATGACAATACTATTCTATACTTACTAATTTTCATAATCCAGTGAATATTACGACCAAAATATCGCCTAGTTGATATTTTTGTATACAAATAACATTGAGTCGTGCATGTCTACTGATCGTTCCGTTTTATAGATCTCTCAAACATTAACACATCGATAACATAAAGATTGTGCGGAACCGCATAAATATAGCATGTAACAAATGGCTCCACCCTTAACTACAAATGTGGATACAAATTTTTGTTGATTTAAGCAAATAAGAAAAACGATCGACTTATTTTTAGGGTTCCGTACCCAAAGGGTAAAACGGGACCCTATTACTAAGCCTTCGCTGGCTGTCTGTCTGTCCGTCTGTCACTAGGCTGTATCTCATGAACCGTAATAGTAAGACTGTTGAAATTTTCACAGATGATGTATTTCTGTTGCCACTAAAAACAAAATAAAATAAATATATGAGGGGGGCCCCATACAACAAACTGGAATTTTTAATACGTTTTTATAGATAATTGTACGGAATCCTTCGTGCGCGAGTCCGGCTCGCACTATGCCGGTTTTTTAAAATCAATTCAAATGTTGTTATTGTTATCCGATCGAATCTAACGAGAACCGAATTAACTACATTGTAGAACATATTAATATTCAGAAAAAAATACAATAAATAAAAAATATATCGTTGCACTTTATGAAGGTGAAAAGCAATTTTTATTAACTAGTTTTTCCTTTGTTTGGGAACCAATTTTGGTAGATATTTGATGCGGAATACTTTGAAAACGATCCTATGTTAAAAATTTGTTGTGATGTTGAAACATTGAAGGCAGTGGTAATTAAAAACAGTAATAGTTGTATTTTTACGCTTACTGTGGTATTAGTATAATACAACATGTATTATACAAACTAACCACGGTAAGCATAAAAATATGTAAAACAATAGCTATAGAAAACTTGTGCTATGCAATCTTAAACGAAAATCAATCCATCAACCTTAACTAATTAAAGAATACTAGTTTGTAAAATACAAAAATAAATTGTTGTTTATTTGGCAACTATACATTTAATTATATTTTTTTACTTATTGCACAAAACTGTACAAAGGCGGACGTAATGCCAAAGGCATTCTCTCCCAGTCAACCTTAGGGTGACGCAGAGATAATATGGTTGGTGCACTATAGATGTAAAAGTAAGTATAATTAAAAATACTAAATTACTTAACAAATAATATAAAATACAATCGTATAAATACATACTATAATATAAATTACATAAATATATATTACATATATAATGCTATATACACAAACTGTAATATTAAGATGATTCTGCCTTTATTTTTTTATGATTATTATTATAGCTATAAAATCAGAGATATGAGAATTTCCAACGCCTATTCTTATAACATATTTGAAAAATATTTCGCCTTATGAAGTTATTTGTGATCTCCACAACCTATGTAACTTTGGCCCTTTAGCTTGAGGCGTCAAGAGTTACTGACAATTACTTGTATAATTTCCACCCCAAAGAAAGTTCTGTTGGAGTATTTATGTCCTTCGGATTAAATTATATAATTTTCTTACCTGTACAAACTTTAAATTAACTTGGGTTTATACTAAGACTTTATGAAAGCTGACTTATATAATTTTATTTTCATTTATATATCTCATTCGGAAATTAGGACTTAAAAATGACTTGCAATTAACAGTAATAAAGGAGAGTTGATACAAGAAAATGCACAACTTACCCTTATGTATATACCTCTGTAAAGTGGTGAGCTGTATAGATAGGTGTAAGTTATCGTGCGCTTTATACACTTACAAAAATCTTATAATTATTTTAATAAAAAATAAAAAATATATCTTAATTTCACCATTTGTAATGTTGTACGAAGGCTTGAAAACTTATTCCAAATTCGTATAAAATTACATATATGGGTACAAATGAATAAAATACCACTTTAAATCAGTATTCTGTTAGTGGGCAATTCATTATTTTTAGTATTAGTAGCCTTGTGTTCTTAGATAGAGAATCAACTGATTTTTATTGAATTGCTTACTATGTTTTTGTGGTTGAATCGTTTTTAGCCACTAGTTTGTGACTTACGCTTGAGTATGTTCTTATGAGACTGGGAATAAGATTCTGGGCGATTCTTAGGAAGGATTTCTACAGCGAATTCGTAATAGGGATGGGATTACTGTTTAATTTTTTTTCTACTTGACGTGACAGTTAACCTATGAGGTTTTCACTGCTTCACCGCATAACGAATGCGGTTTAACTTTCACATACATTACATTATTATGTATATCGAAGGTGCTTTCGCCAAATAGTATTCTACCAAATTAACCTAGAAATAATTAAATTAACAATAACTAAATTACTGAAATTATGAAGTAACTCGGGGTTGGTTTTCTCTGTGATTTTAGGCAGTCTTTTTAAATTGAGTTTCGTATATATTTTCAATTATTACAATGTTAACTGTTTTGCTATAGGGTTAGGGGTTACTGTAGTCTTCCACTAAATTGAATAATAAAATATCCTAGATCCTTGATTAAGTTAAATGTTTACGTTTTAATTTAACATAGTTAAATTCACTGAAAGGTTTCTATAATATTGCCATTTGGAGTGGTTTGCCATAGTCACCGCGCTTGGCATGCCAGTTGGTGACCGCAGTTAGGTGGTAGCTAGTACACAGGTGGCGCAGCTGCCCAACTACCAGATGTATCCGTTAGTTGCCTCTTACGACAACCTCGGGATGATATGGGGTGGCCCTGTTATTCATTCTAAGCTGGACACCACATGGCTCAATTAAGACGTAATCATTTAATTATAATAATATCTTCGGACATTATTCACACACGGTCATCTGATCCCAAACTAAGCAGAGCTTGTACTATGGAAACCAGATAACTGATATACTACACATAGTACAAATCAGTCGAAAAAGTATCGGGAAAGGATGATTTGTTTATGGTTCCAAATTCAATTTTTTGTTTTTTTGTTGTTGTTAGATTGGCACTACTGTTTTCCATTTTGGCGCGGAGTTTGAGTTGCATCGGTTATTTATATTAGTAATATCATATATAGTGTGTATTGCGAATTTAATAATGGACAAAAATATCTAACAAAGAGTTTGTCTTAAATTTTGCATCGCTAATGGAATTTCGTGTTCGGAGTCACTGAAAATGTTACAAAAGGCTTATGGTGAATCGACTTTATCAAAAACTCGTGCTTATGAGGGGTTCAAAGCGTTAAAAAGCGGTCGAGATGTGGTGAAAGATTTGCCTCGCTCTGGTAGACCATCAACGTCTGCAACTGAAGTTAACATCGCAAAAGTGAAGGAAATAGTGACTGAAAATCCTCATTCAACTCTGAGAGAGATAGCCGCCGAACTTTCTGTATCTCACGAGTCAATTCGTAGCATTTTAACTAATCATTTGGGTATGAAACATGTTGCCGCTCGGCTAGTCCCAAAAGATCTGAATTTTCTCCAAAAACTTAATCGCATGAAAGTCGATTAGGACATGGTAGAACGAGTCAATTCCGACCCAACATTAATGAAACGCATTGTTACTGGTGACGAGACGTGGGTTTACGAGTTTGACATGCAAACTAGTCAACAAGCTTCGGAGTGGCGCCTTCCAACTGAACCGAAACCGAAAAAACCACGCCAAAGTCGATCAAAAGTCAAAGTCATGTTGACTGTTTTCTTTGACTACCGCGGTGCTGTGCACTCTGAATTCTTACCCGAAGGTCGAACGGTAAATAAAGAATATTATTTGAGTGTTATGCGGCGTTTAAGAGAGCAAATTCGACGAAAAAGGCCAGATGGAAGTGGAAAGAAAATTCTTGAATTTTGCACCACGATAATGCGCCTTCGCACAAGGCCATCATTGTGAACGAATTTTTGACCAAACACTCAACAATTACCATCCAGCAACCACCATTTTCACCAGATATGGCTCCAGCTGACTTCTTTCTTTTTCCTAAACTCAAATTACCACTTCGTGGTACCCGTTTTCAATCGGTGGAAGACATAAAGGAGAATTCGCGGCGAGAACTGAACTCAATTCCGAAAGTAGCGTTTAAAAAATGTTTTGATGAATGGATTATTCGTTGGCGTAAGTGTATCGTTTCTGAAGGAGCATACTTTGAAGGTGATAAAATAAATTTGGATGAATAACAAACATTTCGTATATTATTGATCTTTTCCCGGTACTTTCCCGAGTAGTACATTTCTTTAGTAATTTTAGTATTACGTATGTAATATGTTTTTTTTATCACTAGAATATCATTTAGCATGTAAGTGTTTATTCATAGTTAAAGTAAGTTACCTTATTATAATTATTTGCTTTCTCTTTAATTGAATGTAATACGTTCTTTAGAGAAAAATAAACTTCTTTAACCATAAATACATACTCATATAAATAATTACACCCAGACTCAGGACAAACAGACATGTTCATGCACGCAAATATCTGTACTGGGTGGGAATCGAACCCACGACCTCCGGCGTGAAAAGCAAGCATTTGCCAACCATGCCAACAGGCCCGTCATAATTTAATCAAGCCACTAGGATAACTCTTTTTATTATTACTATATAAACGCTATCATATCCTCACGGTAAGCTTATCTGCCGTGCCGTAACAATTCATTCATTTACAAGTTGATGATTGATTGATCTCCTAGCTCTGCGCCCTCCTGTTGTGGACAGCTGTTTGGGTGATTGATTTATAATTATTCTTAGTCTGGGTTTGGCTGTTTGGGTGATTGATTTATAATTATTCTTAGTCTGGGTTTATTTGTGTCTTTGAATTTCATATTTGTTAAGTCTCCAGCAATATATATAATAAACGGTCACCGTAGCCTAGTTGGTAGTGATCCCGCTTACGAAGCTGGTGGTCCTGGGTTCGAATCCCGGTAAGTGCAAATATTTGTGTGATGAGCACGAATATTTGTTTCTGAGTCATGGACGTTTTCTATGTATATAAGTATTTATCTATCTATATAAGTACGTTTATCGTCGCCTGGTACCCATAGTACAAGCTTTGCTTAGTTTGGGGCCAGGATGATCTGTGTGACATTGTCCCCAGATATTATTATTATACAATAAGATCAATGTCACAAGATACGGTCATGATACTAAAAAAAAAACTATTGCACAAATGGAGGGTTAGATTAACAAGTTAAACTAAACGTTCGTATCGGACACATTCAACAAAAAATTTAGTCATTTTTGTTATCAATTAGATAACCTAATCACGGAGATAACTGAACCCTGAAAAATAAAAATATTTTTTGTCTGTGTTTTGCCCGTCACAGACGAATTCAATTTGTGCGAATCATCCAATCACCTGATTTAAATAATTCACAAAACTAAGAAATTAAATTATACATTTATTCTCAATTCAAATTTGTTTTTTTAAATTACATTTATAAATAATTGAATCATTATTACATTTATATTAAAAAGAAACTCTAATGGAGTTGAATAATAAATGGAATGTTAAATTATATTTTTTTCAATTACGTTCAGTTGAATTACATTTGATTTCATTAAAATAAGTCTTTCAGTGGTTCAAATTCTTTAGTCAGTTATGACATTCAATATATTAATACACAATTTGGTGTTAATTATAGAATAACACAATTGGCATTGCATCATGGTTGTCATCTACCATCTATACCATAGGCGCCCTCGCGGATGTTAATCAGCCGGCAAGTATGATTAATGTTACTCCTCTGCACTTTCCAATAATCTCTACTATGTATCAAATATTAAACATCTCACGAAATACTATAACAATTGGGTAGAACTTAATAAAACTAAAAAGTCTTGAATAACAAAGGAAACACGGGATTGTAACTTTTAAAAGTGACAAATAAACAACACAACGCTTTCAAGGGCATTCTTCAAATTATAATCTGATATCATCCATTGCAGGACATAGGTTTCCCCCAAAGGTTTTTATAACGTTCCCATTTGGAGGGGGTGGGCGTAGTTACCACGCTTGGCAAGCGAGTTGGCGACCGAAGTTAGGTGGTACCTAGTACACAAGTGGCGCTGCTTCCCAAGTACCTGTTGTATTCCTTAGTCGCCTTTTACGGCATCCACGGGAAGTTATGGGATGGCCTTGTAATTCTTTCTGGTGTGGAAACTACATGGAGAATCATTATGATATGTTACTAATATCTGTTAGTGCACTCATATGTACGATTACTAGCTTGGCAACGTAAAACTGCAGTTAAAGCGGGCTTAAGCGAAGGATCATGAGTGGCAAGTTAAGAGCTTTGTTTTATTGATGCAAAAAGAAATAACAATCTGGTTTCGTAGGTAACCAGTTAACGGATATATTGCTTGTACTACTTTTCTTTCGTAAATACATACGTATAGGGCAAAGTAATTAAAAAAATGATTATTAAGTTCATTTATTCAACCAAAAAAATATTTTAAATTGCTTAAAGATACTATTTTACACTTTTTCAAGACTTTTCTTAAATTTTCTCTACGTACAAACCTTCCCTGGACTTCCACGAATAATTCAAGACCAAAATTAGCCAAATCGGTAAAGGCGTTGTTGATTTATAACATTACAACGAAAAGTGGCATTGATTTTTATATATATAGATAATTTATACACCAAGACTCAGGACAAATAGACATGCACACAAATATTCGTCCTGGGTGGGAATCGAACCCACGACCGCTTAAAGCCAAATATTTACCAACTACGTCAACCGTAGCCACAAATATCTTGCGACAACTGACACACTGCCATCCGATTCCAAAAAAGACAGAACCTGTTCTATGGTAACTAGAAAACTGATAGACTTACTTCTATATTTCTAAATAGACAATTCCCATATTAAAAACCCAGACACAGAACAAATAATCGTCATACAAAGATTTGTCCCGGGTGTAGATCCGATCCACAACCTCTCGGCTTCGCACTCAGGGTCACAAACTAGTAGACCAATATTAAGATCAACCTAAAATTGCTTGACCTGGTTGTTACTTTATAAAGACAACAGACTAACTAAAGCATATAGATATCTCTGGATATCTATATGCTATGTCTGGATTAAATTCGTCTGCACGCGACGAACCAAGACAAAATGCCATGAGTGTTGACAAGTGAGTTCTGCATATTCAGTTTTCACTTTGACTCGACACACATACATTACAGCTACGCCAAGGGTCAGGTGTTTATGATATATTAGCACGCGATTCATAAAGATATCTACTGATCGAAAAGAAAATAAAATAGGAACTAAGCATATATATCAAATACTAGCTGTGCCCCGCGGTTTTACCCGCGTTAAACTTTATAAATTATCACAGCTCCACCCCCGTAGGTGAAAGGGTGATAATATGTAGCCTATATGTTGACAGGACCTCTTAGTAATGTTCATGCAAAATTTGAACTCGGTTACCCGGACATACATACAGACAAACAGACAAAAATTCTAAAAACTATATTTTTGGCTTCCATATCGATTGTAGATCACGCCCCAAGTATCCTTTTAAAAAAATATTCAATGTACAGTTTTGACTTTCCTGCGATTTTATTATATGTATAGATTACAGTAAAAGTAGAAATAAAAATGTAATTTAATAGATTAATTAATAGATTAAGTTTCAAAACTATATGTATATTTGCACGACCTCAGGTCAGAATATGACGGATATAACCTTTTGATTAACATCTTATGTACCATATTTGAGCAAATAAAGATTTGATTTGATAAGCTACAAAAAAGGGGCACCGGAGCAGCAGTATGAGAAGTGTCCTCTACTGCCACCACGTGGAAGTAGCTCCGGGAAGACAGCGATCTGTTTGTGGCGCAGTCGTTGTGCCGGACTGGTAGGAGTCGGCAATAGGAGAGGGCAATCCAGAGCCCTTCCAAGGTACGTGTCCCGACCATCTGGGACATGGCGCAAAAGGGGAGCACCGGAGCAGCATACCCGCGTTCCCGGGACTCCCCCCATCGGGCGCCAAGTGAAGTCCACGGCAGGTTAGATTTAGTCGGTGCGAGTCCGACATACCCACCCGCAGACAGTTTTTGCAGATGACATGCGTAGGCATTCCCCCTGTGTTATAAAAAGAAAGTTACGAATATTGGCTCCTCATATTTAAAATTTTAAATAAGATGATCTTTTAAAAGCCCAATTACGACGGAAACACCTGATGGAGTTATCTACTTATATCTATTTAATAATTCAGTTCGATTATGTTCATATAAAATTTTGTATACGTACAGTCAGCAACATAATCAGCCTCACAGATGAAATTATTTGACTTGGCTGTTGGTGTAGTAGTTAGCAACCATGCTCTAAGCCAGATGTCGTGGGTTTGTTCCCCGTCCACAACAAATCCTTATAATAATAATATCCTGGGACATTATTTGCACACGGCCATCTGATCCCAAACTAAGCAAAGCTTGCACTGTGAAAACCAGAAAACTGATATATTACATATACTACTTTTCTTTTCTAAATACATACTTATATAGATAATTACACCCAGACTCAGGACAAACAGACGTGTTCATGCAAACAAATATCTGTTCCTGGTGGGTGGGAATCGAACCGACCACCTCCGGCATGAAAAGCAAGCATTTGCCAAACACGACCACAGATCAGATGGCAGAGTTTAGAAATCATTATCTATTCAGCACTTGGGTATTAATATTAATATATATATATATATATATATATTTGTGCTTATCGGGCTCACAATTCAGTACTAAAGTATTGTACAATATTAAGATTACATTATTAAAAAAAAAAACTAGTTTAAGTCCAGTCTATCTATGCCATTGGTCCTTTCATAAAAAGGTTAGGGAATAGGTACTCTCGATCAGTGATTTGTTAATTTAAGCGATGAATTCTGACGGCAGCCTTATGGTGTTCGGGTCAAGGCTCAGGGGGCCGCAGAAAAAAAGACGGAATTCTACAAACATACCGTGGGCGTTGGAGCTCACTGAGAAGTTATACGTACTGAAAAATCTTGTAAGAAAAGAACTTTCACGTCATACTAACAAATGACGTCACTTGTAGTGGAGCCATATAAAACTATACAATATTCGTTTTGCAAGAAAGAGACAGAGCATCTCCACTTTCATTACACATTATCCCCGCCTTAAATTACATCGTATTACCGTGAAAAGTTTATCAACCGCTTGAAATATATATTGATTCATAGTTTTTTAATATGTTATTATGACTTCTGTCGTTAATAATTTCAACATCAGTCTGATCTCATGTCAAACATGACGCGTGTGATACGTTAGGTTTACCTTAGTAACAAGCAACTTAAAGAAAATGAAGATATCTAAAAACGATGGCTCTTTCTTGAGAACAACATTGGTTCAGTTGGGATACTACCTCTATTACTTAAATCAAGGTCTTAGGCTCATTGACTCCATCATGCGCTTGAGACAAGTTATTATATAAAAGTTATTGGTTAAATACATTTCCTGTTCTATTTATATGATTAGGCCTGTTGGCGTGGTTGGTAGATACGCTGCCTTTCACGCCGGAGGTCGTGGGTTCGATTCCCACCCGGGACAAATATTTGTGTGCATGAACATGTCTGTTTGTCGTGAGTCTGGGTGTAAATTATCTATATAAGTATGTATTTACAAAAGAAAAATAGTATATGTAGTATATCAGTTATCTGGTTTCCATAGTACAAGCTTTGCTTAGTTTGGGATCAGATGACCGTGTGTGAATAATGTCCCAGGATATTTATTATATTATTATTTATTATTATTATAATATCAAAAATATAATGCCTTTTATTTCTTTTGTAAGAGGGTTTGTAAGCCCACGTAACACCTGCTAAGTATCTGTAAGGATTTATTGTCATCGCTCTAAAGACGACCTTCTACCTTTCAAGATATCTGTTTTGAATTAAAATGCTATTAAAATTTTGTTGTTTATTTTTGATAAACGACTGAGATTTAACAATGCTGTTAAATTTACGTTATCTTGCGAATTTGGCTAATGCGCTATCCAGTTTATTATATAGAGATGACTGCAACTGGCTATGAGTACCTTTTTAATTATTTAGCTTCAATCTAAAATGCAAGGATAATTCTTCCTTGCATTGGCGCGCGGTCAGTACAAAGATGGATGACCGTCGAAGTGGTTTCATTTCTGAGCGTCTCCGTGCTTCGGATGGCACGTTAAGCTGTCGGTCCAAGGTATTTCTCGTAAGAAGACAGTCGTTAAGCCATGTCAGAAGCCTACTGGGTGGCTTGAACAACTCTGACACCAGGGTAACCACTGCCCATACGATACAGAAATAAATAATTAAAAATAGTATTCTATTATCAAATATTGCAAACTATTTAATGCGGTGCGGTTTTAAGTTACGCTATTACGTTTGAATACATATGTTACCAGCAGAACAATTAGTTTATCACTCCGATTATCCGTAAACATCCGTAGCTAACTGTATTTATTAATAAAATGTAGCTCTCATAGTAAATTCCTTATTTTAATCACAAGTTTTAAATAGGTACAGTAATCAATGCCATTGAGTTAAAATGTGTCTTGTTATATCGTTACAATAAATAAGAATCGTTATTTTGAACTCTAAATAGGTTTGAAACTAAATAATTTACACAATTTTCTTCTTGTTATTGTGTTGTTAATTGTATGATTGGTATATCGAATAACATGGCAGTACTCAAATAGCTCTATACATTGGAACGCCGAAGTTCGAAGGCAGGAGTTTTAAATTATTTCAAAATAATTTCTTACTACGTTTGTTATTCTGAAAGAGAATCTTAGAATATCACAATTTGTAAATTGAGGTTTATTTTTATAATAGAAGGAACTTGATATGTACCTTTATAATTAAAATTATAGGTAGGTATAATGTTAATATTTTAATTAGTGGTTTCAAACTTAAAATTTTGTTGTCTTTCTGTTTAAATAACATACTACATCTTATTTACACGTCCGTGACACGGGCGGTACATGTCCATGAAGAACAATATTATTTGTATGATATTTTAACGTAAACAATACAAAACTTCATGGGCGTGAGGTGTCAAAAGTCATTAATTAAATGATCAAAGTATAGTCAGAGTACATCGACAGCTCCATACGGCTTCTTTAAAAAAAAATATTTCTTTACATCAGTAATCAGAACTTGGGCAAGTTGTTTTCCATACACAGTTTATTATATTGGCATTTTCTTTCCAACCTCTGACATTATACACCAAAATATTCGCCAGATAGCCGTAGATAAGCCTACGGCGATCCAGCTAATACGTCTTTACACCTTCATCCTAAATTTTCAAGTCATCAATCAAGCAGCTGCATACCCACGCTTTTGTTGTCATAAAATACTGGCTCATATAGCCGTTATAACCCATCACCTGCGTTTATCACTTGGTAGTGTTCTTAAGAAAGCTAAAAACAAATGTGTTTACGTCATTAGATATTTTTATTTGATATCAGAATTTGAGTACGTTGTTTGTTACACAGTTTAGGTTTATTTCTAGATTTTTCTCTCTATGTTCGTGCTTTATAAACTCAGATATTAGCTAAATAGCGTAGAGACGGCTATCCAGCTAAAATATTTTTACACCGACGTACTACATTTTCTATAATTATTTTCAGATTTTTATTATAAATACTGTTTCGGTATATTTTGGATATAAACGCATTGGTGCATACATATTTAACACTTGTGGTGTTCTTAGAAAAAGAAATGAAGCCAAAACGGAGATATGTAGGTAGTAAAAGTTACAATGGGGATCTAAGGCATAAACATAAGATGCGTTACTGTAGAAGCATGACTATCACCCCTTAAGGCATAATTAATTAAACTTAATACTTCATTGTCTAGCTGATCTATTGTTTAAGTAATAGCCAGTGGGTTTATGATAAGCACTTGAAGTAGATTTAGTATTTATACATACATTGAACGTGTTGCATAGAAACTTTGGAATATCTAATGACTTTAATTGGTTTGCGAAAAACGTCTACATTTGGCTCTTTATACACAATTAGTGTCAGTGAAAAAATAACTTAGTTAATTTCTAACAAGTTTTATTTTCATTGATAAACTGAAGTCCTTCAGTATCTTGCACTATTACACTAGATTTGTATAATTATTGACGACTAGCCGTGCCCCGCGGTTTTGACCGCGTAAAATTTTATAAATGATCACAGCAAGATCACAGCCCCTGTAGGTGATATCGTTATAATATGTAGCCTATATGTTGAGCCGACCTCTTAGTAATATTCATGCAAAATTTGAAGTAAATCCATGCAGTACTTTCTGAATTTAGCCTGGACATACATACAGACAAACAGAAAAAATTTCTATAAACTATATTTTTGGTTTTGATATCGATTGAAGATCACGCCCCAAGTACCCTTTAAAAAAATATTCAATGTACAGTTTTGACTTTCCTACGATTTTATTATATGTATAGATGTAGCCTTTTACTGTCCCACAGAAGGACAAGGGCTTCCACTCAAAATGAGAGGACACAGATAGATAGTCCACCACGCTGAGCTAGTGCGGGTTTTTGGAGAACTCTGAAGTTTCCTCCTAATGTTTTATTTCACTGTTGTAAGTACGAGTTAATTCATTTCTATTTAAACATGAATTTGAACGCCAGTGGTGCGCATTTTGGCATTGAACTGGCGACTTCTGGCGGGTCTATTGGCGTGGTTGGCAAATGCTTGCTTTTCACGCCGGAGGTCGTGGGTTCGATTCCCACCCAGGACAGATAATTATGTGCATGAACATGTCTGTTTGTCCTGTTTGGGTGTACTTTATCTATATAAGTATAATATATTTACAAAAGAAAAGTAGTATAAGTAGTATATCGGTTCTCTGGTTTCCATAGTACATGCTCTGCTTAGTTTGGGATCAGATGGCCATGTGTAAATAATAGCCCAGGATATTATTATTATTATTCATAGTCCAACAGTTTAACGATAAAGCTATCTTGACTTTTATTACTATGAATCCATAATATAAACGGATGTATTTAATACTAGCAGTGCCCCGCGGTTTTACCCGCGTTAAATTTTATAAATTATCACAGCTCCTCCCCCGTAGGTGATAGCGTGATAATATGTTGACCCGAGCTCTTAGTAATATTCATGCAAAATTTGAAGTAAATCCATGCAGTACTTTTTGAGTTTAGCCCGGACAAACAGACAAATATTCTAAAAACTATATTTTTGGGTTCGATATCGATTGTTGATCACGCCCCAAGTATCCTTTTAAAAAAATATTCAATGTAGTGTTTTGACTTTCCTACCATTTTATTATTTATGTATAGATACTCCTTCCGAAAAAACATAAAAGAAGGATTTACAAATTCAATAACAACCCTTATTAACAAAACCCCGAGGTAACAACCGGCCACTCAGCTACGTACTTCATATGTTATAAGTACAACGATTAAAGGTCGCCATCAAACTTAATTAATGTTAGGTAGCCCTGCCCTAAATTCCCAGACTACGCCCAGCCCCTTCCGTAACCTGCGGTAATCTTTTTAGAGCTATAATTAATTAGAACAAAATGTCGGTAGGTATATTCTTTAGTATTTAACATTATTCAAACTAATAGATAGATATAATACTTTTTATAGCTAAGTACTTTATATTATAATACTTTATATATTTAACTTGAGCATATCACAGCACCAAATTTTAAGTGAACTCCCCCTCGCCAAAAAAACCTCTGTGGTTTATGCGAGGGGCTCTTACATTACTAATGTACTTTCTGTAATTTATTGAACAATAAAAAAAAAAACTTGTGTGTACTTATGTACACACGTTAGAAGTAATACTTCTTAATATACAACTTGAACATAGTTATCAATTTTCATACCACCTAGAACTAACGTCATGCTGTTATTTTTACGATGCGCGCGCATCGTAAAAATTCACTCTCATACATTTTCATACCACCTAGAACTAACCTCATGCTGTTAAATTTTTTGGTGTCGGTGTGCGCGCGCATCGTTATAATTCACTCTCATCATTTTTCTCCATCGCGCCAAAAGAAGTATAACTTCAAAAAGATAAGAAAGACAACGCGCAGCGTAAGTTGACTGTTCTAGAGCCAAGAAGTTATCCTCATGAGTTTATTTTAGAGAAAGATGGTTTAATTGGGCTTTAAAGAAAAAAAATCCTTTAACTGAATGCAAGGGTCGCGGGAAGCCTCTGGATGCGGGCAGCACAAGACCAGCCATTGTGGAGACCCTTGGGGGAGGCCTTTGTCCAGCTGTGGACGTCTTTCGGTGGTGAAAGAAAAACAATTTAACTTAAAACTCAACAATAAAATATGGCTACTTTTTCAATGAGTTTCACTTTATTTTAATCTTTTTTTAACCTTCTGAAACAGGTTTGATCCTTTGTGCCGCCTTCATTTCAACCTGTCATAAAAAAAAACAATAATAAAATACCATTTCCATTTATCTGTGAACGTTAGACTGGATGTTATTAGAAAAATATTAAAACTTTTGAAATTTATATACAAATATAAAAATAGAGAACATCTGTTATATAAAGGTATCCTTTTATTTACCATATGCTCTCTTTTTAGTGGCATATGAATTACAATATAAGCCTCTATCTAAAGGGCTTACGAATCTCTCGGTTCACGAACTCTACTTGAATTTGGTTGGGTTTTTATTTTATTATAGTAAATATTATGAGACTTTTCATTAGAAAAAAAAGCTAATGAAGGTAATCAAAAATTTGATTTACATTTCAAAAAACATTATGCGCTCACTTGACGTTTCGTAATTAAGGGCCTATGCACACCACGTTTTTTAAGCGCGCTGTTGACGCGCGTTATTAGCGATAGTCGATACACACGCGCGTTAGCATCGCGTTTGTATCGATACAAACAAAAACAAACTGCTCTGTAGGATAAAAGCGCGCGTTAAAAAACGTGGTGTCCATAAGCCCTAAAGTGTAAATAAAAGTTTAAAATTCATAGCCAATCGATGGTTCATGAAAATACAGATATACTTAAAAAGTTTACACATACAACACCATAATTTATAAGGTGCGCGTTAAATAAATTTAAATACTACATAATCATTTTTAAAAGATGAAGAAATATAGTTTTTATAACAACATAATCTAATTATACAATAAGCATAACAATGCAATGTTATTACTATAGTGATTTCATGCCATACAACCATACATGTCGAGCATTCACCATAAAACCGTCAAGATCATCAGAAGATTAACCAAGCCAAGTAAGTGATAGGAGAAAATAAAAGTAAGTAAGTAGGGAACCACTTTAGTTCCCTACTTACACAAAACCTATAACAAAGTGAATATACACGTAAATATTTGTGTAAATAAATGAATGTGTACCGTATGGTACACATTCATTATTTACACACGGCCATCTGATCCCAAACTAAGCGGAGGTTGTACTATGTAAACCAGATAACTTATATACTACCTTTCTTTTGTAAATACACACTTAAATTGATAATAACACCCAGACTCAGGACAAACCGACATGTTCATGCACACAAATATCTGTCCTGAGTGGGAATCGAACCCACGATCTCCGACGTAAAAAGCAAGCATTTGCCAACCACGCCAACAGGTCCGTAAAAATTAGATTAACTAGCGTCTAGCTATGTTGAGATAGATAGAGTTGAGAAAATAATTTTGTTTATATCAAAATAATGTTAGCAATTAACTTATTCCTTATCATTATTAGCACTATTAAAACATTATAAATATCTCATATTATGAACGTGATAGAAAAAATGTGTAAGGTGAAGGAAACTTGAAAAGCTATAATGTTCTCCGTCATTCTTTTTCTACTCTTGTATAGCTACAAATACTCAGTATTCGACCTTGAGAGCCTTTAAGATAAATAAGGGGTCTTGTTAAAAGTTTGGCACTTTCATGGAATGGAACTTTGAAACTAAGAACCAATACTCACCTGCGAGATAAAACACATATACGAGTATATGGATTGTGAAAGTTTGAGATTATTCGTGGCTAGAGACAACTCAATTAGCTAGTGGATCTAATAAACAAAAACATAATTACATGTGCGAATAGGACTCGTGCTCTGGATTCAATTGTACAAAGGTCTACAATGCAATTTGATAGTGTTAAAAATCACGTTGATGATATTAACAAAGTTAGCTTATTAAACGACACTTATGACATTTAGATAATCGGAAGGATAATACTTCTCGCAACATTATTAAAAAAAAAACATGTGACACTTCATACACATTTTCACTACATACTTTTACTTCATACATACTTTCCGACTATGAGACAAAAAGTTTTCACTTCTATCGACAGTCCTCGAATATTGCCCATATTTGGGAACTGTCGATAGAAGAGAAACGTTTTTTTTCTCACACTCGGAAAGTAGTGTATTTGATCCGAGTAGTGAGTGGAAGATGCTACTTACCATATTTGGGCGGTGAGACTCCTAGTAATTGCTTCCCTCCCTATGGTGGGAATTAATTATAAAATAGAACTAAATTTGGTTAGGCAGTAGGCTGTATAAAATCTAACATAATTTAAAAAAAATACTGCCGTCATGTGAGTGTATAAACGGCCAGTGTGAATTAAGAAAAAAGACCCTCCGTCTTACGAATATTCGATCAGGTCACGTGTCCTGACGCGAGTAAAATATTTTACCCATCCCAAAAAAGAGCACAACGCCGCTAAAGAAGTTTACACTTCCAAAAAACTGCTAAGTATTGATTTCATTGATGTATTCGTTATACAATTTTGTTCTTTTGCAAACTATTATAAAAATATTATATGTGTTTATTAAATTGGTCATAGGTCTCGATATAGTTTAGTCCATGGTTTAGTCTTACCACACAATACTTGTTAATATATTGTGTGTGTATATATATAATATTTGTACCTAGGTAGGTACATATATATGTAAATTTATATAAGTAGATGCACTGCCAACTACCACTTTATCTCCCTGCATTGCTTTGGTTCATCCAACGGTTGTCTGGAAGAGATTGCTGTATTAGCGATAAGACCGCCGTTTGTACCTTATTATATAAGTTAACTGATATTATAATGTTATGCTTCAATTTGGTGCAATAAAGTGTTATCTATCTATCTATCTATCTTTACTTGAAATGTTTTAACTATGTGTCATGGTTGCCAATGCTTGTACATTTGTAAAGTGAAATAACCTAAAAGTAATTATTTTGTAATTCCAAGAAGATTTCAGAGCTTTTACTCAGTTTATTATCACGTAAAAAGTTACAGCATTAATAAAATAAAGACGAAAAGGGCTTAGCGCCTAGTTGTTGAAGCGGTTTTAATAACAACTAATTATTCCTTTATTCAAATAGGTACCTTAAACATTTCAGTTCTTTATTCATTTTTTAAATGACATTAACAGGTAAAGGTATTTCAATTCGTCTGTACTATTATTTTTGTATTACGTTGCCCGACTTCATCTTTATTTGTTAACCAAAATTGATGTTACTTTTTTATATATAGGAAATACTTTTGTAATGGTTCTACATACATTTTGTTTTGGTATTAATATCAGTCAGGCACTCCTTTTTATACAGGGTTGTAGACAGTAAAGGTGTTCATAGTCCGAAATGATTGTTCAGGATCGTTATTAGATCACAATGAAAATAAGAAATAGAAATCATAAAGCTAAGTCGCTCCTTTTTACGTGCAAACGTAATTACTTACTCATTATTATTCGAATAGAAACGAAATTTTAAATTGAAACTTAAGTTTAAAAATGAATACTTACTAGCTGAATGTACTAGTATTATTAAAATTGAATCCTTAAATATATTTAAAGTTAAATTAACGTTGCTACTCCGTTCTTAAGATATGCATTATGCAATGTGGAAACCAAATTTCGCAATTATTTATCCTACTAATTATAACGTAAAAGTAGGTATACATTTACCTGTCATATACGATTTTAGGCACACTTACCTATACCGACCGTACACGTACTGTGTACGGTCGGTTTTGTCGACAATATCAACTCTTATTAGTCAATCACATTGGTTTATTATAAGTCATGTATGTAGTTTGACTGTATCATTAGGTAGTTGCTATAAATACATAATGTAGAAATTTTGGTGATGCCCCGAATGTTGTAAGCCTCCTGAAGTTCTACTAGGCTTTGAGTATGCTTCGTTGTATAAGAGATAGCTTCGTTTTAACGACCCCCACATTTTTTAGCTTATGCATAGTGTTATGTTTTAAACTAACCTCAGTTTTTTTATTGTATTAAAACATCTATTTAAAAACTACAAAGGCTTGTACTTATGCTACACGGTCATCAGCATTAGCATATTATATTCTTATCTAAAACTCTAAAAAATTAAATAAAAGTCTTTATTCTTAACTTAAAGTATAAATCGAAAGGAAGGCAACATATTAAAATTCCCCAGGAGCGAGGAAGAAACAAGTTATGAGCCTGTTTTTAAATCATGAAATGCTCCTGCTTTATTCAGAAAACATGCTTAAGTCGCGCTTCTAAAATATTCGTACTAGCCATATCTAGTAGAAGTAAAATAGAATAATATCTTGGTAGTTCGCTTAGCAAATCAAATAATTCTTCAAACCACAGCTCATTGCACAGGTCGAGAACAAGCTACAATTACACAGGCTGATTACATCCGAAGAGGTAAAGTTTTGCCTCACATTTAGGCGTTCAATATTGCTTTGAACACAGTTACTACAGTTTCTAACCAATTTCAATCATAGATCAATATCTGATATCTGGTATGTACTTACGAGCACCTACGTACCGAACAACGTTAAAAGCATGTACATTTCAGTTATTAGTCTTGTAATAGCGAGCCAATTTACTCGATAGACTCCCTTTTAAGTCCTATTAATTGATTCATTGAAGCTAAAGTGAGTTTAATTTAATAGAGTGCACTTTCAAAGGTCGATATGCTGATCTGATAAATCAGCTTATTAATTTATTCGCGAGGGCAGTGGTTCAACTTGTAGCAGAAGACTTTCATGGTACATATTATATTGGATGATTTTTATTTCGCGGTATATTGGACAAAACTTAATCCTGATAAGGCATTCATGTTTTACACCTACGAGGTAGAAAAGTTACGAGGTAGTAGTTGTTAGTTTAAAGTAAAAAAAAAAAAAATACACTTTATTGTACACAAAAAATAAAAGAACATTTAACAATGAAACATTAATTGTAATGTACAATGGCCGGTCTTATCGCATTAAGCGATTTCTTCCAGACAACCTTTGGATGGATAGGAATTAAATGTCTAAAAATGCCGGGGATGGTGCAACAAAGTGTGGTACATAGATAATAAAGAAGAAAAGAGATAATTAAAAAGGTATACTACACATGCTGTGTGGTGACGGCGACAAATATCAGAATCAGAATATCATCACCCCATCTCATCCCGTGGGGGGCGTAGAAGTCGACCCGAGGGAATATCTACCAGAGGATGGGCAGCAGCTTCCTTCTGAGTACTATGACCATCTTACTGCGATCGCCAACCCGCCTGCCAAGCGTGGCGATTATGGCATATCCCCCAAGACGATTCTTGAGGGAGGCTTGTCCAGCAGTGGGCTCATTTAGCTGTAATGATGATGATGACTACACATACATATACTTAAATGAAATACTTTATTATACTATACAATAAATATAATACTATATTAAAATACTAAAGTATAAAGAAATATTAATAATGTAGTTAAATAAAATTGCATTCATCATAAGCTTAATAATGTCCTCCTTCAAAAGTTTCTATAACATTACCTTTTGGAGGGGTTTGGCGTAGTCACCGCGCTTTTTTTATATCAGAGGGCGACAAACGAGCAACTGGGTCACCTGTTGGTAAATGATCACCACCGCCCATGAACACTCGCTACACCAGAGGTATTGCGGGTGTGTTGCCGGCCTTTAAAAGTCAGCAAACAAATGTTGCTGACTCATCCCCTCACCCCAATGAGCTGGGCGCTTCTGCTCGGCTAATGAGCAAACGTTACTTTTACGACACCCACGGGATGGTATTGGGTGGCCCTGTTACTCTGTCTAGGCCGGAAACCACACGGCGAAAATAGAACTGAGACTAAATTGTTTAGTATGTAACATTAGTGATCGGCTTTATACCCAAGTGACGAAATAGCTAACAGTTATTAATTATACCACTATTTAATATTTTACGCTATTTAACTCAATAAAAAGCGCACGTTATTATTAGCCACGATTGAAAACTCTTAATATGTCCGGGTAAGAAAACACCTGGTCGTACTGCACTTTCATAATTATTTAAATCATAATTTGAGTAATGGTGCTTAAAATTATATTACTAGAACATATTATGTCTGTATAATATATGATATATCATGTAGATTAATGTATATAGATAATATATCATGAGATTATTGATTGATTAAATTAATTACTACTCAAGTATTGATGCATCTATTCCTGAAAATAAAATCAGGCGATGATAGCTAGTCCGGTTTCAACGGTCCGTAATTGATCGAAGATGTTAAGCATCTGGGCGCGCGGTCAGTTCATAGATGGTTGGCCTTCCTATTGGCTTATTTGCTAATTATCTCCGTTTTTCGGAGGACTCGTTAAGCTGTCGGTGCGGTTGAAGTCATTAGACAACAATCGTCTGGACTGCTTGAACAATTCTGCCACTCTTTCATTTTACAAAGATCTTATACAATCATAGTCCACCATCTGGTGCATTATATATGTTGAATTTCCATATCTTAGTGGGGTGTCTTAACACGATGTGACATAGCCCAATTATTGTCAACATGGGGTGAAAATAGAAGCAACGAGCTACCAAAGTGCCATTTTAGAGAAGATAGTCTTTCACCAAGTAAAACATGCGATAGCTGGCAGACACTGCATATTTTAACGACGACCGGACCTAGCTGGTGCTAGGTCCGGTCGTCGTTAAAATATGCAGTGTCTGTCCACACAAAATGCAGTCAACCTTATACTTAAATTTATAAATGACTAGCTGTGCCCCGCGGTTTTACCCGCGTTATACTTTATAAATTATCACAGCTCCTTCCCCGTAGGTGATTGCGTGATAATATAGTGTAGCCTATGTTGACCCAACCTCTTCGTAATATTCATGCAAAATTTGAAGTAAATCCATGCAGTACTTTTTGAGTTTAACCCGGACATACATACAGACAAACAGACACACAGACAAAAAATCTAAAAACTATATTTTTGGCTTCGATATCCATTGTAGATCACGCCCCAAGTATCCTTTTTAAAAAATATTCAATGTACAGTTTTGACTTTCCTACGATTTTATTATTTTAGAGAAGATAGTCTTTCACCAAGTAAAACGCAGCATGCGATTAGCTAAATGCTCTCACCATTCCGTAAGTGATCGGCGAGGTTAACCAGACTCCAGGTCAGTCCATAGATGGGGACCACCAAAGTGGTTTAATTTCTGAACATCTCCGAGGTTCGGAAGGCACGTTAAGCTATCGGTCCCGTTTGTAATCTTTAGACAACAGTCGTTAAATTATGTCAGAGGCCCTCTGGGTGGCTTGAACAACTCTGACACTAGGGTAACCACTGCCCATCCGATAAGTAAGTATCTACATACATTTTTAATAATGTATTTAGATAATCTATCTTTAATCATTTTAAATGTTTCTTAACTTAGACAGACAAGGGAAATTATTGACGGGCAATGTACGTACCGTCCAAAATACCATTTCACCAGGAAAATTTGCATTTTGAAAACTGAGAAAGGATTCCGTTATTTATTCTGTTGTATTTATTGACTTGTTTAAATGTGTGTTTCTTAATATATGTCAAGAGGTGCTAACGTAAATATAACTTTATTTTCCATAAGTAAAAAATTAAGGACAATTGTCAGTATATAAGTATATTCAGACGTATCCTTTATTGGTTTAAAAGTTCTGTTGTATTTATTTACTTGTTTAAATGTGTGTTTCTTAAGAGGTGCTAACGTAAATATAACTTTATTTTCCATAAGTAAAAAATTAAGGACAATTGTCAGTATATAAGTATATTCAGACGTATCCTTTATTGGTTTAAAAGTTTTGGCGCTTACAACTTTTCCGTCGGGTTATCTCTGTAGGTTTAGTTTATTTTCCTTTTATTGCGTAAATTTTTTTATGATTCAATTATTTCTAAGATTAAACAATATGACTATTTGCGGTTTAATAAGAACAGGCGTAAATAACTTATTAAATAACGAAATCTGTAACTTGTACTATAATCATTTATTTTGCATCTTTATAACTTATTAATTCTTTTTTAAATAAAAATGCTATCATTGTATAGAAGTTGCTGAATATTTACATAACAGTAGCATATTAGTTCTCTTTACTGACAACAACCGGCCATTTAACACGCGTTCTGAACACTAGTAAAGTTGCTAGAATTTAATACATCATTTTTACTTTGCAATATTGCACCATGGATATCCCCGATGGTACTACTAATGTACTATTTCAATGATTTACATAAAATCTATTTTTTACCTCAAATACCCACGAGGGTCCCTTTAAACATAAAGAAACATTATTATACCAATTTAGATGTCTCAAAAGAATGTTTTAAATAATTATTCTCTGGAATAGAAATCTCAGAACAACGAGTGAATTATAAGATTGAAAGGGACCAAAAAATATATTTTAGGAATGGGCTCATCCCTTGAGGATCACATCAGAGATGTCGTATTCAACCAATTTGTCTGCCGACGAATTTTTTCAACATGCTGCGTATGTATGTCTACGAATGTATAAATAATAAGAATTATCATTCGCCTATACATCGATATTTTTAGATCATCTTAGGGTCGAATATAGACGTGCTCATTGTCGCAGAAAATATTGTATGTGATACAGAGTCAAATCGAAGCAGGGGGCGCCATTTTAAAGGACTAATATAGGTATTCACAATAGGTAAAATGAAAATAATAATGACTGACAAAATAAAATTGTAAGAAAATGAAAATTATTTTTATCATCATATCACTCAGGGGGGCCTTTAATGATAATGTCCTCCTAGCCGAATTTCGGTCACGGCGGCCAGTCTCAATAGAGATTAGCCATCTGCGCGGGACATATTATATTGCGCAAACACAGGAGCACTTTCTATTCCATCACTCTCATGATCCAATGGGACGCCTAGCGACACGACCGAAAAGAGGTCAGGTAGAGGACCGACGGCTTTACGTGCTCTCCGAGGCACGGGGTATGATAACGCCAACTCCCAGACTTCTCCCAGACTCCCAGACAGCTGAGAAATTTTTCTTTTTACAGAAAAGTCCTAAAAACAGTATTGCCCCGACCCATGATTTAAACCCAGGACCGCGTTCTCTGCGGGTGAACACGCTACCGCTAGACCAACGAGGCATTCGCCCTTTATTTCGTATCTGAAAGCCCATTCTATCCCATCCCACCCTGTTTACTAACAATAACACAACTAAGATGTGGCTGGTGCACACCATCTTCTAAGTATCTTTCAATGGCTCTTTAATATAATGTCTTTAACATTTGTCTTTTGTAGACAATAAGAGCGATTACTAGAAGTTTGCGATATATAATTTTACATATATTGCTATTATATTGCTATACATATACCTTCAAAATTTTAATGTATTGTCCGATTTTTATCTGGCAATACATGCGTTATGTTCACAATACTTCTAGTTCTGTAACTCTTAACATTGTCTTTCTTCGACCAACAACCATGTAATGCTGTGAAGATACATGTCTCCATCTATAAACTAAAAATTGATTCTCATTTTTACGCTTCAGTTTATCATCACCTCATCTCAAACCGTGGAGGGGCGTAGAAGTTGACCCGAGGGAATATCTGCCAGAGGACTGGCAGCAGCATCTTTCTGAGTGCTATGACCTTTATACTGCGATCGCCAACTCGTCTGCTAATCGTGGTGATTATGGCATAAGATGATTCTTGGGAGGGTTTTCTCCAGCAATGGCCTTCTTACAGCTTTATGTTGATTAATACACAGAGAATAAACGCAACAAGTGGTTAATTGCATTTAATAGCCAGAATGTGGATAAAACACCTTTTACTTTTGGTGTCAGAAGATTGTAGGTGTTTTTGTTTACTAATGCTACATTTTGTAACAATTAGGTTGTTTAAAAGCAAATTGTAGCCTAATCCTCTATTTTTTTAAAGGTTTGCTTATCAATAGTCGTGCAAATCTTGAAAGTCGTGCTTGTTATTGGCATTGACTTACCAAAATTTGTAACCATAAGTTCCCTAATAAAATAATATAAAAATAAAAGTAAGATCTATTGTTTATAATTTCCATTGAGTTTGAATGTTGCCAATTGTGGTGGAAAAAGACAAATGTGTTTTGCAATCATACAACCTATCCCATGCCCTACCGTAGTTCTGGTTATTATCAATACCAAGGGGTATGTTCTCTGTTTACTGCGAAATACTACTCAAACTGAGCGGTTCTGAGGGAATCATATATACTATGATCTATCTTCTCTATTCATACAAGTCACGGTGAGTACCGCCACAAAATATTGAAAAATATTTTTAATCTGAATGGAATTAATTATTGTTTCATTATCTTAATAGACCACTAAATAGCTGTAAAACATAAATAAATCTTTTTAATTACGTATTTAATCATTATGTTATATATAAACTAAACTGATAACCTACCATACCCGTAAAACGATTCTAACTTTGTCCGTCTGTTCATAAATGTATTTATAAATGTATGTATTTATAAAAATCATTATTGTTCTTTATAATTTATCGTATGTGCATTTGTTACCCTGGTCTCAAAATCGTTCATAACGCCCAGTAGGCTTCTAACAGGGCTGGATGGACGCAATCTGTAGGTAAATTGAGCTCTGTATGTTAAATACTGTTTTGTATCAGGAAAAATAAACTAGCATATTAGTTACGAATATGATAATAGCCGCTGGATGCGGGCAGCGCAGGACCGGCTATTGTAGAGATCCTTGAGGGAGGCCTTTCTCCAGCAGTGGACGTCTTTCGGCTGATATGATGATGATGATGACAATAAATTGAAAAATACTTTTATTATCAGTCATAAAGCACAACCCATACAAATATGTAGATTCCTGTCACAGTTTTGAGTGACCATTTTGATTTGGTGGATAAATATATTTTTTGTGGAAGATATGAATTTCAATTTTAAAATGCTTATTTAAAAATGTCAAATTTAAACGTCTCATCCAAAATTAAATACACCAAAAACAAATCTAGCAGCTGTAAACAAAAAAGTAAAACAGATTTTAAACAAATTTAACTTTAGACGAAGAAATAGGATACTGTAAAATTATACTGACGCCGATTAATAAAATAAAATATCGACAGTATAAGCGTCACTGCAGTAAAACCTTATCTTATTACTTTAAGGTTCACTTCGACAAATTGCACTAGATATTTTGTATAAAAGGGGGAAAAAATTGAGTTAAAGAACAGTTGAGCCCAGACCGAGTGGACGTCAAGATGAGGGTTCTCTTCTTGTTGGCGGCGTGCCTCGCCGGGGCCATGGCTATGGCGAAGACTGGCGTGATGGACGATACTACCGATTTTGGTAAGAAAAAACTTATCATCAATAAATATATCATTTATAAGGCCCCATACGAAAAAAGGGAAAAATTGGACCGCTTCATACAATCACTAAACACGCGCTCCCACTCCCGTCAGTTTAACCAAATTAATCATAAGTAATGGAATCAGGCGTTACTTTGCGGAAATCCATAACAATCAAAATACAAAATCAATATGTAGTGTTAATTACGCTAATTGTCAGTTTAATCATGCCGGCATGCAATTATCACCGCCCGCAAAAATGTGCACATGCAAGAAGGACAATATAAAAAAGCAAATTACATGCGCCAGTACGATACCCAACACATGAGACATAGTCTCTTTGGAGCACTCGACGAGTTAGCAGCCCTTGATAATGGTCCGTGGAGGACTGAAACATGTGTTGGGTTGGCATCGTACTGGCGCATGTAATTTGCTTTTTTATATTGTCCTTCTTGCACGTGCTCATTTTTGCGGGCGGGAGGGCGGGGCAAATTGCATCCCGGCGTGATTAAGCTGACAATTAGCGGAATTAACACTACATATTGATTTTGTATTTTGATTCAAATTAATCATTCATATTAGAGAACTGAAGCGCTGTGAGATAAAAATGTGGAAAGACAAGAGGTGACAAACAAAAGTGTTCAGTCCAAATCCGCGTATTACTTGCAACAGCTTTAAAGTAATAAACATCTCCAATCCATTGTCAAAACGTCAGCTGAATAACGTCCATAGCTAGACAAGAACTTTTCCCAAGAATGAGGGGATATGTGATGATCGCCAAGCTTGGCAGACGGGATGGCAATCACAGTATGAAACAGTATGAAGGCCAATTGTACTCGCAGAGACGCTGCCGCACATCTCTCGAAACGACTTCTATGACGTATCAATTAAAACGCCCAATGACAAAGTCAATTCCTTATTAATTTTAATAACAATTAGTTTAAAGTATCTTTTAACCAGATTTTGTTTTTGTAAACTAATACCTGCAATGTATTGTTTTATTTTAATTTTTATGTTTGATATTTCAGTGTAAACAATATCTTTATAACTAATTTCATTATTTCAGTAACTATGGACGTGAAACAACGGCAAATGTACATCTTGAAATTATTGAATCATGTCATGGAACCCCTCATGTACAAGGATCTTGTAGACATCGGCCAAAATTTTAGAATTGAAGATTGTATGGATATGTTCACCGTAAGTAAAACTGATTATATATTTTATGGCTACAGAGAGCCAACGTAAAATACAGTTAGTGTACGTTACATACCCAATAATCATACAAAAACTTTAAAATACTTTCTTAGATCCTACAACGTCAAAAATATTTTGTTGATCTTTAAAACTTATAATTCGGGAGTAAAATATTTACTCCCACGAGGTAGGGAATTTTTACGATCCATTTGTTACATCAAAGAAATTGAATAACCGTTTTCTCTCATTAGCACGACAATAACAAAGAAACCAAGTTAAAAAAGAGACACTTTAAAGTACAATAATTTAACAAGAAAATAAACATTTTTTTTTTCAGAACACCGATATCGTTAAAGATTTCGTTAGAATGATGAAAGTTGGATTTCTGCCTCGTGGCGAAATTTTCACCATACATGTTAATCGTCAGCTGACAGAGGTTGTCAACATGTTCCACATGCTTTACTATGCAAAGGACTTTAACACCTTCATCAGAACTGCATGCTGGATGCGCCTTCATTTTAACGAAGGCATGTTCGTGTATGCTCTAACCGTGGCAGTCAGACATCGTGAAGATTGCATGGGCATTATACTACCTCCTCCATATGAAATCTACCCGTATTACTTCGTGCGCGCCGATGTTATTCAAAAAGCCTACATGCTCAAAATGAAAAAGGGAATGTTAGATGAAAAATTATGTGATTTCTATGGTATCAAAAAGACTGACAAGGATGTCTACATTATCGATGAAAATATCTTTGACACGCGTACGTACATGAATGAAGATGACAGTCTCCGCTACTTTACTGAAGATATTGATCTTAATACCTACTACTACTATTTCCACGTAGACTATCCATTCTGGATGAGAGATACGGTTCATGACAAAATGAAGTTTAGGCGCTATGAGCTTACTTTGTATACATACCAACAGATTCTTGCTAGATACTACCTCGAACGTCTTTCCAATGGATTAGGCATGGTACCTCGATTCTCGTGGCATAAGACAATTAAAACAGGATATTGGCCTTGGATGATGCTCCACAACGGAGTACAAATGGGGGTGAGATTCAATAACTACATCATTGCGAATGATTACAATATGGATATTATCAACATGGCTGACCAATATGAGACTATGATCAAGGAAGCAGTTATCAAAGGACATATTGAGGTACGTATTGTACATGTAATACAGCTTTACTTTTACTTTTTTCTATTCCATTTAACATTTTTTAAATTTTTAATTTCAGATAAGTGGCAAAAGGTTTGAACTAAATAAACAAGATCATATGGAAGCGCTTGGAAGAATGCTCTTTGGCCAAATGGACGAATTAGTTGGAGTTGATACTGATACATGCCGCATGGACGCTTACCGTTACCTAATGATCGTGATGAAAGCTACTTTGGGACTTAATGTATTCAGATCTGACAAGTAAGTCATCTATTATATTATTATACTCATATATTGACTGCCTCGTTGGTCTAGCGGTAGCGTGTTCAGCCACAGAGAACCAGGTCCTGGGTTTAAACCTCGGGTCGGGACAAAAGCGACTTTGGGACTATTCTGTAAAAAGAAAAATTTCTGAACATCAGTCCGAAGTCTGAGAGTTGGCGGTATTATACCCCCGTGCCTCGGAGAGCACATAAAGCCGTCGGTCCTGTACCTGACCTCTTTCTGTGTTTGCGCACACACTTGAGCACTATAATATGTCCCGCGCAGATGGCTAATCTCTGTTGAGACTGGCCGCCGTAGCCGAAATTCGGCTAGGAAGACATTTTTTTTTTTTTTTTTTTTTTTTTTAATAATAATAAAAATGTATTTATTTTCCACCACACAGTAAATACTAGATACAAATAAATAAAACAGGTACTTATAATTTTATATACTAATGAGGTGGACTGGAGCCTAAACTAGGGAAACCCTGTATTTCAGGACTCCAGGACACTCGCCTGAGAAAAGTTTTGCTACAAAATTAGATATGTATGGTGATCCACGTTATGGACCGAATTGTGTTTATGTGCGTGTACGTATGTGTGTGTGTGTGTGTGTGTGTGTGTGTGTGTGTGTGTGTGTGTGTGTGTGTGTGTGTGTGTGTGTGTGTGTGTGTGTGTGTGAATATATATGTGTGCGTATGTGAGTTAGTAGTTGAAGATCTATAATTAAACTAAAATATTATTATTTTACAATATTTATGAGAGATTCAGTATCGTTGTAGTTTAGGTTTAGCAAGTATTTTTTGATAATAGGTCTACATTTCTTAGAGGTTTTGGGATATAAATTTAGAATTGAATTGAGTTTGTTATAAAGGTATGGTGCTAGGAATAAATATTGCCTTCTGAAGAAAGCTGTGTGATGAGTGACAGGATCGCATATCCTGTTTCTTCTGCGCGTAGAGTATGCGACTGTTGGGATATAGGCTAATTGTTTGTGTTTTTGAAGTGTGGTGTGCAGAACAAAAAGTTGTCTTACGGTTAACACGTTAGATGTATTGTAGAGGGCAGTTGTTGAAAAACGGAAGGGTTTTCTAAGCATTACCTTAAGTAATGATCTCTGGGCCCGTTCGACTGTAATAATTTTTGTTTTGCACGCTCTACCCCAAGCTGGTATACAATAGTCAATTATTGATTGAGCCATGGCGTAGTAGATAGTCTGCAAAAGAGCTGGTTTAAGTACGTTTCTCAGCTTTTTAAATATCCAGATCATCTTGCGTATTCGCCCCGATAGCAGGTCTATGTGTGCCTTCCAAGAGAGTGTTTTATCAAGTTGGACGCCTAGGTATTTGATGTTGTTGGTTCTCTCCAAAGGCCGACAGGAACATGTCAAAGAGTTAATATTATTGCATGTATGTACTTTAAGATGGAAATTATGGAAGTCCGGTTGAGTAGTACTATTTATAGAAAAAGTGATAAATTTTGATTTGCTAACATTAAGTGTTAAAAGGTTCATATTCAGCCATTGAGAGATTTGATAGAGACCTTTTTCAGCGTGAAGACGGGTTTTTTATTTATTATATTATTATTATTATAATAAAGTCCTCCTAGCCGAATTTCACGCCACGGCGGCAAGTTTATTTTTAAGTTTATTAAGTATATATAGTATTATTACAGGACCGACGGCTTTACGTGCTCTCCGAGGCACGGGGGTATAATACCGCCAACTCCCAGACTTCGGGCTGATGCTGAGAATTTTTTTCTTTTTACAGAGAAGTCCCAAAATCACTTTTTAGGCCCGACCCGGGATTTGAACCCAGGACCTCGTTCTCTGCGGGTGAACAAGCTACCGCTAGACCAACGAGGCAGTCACTTTATTATACTTTATTATACTCATATAATAAAAAGACACATTAAAAATGGGCCGATTTTAGAGTGCTAGAGTAAAAGTTGTAACTCTTTAACTAGTCATGGTTGATAACCGAACCGTCGAGTAACCGCATTATTTGATCGTCAATATTATAGTTATGAATTCTTATGTTTTTTATTATATTTTAACAGGTATTTCGTCGTGCCTGATATTTTGGACCATTATCAGACGGCTCTACGTGACCCTGTCTTCTATCAATTGCAAAAACGGATCCTCGATTTAGTTATCTTATTCAAGCTTCGATTGCCTAGCTACACTAAGGAAGATGTTTATTTCCCTGGAGTGAAGATTGACAGTATAACTGTGGACAAGCTTGTCACTTATTTCGATGACTACTTAATGGACATGACCAATGCTGTTGTGTTAACTGAAGATGAATTAAAGAAGACCAAATCTGATATGATCTTCATGGTGCGCAAACGGCGTCTTAATCACCAGCCATTTAAAATGACCATTGACGTCATGTCCGACAAAGCCGTTGATTGTGTTGTAAGGATATTCCTTGGACCAAAGAAAGATCACTTTAACCGAATGATTGATATCAACACGAACAGACTGAACTTCGTTGAATTAGACTCATTCATATTTAAACTAATTAATGGTAGAAACACAATTGTAAGAGATTCAATGGATATGCACAATATAATCCATGACCGTCTGATGATGCGTGATTTAGCCAGAAAATTCGAGTCTATCGTCGACATTAGAGATCTAATGATGAAGGATCTGAAGAATTACCACACTGGTTTTCCAAGTAGGCTGATATTGCCTAAAGGTCGTATTGGTGGTATGGAATTCATGTTATATGTTATTGTAACTCCATTAAGAATTATGGATAACATGGATATGAATGTTTTTGATACTACTCGCAAGGAATTTGTGCGTGACTTTAGGCAAACTGTTTATCTTGACAGGATGCCTCTTGGATTCCCATTAGACCGCGTTATTAATGTTGAAAATTTCTTTACCCCTAACATGATGTTTACGGATGTGATGATCTTCCATAAGGAGATGATATGTGATATGAGAACAAGATGGAACCGCTATGTGCTTACAGACTACAACTTTACTGATAGAACAACTGTTGTTGACCAATATACGTACTTCACTGACACGGATCTTAATATGAAAGAAACTAGGAACCATAATTTGAAGGACATGTGAACATTTTCTTAAATGATGAAGATGATGATAGCTATTTTAATTTATGAATTGAACTATAATTTATATAAATGAAAGATTTTTTATGATCTCTGCGTTTTAATAACCTACCGTGTACTCCTTTACAATTTCAAAATATAAATTAATTGTAGCTGTATCTGTACCGCCTTTCCTATGATACTGAAGGTCTAACTACCCACACACATACAGGTTATTATCACATGCGTTATATAAGCTATACCATCCAAATTTAGTACAAAATTCAAAGATTAAACCAAATAATGTCCGCTTGTCTAAAATAATACTGGAGCCATCTGTGCCACACATAGGACACACGGGCTAGTCCAGACGTCCAGAGCAACATCGCAGCGTGATACACAACAAGGTTCTTGTGTGTACGCTTGTTATAGTTTAGGCTCACGACGTCACCGAGCGTACACATTTTGCGAGCTGAACCTATAACCAAACAGTAACAGTAACGAGATACAATCATAGGCTCGCTGCAAACCGTACGCGTACCACTCGCAGCAGGTTAGCGAACCACGTACACGCTATGTTTTGAGGTTACAGTGCATGCAACGGTTACGCACGATTACAGCTCGCTAATGAGTACCCGGCCCAAGACTAACGATGCAGGGATTATTAATTTTTTTTATAGTTTTTTTAGGCATACCTTTTAGGCATAGCATTGCCTTATATGACATTTTAAATGTTCACAGTCACCCATTTACCACTCGGATGAAATTCTACCAGTGAAAGCATCTAGCTACGTACTTTAGTATGTTTAGTAGATATAATACAAATTATTTCCGTTAAGAAAATAGCTAGTTGAATTCGGTACCAATTGTATTGTCTATTATTAACCTTGATTGAGGGAAATCTCCCTTAACCAAGGCTTAAGAAGGCTTAATTAGAGCAGACACCGGATCCTAATGGTAACTTCATGATCACGTCTGGGTTACCAAACAATCTAATCCATATGATGGAGCTGTTGGTAAGAACAGGACAGATCTTCAAGGGCAATGGTATTCGCGATGGCCGAGTGCTCGTCAAAGCACTAAGTGTTGTGACCACTTCATTTACAGCTTAAAGAATTTGTTTAATTTTCTGCTGTAGCTCACGCCAACATTACTATTTTTTTTTAGAAAAAGTATATCTTTAATCCTGTTAGCGCCTTATGTTAATAGGCATGGCATTCATAAAGAAAAGACTAATGTGTCATGTCAAATATTACTGTTACCTGAATTTTTTTGTTAAAATAGAAAAAGATGCATTTCGAATAATATACGTTAAATGTCGTTTCTTTATGAACAAAGCAATGCATTGTTTTATTTAAAATCAGAATCCCATGAATAGACAAAATATATATATATATATAAAAATCAATGCCACTTTTCGTTGTAATGTTATAACTCAACAACGCCTTTACCGATTTGGCTAATTTTGTGTCTTGAATTATTCGTAGAAGTCCAGGGAAGGTTTGTACGTAGAGAAAATTTTAAAAAAAGTCTTGAAGAAGTATAAAATCAACATCTTACTATACTCCCATACATAAACAATTTGTACTAATACTTAAAAGCGTAGCGAAGCACGCACCGGGCCGCTAGCTAGTATCTTATAAAAATTTCACTTCGCTGTGTGGTGACAGCGACGAATCATCCCATGATGTAATTGTCTTTGGCACAGACGTTTTTAAATCTTAGCCAGTCTAGCTAGACTCATTTGGATTTGTTGTTATTATGATAACAGAAATACATTTGTGTAAATTCCAACTGTCTGACTACAACGGTTCATAAACTCGTCACATCAGATTTGTCTAGTTGATTTCCGTTCTGTATAAAGCTTGGTTATATACCTATTTTAATTTTTTTTGACGGGTAACTTGTTTGCTTTGTAGATACTTACCTTTTACGCCTCAGATCGTGGGTTTGATGCCCAGGACATATATTTGTGTGCATGAACATGTCTATTTGTCTTGAGTCTGGTGTATTTACAAAAGAAAAGTAGCATATTAGTTATCTTGTTTCCATACTTCAAGCTTCGCTTAGTTTGGGATCAGATGACCGTGTGTGAATAATGTTCCAGGACAAACAAAAGAGAAAAAAAATATCAAAATACAAGAAGAAGGCCACAATCATGCCCGCCTGAGTATGTTTCGCCGGACCGTCTCAACTGGGTCGTGTTGAAACCGGTAGTAGATGAACCCACTGAGTTTGTTTCGCTGGGTCTTCTTAGTTGGGGCGCATTGGATCCGGTGGTAGCATTAAAGCGCGACCGTCGTTATTAACACAAGGTCCGTCATAATAGTAATACCTTTAATATAGACAGAACCATTGACAATATGTAGTAAAAATATTAGACTTAAACTAGATAATTAAACATAATCTCTTGACAATAACTTGATACGAGCTAGCTAAATATCATTTCTGTAATAAAATAAATTTTATAAATGTTTTCATACAAGATGTACCTAAATATCTATGTTACTAGAAATAATATCTAATGTATACAACTAAATTACTACAAACATGTTCTGACTATTTACAAGCGCTTTTTTAAAGTCTACGTGAGTAAAAACCTTTTTTATTTTATTTATTTATTTATTATTTATCAAATTATAGACTCATAGAACCAGGCTAGACTCGTCTGTTCATACGTATTAACACTGAACAAACAATTAGTACTAGACCAAAGATAAAGCCCACAGAGACTAAAGGTAAAACAGTCTCACAAAATAATTTGAAATTTCATCATCAACATAGTGCACTCCTGGATTTTTCTCATCTTGCCTCATCTTGGGGAATATGCCATAATCGCCACGCTTGGCAGACGAGCGGGCGATAGCAGTAAGATTTTCATAGTACTCAGAATGCCAAGCTGGGTGATTATGACATATCTCCTGGTCTTCGAGGAGGCTGTGAACACCTACATCATCATGGTTTTATAATTATGAGAACCGTCAAATGCGCATCACCATAATATTTTAATAAGTCTCCTCCGAATACTCCGAAGTCAATCTAATTCTTTCAAGCTATCCTATATGAGAGCGGGCATCAGCTTTTCTGCTGCCCTTCCTCTGGTTGATATTCATACAAAAATGTTCATAAAATGAAAGCTACTGGGCCAAACTATATAAATTTTTTATGGGACCAAATGGCAACTATTCCGCACCAAACGCAAGAATCACGTAAATCGGATCATAAATCTTCGAGTAATCGGTGAACATACATAAAAAAAATACCGGTGAACTTGAGAACCTTCTTGTTTTGAAGTCGGTTAAAAAAATTGAATAAAATATATATTGAAGAGTTTGAGAGATTGTTATATGGAAGCCCCATATAACAAACGTGTTATTTTGCCGTTTTTATAGAGGATTTAACCTACGACCGTGCCACATATGTAAAATCTTTGAATAAATAATAAAAATGTGTTTATTTTATTATGATCTTATGGAACCTCAGAGCAAAGTTACTACGGAGATTAAATAAATAAATAATAAATAATATCTCGGGACAATGTCACACAGATCATCCTAGCCCCAAACTAAGCAAAGCTTGTACTATGGGTACCAGGCGACGATATACATACTTATATAGATAGATAAATACTTATATACAAAGAAAACATCCATGACTCAGAAACAAATATTCGTGCTCATCACACAAATATTTGCACTTACTGGGATTCGAACCCAGGACCACCAGCTTCGTCGGCAGGAGCACTACTAACTAGGCTACGGCTTCGACCGCATCTGTAAGACATCATCCCTCGTTCTTTCAACAGCCCTAACCCTCTCATCCAAATCCTTCAATTTTGCAGCAAAGTCTTCCATTGACGTTTTAAGCATGCCGATATCATTTTTAATGTCCTTGATATCAGCTACGACAGCCAATAGTGGATTAAGCGTTTACTTGAAATTAGAAATTACCTGCATTTTTTTTAATTTATTTTTAATGTACATACAGTAAAAAGTAAATAAAAGCAAGTATACAAAACGAAAGAGTACAAAGGCACTGCTTATTTCTAATGAAATCTCTTCCAACAGGCCCGCGAGAAGAGATATAGTATGAAAGAGGAATTGTGTGTAGGTTAGTCAATTATTAATTCATTATTTGACTCAGGCATACAGGTTTAGGGGATCCCACATCCGAGTTTGCAAGAACCGGCACCGATTTGCAACTTGGACATTTCCATGTTGCTTGTCTGTCAGCACCTAGTTTCCGGTAACCAACTTCGATGGCCCCAGAGCACGGAAAGTCAAAATGCTTCTTGCAATTATTGCACTGAATAACATCAGAAGCATCCTCGCCGCATCTTGCACACCGAACCATTTTACTAATTAATTACAATCAATTAATGAGACCGCGGAACAAGTTTGAGAAACGCAGGTAAAAAACCCGGACACTCAGGTAGCAAATCTCCGTATGCAGGCGTGACAAATTATAGGCCGATATCGAAATTATGTTTGATAGCGAAAGTTCTCGAGCTTGTAGTTTATAATCATATTTTTGACTCAGTGAAGTCAATGTTTATACCAGAACAACACGGTTTTGTAAGAGGCAGATCGACCACTTCTAATCTGTTGGTATTTAATGAATACTTAACCAATAATATGGACAGTGGTAATCAGGTTGATGTGGTCTATACTGATTTCAGCAAGGCTTTTGATCGTATAGACCACAAAATCCTACTTGCTAAGCTCCTGGATCTCGGTTTTCACGGTAGACTCCATGACTGGTTCTCGTCTTATTTTCTAGACAGGTCTCAGGCAGTAGGTAGTGTTGAGTGGCTATACTTCATCGTGGGTTAGAATTCCTTCTGGCGTTCCTCAGAGTTCTTTGCTAGGTCCCCTGCTTTTAGTTATTTTTATCAACGATGTTGGCCCCTGTTTCATGCATTCCAATTTTTTGTTATATGCCGATGGCATGAAAATATTCCGTACAGTTAATTGTATTCAAGATGCCAAATTAATGCAGGAGGACCTTGTAACTAAACATGGGTCATGTCACGTTACTTATAGTAGGATTCAAATCGTTTTATTTATTTCCACTTTATTGCTCGCTTTGATCTTATTAATCATTTCATCCCTGAGCAAAATTCCCAAACATTTGTTTTAAATAACTCCATCTCTGGAATTATTTGGAAATAATAAGAGAATATCATAACGCCAAACAATGCGCCCGAGTCGTTACTAGTAGAACTTCGGTTTATGTTATAATAAAGTTGCATTCATTTTATTTATTTCCACTTTATTGCACGCTTTGATTTTATAATCTATCTTTTATTCATGAGTAGGAACTCTCAAACATTTGTATAAAATAACTCCATCTCTGGAATCATTAGGAACTAATAGTCGTTAGTATTTTAATTTATGAAATAGTCTTGAAGAAAATCAATAGATGTCGCTAGTCCTGCCGACAAACTGTTGTGCAGTTTGGTCGATTTATAAACCAAAGAAACAATTTTATTTCAATAAAAACTCGATTAATTAATTAATTTATATTTATTTAGTAAAAGTCACGAATAAATTATGGTTCCTCGTAGAACTTTAGTTTAGGTTTTAATAAATTAAGAGAAGTGGGTATTTGTTTATAGGTAGCAATAGCGCAATGTTAGCGCAATGTCGAATGAATATTTTAATATTTAGTTTGTATGAAAGTGAAATTATTTTCTACGAGCTGATATCTTTTAGTAAATGATTAAAACTATAAAGAAGTTAATATCAGAAGACGTGTGGCGTAAACAAATTAACTTAAATTAATCGTTTTGGTACTTTATTATAAAAATATGTAGAATCTGATGATAAATCAAATGTAAAACGACCAAAGACACTTTTATTATAGCTATATTACACAATAGTGTGCTTTTAAAGATCAATAGCATGCACTTGGCAAAGTTAAATAATAAAATTTCTCCAATAGTGTCTAAATAATACAAATTAGTTAACTGACGTCTAAATACTAAGTCTTCACCATAAATTTTAAATCAAATTATGAAAATTATAATCGTGAATTTATGTTACACCTTAACATTTCCAATTTAATTTTTAGACGTTTTTGTGTATACGTTGTAATTTAGGGTCAGTTACGTGTGTTAAACTACCTTCACTGTTCAATAAAACAAAAGGTTAGCGCAATGTCGAGCAGCCTATAAAAAGGATTGATGGGAAGCTTCGAGGAGTTTTTTCTTGTGGTTACTCGCGAAGAGCGGAGGCTCTCGGCCAGCCAGTATCACTGAACGTGGAAAAAGTTTTATTTAACAGTGAAGAGAGTACGGGCTCTCATAGTTAGGCTGTCTTTATGTCGGTCGAGTCTTTGAGTTAAAATAATTGGTTTGTTCTTTTCGGGGCGAAGTTGATCGTGCTTTCTCTTTGCAAATAAGGAGACGTCATGGGCAACTCTGCTTTGGGGAGAATTCACCAGTTTGTATTAGAGTAAATTTAAAGTAACCTCTAAAGTAAAAGTGCCTCGTGTCGAGTGTGAGTGGTGAATCTTTATTTTATGAGAAGAAACCTGTAAGTACTTTTATTATATTATTTAAAAGGCACCTGATGGTCTAATGCTGCACTGAAGAACTTTTGACATCTGTGAAATTCATAACACGTGTTGTTTTGTGTGATTTATACTTTGTGGTCGGACGATCACCGTGGCCTGGTTGATGGTGCTCCTGCCTGCGAGGCTGGTGGTCTTGGGTTCGAGTCCCGGTGGGTGCGGGTATTTGTGTGTTGAGCGCGAGTGTTTGTTTCTGAGTCGTGGATGTTTTCTATGTATTTAAGTGTTTGTCTATCTGTATGGGTGTGTGTGTCGTCGCCTGGTGCCCGTGGTACGGGCTTTGTTTGGTTTGGGGCTGGGATGGTCTGTGTGACGTTGTACCAACATATTATTATACAACATATTGGTTGTTGAAAATACGCCCAACGTGTGTTATATTCAAATATTATGGTGACAATATGCGCGTTTTGACGGTTAAATAGTTTGAACGGTTTATTTAGCATTCTATGGATGTAGGGGCAAGTTAGGTCACATACACGTATTAACCTTTTTAATTACTGTGATTTCTACGGCTAGTTAGGATCCGGTACAATATTAGGTAGTATAATCGGGAAATAATCACTTCATACTAAGACGTGACATGTAGGTATTTGAAAACCAACGTGTTAATTCTTATTTAGAAATTCCTTTATTTAAAACTGTGTGGCGCACTAAATAATTATCGTTTTCGCAGTAATGTGTTTAATGCTGACAATATTTTGATTTATAACAGTTTTGGAGTTTATTTGAAAAGTAATTATTGAATATTACTTATTTTAATGATCTGATGGCTGGGTGATCCATGTAAGAGCAAAGTTGCAGTTATAAAATAATTTCCTGATAATGGCTACGGAAACAGTTGTGCACTTCATCATGTGTCTCGCCTAGAGCATGGCAACTAAAGTGACCACTCTGTGAACAGGTGGAATCTTATCTTCGGAGACCGTGTGAATGTACGAATTGTTGTTGGAGATTTCTTCGAGATATTTATCAGGAGATTAAGTCTACGGTGTTTTGTCGTTGCTGTTGGCGTGGAATACCCCAGTTATTAGTTCAGTATTTAATGTGATATTTAGAATTTGTAATATGATCGAAGTGTGTCAGTTTCGAATGCGAGCTGTTGGTTATAATAAACTAAGAAGAATTTATATAAATGTTTGAAGAAATTATGGTAGTTATTACAGAAATTAATCATACATACTAATAGATCTTCTTGCAGTATGACATTTTAAATAATAGGGAATTTAGGGCTAGGTAGAACTAGGTACAATATTAGGCAGTAGATATTTGATAATCAATTTGTTGATTTTTACTTGAGAGTTCCTTTAGTGGGAATTGTATGGCGCGTTGTTGGAGGTACGAGTAACCAAATAATTATTATTTTGGCGGTGGTGTTTGAAGCTGATAATATTTTGATTTAAAATAATTTTGTTGGAGTTCATTGAAAAGTAATTGTTAAACATTACTTATGTTTGATAAGCTGATGGCTGGGTGACCTATGGCGGAGCTAAGTTCCAGTTACAAATTAATATCCTGATATGGCTGCAGAAGCAGTTGTATATTTCATCATGTGTCTCGCCTAGAGCATGGCAAATAAAGTGACCACTCTGTGAACCAGGTGGGATCTTATCTTCGGAGACTTGATAACTATGTTCAAGTTGTATATTAAGAACGGAACGGAACGAAACGAAACGAAACGAAACGGAACGGAACGAAACGAAACGAAACGAAACGAAACGAAACGAAACGAAACGAAACGAAACGAAACGAAACGAAACGAAACGAAACGAAACGAAACGAAACGAAACGAAACGAAACGAAACGAAACGAAACGAAACGAAACGAAACGAAACGAAACGAAACGAAACGAAACGAAACGAAACGAAACGAAACGAAACGAAACGAAACGAAACGAAACGAAACGAAACGAAACGAAACGAAACGAAACGAAACGAAACGAAACGAAACGAAACGAAACGAAACGAAACGAAACGAAACGAAACGAAACGAAACGAAACGAAACGAAACGAAACGAAACGAAACGAAACGAAACGAAACGAAACGAAACGAAACGAAACGAAACGAAACGAAACGAAACGAAACGAAACGAAACGAAACGAAACGAAACGAAACGAAACGAAACGAAACGACACGAAACGAAACGAAACGAAACGAAAGGGAACGGAACGGAACGGCACGCGCGATGGAGAAAAATGATGAGAGTAAATTTTTACGATGCGCGCGCACACCGACACCAAACAATTTAACAGCATGAAGTTAGTTCTAGGTGGTATAAAAATAACAGCATGAAGTTAGTTCGAGGTGGTATGAAAATTGATAACAATGTTCAAGTTGTATATAAAGAACGGAACGGAACGAAACGAAACGAAACTATGTTCAAGTTGTATATTAAGAACGGAACGGAACGAAACGGAACGGATCGGAACGAAACGAAACGAAACGAAACGAAACGAAACGAAACGAAACGAAACGAAATGGAACGGAACGGAACGGAACGGAAAATAAAGACAAACTTGCTATTCCGGGCTTTAGAGTCAGCAAAACGAATAAATCATTTTTAGGAAATTGTATTAGGTTTTATAACAAGCTTCCTACTCATATTACTGATCTGCCTGACACAAGTTTCAGGACACATATTAAACGTGTACTTATGGCAAGGGGTTATTATACCACTAAAGAGTACATCGATGACAAAGACGCCTGGCGCTTACCACCTACCTGCACATTGCTCGCTGGAGATCTTGTAGCCATATAGACATGACTAATTTGTTGAGTTACGTGAACTATCTGTGACTATCTGTAATATGATTGCTAACATATACAAAATTTAAATTTATTGACTCTGTCTCAAAATTAATAATGTTATTGTTTCAATGTTTTTTTTTTTGTTTCATAAGTATAATCTAAATTAATATTCATTCGACAACCGATCGAGCAGATATTGTGTTTGCCTACTAAATAATTACTTTAAGTGGACCAAATCCCGTGTTCATGCCCGCTTGAGTATGTTTCGCCGGACCGTCTCAACTGGGCCGTGTTGAAACCGGTGGTAGATGAACCTGCTGAGTTTGTTTCGCTGGGTCTTCTCAGTTGGGGCGCATTGGATCCGGTGGTAGCATTAAAGCGCGACCGTCGTTTTAAACACAAGGTCCGTTATAATAATAATACTGAATACCTTAATATAGACAGAACCATTCAGACAATATGTAGTAAAATATAAATTTCAATCATTAAACCTAAACATAATCTCCTTGACAATAACTTAATACAAGCTAGCTAAATATCACTACTATTATAAAATAAATTGTATAAATGTTTTAACATTCCATGTAACTAAATATCTGTAATAAGCAACTAGAAATAATAACTGTATTACTACAAACATGTTCTGACTATTTACAAGCGCTTCTTTAAAGTCTACGTGAATAAAAACCTTTTTTATTTTATTTTTTATTTATTTTATTTTTATTTAAAAAAGTTGTATATTAAGAACGGAACGGAATGAAACGGAACGAAACGGAACGAAACGAAACGAAACGAAACGGAACGGAACGGAACGGCACGGCACGCGCGATGGAGAAAAATGATGAGAGTGAATTTTTACGATGCGCGCGCACACCGACACCAAATAATTTAACAGCATGAAGTTAGTTCTAGGTGGTATAAAAATAACAGCATGAAGTTAGTTCTAGGTGGTATGAAAATTGATAACTATGTTCAAGTTATATATTAAGAACGGAACGGAACGGAACGGAACGGAACGAAACGAAACGAAACGAAACGAAACGAAACGAAACGAAACGAAACGAAACGAAACGAAACGAAACGAAACGAAACGAAACGAAACGAAACGAAACGAAACGAAACGAAACGAAACGAAACGAAACGAAACGAAACGAAACGAAACGAAACGAAACGAAACGAAACGAAACGAAACGAAACGAAACGAAACGAAACGAAACGAAACGAAACGAAACGAAACGAAACGAAACGAAACGAAACGAAACGAAACGAAACGAAACGGAACGGAACGGAACGGAACGGAACGGAACGGAACGGAACGGAAAATAAAGACAAACTTGCTATTCCGGGCTTTAGAGTCAGCAAAACGAATAAATCATTTTTAGGAAATTGTATTAGGTTTTATAACACGCTTCCTACTCATATTACTGATCTGCCTGACACAAGTTTCAGGACACATATTAAACGTGTACTTATGGCAAGGGGTTATTATACCACTAAAGAGTACATCGATGACAAAGACGCCTGGCGCTTACCACCTACCTGCACATTGCTCGCTGGAGATCTTGTAGCCATATAGACATGACTAATTTGTTGAGTTACGTGAACTATCTGTGACTATCAGTAATATGATTGCTAACATATACAAAATTTAAATTTAATGACTCTGTCTCAAAATTTAATAATGTTATTGTTTCAATGTTTTTTTTTTTGTTTCATAAGTATAATCTAAATTAATATTCATTCGACAACCGATCGAGCAGATATTGTGTTTGCCTACTAAATAATTACTTTAAGTGGACCAAATCCCGTGTTCATGCCCGCTTGAGTATGTTTCGCCGGACCGTCTCAACTGGGCCGTGTTGAAACCGGTGGTAGATGAACCTGCTGAGTTTGTTTCGCTGGGTCTTCTCAGTTGGGGCGCATTGGATCCGGTGGTAGCATTAAAGCGCGACCGTCGTTTTAAACACAAGGTCCGTTATAATAATAATACTGAATACCTTAATATAGATAAAACCATTCAGACAATATGTAGTAAAATATAAATTTCAATCATTAAAACTAAACATAATCTCCTTGACAATAACTTAATACAAGCTAGCTAAATATCACTTCTATTATAAAATAAATTGTATAAATGTTTTAACATTCCATGTAACTAAATATCTGTAATAAGCAACTAGAAATAATAACTGTATTACTACAAACATGTTCTGACTATTTACAAGCGCTTTTTTAAAGTCTACGTCAATAAAAACCTTTTTTTTTATTTTTATTTAAAAAAGTTGTATATAAAGAACGGAACGGAATGAAACGGAACGAAACGGAACGAAACGAAACGAAACGGAACGGAACGGAAAGGAACGGAACGGAACGGAACGGCACGGCACGCGCGATGGAGCAAAATGATGAGAGTGAATTTTTACGATGCGCGCGCACACCGACACCAAATAATTTAACAGCATGAAGTTAGTTCAAGGTGGTATAAAAATAACAGCATGAAGTAGTAGTATATTATTGGGCATTCTACCCCACCGAGAGTGACGAAGGCGAACGAAGTGAGCCGGAGGAACGGCAGGTGGGGTAGAATGCCCAATAATATACTACTATAACTAGCTCTACATATCAACCACTTACCTCGATTAACAAAAGCAGATCTACGGTTTAAACTCGGTTTCACTACACTACTTTACTGTCATTCTTTCATAGTTTCACTACACATTTCACCACTTTTAAGACCCGAAATTATTACTTCTACTAAAGAGTAATAACTGAATGTATTCCTAATTTAAATCTACATGAAACGTGGTAAGCTAAACTTCAGGACAGATTGCCTCATGTCTCTCCACAAAGTTAGAGATAGCGCCTTACCACAGAGGTTCAACGCACACTCAGTTTATGCGACCAGATTGGTACCGAGGACATCTGAAATTTAGGATATCGTATATATTAAAATAAAACTTGGGACAGATTGTCACTATGCCTCTCCACAAAAGTAAGAAATAGCGCATACCCATAGGTGCACACACATTCTATTTCCCGTGGCTAGACATCCGAAATTTTAATTTTATTTCGTTTCATATAGATGAAATTTACACGTTTATTAAACAAGTAAATGTGTCGGCTGTCTGAACCGATGACCTAAACTCCAGGACAGATTGCCTCATGTCTCTCCACAAAGTTAGAGATAGCGCCTTACCACAGAGGTTCAACGCACACTCAGATTATGCGACCAGATTGGTACCGAGGACATCTGAATTTTAGGTTACCGCATACATTAAACTAAACTTCATGTCTCTCCACAAAGTTAGAGATAGCGCATTACCACAAAGTTCAACGCATACTCAGTTTATGCGACCAGATTGGTACCGAGGACATCCGAAATTTTATTTAATACATTCACCCAGACGACACTACTTACACGTTAATGAACAAGTCACGTCACGTCACGTCTTGTACTGATCAGGCAACTGTTACGAGTGGGTGTAAAAGTGTAAATGAGCCTTTAGTCTGCAAAACTGCAAAATTGCAAGTAGCAATAACTTGCTGCGCATATTTTGTTGTGTGTAATTTCCATGCGAACCTTTGTATAATATGCAAGATAAGCACTGCGCTTGTTGCAAATATTGATTAAATTTGTCTTATGCAGGACTTCCTATGTTCATAAAATAGGTACTTCAGTTTCGGTACGGCACACTCATCTTGGAAATTACTTTATTGTAATAATTATGACCTTTATGAATTTGTAGTTACAATAAATAAATATGTGTATAAAAATACATAACTTTTTTGTCTAATGATTAATAATAATTATTTATTTATTTCTCTCTCACACAGAAAGGTTTACAAAGGATAAAAGAAAACAATTGTTTAGAAATACGACTTTATTAATATACTATACTTATATTTCTATTATAGTTGATGGTTTTATATTTGCAGTTTGACTGCAACATACGTAATAAACTAGTTTTGGTACACGTATCCGTTCAAAACTTTTCTGCACATAAATTATCTCTAATGCAACTTATTGATTGATGACGCTGACGTCATCCCTATATGATCAAAGTACAGGTTAAGTTCGACTCTGCGAATAGCTCTGGTAGCAAATAGGCTTATGTAAATTTCTAGGTTCGAGTCCCTATCGCAATCCCTTTTCCAATAAGTTAATAATTAAGTTAATAAACTCGTTCAGTACGCGTTAGTACCCAAAGTATTATAATTATATAAATGTGTCTAGTAAAGTAATCACCGAATATTTGTTCCAGATTTTTTTCACAGACTTAAATAATGTGTCACAAAAATCTATTATTTAAAACCGTGCATAATGATGTCTTGTAATTATTTTTTAAATAAACAAACATACAGAAATTAAATAAATAGTAGTCATTGGTAGTAATCATAGATACCTAACGCCACCTTTGTCGGTGTCGAACAATATATATTATGCTGGTTTATATTTCATTTCTCACGATAACATTGCATTTTGACGGAATCAATATAACGATTTAAATGGACGTAACTGACATAAGTTAGTAATACAATTGTAATGCTAAGATTTAAGGTTTAATTTTGTAATGAGGTTAAATTTGCTGAGATGGTATTTTTCTTTACTTAAATTCGATTAATTTATATGAAAATTCACATTCGCTCCAGCGTCTTCTAGTGACAAGCTCCACAGTTTATTGTCAATTACGAATACCGAATACTTCCATAAAATGTACGTACGTATTTTTTTAATAATTATGTTATTTCAGTGTCCTTGTGTTTCATAAGTCGAGCGTTCATTGTTCTAATCTTCTTTACAGATATTTTTTATTTGAAATTAATTGTTGTGTATTCGATTACGGGTCTGACTCCGAATCAGAATACACACGTCGCGCACCCGAGGCGGCAAAGGTGCAGCCAAAAAAGAAATCAACCAAGCGTAAAGCTTCCGAGAGTACCTCCACCTCGCAATCGGAAGCTAAACCAAGGTAATTTCTATTATTGCTTGTCTTTAGGTATTTGTGTATTTTATTCCAATAAGAGTGTTATACGTTAGTAGTGGATTTATTTTTATACTTAAAAACAGAGACACAATCCAATGATTCATAATCTTTATTCCATTGGTTCTTTTTGATAGAACGTTTTCAAGGTGCTGTTATTGTAATATTTATTTGTCATAAAAAGTAGTTTTTACACAAGTTTTCTTATATTCTACGTATTATTACTATGTATATAATTATGTATGTGTCTTATATTAGCATCTGCTACTGAATTAGGCTTGTGGCGTGTATTTCATCACCCTGGTAACTACATAATATTACGCAATAGAATTGATGATAAGGTACTTATATTATTTTATTTTTTACAGTAAAAAACAACATAGCTCGGACCTCTTCGGTCTAGAGGATAGCGAGTATCGCGCACGGGCAACCGGCAGCGAGGACCTCACGTCGTCTCTCGTGAGCCGAGTCGCTAACGGGAAGTTGCGGCGGGCGGTGAACGTTGTGGGTGACTTTTACGTGGAGGTAAAAGTATATAATAAGTCCGATGCAGCGTCCACGACTCCACTTGATCGGTGGAAAAAATCCTTAGTGGCACTTAAAGTGCAATTAAATAAGGATACTCCGCAGTGGGACGCGCTGCAGACATTTATGAGACGGGCTCATGTAATGTTTCAAGACTCGGAGCCCGTCTTTTACAGTGATAACATTAATATAAAATAATATAATAATTATTATTTTATATTTTTGTTATCAGTTTATTTTAAGGCTAGGCTAGGTTTAGGTTAACTGTTACAATTATAAGTTTGTAATATGTTCTTCTATAAGATAACAAATAAATAAATAATTTGTAAGTATCTTTTGTTTGTGCTGTTAATCTAAAACTTGCTCTATTTTACGTGGACATTAGACTAAATAATAAAATACACAAATTAAAATACCTACACACATTAATAATAATACACAAAAATGCCTTTCTGTACTGTTTGCAATACATCCGTTGAGCGCAGTCAGTGGACAGGTCACCTACGCAGTACTAATCATAAAAACAAAAATATTTCGTATTTTTGCGAAGGTGTTGAAATAATACAAGCTGCTTTTCGTAATCGTATAGCTTCGTATAGAGTTGCCGATCCGTCTGAGAATTACTGTCCTAAATCATTTTTAAATATTGTTCAAGACAAAATTAAAACATTAATTAATATGTCTCTTAAAGATCACACTAGTATAAAAGTTAATTTCGAATATTTTGCTATGTTTTTGATGGTTAAAAATGATTGTCAAGAGATGAAATCATTTTCCACTAAAAATTTCACTTTGCATCAGAATTATGAATTTACACCATTATTGTCTCAAGTTAAAAACACTTTAGCAAAAAAGATAGAAGAATTTCAAGACCGTGACAGTGGATGGACGTTCTTGTACAGTTCTCATTTGGAAGTCAATGTCAACAAATATCAACCTTTGAGCGGTTCAGGCTTTATCGAATTGCCTGCTGCTATAAAATCGAAAAAAGCATGCGTTAATATACGCAATAACGATGAATATTGTTTTTTATGGTCAGTAGTTGCCGCTTTATATCCAGCTAAAAGTCATCCTGAAAGAGTATCATCTTATCCTGATTTTCGAAACGTGTTAAATGTAAAGGACATATCATTTCCATTAAGTTTCTCAGATGTTGAGCGGTTTGAGTTAAATAACCCTAATTTGTGTATTTACATCTATGGTTTAAAAAATAATATCGTCACGGGACCGCTGTACAACCCAAAAGCTTTGAAAGGAATAGTAATTCATTTACTTTACTTAGAAAAGGACTATTTGGCACATTACTGTTTCATTAAGGACTTGCCACGACTTGTTAAGAGTCAAATATCAAAACACCACGGTAAACTTTACCTTTGTGATGATTGTTTAATATTTTTTAATTCAAATGATGATCTTAGTTCGCATAGTTGTGGGGGTATTGTCACTGAACTACCTCCAAAGGGTTCCTTTATACAGTTTGAAAATTAGAATAGAAAGCAAATTGTACCATTTGTTATATATGCGAATTTTGAAACAATGCTTGAACGGTACGAATCTTGTGACCCTGATCCAACTAAAGCGAGCACAGTAACACGTCAGCAACACGTGCCAGTAGCTTACGGTTATCATATTACGTGTGCGATAGACGAACGCTACAATCGTTACGTTTCATATCGCGGTTCGGATTGTGTACCAAATTTTGTAAAGTCTATCTATAAAGATGCGCAAAAAATTCATAATATTTTAAAAAATAATGTTCCTATGATTTACACCGACGAAAATGCTCGCGACTTTGAAAACGCGATAACATGCCACATTTGCGAGCACTTCTTGTTCGGTGATAGAGTTCGTGATCATTGTCATTTAATCTCATGTTTATCTCATGTTTATCTCATGTTTTATAGACCTAAATAGTTTATTTTTTTTGCGAATGACTTCGCAATTGTACAAAGCATTTTTATAATCTAACATATTTAAACTTGCTGTAACATTTTTTCTTGTGCCTTTTGCTTTTTTTATTGTTTTATTTAAAGTTTTAATACAATACAACTTTGAGCGCAGTCCTACGAACTCTTGAATAATTTTACCACCCATTTCATCCTTAAACAGACCTGGAATCTTCTTATTAATAATTGGCAGGTTAAATTCGTTATTCAAATCGTAGTTGCTTGTGTCAAAATATTTTAGAAAACTGACCTTTAAATCTTTATACACGTCATTACTCTGTACATCATAAACAAGACTATCTGTGTCAGTATAGCACAATTCAATTCGGTTACCATAAAATGGTTTTATAATAGAATAGTGGAAATCATACATGTGAGTCTTAGATAGTTCTAATACAGTAAACCCTATGTATATCGGTTTATTAAGAACAATATGCGAAGGTTTCATTTGAATTGCTACTAGATCATCAGAAAATACAGAGGCGCTGTGAAAATATGGGCTGGCTATTAATTTTTCAGCACAAATAGTCTTTTTGGTTTTATTGCTTAAATCACACCACTTGTTCACTAAATTCACATCTATTCGATTTTCATTATTTTCTAACGTCTTTCCAAAGATACTATTGTTTAATAATTTGAAAAAATCTTGTTCAAACGTTGACTCTGCTTTTTGTCGTAACTGAGTATTAATATCAATATATTGCTTTAAAAAACAACTTTGCTTAAATGTAATAGCATGGTGGATTTTTCTCAATACTAAACCATGCTGTAAGCATTTTTTTAAATGTACATAATGAATAACATAGTGATATTTATCATACAAATTGGGTATTAGTTTTCTATTCTTACCACCAGGTGGTAAACATTTTTCTGGACAAAATGGAAAGTCATTGTGTTCAATGTGCAAATTCTTTGGATATATTAGATCTACTTCAAGAATGTAACCATTTTCCGCAGTATCACTAATGTCAGTTAAGTTTAATTTTAAAAGTTCTATTTCTTGACTATTCATTAATCTGAAGTCAGAATAGGGTAGGGATTGACACATGCTATAGCCGTATAAATTGTTACAGTCTAAATAAATGATAAACGAATCTGGATGGGATGGATCATAGGTATCTAAATATTTATTATTGGCTTTAATGTGCCTTTTGGAGCACATACAAACACCACCACGAATACCTTTTTGTATCATTCTAAAAATTTCAACATCACTTATCAATTCTAATCGAACTCCGGTTTTTAAAAGCATTGCATCAAAAGATAAACTTGGTGCTGTAAGATAAAATGCGGGATCCAGATTATAGTGTCGTTTACAAGTTTTACGAAAATTTTCAAATACATCTGTTAGCAATAGAACGTCGGTTTTAAGATACAAATCTGTATACATACCCATATTTTGGATATTAAATACAGACCAAACGGACCAAGCATGTGCATAATCTGCGTCGGAAATGGGCTTATTACTCAAAGAGTTATAAAAGCATTTTTTAGAAGGCAAACACGTATCTTCATAACGTTCCCATTGACACATATAGTCGTACGGATATACCCCTTTACGGGTAAGTAGGTCAAATTCGCTTTTGTCAGGAAAATAAGATTTTAATTGATGAAACTCTTGTTCTTTCATTGTACTGACCAACTATTCTAAGCTGGTTCCTAAAAACTTAAAAGAATCTACAAACCGGACCTGTATGCTTTCCTCGGAGGAAATCGGAATAAACTTTGTAAATGAAATATAGTTTTCTTTTGTTTTAGGTATTACTTTAATAGTTCCAGGAGCTCCACCTAATTCTTTTATGAATAGGTGACAATCATAACCAGATAAATTATGAAAAAACACAGGCAAAAATTTAGGTAATTTAAATTATAAGTTACAATAGCTGTGAGCTGCACCGCGATATTTACCTGTTAAATGACAATGATCACGAACTCTATCACCGAACAAGAAGTGCTCGCAAATGTGGCATGTTATCGCGTTTTCAAAGTCGCGAGCATTTTCGTCGGTGTAAATCATAGGAACATTATTTTTTAAAATATTATGAATTTTTTGCGCATCTTTATAGATAGACTTTACAAAATTTGGTACACAATCCGAACCGCGATATGAAACGTAACGATTGTAGCGTTCGTCTATCGCACACGTAATATGATAACCGTAAGCTACTGGCACGTGTTGCTGACGTGTTACTGTGCTCGCTTTAGTTGGATCAGGGTCACAAGATTCGTACCGTTCAAGCATTGTTTCAAAATTCGCATATATAACAAATGGTACAATTTGCTTTCTATTATAATTTTCAAACTGTATAAAGGAACCCTTTGGAGGTAGTTCAGTGACAATACCCCCACAACTATGCGAACTAAGATCATCATTTGAATTAAAAAATATTAAACAATCATCACAAAGGTAAAGTTTACCGTGGTGTTTTGATGAGAGTGAATTTTTACGATGCGCGCGCACACCGACACCAAACAATGTAACAGCATGAAGTTAGTTCTAGGTGGTATGAAAATTGATAACTATGTTCAAGTTGTATATTGAGAACGGAACGGAACGAAACGGAACGGAACGGAACGAAACGAAACGGATCGGAACGGAAATTTATAAAAATAACAGCATGAAGTTAGTTCTAGGTGGTATGAAAATTGATAACTATGTTCAAGTTGTATATTGAGAACGGAACGGAACGGAACGGCACGGCACGCGCGATGGAGAAAAATGATGAGAGTGAATTTTTACGATGCGTGCGCACACCGACACCAAACAATTTAACAGCTTGAAGTTAGTTCTAGTTGGTATAAAAATAACAGCATGAAGTTAGTTCTAGGTGGTATGAAAATTGATAACTATGTTCAAGTTGTACATAAAGAAGGGAACGGAACGAAACGAAACGGAACGGAACGGAACGAAACGGAACGGAACGAAACGGAACGGAATGGAACGGAACGGAAACGGCACGGCACGGCACGGAACGGAACGGAACCGAACGGCACGGAACGGCACGCGCGATAGAGAAAAATAATAAGAGTGAATTTTTACGATGATGGTATAAAAATTGATAACTATGTTCAAGTTGCATATTAAGAACGGAACGGAACGGCATGGCACGGCACGGCACGGAACGGAACGGAACGGAACAGAACGGAACGGCACGGCACGGCACGCGCGATGGAGAAAAATGATGAAAGTGAATTTAAACGATGCGCGCGCACACCGACACCAAACAATTTAACAGCATGAAGTTAGTTCTAGGTGGTATAAAAATAACAGCATGAAGTTAGTTCTAGGTGGTATGAAAATTGATAACTATGTTCAAGTTGTATATTGAGAACGGAACGGAACGAAACGGAACGGAACGGAACGGAACGAAACGAAACGGATCGGAACGGAAATTTATAAAAATAACAGCATGAAGTTAGTTCAAGGTGGTATGAAAATTGATAACTATGTTCAAGTTGTATATTGAGAACGGAACGGAACGGAACGGCACGGCACGCGCGATGGAGAAAAATGATGAGAGTGAATTTTTACGATGCGTGCGCACACCGACACCAAACAATTTAACAGCTTGAAGTTAGTTCTAGTTGGTATAAAAATAACAGCATGAAGTTAGTTCTAGGTGGTATGAAAATTGATAACTATGTTCAAGTTGTACATAAAGAAGGGAACGGAACGAAACAAAACGGAACGGAACGGAACGAAACGGAAAGAAACGGAACGGAACGGAAACGGCACGGCATGGCACGGCACGGAACGGAACGGATCCGACCGGCACGGCACGGCCCGCGCGATGGAGAAAAATGATATGAGTGAATTTTTACGATAATGGTATGAAAATTGATAACTATGTTCAAGTTGTATATTAAGAACGGAACGGCACGGCACGGCACGCGCGATGGCGAAAAATGATGAAAGCGAATTTTAACGATGCGCGCGCACACCGACACCAAACAATGTAACAGCATGAAGTTAGTTCTAGGTGGTATAAAAATAACAGCATGAAGTTAGTTCTAGGTGGTATGAAAATTGATAACTATGTTCAAGTTGTATATTGAGAACGGAACGGAACGAAACGAAACGAAATTAAACGAAACGAAACGAAACGAAACGAAACGAAACGAAACGAAACGAAACGAAACGAAACGGAACGGAACGGCACGGCACGGCACGCGCGATGGAGAAAAATGATGAGAGTGAATTTTTACGATGCGCGCGCACACCGACACCAAACAATGTAACAGCATGAAGTAAGTTCTAGGTGGTATAAAAATAACAGCATGAAGTTAGTTCTAGGTGGTATGAAAATTGATAACTATGTTCAAGTTGTATATTGAGAACGGAACGGAACGGAACAGCACGGCACGCGCGATGGAGAAAAATGATGAGAGTGAATTTTTACGATGCGTGCGCACACCGACACCAAACAATTTAACAGCTTGAAGTTAGTTCTAGTTGGTATAAAAATAACAGCATGAAGTTAGTTCTAGGTGGTATGAAAATTGATAACTATGTTCAAGTTGTATATTGAGAACGGAACGGAACGGCACGGCACGCGCAATGGCGAAAAATGATGAAAGCGAATTTTAACGATAATGGTATGAAAATTGATAACTATGTTCAAGTTGTATATTAAGAACGGAACGGCACGGCACGGCACGCGCGATGGCGAAAAATGATGAAAGCGAATTTTAACGATGCGCGCGCACACCGACACCAAACAATGTAACAGCATGAAGTTAGTTCTAGGTGGTATAAAAATAACAGCATGAAGTTAGTTCTAGGTGGTATGAAAATTGATAACAATGTTCAAGTTGTATATTGAGAACGGAACGGAACGAAACGAAACGAAATTAAACGAAACGAAACGAAACGAAACGAAACGAAACGAAACGGAACGGAACGGCACGGCACGGCACGCGCGATGGAGAAAAATGATGAGAGTGAATTTTTACGATGCGCGCGCACACCGACACCAAACAATGTAACAGCATGAAGTTAGTTCTAGGTGGTATAAAAATAACAGCATGAAGTTAGTTCTAGGTGGTATGAAAATTGATAACTATGTTCAAGTTGTGTATTGAGAACGGAACGGAACGAAACGGAACGGAACGGAACGAAACGAAACGGATCGGAATGGAAATTTATAAATATAACAGCATGAAGTTAGTTCTAGGTGGTATGAAAATTGATAACTATGTTCAAGTTGTATATTGTGAACGGAACGGAACGGAACGAAACGAATCGAAACGAAATTAAACGAAACGAAACGAAACGAAACGAAACGAAACGGAACGGAACGGAACGGCACGGAACGGCACGGCACGGCACGCGCGATGGAGAAAAATGATGAGAGTGAATTTTTACGATGATGGTATGAAAATTGATAACTATGTTCAAGTTGTATATTGAGAACAGAACGGAACGGAACGAAACGAAATTGATCGGAACGGAACGGAATGAACGGAAAGAAACGGAACGGAACGGAAACGGCACGGCATGGCACGGCACGGAACGGAACGGATCCGACCGGCATGGCACAGCCCGCGCGATAGAGAAAAATGATATGAGTGAATATTTACGATAATGGTATGAGAACTGATAACTATGTTCAAGTTGTATATTAAGAACGGAACGGCACGGCACGGCACGCGCGATGGCGAAAAATGATGAAAGCGAATTTTAACGATGCGCGCGCACACCGACACCAAACAATGTAACAGCATGAAGTTAGTTCTAGGTGGTATAAAAATAACAGCATGAAGTTATTTCTAGGTGGTATGAAAATTGAAAACTATGTTCAAGTTGTATATTGAGAACGGAACGGAACGAAACGAAACGAAATTAAACGAAACGAAACGAAACGAAACGAAACGAAACGAAACGGAACGGAATGGCACGGCACGGCACGCGCGATGGAGAAAAATGATGAGAGTGAATTTTTACGATGCGTGCGCACACCGACACCAAACAATTTAACAGCTTGAAGTTAGTTCTAGTTGGTATAAAAATAACAGCATGAAGTTAGTTCTAGGTGGTATGAAAATTGATAACTATGTTCAAGTTGTATATTGAGAACGGAACGGAACGGCACGGCACGCGCGATGGCGAAAAATGATGAAAGCGAATTTTAACGATAATGGTATGAAAATTGATAACTATGTTCAAGTTGTATATTAAGAACGGAACGGCACGGCACGGCACGCGCGATGGCGAAAAATGATGAAAGCGAATTTTAACGATGCGCGCGCACACCGACGCCAAACAATGTAACAGCATGAAGTTAGTTCTAGGTGGTATGAAAATTGATAACTATGTTCAAGTTGTATATTGAGAATGGAACGGAACGAAACGAAACGAAATTAAACGAAACGAAACGAAACGAAACGAAACGGAACGGAACGGCACGGCACGGCACGCGCGATGGAGAAAAATGATGAGAGTGAATTTTTACGATGCGCGCGCACACCGACACCAAACAATGTAACAGCATGAAGTTAGTTCTAGGTGGTATAAAAATAACAGCATGAAGTTAGTTCTAGGTGGTATGAAAATTGATAACTATGTTCAAGTTGTATATTGAGAACGGAACGGAACGAAACGAAACGAAATTAAACGAAACGAAACGAAACGAAACGAAACGAAACGAAACGAAACGGAACGGAACGGCACGGCACGGCACGCGCGATGGAGAAAAATTATGAGAGTGAATTTTTACGATGCGCGCGCACACCGACACCAAACAATTTAACAGCTTGAAGTTAGTTCTAGTTGGTATAAAAATAACAGCATGAAGTTAGTTCTAGGTGGTATGAAAATTGATAACTATGTTCAAGTTGTATATTGAGAACGGAACGGAACGGAACAGCACGGCACGCGCGATGGAGAAAAATGATGAGAGTGAATTTTTACGATGCGTGCGCACACCGACACCAAACAATTTAACAGCTTGAAGTTAGTTCTAGTTGGTATAAAAATAACAGCATGAAGTTAGTTCTAGGTGGTATGAAAATTGATAACTATGTTCAAGTTGTATATTGAGAACGGAACGGAACGGCACGGCACGCGCAATGGCGAAAAATGATGAAAGCGAATTTTAACGATAATGGTATGAAAATTGATAACTATGTTCAAGTTGTATATTAAGAACGGAACGGCACGGCACGGCACGCGCGATGGCAAAAAATGATGAAAGCGAATTTTAACGATGCGCGCGCACACCGACGCCAAACAATGTAACAGCATGAAGTTAGTTCTAGGTGGTATAAAAATAACAGCATGAAGTTAGTTCTAGGTGGTATGAAAATTGATAACTATGTTCAAGTTGTATATTGAGAACGGAACGGAACGAAACGAAACGAAATTAAACGAAACGAAACGAAACGAAACGAAACGAAACGAAACGAAACGAAACGGAACGGAACGGCACGGCACGGCACGCGCGATGGAGAAAAATGATGAGAGTGAATTTTTACGATGCGCGCGCACACCGACACCAAACAATGTAACAGCATGAAGTTAGTTCTAGGTGGTATAAAAATAACAGCATGAAGTTAGTTCTAGGTGGTATGAAAATTGATAACTATGTTCAAGTTGTGTATTGAGAACGGAACGGAACGAAACGGAACGGAACGGAACGAAACGAAACGGATCGGAATGGAAATTTATAAAAATAACAGCATGAAGTTAGTTCTAGGTGGTATGAAAATTGATAACTATGTTCAAGTTGTATATTGAGAACGGAACGGAACGGAACGGAACGGCACGGCACGGCACGCGCGATGGAGAAAAATGATGAGAGTGAATTTTTACGATGCGTGCGCACACCGACACCAAACAATTTAACAGCTTGAAGTTAGTTCTAGTTGGTATAAAAATAACAGCATGAAGTTAGTTCTAGGTGGTATGAAAATTGATAACTATGTTCCAGTTGTATATTGAGAACAGAACGGAACGGAACGGAACGGAACGGAAACGGCACGGCACGTCACGGAACGGAACGGAACCGAACGGCACGGAACGGCATGCGCGATGGAGAAAAATGATGAGAGTGAATTTTTACGATGATGGTATGAAAATTGATAACTATGTTCAAGTTGTATATTGAGAACAGAACGGAACGGAACGGAACGAAACGAAATTGATCGGAACGGAACGGAATGAACGGAAAGAAACGGAACGGAACGGAAACGGCACGGCATGGCACGGCACGGAACGGAACGGATCCGACCGGCATGGCACGGCCCGCGCGATAGAGAAAAATGATATGAGTGAATTTTTACGATAATGGTATGAAAACTGATAACTATGTTCAAGTTGTATATTAAGAACGGAACGGCACGGCACGGCACGCGCGATGGCGAAAAATGATGAAAGCGAATTTTAACGATGCGCGCGCACACCGACACCAAACAATGTAACAGCATGAAGTTAGTTCTAGGTGGTATAAAAATAACAGCATGAAGTTATTTCTAGGTGGTATGAAAATTGAAAACTATGTTCAAGTTGTATATTGAGAACGGAACGGAACGAAACGAAACGAAATTAAACGAAACGAAACGAAACGAAACGAAACGAAACGAAACGAAACGAAACGAAACGGAACGGAATGGCACGGCACGGCACGCGCGATGGAGAAAAATGATGAGAGTGAATTTTTACGATGCGTGCGCACACCGACACCAAACAATTTAACAGCTTGAAGTTAGTTCTAGTTGGTATAAAAATAACAGCATGAAGTAAGTTCTAGGTGGTATGAAAATTGATAACTATGTTCAAGTTGTATATTGAGAACGGAACGGAACGGCACGGCACGCGCGATGGCGAAAAATGATGAAAGCGAATTTTAACGATAATGGTATGAAAATTGATAACTATGTTCAAGTTGTATATTAAGAACGGAACGGCACGGCACGGCACGCGCGATGGCGAAAAATGATGAAAGCGAATTTTAACGATGCGCGCGCACACCGACGCCAAACAATGTAACAGCATGAAGTTAGTTCTAGGTGGTATAAAAATAACAGCATGAAGTTAGTTCTAGGTGGTATGAAAATTGATAACTATGTTCAAGTTGTATATTGAGAATGGAACGGAATGAAACGAAACGAAATTAAACGAAACGAAATGAAACGAAACGAAACGAAACGGAACGGAACGGCACGGCACGGCACGCGCGATGGAGAAAAATGATGAGAGTGAATTTTTACGATGCGCGCGCACACCGACACCAAACAATGTAACAGCATGAAGTTAGTTCTAGGTGGTATAAAAATAACAGCATGAAGTTAGTTCTAGGTGGTATGAAAATTGATAACTATGTTCAAGTTGTATATTGAGAACGGAACGGAACGAAACGAAACGAAATTAAACGAAACGAAACGAAACGAAACGAAACGAAACGGAACGGAACGGCACGGCACGGCACGCGCGATGGAGAAAAATTATGAGAGTGAATTTTTACGATGCGCGCGCACACCGACACCAAACAATTTAACAGCTTGAAGTTAGTTCTAGTTGGTATAAAAATAACAGCATGAAGTTAGTTCTAGGTGGTATGAAAATTGATAACTATGTTCAAGTTGTATATTGAGAACGGAACGGAACGGAACAGCACGGCACGCGCGATGGAGAAAAATGATGAGAGTGAATTTTTACGATGCGTGCGCACACCGACACCAAACAATTTAACAGCTTGAAGTTAGTTCTAGTTGGTATAAAAATAACAGCATGAAGTTAGTTCTAGGTGGTATGAAAATTGATAACTATGTTCAAGTTGTATATTGAGAACGGAACGGAACGGCACGGCACGCGCAATGGCGAAAAATGATGAAAGCGAATTTTAACGATAATGGTATGAAAATTGATAACTATGTTCAAGTTGTATATTAAGAACGGAACGGCACGGCACGGCACGCGCGATGGCAAAAAATGATGAAAGCGAATTTTAACGATGCGCGCGCACACCGACACCAAACAATGTAACAGCATGAAGTAAGTTCTAGGTGGTATAAAAATAACAGCATGAAGTTAGTTCTAGGTGGTATGAAAATTGATAACTATGTTCAAGTTGTATATTGAGAACGGAACGGAACGAAACGAAACGAAATTAAACGAAACGAAACGAAAAAAAACGGAACGAAATGAAACGAAACGAAACGGAACGGAACGGCACGGCACGGCACGCGCGATGGAGAAAAATGATGAGAGTGAATTTTTACGATGCGCGCGCACACCGACACCAAACAATGTAACAGCATGAAGTTAGTTCTAGGTGGTATAAAAATAACAGCATGAAGTTAGTTCTAGGTGGTATGAAAATTGATAACTATGTTCAAGTTGTGTATTGAGAACGGAACGGAACGAAACGGAACGGAACGGAACGAAACGAAACGGATCGGAATGGAAATTTATAAAAATAACAGCATGAAGTTAGTTCTAGGTGGTATGAAAATTGATAACTATGTTCAAGTTGTATATTGAGAACGGAACGGAACGGAACGGAACGGAACAGACCGAAATGAAACGGATCGGAACGGAAATTAATAAAAATAACAGCATGAAGTTAGTTCTAGGTGGTATGAAAATTGAAAACTATGTTCAAGTTTTGTGAACGGAACGGAACGGAACGAAACGAATCGAAACGAAATTAAACGAAACGAAACGAAACGAAACGAAACGAAACGAAACGAAACGGAACGGAACGGAACGGCACGGAACGGCACGGCACGGCACGCGCGATGGAGAAAAATGATGAGGGTGAATTTTTACGATGCGCGCGCACACCGACACCAAACAATGTAACAGCATGAAGTTAGTTCTAGGTGGTATAAAAATAACAGCATGAAGTTAGTTCTAGGTGGTATGAAAATTGATAACTATGTTCAAGTTGTATATTGAGAACGGAACGAAACGGAACGGAACAGAACGAAATGAAACGGATTGGAACGGAAATTTATTAAAATAACAGCATGAAGTTAGTTCTAGGTGGTATGAAAATTGAAAACTATGTTCAAGTTGTTTATTGAGAACGGAACGGAACGGAACGGAATGGAACGGAACGAAACGGCACGGCACGGCACGCGCGATGGAGAAAAATGATGAGAGTGAATTTTTACGATGCGTGCGCACACCGACACCAAACAATTTAACAGCTTGAAGTTAGTTCTAGTTGGTATAAAAATAACAGCATGAAGTTAGTTCTAGGTGGTATGAAAATTGATAACTATGTTCAAGTTGTATATTGAGAACGGAACGGAACGGATCAGCACGGCACGCGCGATGGAGAAAAATGATGAGAGTGAATTTTTACGATGCGTGCGCACACCGACACCAAACAATTTAACAGCTTGAAGTTAGTTCTAGTTGGTATAAAAATAACAGCATGAAGTTAGTTCTAGGTGGTATGAAAATTGATAACTATGTTCAAGTTGTATATTGAGAACGGAACGGAACGGCACGGCACGCGCAATGGCGAAAAATGATGAAAGCGAATTTTAACGATAATGGTATGAAAATTGATAACTATGTTCAAGTTGTATATTAAGAACGGAACGGCACGGCACGGCACGCGCGATGGCGAAAAATGATGAAAGCGAATTTTAACGATGCGCGCGCACACCGACACCAAACAATGTAACAGCATGAAGTTAGTTCTAGGTGGTATAAAAATAACAGCATGAAGTTAGTTCTAGGTGGTATGAAAATTGATAACTATGTTCAAGTTGTATATTGAGAACGGAACGGAACGAAACGAAACGAAATTAAACGACACGAAACGAAACGAAACGAAACGAAACGAAACGAAACGAAACGGAACGGAACGGCACGGCACGGCACGCGCGATGGAGAAAAATGATGAGAGTGAATTTTTACGATGCGCGCGCACACCGACACCAAACAATGTAACAGCATGAAGTTAGTTCTAGGTGGTATAAAAATAACAGCATGAAGTTAGTTCTAGGTGGTATGAAAATTGATAACTATGTTCAAGTTGTGTATTGAGAACGGAACGGAACGGAACGGAACGAAACGAAACGGATCGGAATGGAAATTTATAAAAATAACAGCATGAAGTTAGTTCTAGGTGGTATGAAAATTGATAACTATGTTCAAGTTGTATATTGAGAACGGAACGGAACGGAACGGAACGGAACAGACCGAAATGAAACGGATCGGAACGGAAATTAATAAAAATAACAGCATGAAGTTAGTTCTAGGTGGTATGAAAATTGAAAACTATGTTCAAGTTGTATATTGTGAACGGAACGGAACAGAACGAAACGAATCGAAACGAAATTAAACGAAACGAAACGAAACGAAACGAAACGAAACGAAACGGAACGGAACGGAACGGCACGGAACGGCACGGCACGGCACGCGCGATGGAGAAAAATGATGAGGGTGAATTTTTACGATGCGCGCGCACACCGACACCAAACAATGTAACAGCATGAAGTTAGTTCTAGGTGGTATAAAAATAACAGCATGAAGTTAGTTCTAGGTGGTATAAAAATAACAGCATGAAGTTAGTTCTAGGTGGTATGAAAATTGATAACTATGTTCAAGTTGTATATTGAGAACGGAACGAAACGGAACGGAACAGAACGAAATGAAACGGATCGGAACGGAAATTTATAAAAATAACAGCATGAAGTTAGTTCTAGGTGGTATGAAAATTGAAAACTATGTTCAAGTTGTTTATTGAGAACGGAACGGAACGGAACGGAACGAAACGGCACGGCACGGCACGCGCGATGGAGAAAAATGATGAGAGTGAATTTTTACGATGCGTGCGCACACCGACACCAAACAATTTAACAGCTTGAAGTTAGTTCTAGTTGGTATAAAAATAACAGCATGAAGTTAGTTCTAGGTGGTATGAAAATTGAAAACTATGTTCAAGTTGTATATTGAGAACGGAACGGAACGAAACGAAACGAAATTAAACGAAACGAAACGAAACGAAACGAAACGAAACGAAACGAAACGGAACGGAATGGCACGGCACGGCACGCGCGATGGAGAAAAATGATGAGAGTGAATTTTTACGATGCGTGCGCACACCGACACCAAACAATTTAACAGCTTGAAGTTAGTTCTAGTTGGTATAAAAATAACAGCATGAAGTTAGTTCTAGGTGGTATGAAAATTGATAACTATGTTCAAGTTGTATATTGAGAACGGAACGGAACGGCACGGCACGCGCGATGGCGAAAAATGATGAAAGCGAATTTTAACGATAATGGTATGAAAATTGATAACTATGTTCAAGTTGTATATTAAGAACGGAACGGCACGGCACGGCACGCGCGATGGCGAAAAATGATGAAAGCGAATTTTAACGATGCGCGCGCACACCGACGCCAAACAATGTAACAGCATAAAGTTAGTTCTAGGTGGTATAAAAATAACAGCATGAAGTTAGTTCTAGGTGGTATGAAAATTGATAACTATGTTCAAGTTGTATATTGAGAATGGAACGGAACGAAACGAAACGAAATTAAACGAAACGAAACGAAACGAAACGAAACGAAACGAAACGGAACGGAACGGCACGGCACGGCACGCGCGATGGAGAAAAATGATGAGAGTGAATTTTTACGATGCGCGCGCACACCGACACCAAACAATGTAACAGCATGAAGTTAGTTCTAGGTGGTATAAAAATAACAGCATGAAGTTAGTTCTAGGTGGTATGAAAATTGATAACTATGTTCAAGTTGTATATTGAGAACGGAACGGAACGAAACGAAACGAAATTAAACGAAACGAAACGAAACGAAACGAAACGAAACGGAACGGAACGGCACGGCACGGCACGCGCGATGGAGAAAAATGATGAGAGTGAATTTTTACGATGCGCGCGCACACCGACACCAAACAATGTAACAGCATGAAGTTAGTTCTAGGTGGTATAAAAATAACAGCATGAAGTTAGTTCTAGGTGGTATGAAAATTGATAACTATGTTCAAGTTGTGTATTGAGAACGGAACGGAACGAAACGGAACGGAACGGAACGAAACGAAACGGATCGGAATGGAAATTTATAAAAATAACAGCATGAAGTTAGTTCTAGGTGGTATGAAAATTGATAACTATGTTCAAGTTGTATATTGAGAACGGAACGGAACGGAACGGAACGGAACAGACCGAAATGAAACGGATCGGAACGGAAATTAATAAAAATAACAGCATGAAGTTAGTTCTAGGTGGTATGAAAATTGAAAACTATGTTCAAGTTGTATATTGTGAACGGAACGGAACAGAACGAAACGAATCGAAACGAAATTAAACGAAACGAAACGAAACGAAACGAAACGAAACGAAACGGAACGGAACGGAACGGCACGGAACGGCACGGCACGGCACGCGCGATGGAGAAAAATGATGAGGGTGAATTTTTACGATGCGCGCGCACACCGACACCAAACAATGTAACAGCATGAAGTTAGTTCTAGGTGGTATAAAAATAACAGCATGAAGTTAGTTCTAGGTGGTATGAAAATTGATAACTATGTTCAAGTTGTATATTGAGAACGGAACGGAACGAAACGAAACGAAATTAAACGAAACGAAACGAAACGAAACGAAACGAAACGAAACGAAACGAAACGAAACGGAACGGAATGGCACGGCACGGCACGCGCGATGGAGAAAAATGATGAGAGTGAATTTTTACGATGCGTGCGCACACCGACACCAAACAATTTAACAGCTTGAAGTTAGTTCTAGTTGGTATAAAAATAACAGCATGAAGTTAGTTCTAGGTGGTATGAAAATTGATAACTATGTTCAAGTTGTATATTGAGAACGGAACGGAACGGCACGGCACGCGCGATGGCGAAAAATGATGAAAGCGAATTTTAACGATAATGGTATGAAAATTGATAACTATGTTCAAGTTGTATATTAAGAACGGAACGGCACGGCACGGCACGCGCGATGGCGAAAAATGATGAAAGCGAATTTTAACGATGCGCGCGCACACCGACGCCAAACAATGTAACAGCATAAAGTTAGTTCTAGGTGGTATAAAAATAACAGCATGAAGTTAGTTCTAGGTGGTATGAAAATTGATAACTATGTTCAAGTTGTATATTGAGAATGGAACGGAACGAAACGAAACGAAATTAAACGAAACGAAACGAAACGAAACGAAACGAAACGGAACGGAACGGCACGGCACGGCACGCGCGATGGAGAAAAATGATGAGAGTGAATTTTTACGATGCGCGCGCACACCGACACCAAACAATGTAACAGCATGAAGTTAGTTCTAGGTGGTATAAAAATAACAGCATGAAGTTAGTTCTAGGTGGTATGAAAATTGATAACTATGTTCAAGTTGTATATTGAGAACGGAACGGAACGAAACGAAACGAAATTAAACGAAACGAAACGAAACGAAACGGAACGGAACGGCACGGCACGGCACGCGCGATGGAGAAAAATGATGAGAGTGAATTTTTACGATGCGCGCGCACACCGACACCAAACAATGTAGCAGCATGAAGTTAGTTCTAGGTGGTATAAAAATAACAGCATGAAGTTAGTTCTAGGTGGTATGAAAATTGATAACTATGTTCAAGTTGTGTATTGAGAACGGAACGGAACGAAACGGAACGGAACGGAACGAAACGAAACGGATCGGAATGGAAATTTATAAAAATAACAGCATGAAGTTAGTTCTAGGTGGTATGAAAATTGATAACTATGTTCAAGTTGTATATTGAGAACGGAACGGAACGGAACGGAACGGAACAGACCGAAATGAAACGGATCGGAACGGAAATTAATAAAAATAACAGCATGAAGTTAGTTCTAGGTGGTATGAAAATTGAAAACTATGTTCAAGTTGTATATTGAGAATGGAACGGAACGAAACGAAACGAAATTAAACGAAACGAAACGAAACGAAACGAAACGAAACGGAACGGAACGGCACGGCACGGCACGCGCGATGGAGAAAAATGATGAGAGTGAATTTTTACGATGCGCGCGCACACCGACACCAAACAATGTAACAGCATGAAGTTAGTTCTAGGTGGTATAAAAATAACAGCATGAAGTTAGTTCTAGGTGGTATGAAAATTGATAACTATGTTCAAGTTGTATATTGAGAACGGAACGGAACGAAACGAAACGAAATTAAACGAAACGAAACGAAACGAAACGAAACGAAACGGAACGGAACGGCACGGCACGGCACGCGCGATGGAGAAAAATGATGAGAGTGAATTTTTACGATGCGCGCGCACACCGACACCAAACAATGTAACAGCATGAAGTTAGTTCTAGGTGGTATAAAAATAACAGCATGAAGTTAGTTCTAGGTGGTATGAAAATTGATAACTATGTTCAAGTTGTGTATTGAGAACGGAACGGAACGAAACGGAACGGAACGGAACGAAACGAAACGGATCGGAATGGAAATTTATAAAAATAACAGCATGAAGTTAGTTCTAGGTGGTATGAAAATTGATAACTATGTTCAAGTTGTATATTGAGAACGGAACGGAACGGAACGGAACGGAACAGACCGAAATGAAACGGATCGGAACGGAAATTAATAAAAATAACAGCATGAAGTTAGTTCTAGGTGGTATGAAAATTGAAAACTATGTTCAAGTTGTATATTGTGAACGGAACGGAACAGAACGAAACGAATCGAAACGAAATTAAACGAAACGAAACGAAACGAAACGAAACGAAACGAAACGGAACGGAACGGAACGGCACGGAACGGCACGGCACGGCACGCGCGATGGAGAAAAATGATGAGGGTGAATTTTTACGATGCGCGCGCACACCGACACCAAACAATGTAACAGCATGAAGTTAGTTCTAGGTGGTATAAAAATAACAGCATGAAGTTAGTTCTAGGTGGTATGAAAATTGATAACTATGTTCAAGTTGTATATTGAGAACGGAACGGAACGAAACGAAACGAAATTAAACGAAACGAAACGAAACGAAACGAAACGAAACGGAACGGAATGGCACGGCACGGCACGCGCGATGGAGAAAAATGATGAGAGTGAATTTTTACGATGCGTGCGCACACCGACACCAAACAATTTAACAGCTTGAAGTTAGTTCTAGTTGGTATAAAAATAACAGCATGAAGTTAGTTCTAGGTGGTATGAAAATTGATAACTATGTTCAAGTTGTATATTGAGAACGGAACGGAACGGCACGGCACGCGCGATGGCGAAAAATGATGAAAGCGAATTTTAACGATAATGGTATGAAAATTGATAACTATGTTCAAGTTGTATATTAAGAACGGAACGGCACGGCACGGCACGCGCGATGGCGAAAAATGATGAAAGCGAATTTTAACGATGCGCGCGCACACCGACGCCAAACAATGTAACAGCATAAAGTTAGTTCTAGGTGGTATAAAAATAACAGCATGAAGTTAGTTCTAGGTGGTATGAAAATTGATAACTATGTTCAAGTTGTATATTGAGAATGGAACGGAACGAAACGAAACGAAATTAAACGAAACGAAACGAAACGAAACGAAACGAAACGGAACGGAACGGCACGGCACGGCACGCGCGATGGAGAAAAATGATGAGAGTGAATTTTTACGATGCGCGCGCACACCGACACCAAACAATGTAACAGCATGAAGTTAGTTCTAGGTGGTATAAAAATAACAGCATGAAGTTAGTTCTAGGTGGTATGAAAATTGATAACTATGTTCAAGTTGTATATTGAGAACGGAACGGAACGAAACGAAACGAAATTAAACGAAACGAAACGAAACGAAACGAAACGAAACGGAACGGAACGGCACGGCACGGCACGCGCGATGGAGAAAAATGATGAGAGTGAATTTTTACGATGCGCGCGCACACCGACACCAAACAATGTAACAGCATGAAGTTAGTTCTAGGTGGTATAAAAATAACAGCATGAAGTTAGTTCTAGGTGGTATGAAAATTGATAACTATGTTCAAGTTGTGTATTGAGAACGGAACGGAACGAAACGGAACGGAACGGAACGAAACGAAACGGATCGGAATGGAAATTTATAAAAATAACAGCATGAAGTTAGTTCTAGGTGGTATGAAAATTGATAACTATGTTCAAGTTGTATATTGAGAACGGAACGGAACGGAACGGAACGGAACAGACCGAAATGAAACGGATCGGAACGGAAATTAATAAAAATAACAGCATGAAGTTAGTTCTAGGTGGTATGAAAATTGAAAACTATGTTCAAGTTGTATATTGAGAATGGAACGGAACGAAACGAAACGAAATTAAACGAAACGAAACGAAACGAAACGAAACGAAACGGAACGGAACGGCACGGCACGGCACGCGCGATGGAGAAAAATGATGAGAGTGAATTTTTACGATGCGCGCGCACACCGACACCAAACAATGTAACAGCATGAAGTTAGTTCTAGGTGGTATAAAAATAACAGCATGAAGTTAGTTCTAGGTGGTATGAAAATTGATAACTATGTTCAAGTTGTATATTGAGAACGGAACGGAACGAAACGGAACGGAACGGAACGAAACGAAACGGATCGGAATGGAAATTTATAAAAATAACAGCATGAAGTTAGTTCTAGGTGGTATGAAAATTGATAACTATGTTCAAGTTGTATATTGAGAACGGAACGGAACGGAACGGAACGGAACGGAACGGAACGGAACGGAACAGACCGAAATGAAACGGATCGGAACGGAAATTAATAAAAATAACAGCATGAAGTTAGTTCTAGGTGGTATGAAAATTGAAAACTATGTTCAAGTTGTATATTGAGAACGGAACGGAACGGAACGGAACGGAACGGAACGGCACGGCACGCGCGATGGTAAAAAATGATGAGAGTGAATTTTTACGATGCGTGCGCACACCGACACCAAACAATTTAACAGCTTGAAGTTAGTTCTAGTTGGTATAAAAATAACAGCATGAAGTTAGTTCTAGGTGGTATGAAAATTGATAACTATGTTCAAGTTGTATATTGAGAACGGAACGGAACGAAACGGAACGGAACGGAACGAAACGAAACGGATCGGAATGGAAATTTATAAAAATAACAGCATGAAGTTAGTTCTAGGTGGTATAAAAAAAACAGCATGAAGTTAGTTCTAGGTGGTATAAAAATTGATAACTATGTTCAAGTTGTATATTGAGAACGGAACGGAATGAAACGGAACGGAACAGAACGAAATGAAACGGATCGGAACGGAAATTTATAAAAATAACAGCATGAAGTTAGTTCTAGGTGGTATGAAAATTGAAAACTATGTTCAAGTTGTATATTGAGAACGGAACGGAACGGAACGGAACGGCACGGCACGCGCGATGGAAAAAAATGATGAGAGTGAATTTTTACGATGCGTGCGCACACCGACACCAAACAATTTAACAGCTTGAAGTTAGTTCTAGTTGGTATAAAAATAACAGCATGAAGTTAGTTCTAGGTGGTATGAAAATTGATAACTATGTTCAAGTTGTATATTGAGAACGGAACGGAACGAAACGGAACGGAACGGAACGAAACGAAACGGATCGGAATGGAAATTTATAAAAATAACAGCATGAAGTTAGTTCTAGGTGGTATAAAAAAAACAGCATGAAGTTAGTTCTAGGTGGTATGAAAATTGATAACTATGTTCAAGTTGTATATTGAGAACGGAACGGAACGAAACGAAACGAAATTAAACGAAACGAAACGAAACGAAACGAAACGAAACGAAACGAAACGGAACGGAACGGCACGGCACGGCACGCGCGATGGAGAAAAATGATGAGAGTGAATTTTTACGATGCGCGCGCACACCGACACCAAACAATGTAACAGCATGAAGTTAGTTCTAGGTGGTATAAAAATAACAGCATGAAGTTAGTTCTAGGTGGTATGAAAATTGATAACTATGTTCAAGTTGTATATTGAGAACGGAACGGAACGGCACGGCACGCGCAATGGCGAAAAATGATGAAAGCGAATTTTAACGATAATGGTATGAAAATTGATAACTATGTTCAAGTTGTATATTAAGAACGGAACGGCACGGCACGGCACGCGCGATGGCGAAAAATGGTGAAAGCGAATTTTAACGATGCGCGCGCACACCGACGCCAAACAATGTAACAGCATGAAGTTAGTTCTAGGTGGTATAAAAATAACAGCATGAAGTTAGTTCTAGGTGGTATGAAAATTGACAACTATGTTCAAGTTGTATATTGAGAATGGAACGGAACGAAACGAAACGAAATTAAACGAAACGAAACGAAACGAAACGAAACGAAACGAAACGAAACGAAACGGAACGGAACGGCACGGCACGGCACGCGCGATGGAGAAAAATGATGAGAGTGAATTTTTACGATGCGCGCGCACACCGACACCAAACAATGTAACAGCATGAAGTTAGTTCTAGGTGGTATAAAAATAACAGCATGAAGTTAGTTCTAGGTGGTATGAAAATTGATAACTATGTTCAAGTTGTATATTGAGAACGGAACGGAACGAAACGAAACGAAATTAAACGAAACGAAACGAAACGAAACGAAACGAAACGAAACGAAACGGAACGGAACGGCACGGCACGGCACGCGCGATGGAGAAAAATTATTAGAGTGAATTTTTACGATGCGCGCGCACACCGACACCAAACAATGTAACAGCATGAAGTTAGTTCTAGGTGGTATAAAAATAACAGCATGAAGTTAGTTCTAGGTGGTATGAAAATTGATAACTATGTTCAAGTTGTATATTGAAAACGGAACGGAACGAAACGGAACGGAACGGAACGAAACGAAACGGATCGGAATGGAAATTTATAAAAATAACAGCATGAAGTTAGTTCTAGGTGGTATGAAAATTGATAACTATGTTCAAGTTGTATATTGAGAACGGAACGGAACGGAACGGAACGGAACGGAACAGACCAAAATGAAACGGATCGGAACGGAAATTAATAAAAATAACAGCATGAAGTTAGTTCTAGGTGGTATGAAAATTGAAAACTATATTCAAGTTGTATATTGAGAACGGAACGGAACGGAACGAAACGAATCGAAACGAAATTATACGAAACGAAACGAAACGAAACGAAACGAAACGGAACGGAACGGCACGGAACGGCACGGCACGGCACGCACGATGGAGAAAAATGATGAGAGTGAATTTTTACGATGCGCGCGCACACCGACACCAAACAATGTAACAGCATGAAGTAAGTTCTAGGTGGTATAAAAAAAACAGCATGAAGTTAGTTCTAGGTGGTATGAAAATTGACAACTATGTTCAAGTTGTATATTGAGAATGGAACGGAACGAAACGAAACGAAATTAAACGAAACGAAACGAAACGAAACGAAACGAAACGAAACGGAACGGAACGGCACGGCACGGCACGCGCGATGGAGAAAAATGATGAGAGTGAATTTTTACGATGCGCGCGCACACCGACACCAAACAATGTAACAGCATGAAGTTAGTTCTAGGTGGTATAAAAATAACAGCATGAAGTTAGTTCTAGGTGGTATGAAAATTGATAACTATGTTCAAGTTGTATATTGAGAACGGAACGGAACGAAACGAAACGAAACGAAATTAAACGAAACGAAACGAAACGAAACGAAACGAAACGAAACGAAACGAAACGAAACGAAACGGAACGGAACGGCACGGCACGGCACGCGCGATGGAGAAAAATTATTAGAGTGAATTTTTACGATGCGCGCGCACACCGACACCAAACAATGTAACAGCATGAAGTTAGTTCTAGGTGGTATAAAAATAACAGCATGAAGTTAGTTCTAGGTGGTATGAAAATTGATAACTATGTTCAAGTTGTATATTGAGAACGGAACGGAACGAAACGGAACGGAACGGAACGAAACGAAACGGATCGGAATGGAAATTTATAAAAATAACAGCATGAAGTTAGTTCTAGGTGGTATGAAAATTGATAACTATGTTCAAGTTGTATATTGAGAACGGAACGGAACGGAACGGAACGGAACGGAACGGAACGGAACGGAACAGACCGAAATGAAACGGATCGGAACGGAAATTAATAAAAATAACAGCATGAAGTTAGTTCTAGGTGGTATGAAAATTGAAAACTATGTTCAAGTTGTATATTGAGAACGGAACGGAACGGAACGGAACGGAACGGAACGGCACGGCACGCGCGATGGAAAAAAATGATGAGAGTGAATTTTTACGATGCGTGCGCACACCGACACCAAACAATTTAACAGCTTGAAGTTAGTTCTAGTTGGTATAAAAATAACAGCATGAAGTTAGTTCTAGGTGGTATGAAAATTGATAACTATGTTCAAGTTGTATATTGAGAACGGAACGGAACGAAACGGAACGGAACGGAATGAAACGAAACGGATCGGAATGGAAATTTATAAAAATAACAGCATGAAGTTAGTTCTAGGTGGTATAAAAAAAACAGCATGAAGTTAGTTCTAGGTGGTATAAAAATTGATAACTATGTTCAAGTTGTATATTGAGAACGGAACGGAATGAAACGGAACGGAACAGAACGAAATGAAACGGATCGGAACGGAAATTTATAAAAATAACAGCATGAAGTTAGTTCTAGGTGGTATGAAAATTGAAAACTATGTTCAAGTTGTATATTGAGAACGGAACGGAACGGAACGGAACGGCACGGCACGCGCGATGGAAAAAAATGATGAGAGTGAATTTTTACGATGCGTGCGCACACCGACACCAAACAATTTAACAGCTTGAAGTTAGTTCTAGTTGGTATAAAAATAACAGCATGAAGTTAGTTCTAGGTGGTATGAAAATTGATAACTATGTTCAAGTTGTATATTGAGAACGGAACGGAACGAAACGGAACGGAACGGAACGAAACGAAACGGATCGGAATGGAAATTTATAAAAATAACAGCATGAAGTTAGTTCTAGGTGGTATAAAAAAAACAGCATGAAGTTAGTTCTAGGTGGTATGAAAATTGATAACTATGTTCAAGTTGTATATTGAGAACGGAACGGAACGAAACGAAACGAAATTAAACGAAACGAAACGAAACGAAACGAAACGAAACGAAACGAAACGAAACGGAACGGAACGGCACGGCACGGCACGCGCGATGGAGAAAAATGATGAGAGTGAATTTTTACGATGCGCGCACACACCGACACCAAACAATGTAACAGCATGAAGTTAGTTCTAGGTGGTATAAAAATAACAGCATGAAGTTAGTTCTAGGTGGTATGAAAATTGATAACTATGTTCAAGTTGTATATTGAGAACGGAACGGAACGAAACGGAACGGAACGGAACGAAACGAAACGGATCGGAATGGAAATTTATAAAAATAACAGCATGAAGTTAGTTCTAGGTGGTATGAAAATTGATAACTATGTTCAAGTTGTATATTGAGAACGGAACGGAACGGAACGGAACGGAACGGAACGGAACGGAACGGAACAGACCGAAATGAAACGGATCGGAACGGAAATTAATAAAAATAACAGCATGAAGTTAGTTCTAGGTGGTATGAAAATTGAAAACTATGTTCAAGTTGTATATTGAGAACGGAACGGAACGGAACGGAACGGAACGGAACGGCACGGCACGCGCGATGGAAAAAAATGATGAGAGTGAATTTTTACGATGCGTGCGCACACCGACACCAAACAATTTAACAGCTTGAAGTTAGTTCTAGTTGGTATAAAAATAACAGCATGAAGTTAGTTCTAGGTGGTATGAAAATTGATAACTATGTTCAAGTTGTATATTGAGAACGGAACGGAACGAAACGGAACGGAACGGAACGAAACGAAACGGATCGGAATGGAAATTTATAAAAATAACAGCATGAAGTTAGTTCTAGGTGGTATAAAAAAAACAGCATGAAGTTAGTTCTAGGTGGTATAAAAATTGATAACTATGTTCAAGTTGTATATTGAGAACGGAACGGAATGAAACGGAACGGAACAGAACGAAATGAAACGGATCGGAACGGAAATTTATAAAAATAACAGCATGAAGTTAGTTCTAGGTGGTATGAAAATTGAAAACTATGTTCAAGTTGTATATTGAGAACGGAACGGAACGGAACGGAACGGCACGGCACGCGCGATGGAAAAAAATGATGAGAGTGAATTTTTACGATGCGTGCGCACACCGACACCAAACAATTTAACAGCTTGAAGTTAGTTCTAGTTGGTATAAAAATAACAGCATGAAGTTAGTTCTAGGTGGTATGAAAATTGATAACTATGTTCAAGTTGTATATTGAGAACGGAACGGAACGAAACGGAACGGAACGGAACGAAACGAAACGGATCGGAATGGAAATTTATAAAAATAACAGCATGAAGTTAGTTCTAGGTGGTATAAAAAAAACAGCATGAAGTTAGTTCTAGGTGGTATGAAAATTGATAACTATGTTCAAGTTGTATATTGAGAACGGAACGGAACGAAACGAAACGAAATTAAACGAAACGAAACGAAACGAAACGAAACGAAACGAAACGAAACGGAACGGAACGGCACGGCACGGCACGCGCGATGGAGAAAAATGATGAGAGTGAATTTTTACGATGCGCGCGCACACCGACACCAAACAATGTAACAGCATGAAGTTAGTTCTAGGTGGTATAAAAATAACAGCATGAAGTTAGTTCTAGGTGGTATGAAAATTGATAACTATGTTCAAGTTGTATATTGAGAACGGAACGGAACGGCACGGCACGCGCAATGGCGAAAAATGATGAAAGCGAATTTTAACGATAATGGTATGAAAATTGATAACTATGTTCAAGTTGTATATTAAGAACGGAACGGCACGGCACGGCACGCGCGATGGCGAAAAATGGTGAAAGCGAATTTTAACGATGCGCGCGCACACCGACGCCAAACAATGTAACAGCATGAAGTTAGTTCTAGGTGGTATAAAAATAACAGCATGAAGTTAGTTCTAGGTGGTATGAAAATTGACAACTATGTTCAAGTTGTATATTGAGAATGGAACGGAACGAAACGAAACGAAATTAAACGAAACGAAACGAAACGAAACGAAACGAAACGAAACGAAACGAAACGGAACGGAACGGCACGGCACGGCACGCGCGATGGAGAAAAATGATGAGAGTGAATTTTTACGATGCGCGCGCACACCGACACCAAACAATGTAACAGCATGAAGTTAGTTCTAGGTGGTATAAAAATAACAGCATGAAGTTAGTTCTAGGTGGTATGAAAATTGATAACTATGTTCAAGTTGTATATTGAGAACGGAACGGAACGAAACGAAACGAAATTAAACGAAACGAAACGAAACGAAACGAAACGAAACGATACGGAACGGAACGGCACGGCACGGCACGCGCGATGGAGAAAAATTATTAGAGTGAATTTTTACGATGCGCGCGCACACCGACACCAAACAATGTAACAGCATGAAGTTAGTTCTAGGTGGTATAAAAATAACAGCATGAAGTTAGTTCTAGGTGGTATGAAAATTGATAACTATGTTCAAGTTGTATATTGAAAACGGAACGGAACGAAACGGAACGGAACGGAACGAAACGAAACGGATCGGAATGGAAATTTATAAAAATAACAGCATGAAGTTAGTTCTAGGTGGTATGAAAATTGATAACTATGTTCAAGTTGTATATTGAGAACGGAACGGAACGGAACGGAACGGAACGGAACAGACCAAAATGAAACGGATCGGAACGGAAATTAATAAAAATAACAGCATGAAGTTAGTTCTAGGTGGTATGAAAATTGAAAACTATATTCAAGTTGTATATTGAGAACGGAACGGAACGGAACGAAACGAATCGAAACGAAATTATACGAAACGAAACGAAACGAAACGAAACGGAACGGAACGGCACGGAACGGCACGGCACGGCACGCACGATGGAGAAAAATGATGAGAGTGAATTTTTACGATGCGCGCGCACACCGACACCAAACAATGTAACAGCATGAAGTAAGTTCTAGGTGGTATAAAAAAAACAGCATGAAGTTAGTTCTAGGTGGTATGAAAATTGACAACTATGTTCAAGTTGTATATTGAGAATGGAACGGAACGAAACGAAACGAAATTAAACGAAACGAAACGAAACGAAACGAAACGAAACGAAACGGAACGGAACGGCACGGCACGGCACGCGCGATGGAGAAAAATGATGAGAGTGAATTTTTACGATGCGCGCGCACACCGACACCAAACAATGTAACAGCATGAAGTTAGTTCTAGGTGGTATAAAAATAACAGCATGAAGTTAGTTCTAGGTGGTATGAAAATTGATAACTATGTTCAAGTTGTATATTGAGAACGGAACGGAACGAAACGAAACGAAACGAAATTAAACGAAACGAAACGAAACGAAACGAAACGAAACGAAACGAAACGAAACGAAACGAAACGGAACGGAACGGCACGGCACGGCACGCGCGATGGAGAAAAATTATTAGAGTGAATTTTTACGATGCGCGCGCACACCGACACCAAACAATGTAACAGCATGAAGTTAGTTCTAGGTGGTATAAAAATAACAGCATGAAGTTAGTTCTAGGTGGTATGAAAATTGATAACTATGTTCAAGTTGTATATTGAGAACGGAACGGAACGAAACGGAACGGAACGGAACGAAACGAAACGGATCGGAATGGAAATTTATAAAAATAACAGCATGAAGTTAGTTCTAGGTGGTATGAAAATTGATAACTATGTTCAAGTTGTATATTGAGAACGGAACGGAACGGAACGGAACGGAACGGAACGGAACGGAACAGACCGAAATGAAACGGATCGGAACGGAAATTAATAAAAATAACAGCATGAAGTTAGTTCTAGGTGGTATGAAAATTGAAAACTATGTTCAAGTTGTATATTGAGAACGGAACGGAACGGAACGGAACGGAACGGAACGGCACGGCACGCGCGATGGAAAAAAATGATGAGAGTGAATTTTTACGATGCGTGCGCACACCGACACCAAACAATTTAACAGCTTGAAGTTAGTTCTAGTTGGTATAAAAATAACAGCATGAAGTTAGTTCTAGGTGGTATGAAAATTGATAACTATGTTCAAGTTGTATATTGAGAACGGAACGGAACGAAACGGAACGGAACGGAATGAAACGAAACGGATCGGAATGGAAATTTATAAAAATAACAGCATGAAGTTAGTTCTAGGTGGTATAAAAAAAACAGCATGAAGTTAGTTCTAGGTGGTATAAAAATTGATAACTATGTTCAAGTTGTATATTGAGAACGGAACGGAATGAAACGGAACGGAACAGAACGAAATGAAACGGATCGGAACGGAAATTTATAAAAATAACAGCATGAAGTTAGTTCTAGGTGGTATGAAAATTGAAAACTATGTTCAAGTTGTATATTGAGAACGGAACGGAACGGAACGGAACGGCACGGCACGCGCGATGGAAAAAAATGATGAGAGTGAATTTTTACGATGCGTGCGCACACCGACACCAAACAATTTAACAGCTTGAAGTTAGTTCTAGTTGGTATAAAAATAACAGCATGAAGTTAGTTCTAGGTGGTATGAAAATTGATAACTATGTTCAAGTTGTATATTGAGAACGGAACGGAACGAAACGGAACGGAACGGAACGAAACGAAACGGATCGGAATGGAAATTTATAAAAATAACAGCATGAAGTTAGTTCTAGGTGGTATAAAAAAAACAGCATGAAGTTAGTTCTAGGTGGTATGAAAATTGATAACTATGTTCAAGTTGTATATTGAGAACGGAACGGAACGAAACGAAACGAAATTAAACGAAACGAAACGAAACGAAACGAAACGAAACGAAACGAAACGAAACGGAACGGAACGGCACGGCACGGCACGCGCGATGGAGAAAAATGATGAGAGTGAATTTTTACGATGCGCGCACACACCGACACCAAACAATGTAACAGCATGAAGTTAGTTCTAGGTGGTATAAAAATAACAGCATGAAGTTAGTTCTAGGTGGTATGAAAATTGATAACTATGTTCAAGTTGTATATTGAGAACGGAACGGAACGGCACGGCACGCGCGATGGCGAAAAATGATGAAAGCGAATTTTAACGATAATGGTATGAAAATTGATAACTATGTTCAAGTTGTATATTAAGAACGGAACGGCACGGCACGGCACGCGCGATGGCGAAAAATGGTGAAAGCGAATTTTAACGATGCGCGCGCACACCGACGCCAAACAATGTAACAGCATGAAGTTAGTTCTAGGTGGTATAAAAATAACAGCATGAAGTTAGTTCTAGGTGGTATGAAAATTGACAACTATGTTCAAGTTGTATATTGAGAATGGAACGGAACGAAACGAAACGAAATTAAACGAAACGAAACGAAACGAAACGAAACGAAACGAAACGAAACGGAACGGAACGGCACGGCACGGCACGCGCGATGGAGAAAAATGATGAGAGTGAATTTTTACGATGCGCGCGCACACCGACACCAAACAATGTAACAGCATGAAGTTAGTTCTAGGTGGTATAAAAATAACAGCATGAAGTTAGTTCTAGGTGGTATGAAAATTGATAACTATGTTCAAGTTGTATATTGAGAACGGAACGGAACGAAACGAAACGAAATTAAACGAAACGAAACGAAACGAAACGAAACGAAACGAAACGGAACGGAACGGCACGGCACGGCACGCGCGATGGAGAAAAATTATTAGAGTGAATTTTTACGATGCGCGCGCACACCGACACCAAACAATGTAACAGCATGAAGTTAGTTCTAGGTGGTATAAAAATAACAGCATGAAGTTAGTTCTAGGTGGTATGAAAATTGATAACTATGTTCAAGTTGTATATTGAGAATGGAACGGAACGAAACGAAACGAAATTAAACGAAACGAAACGAAACGAAACGAAACGAAACGGAACGGAACGGCACGGCACGGCACGCGCGATGGAGAAAAATGATGAGAGTGAATTTTTACGATGCGCGCGCACACCGACACCAAACAATGTAACAGCATGAAGTTAGTTCTAGGTGGTATAAAAATAACAGCATGAAGTTAGTTCTAGGTGGTATGAAAATTGATAACTATGTTCAAGTTGTATATTGAGAACGGAACGGAACGAAACGAAACGAAATTAAACGAAACGAAACGAAACGAAACGAAACGAAACGGAACGGAACGGCACGGCACGGCACGCGCGATGGAGAAAAATGATGAGAGTGAATTTTTACGATGCGCGCGCACACCGACACCAAACAATGTAACAGCATGAAGTTAGTTCTAGGTGGTATAAAAATAACAGCATGAAGTTAGTTCTAGGTGGTATGAAAATTGATAACTATGTTCAAGTTGTGTATTGAGAACGGAACGGAACGAAACGGAACGGAACGGAACGAAACGAAACGGATCGGAATGGAAATTTATAAAAATAACAGCATGAAGTTAGTTCTAGGTGGTATGAAAATTGATAACTATGTTCAAGTTGTATATTGAGAACGGAACGGAACGGAACGGAACGGAACAGACCGAAATGAAACGGATCGGAACGGAAATTAATAAAAATAACAGCATGAAGTTAGTTCTAGGTGGTATGAAAATTGAAAACTATGTTCAAGTTGTATATTGAGAATGGAACGGAACGAAACGAAACGAAATTAAACGAAACGAAACGAAACGAAACGAAACGAAACGGAACGGAACGGCACGGCACGGCACGCGCGATGGAGAAAAATGATGAGAGTGAATTTTTACGATGCGCGCGCACACCGACACCAAACAATGTAACAGCATGAAGTTAGTTCTAGGTGGTATAAAAATAACAGCATGAAGTTAGTTCTAGGTGGTATGAAAATTGATAACTATGTTCAAGTTGTATATTGAGAACGGAACGGAACGAAACGGAACGGAACGGAACGAAACGAAACGGATCGGAATGGAAATTTATTAAAATAACAGCATGAAGTTAGTTCTAGGTGGTATGAAAATTGATAACTATGTTCAAGTTGTATATTGAGAACGGAACGGAACGGAACGGAACGGAACGGAACGGAACGGAACGGAACAGACCGAAATGAAACGGATCGGAACGGAAATTAATAAAAATAACAGCATGAAGTTTGTTCTAGGTGGTATGAAAATTGAAAACTATGTTCAAGTTGTATATTGAGAACGGAACGGAACGGAACGGAACGGCACGGCACGCGCGATGGAAAAAAATGATGAGAGTGAATTTTTACGATGCGTGCGCACACCGACACCAAACAATTTAACAGCTTGAAGTTAGTTCTAGTTGGTATAAAAATAACAGCATGAAGTTAGTTCTAGGTGGTATGAAAATTGATAACTATGTTCAAGTTGTATATTGAGAACGGAACGGAACGAAACGGAACGGAACGGAACGAAACGAAACGGATCGGAATGGAAATTTATAAAAATAACAGCATGAAGTTAGTTCTAGGTGGTATAAAAAAAACAGCATGAAGTTAGTTCTAGGTGGTATAAAAATTGATAACTATGTTCAAGTTGTATATTGAGAACGGAACGGAATGAAACGGAACGGAACAGAACGAAATGAAACGGATCGGAACGGAAATTTATAAAAATAACAGCATGAAGTTAGTTCTAGGTGGTATGAAAATTGAAAACTATGTTCAAGTTGTATATTGAGAACGGAACGGAACGGAACGGAACGGCACGGCACGCGCGATGGAAAAAAATGATGAGAGTGAATTTTTACGATGCGTGCGCACACCGACACCAAACAATTTAACAGCTTGAAGTTAGTTCTAGTTGGTATAAAAATAACAGCATGAAGTTAGTTCTAGGTGGTATGAAAATTGATAACTATGTTCAAGTTGCATATTGAGAACGGAACGGAACGAAACGGAACGGAACGGAACGAAACGAAACGGATCGGAATGGAAATTTATAAAAATAACAGCATGAAGTTAGTTCTAGGTGGTATAAAAAAAACAGCATGAAGTTAGTTCTAGGTGGTATGAAAATTGATAACTATGTTCAAGTTGTATATTGAGAACGGAACGGAACGAAACGAAACGAAATTAAACGAAACGAAACGAAACGAAACGAAACGAAACGAAACGAAACGAAACGGAACGGAACGGCACGGCACGGCACGCGCGATGGAGAAAAATGATGAGAGTGAATTTTTACGATGCGCGCGCACACCGACACCAAACAATGTAACAGCATGAAGTTAGTTCTAGGTGGTATAAAAATAACAGCATGAAGTTAGTTCTAGGTGGTATGAAAATTGATAACTATGTTCAAGTTGTATATTGAGAACGGAACGGAACGGCACGGCACGCGCGATGGCGAAAAATGATGAAAGCGAATTTTAACGATAATGGTATGAAAATTGATAACTATGTTCAAGTTGTATATTAAGAACGGAACGGCACGGCACGGCACGCGCGATGGCGAAAAATGGTGAAAGCGAATTTTAACGATGCGCGCGCACACCGACGCCAAACAATGTAACAGCATGAAGTTAGTTCTAGGTGGTATAAAAATAACAGCATGAAGTTAGTTCTAGGTGGTATGAAAATTGACAACTATGTTCAAGTTGTATATTGAGAATGGAACGGAACGAAACGAAACGAAATTAAACGAAACGAAACGAAACGAAACGAAACGAAACGAAACGAAACGAAACGGAACGGAACGGCACGGCACGGCACGCGCGATGGAGAAAAATGATGAGAGTGAATTTTTACGATGCGCGCGCACACCGACACCAAACAATGTAACAGCATGAAGTTAGTTCTAGGTGGTATAAAAATAACAGCATGAAGTTAGTTCTAGGTGGTATGAAAATTGATAACTATGTTCAAGTTGTATATTGAGAACGGAACGGAACGAAACGAAACGAAATTAAACGAAACGAAACGAAACGAAACGAAACGAAACGGAACGGAACGGCACGGCACGGCACGCGCGATGGAGAAAAATTATTAGAGTGAATTTTTACGATGCGCGCGCACACCGACACCAAACAATGTAACAGCATGAAGTTAGTTCTAGGTGGTATAAAAATAACAGCATGAAGTTAGTTCTAGGTGGTATGAAAATTGATAACTATGTTCAAGTTGTATATTGAGAACGGAACGGAACGGAACGGAACGGAACGGAACGGAACAGACCAAAATGAAACGGATCGGAACGGAAATTAATAAAAATAACAGCATGAAGTTAGTTCTAGGTGGTATGAAAATTGAAAACTATATTCAAGTTGTATATTGAGAACGGAACGGAACGGAACGAAACGAATCGAAACGAAATTATACGAAACGAAACGAAACGAAACGAAACGAAACGGAACGGAACGGCACGGAACGGCACGGCACGGCACGCACGATGGAGAAAAATGATGAGAGTGAATTTTTACGATGCGCGCGCACACCGACACCAAACAATGTAACAGCATGAAGTAAGTTCTAGGTGGTATAAAAAAAACAGCATGAAGTTAGTTCTAGGTGGTATGAAAATTGACAACTATGTTCAAGTTGTATATTGAGAATGGAACGGAACGAAACGAAACGAAATTAAACGAAACGAAACGAAACGAAACGAAACGAAACGAAACGGAACGGAACGGCACGGCACGGCACGCGCGATGGAGAAAAATGATGAGAGTGAATTTTTACGATGCGCGCGCACACCGACACCAAACAATGTAACAGCATGAAGTTAGTTCTAGGTGGTATAAAAATAACAGCATGAAGTTAGTTCTAGGTGGTATGAAAATTGATAACTATGTTCAAGTTGTATATTGAGAACGGAACGGAACGAAACGAAACGAAACGAAATTAAACGAAACGAAACGAAACGAAACGAAACGAAACGAAACGAAACGAAACGGAACGGAACGGCACGGCACGGCACGCGCGATGGAGAAAAATTATTAGAGTGAATTTTTACGATGCGCGCGCACACCGACACCAAACAATGTAACAGCATGAAGTTAGTTCTAGGTGGTATAAAAATAACAGCATGAAGTTAGTTCTAGGTGGTATGAAAATTGATAACTATGTTCAAGTTGTATATTGAGAACGGAACGGAACGAAACGGAACGGAACGGAACGAAACGAAACGGATCGGAATGGAAATTTATAAAAATAACAGCATGAAGTTAGTTCTAGGTGGTATGAAAATTGATAACTATGTTCAAGTTGTATATTGAGAACGGAACGGAACGGAACGGAACGGAACGGAACGGAACGGAACGGAACGGAACAGACCGAAATGAAACGGATCGGAACGGAAATTAATAAAAATAACAGCATGAAGTTAGTTCTAGGTGGTATGAAAATTGAAAACTATGTTCAAGTTGTATATTGAGAACGGAACGGAACGGAACGGAACGGAACGGAACGGCACGGCACGCGCGATGGAAAAAAATGATGAGAGTGAATTTTTACGATGCGTGCGCACACCGACACCAAACAATTTAACAGCTTGAAGTTAGTTCTAGTTGGTATAAAAATAACAGCATGAAGTTAGTTCTAGGTGGTATGAAAATTGATAACTATGTTCAAGTTGTATATTGAGAACGGAACGGAACGAAACGGAACGGAACGGAACGAAACGAAACGGATCGGAATGGAAATTTATAAAAATAACAGCATGAAGTTAGTTCTAGGTGGTATAAAAAAAACAGCATGAAAATAGTTCTAGGTGGTATAAAAATTGATAACTATGTTCAAGTTGTATATTGAGAACGGAACGGAATGAAACGGAACGGAACAGAACGAAATGAAACGGATCGGAACGGAAATTTATAAAAATAACAGCATGAAGTTAGTTCTAGGTGGTATGAAAATTGAAAACTATGTTCAAGTTGTATATTGAGAACGGAACGGAACGGAACGGAACGGCACGGCACGCGCGATGGAAAAAAATGATGAGAGTGAATTTTTACGATGCGTGCGCACACCGACACCAAACAATTTAACAGCTTGAAGTTAGTTCTAGTTGGTATAAAAATAACAGCATGAAGTTAGTTCTAGGTGGTATGAAAATTGATAACTATGTTCAAGTTGTATATTGAGAACGGAACGGAACGAAACGGAACGGAACGGAACGAAACGAAACGGATCGGAATGGAAATTTATAAAAATAACAGCATGAAGTTAGTTCTAGGTGGTATAAAAAAAACAGCATGAAGTTAGTTCTAGGTGGTATGAAAATTGATAACTATGTTCAAGTTGTATATTGAGAACGGAACGGAACGAAACGAAACGAAATTAAACGAAACGAAACGAAACGAAACGAAACGAAACGAAACGAAACGAAACGGAACGGAACGGCACGGCACGGCACGCGCGATGGAGAAAAATGATGAGAGTGAATTTTTACGATGCGCGCACACACCGACACCAAACAATGTAACAGCATGAAGTTAGTTCTAGGTGGTATAAAAATAACAGCATGAAGTTAGTTCTAGGTGGTATGAAAATTGATAACTATGTTCAAGTTGTATATTGAGAACGGAACGGAACGGCACGGCACGCGCGATGGCGAAAAATGATGAAAGCGAATTTTAACGATAATGGTATGAAAATTGATAACTATGTTCAAGTTGTATATTAAGAACGGAACGGCACGGCACGGCACGCGCGATGGCGAAAAATGGTGAAAGCGAATTTTAACGATGCGCGCGCACACCGACGCCAAACAATGTAACAGCATGAAGTTAGTTCTAGGTGGTATAAAAATAACAGCATGAAGTTAGTTCTAGGTGGTATGAAAATTGACAACTATGTTCAAGTTGTATATTGAGAATGGAACGGAACGAAACGAAACGAAATTAAACGAAACGAAACGAAACGAAACGAAACGAAACGAAACGGAACGGAACGGCACGGCACGGCACGCGCGATGGAGAAAAATGATGAGAGTGAATTTTTACGATGCGCGCGCACACCGACACCAAACAATGTAACAGCATGAAGTTAGTTCTAGGTGGTATAAAAATAACAGCATGAAGTTAGTTCTAGGTGGTATGAAAATTGATAACTATGTTCAAGTTGTATATTGAGAACGGAACGGAACGAAACGAAACGAAATTAAACGAAACGAAACGAAACGAAACGAAACGAAACGAAACGGAACGGAACGGCACGGCACGGCACGCGCGATGGAGAAAAATTATTAGAGTGAATTTTTACGATGCGCGCGCACACCGACACCAAACAATGTAACAGCATGAAGTTAGTTCTAGGTGGTATAAAAATAACAGCATGAATTTAGTTCTAGGTGGTATGAAAATTGATAACTATGTTCAAGTTGTATATTGAAAACGGAACGGAACGAAACGGAACGGAACGGAACGAAACGAAACGGATCGGAATGAAAATTTATAAAAATAACAGCATGAAGTTAGTTCTAGGTGGTATGAAAATTGATAACTATGTTCAAGTTGTATATTGAGAACGGAACGGAACGGAACGGAACGGAACGGAACGGAACAGACCAAAATGAAACGGATCGGAACGGAAATTAATAAAAATAACAGCATGAAGTTAGTTCTAGGTGGTATGAAAATTGAAAACTATATTCAAGTTGTATATTGAGAACGGAACGGAACGGAACGAAACGAATCGAAACGAAATTATACGAAACGAAACGAAACGAAACGAAACGAAACGGAACGGAACGGCACGGAACGGCACGGCCCGGCACGCACGATGGAGAAAAATGATGAGAGTGAATTTTTACGATGCGCGCGCACACCGACACCAAACAATGTAACAGCATGAAGTAAGTTCTAGGTGGTATAAAAAAAACAGCATGAAGTTAGTTCTAGGTGGTATGAAAATTGATAACTATGTTCAAGTTGTATATTGAGAACGGAACGGAACGAAAAGGAACGGAACAGAACGAAATGAAACGGATCGGAACGGAAATTTATAAAAATAACAGCATGAAGTTAGTTCTAGGTGGTATGAAAATTGAAAACTATGTTCAAGTTGTATATTGAGAACGGAACGGAACGGAACGGAACGGAACGGAACGGCACGGCACGCGCGATGGAAAAAAATGATAAGAGTGAATTTTTACGATGCATGCGCACACCGACACCAAACAATTTAACAGCTTGAAGTTAGTTCTAGTTGGTATAAAAATAACAGCATGAAGTTAGTTCTAGGTGGTATGAAAATTGATAACTATGTTCAAGTTGTATATTGAGAACGGAACGGAACGGAACGGCACGGCACGCGCGATGGAGAAAAATGATGAGAGTGAATTTTTACGATGATGGTATGAAAATTGATAACTATGTTCAAGTTGTATATTGAGAACAGAACGGAACGGAACGAAACGAAATTGATCGGAACGGAACGGAATGAACGGAACGAAACGGAATGGAACGGAAACGGCACGGCATGGCACGGCACGGAACGGAACGGATCCGACCGGCACGG